>CM051028.1:50078328-50790828 GCA_027627225.1 Congeria kusceri | reverse complement strand
ATGTTTGTACGTACTATGTTTATTTTCACATGTTTTTATACATATTTTCGTACACCACAACTATATACGTATAACCATGTACACTATTGTGGGCACCAATAGAAGTATACACCATAATTTCATTAAAATTTAAATAACACACGCTGGTGCAGCTTTAAAAGTATATGAACTATCATGAATGAAACGTTTCGTTAAGGAGCGCATTTAATCCACGAAGAAGAATGGGAATAAACAGGGGGCGGCGTCTCATTTTTGATTGGCTGTAAAATGAAAATTGTACGGACAGTTTCGGTGTTGACAACGTTAAAATAAATATGTAAGTTAACTGCTTATGTAGCACAGACGGTGACGGTCTTTAACCACGATGTAAAGCGCAGTTTAAGTGTAACCCTTCCATCACCTGAGATTCGTTTAAAATTACCTACTTGGGACTGGTTTAAAAGAGAGTCGACGGTGTAACATTGCGCACGTGCGTATAATTTGAATAAGCTGATTTTATTCGGATTTAATAAAATAGTGTTTTCATTTTTGCCAAACTGCGGTTTTGAAATGAAAACAGATAACAACGTTCCTGGAAGTGCAATGGAGACTGAGAGTGCATCGCTTCCTGATGCGATTGCCAGTGAAGAGGATTTAGCGAAACTAGACGAAATCGATGTGGACACGTTAAAATCTAAATATAACCCCGAGTACAATTTGCGCAAGAAAACAATAGTCAACCGGCTGAAGACGGAGAAAAAGAAGCAGCTTCCGAGGACGCCGAAACCAAAGACGTCTCCTGCCCCGCTCAGCAAGTACCGGAGACGCGCGGCTAATGCGCGGGAGAGGGGCCGCATGGAAGATATTAACAATGCGTTCGAAACGCTGAAAAGTGTTCTTCCGAATATCGAAGAGGGGCCGAACTTCAAAATGACCAAGGTCACGACGCTTAGGCTCGCAATGAACTATATTTCCGCTCTTAAAGACATGCTCGGTCACACCGCGGATACCGATGACGCCGTCTCTGACCTTAGCGGTGAGCTACCTTCCGATCTCAACTCGGACGGCGACTCCACCGGAACTCCAAGCGTCTCATCCGCGGAGGACGCGAGTCTTAGCCCGGACTCTGTCGATGGGAATTTTTTAACAATGGATTTTCTTTCGGGTGTGAAACTGGATGATTTCGAAACGGTCGACACTGAAAATATTTTATTGGACTGCACGTAAGGCGGTGACATTTTCGGAACTCTGAGCGACTGCGTAGAATATGTTACAGACACGAAAGGTACTGAAATTATATGGGTGTTTCTTAAGACCTTTTTTCGTGTGAAATATAGCAGGTAATAAACTTGTGTTATACATTTGTCAAACAGGTACTGAAATTATATGGGTGTTTCTTAAGACCTTTTTTCGTGTGAAAGATAGCAGGTAATAAACTTGTGTTATACATTTGTTAAACAGGTACTATATAAACAAGAACAGTTTTCTTTTCATCTATAAAACGATAGCAATGTTGTTTTTGTACGCGTTTTGAAGGTTTGTCCCGGGCTATGTGCGTTGACAGATGAATGGCGTATTTTCAAAGAAAACAAGATATATAGTATAGCCTAATTGAATGGTGAATTAATGCGCCGAAGGCTAGAAACCACTAATTGTTTAACCGTGCAACTCAGCGATCTATACTGAATTACTTTGGAGTGTTGCATTGGCATTGGATACAGCTTTATCTCGTGGTTACGTTGAATTGTGCAATAAGTGCTCATACGACGTTTTTTGAACTTTGCATTAAACGCAATTAACAACATCAAATCTTCATAACAGGCTTACATGTATTTTAAACACCGCTATTTTAAACCTTCAGATTTCAAATAATTCACTATGTACACCAGCTCATGAAATTAAAGCAGACGATAAAAATCGGTCACATGGAACATGTAAAAACGCTCCATCGCGTGTTCAAGATAGGTTTTATAAGCACATTTAATTAAAGTGATATCTATCAGGGACTTATTTTGCAGACGAACTTTTTTTTATGGGCGATTTAATACGCAGCGGGGGTATTTAAGCGGGTTTAAACGAAGCCACCCTATTTGTACACGCCTGCAACAAGCAGATATTTATAAATCTGATGTTGTATCGAAATAACAAAATTCTAGAAGTTAGGTTTAATTTGCAACGCACTGCATGCCATATTTTGGGGTTCGGGTCGAATGGCATACCCCTTCTGAACTTGCGCAAATGATTACGTTGTAGATGTAAGTTGTACACATTAATATTATAAATCATCTTATAAATGTGCTCATTTGAATGTGTAATATCCATTACGTTACAGATGTCTCTTTATTTTGTCAAAACTTGGAAGTTTGTCTACTTATTCACTCAAATTGTATTTGTCAGTGGAGAATTCACATTGTATAATTCATCAACATGGGTGTTTCGCATGTTTTTAACTCCGAATCCATCCAATTATCGTTGCATCAAAACAGTTTGTGACGCAATGCATATTAATCCAACCGATTGTAAACGCGTTCACTTTCATTATAAACTCCTAAACTAAAAATCTACCTCTACATCTACTTCTCATTAATAGCATTTATAAAACGACATAGCTTAAAAATAACGTATCAGGGTGTACTTTTTCTGGGAAAAAAGATTGGTTAAATGAGATTTCGGAACAATCAAGGAAGGAAGTTTAATAACTTAATAATGATATTTGGATGTTTAGTTATACTGGAGGCGTCGAAATTCTTAATGGCGTACCTGGAATACATGAACTAGGATAGCACTAGAGACTTTCGAGCTAACTAAGTGTGAGACATCAGCTTGCTAAGCCTTGTAGGACCATATTTTTCACGAATCATGTTTTCACATCTGTGAAAAAAAGGATCTCTTTCTTCACAGGTGTGAAAATTGAGATCTTATTCTTCACACATCATCGTTTTTACATTTTCTGTAAAGTTTGCGATCGCATCCAGTTTTTGATATGCAATTAAATCATATTCTTCCGTGATCCTCATGCATACCCCGTTTTTGGCCAATCACATTCTTAACACTTACAAATCTTACAAATGAGATCCTATACTTCGCAGGTGTGTGAAAAATAGGATTTGTGAAAAATATGATCCTACAAAGCCCTATTGCAAACGTCTGTGTTATTGTTAGGAACGAAAATTTACAGGTCAAATATGTTATTACGGGGTTAGGTATTACTACATTTTGATGATTGTTGTTTCATTTTCTGCTTTCCAGCGGTTTGCTAAAACAAAGCACAATAAATTTTATTTACACGCGTGGTTGTAACGGCTATTTAAATTACAAGTTGCCAACGCTACACACATAACGAAATGCCTGCATTCTCAATGATTTGCAGTATAAATCAGTGCATGCTAAAGACTAGCAATTAATAAAGAGTGTATTATATATATTCAGTAATAAAACCTGAAGAGTTACGATGCATGTGTTACATTTTGTCATTAATAAATTTTCATTTTGTTAAATTATTTGACATAATGTGACGGCAACTTAATGTCATCTTGTAAATATAACAATGCTGTTTTGTGTTTTGTAATCTCTTCAGATCGTGTGGAGATATTTCATTTGTGTATATATAATGTTTTCTTAATTTTCCCATATTTTCTATTTTAACACTTTTTAGCTGTTATATTTGTAACTGAGGGTACGTAGCCAGTAAATCACAGATAAATATACTCATGGTTTTGCTAGAAATGTATGTGTATATGTCTTATCAGAATATCGTCGGTTTAAGATGTCTCAGTATGTTTTGACTTTTCATTCATATTTTTCATTGAAACTCATAAATGTGATATGACCTTTTCGTTTGTGTATGAATCATAGTTCGTTTTATGTTAATGTTAAAATCATGATCTGTAGAATGGATTGAACATGTCAGTGACATTGTAACATTTAACTTTATAGTACTGACTTACTAACTGCAAGAAGCATTTTATTAGAGATATAAACATGTAAATGTTATACTATCAACGTGTTTTAGAAATAGCCACTGGTTGTGAACACAGTATTTCTCTACTTAAGATAAGTAAGTCATTTAATAACATTTTCATGAGTTACCTTCTTAGATTCTTTAGTTTTTTAGTAACATTTCAATGAGTTACCTGTTGGTATCATTGTAACAATGTGAAGACTTGGATTTTATGTGTATATTTCAAAACATTTTTGACACTTCCAGTGAGTTTTGTAAACCTTTAGTCTAGCTTTTCAACTCTGCCATTACAAATAACATTGTCCACATAGTGTGTCAGATATGTTTTATAGATACTAGTTTATTATCAATTTTACACAATTTAACATAATCAACCACAAAAGGTTTGCACAGTTTCAATGAGTAATGTGTTGATTATTTAACTAGTAAGGTTTCCCATTTGCCTCTTTGAGCCTTTCTATAATCTAGAGGTCATTTGCAAATGCCTTACAATCTATTACATTTTTTTCCGTTTTGTTCAGAATACAATACCACGGTAATTAACTTTCTCCCATAGTATTAATAACAATATTTGACGGACTGAAAGGGTATGTTGTTAACAGGGCAATAACTGCGGTGTAAACCCGTCACTGATGGTAATCCATGACATGTTAAATGTGTTTTTAAACTTGTACGTTGTACGCGACTGAATGAACGCACTTTATTTATGACATCCATTATTTACAGCTGATCATTTTTTACAGCGTTTTCTTTTGTGGTTTGTAAAAACATTTCGTTTTATCATTTCATTAGCCATGATTGATATTCGTCGTATGTGTTTTATTGTGTTATGCCTTTACAGTATGTTTATGTTAAGAAATAAAATGATGTTATGTTTTTGAAGTGTAGTTCATTTTTATTCAGATGTATCCAGCAAAATACCGTTCACTTAAACGTGTGAACTCACAACATCAAAAGTGCAGAGTATGCAAAATTTGCACGCAATGTATGAAAGAAAGGTGAACCAGCAAACGTTGAACAGCTTGAAACACAATACGGACATGCCTTGTAAATATACAATATGATGTTATGATTGAACCATTGTTTGTATGCAAAATTGGGAGTTTGTGTAAGGATAAAGGACGTTTATATAACCAAATCTATTAAATCGTTCTAAATGCAGAGGAGACACTTTAATTTGTAGAAAAGGCCAGCCTGACACCAATTTGAATCCGTTGGAATTATGTTCCAGAACTTTGCAACATTAGGTTTCACCAAAGTCACAATACTCGTTCCTTGCAAATACGAAACTTTACCGTGACAACCGTGTCATAATTCCAAGGTATTGTTTGCATATATGGTGTTTCTTGCCATTCTCGGTTTGACCTCAATATACAAAAGTTATGTCACCAACAATGTGCACACTTCAAATTCGTCAGCGACTTGCATCCCTTTCACGAAGTCAAAGAATATCGTGAATAATCGATTATAAAAAAATCTAATTGCCTCTGATTTAAAACATTTGTTTGATAACTTTATGTGCTCAAATATCAACCTGCCACCATACATTTTGCAGTACAGTGCACGATAAGGGCAGACACTGCACTAAATAACAAATATTAATTATGTTTACATCAACTGTAAAGAAGAAAGTTCATAGTAAACTATGCTAACTGTTTCTTAGGTTTGCAATCATTTTTTCCCCATCACCGTGCGTGCATTGACGAAATAAACCCCCATGGAATAAACTTCGCTTTATTTCAACACTGTGGTGATAAAGCAAACACGCGCAGTAAAATAACGTTATCGTGTTGATTTTCGTGACGTCATGTTATGTTTTTCGTAATATTTATTGTGTTTTCTTTTGTTTATTTCCAAATTAAAGACAGAAAATGATGGGATAAATAGAGTACTAGGTAAGTATTGAATAAAGATAAGTTTATTTGCTCGGCGGTATACCTTATGTGTAATGCGTGTGAATGCCACCGACAACGGGATTTCAATTTAAAAAAAACTGTAAAAAAATTTACTCGAATTGCATCAACAAAAAGATGCCAATTTTTCAAGAAACGGTAGAAAATTGAAAACACGTATGTTGTATAGAATCAACAAAATTATGTCAATTTTCCAAGACACAGTGAACAACTCAAATATGTATGGGTTTGTTGCTTTGATAATGTTGCTTTGATAATGTTAATATTTTGATAAGCAATGCACGTAATTGACATTTATTAAACATAACATAATTAATGAAAACGCGTTGAAGTCCTTAAAGTTTCAATTGCCTTGAATACATTTTATCAATCGCCAGTGTATGCATTTTAGTAAGATTTTGCCCAAAACATCGCCTTAAGTCTTGATCAAATTTCATAAAAGTAGACCAAATTGTATTTCAACAAGCATGAAAATACTTTGCAAGATGTGAGCGGCGCAATAATATTGAAAATGAAGACGTAGAAATATTGCCAATGACCGGAATTTCACCTCAAGTACGGGTTAAAACCGTTTTCAAATATTGGTTTACTTTCGAAATATATGCATCGACGGTGTTTGAAAATGGTAAATGCTTAAAGCGTGAAAAGGTATTCTCTATTGGACACTGAAATATGTTTGTTTACAAACGCATTAGCAAGTTTACAAACATAATTTACACACTGGTTTAATACTTTGATGTGATAATAGATTCCACCAAATTCTAAAGACCACAATTCGTCGTTTGTGTACGTAAACCGAAAGGCGAGCATTAGGCAATTTAAATACCCTATGTAGTATACAAAATTATATAAACTACATAATAATAGAAGATACTTGACATCGTGTGTTGAATTATTATACAACAGTCACGCTGGATTAGACATCTGACGTTATACCATATTAGCGCAAGTACGTTTTGAAGCACTTTTAAAGTAAATCAATCGATGACACTTTCTTATATTCGTCGATGGCTTTGTGAAATAAACACGAGTGAATGAAGTAATTGTATTAATACTACTTCTCTGTACTTGCAAATTGCTTGTTAAAACTGTAAATAAAAGCGGACGTTAGTGCGAACGAAGGTTTGAGGATGCTTACCTGGTATATCAATTATGTTTGCTTAACATTGGTTGATTCTCTGACATATGTACTACAAACTTTAGAGATAGCAGTGGTGTAATGGAAATGATGTCCGCCTTGGGATCGGAGATCACGATTTCAATTCCTACTCATGGAGCGTTCAGGTGATCTTCACAAGAGCCAGTAAGTTCTGGTTCTACCCAGGAAACAGACTAGAATGTTCCCACAACAACATCGGAAATTAGCTTACGGGCTTTCGTGGGGAATCGTATGTTAATGCAATATCCTAAATTATAAGCAATTAAATAAACTGTATTGCAGAACTAAGCCTAAATCAATCGCAATTAATCAATCAGAGCAAGCTTTCATTTGAAAGGCAGATCTGTATTATATTTTAAACATGTTCTTTACGATTGATGTGATCGTTGTTTTTCCATTTACTTTCAAATAAACAATTCGGGCTTCAACGATTCATTTCATCATGTAGCCCTTTGTTAGGAACACCTTACACGGTTTTGAAACTCGTTAACACTTAATTATGAAACAGTAATGGCATTTTTATTGAAATTGTAAAGTAGAGTGGAGCCATTGGTGAAGATTCGTATCCGATTACTGGTATACAAATTTGTGAATCACATTACGAGGTTTATCTAACATACATAATTGCATAGTAATGTTCCGGTGAGGTAGACCATGAAATACTAATTGGCTCTCATATCTGGCTCAAGTATAACAAAAATATTCCGAAACCATTCAAACGAGAAACGAATTTGTTAAAATACAGGTCATAGTAAGAAAACGAATTACAAATATTGGTGTTCTTGCACACACAGAAGGTAATAAAAAACTTAACGTTTTACGGGTTCAAAAGTACGCCAGATATTCCTGACGATATTCATAACAATCCAAATCTAACACCGAAATCAAAACTGTGAGACATTAGTCTAAGCCTTATACATGTTGTCCTTTTCGCTAATACCTGTATCATATCTACAACAGCACACTACCATTAAGTAATACCTGTATCATATCTACAACAGCACACTACCATTAAGTAATACCTGTATCATATCTACAACAGCACACTACCATTAAGTAATACCTGTATCATATCTACAACAGCACACTACCATTAAGTAATACCTGTATCATATCTACAACAGCACACTACCATTAAGTAATACCTGTATCATATATACAACAGCACACTACCATTAAGTAATACCTGTATCATATCTACAACAGCACACTACCATTAAGTAATACCTGTATCATAACTACAACAGCACACTACCATTAAGTAATACCTGTATCATATCTACAACAGCACACTACCATTAAGTAATACCTGTATCATATCTACAACAGCACACTACCATTAAGTAATACCTGTATAATATCTACAACAGCACACTACCATTAAGTAATACCTGTATCATATCTACAACAGCACACTACCATTAAGTAATATATGTCTATCAATTCTGTGTTAAAGCAAGAAACATGCTACCGCAAGATCGTTTGTAATATATCAGGTGATGCTTTGTTGGATCATATTTTTCTCAAATCATATTTTTCACAAACCCGTGAAGAATAGGATCTCATTTATCAATTTTTTTTAAGTTTGAAGAAGATAATTGGCCAAAAAGAGTGGTATGCTTGAAGATCACATAGGAAGATGTCTAAAACTGTATGCGATAACAAACTACATAGAAAATGTGAAGAATGAGATTGCGATGTGTGACGATTATGATCTCATTTTTCGCATCTATGAAAAATGAGATCCTATTTTTCACAAATGTGAAAATATTATTTGTGAAAAAAATGGTCCTACAAAGTTTAGAATAGTAAAGGCAGTGCGTATCGAGAATTTATTGTAATCGTGCTGAACCTTATATATAACAAATAACCAGGTGTGACCTTTGTTTGTTTTAAGAATAACACGCAAACGAGCTTATTTTGTGTGTAACAAAACTATTTATTTGGTTGTTTTGTTCTCCTGAGCCGGCATTAACAAATGATCACATACGCATATATATTTCCTCGTAGTTATGATTTTTACATTGTTACTGGATTTTAACAGATACTATTAGTTACGTAGCTTCTTACTGACACCTTACGATGTCATACATGATCAATAAATTAATATTGGGCGAGAGCGTAGCTCGACTTTATCTTAATGAGTATCATTCAAGTAACACCCCTAAGCTTAGCTATATTGCACGTGAAAGATATGTTTCCTGTCTTTATTTCAGGGCACTTTACAAAACTATATCATCCGTCACAATACATCAGTTCAGTACTCAAATACATTACTTAAATAAAGACACTGGTTAAACGATAGATTATTTTATTAAACACTCACTGGACTGTATAGCACACGCTTATACACACAGGTATACTTGAATCGTTCAATTATATATAAACAAAGTGAAATTCCAGCTGTAGCAGCAAAAGATAATTTATTTCCAGCAAGTGACCAATTGCCAAAACAACACAGCACAATACATAAACACGTAACAAATAAAAAAAAATATATGACCAAAACTGGGGTCAACGCAAAACCCGTTTCTGTACACATTTCTACTCAAGCGCAGTTCGCTTTCTGGATACTTTGACAAAGGCCTCTCTACTGTTAATTCGTTTTTGGTTTTATTTTTAAGGTTGGAAAATAATACTTATCTGTGAAATATTTAAGGCATATATAGAGTGTTTGGAAGACTTGGATGGTTACTTATGTATTTTACAAAATCATGATGACATTAAAGAAATTGTACAAATTATGAGCAATTACAAGTGAGTTATTATGCGTGAACGTGTACACGAATGGAAATGATTGAGGACTAATTATCCGCTTTATTGCTAAACATAATTGCCGGATGTCTTCTTTATTAAATAAACTGGCGCGACATGCAATTTACTGAAGATTATGTATATTGCATCCTGTGGGGTTGTTACATCTTTATCGGCAGCACGCAAGGTCGAGGGTATATCTTGTTTGTTTTGGAAGACGCAATACAGATAACTTGTTGTATCGATATAATAACGCTAAATATACATAAATAGAGGGCCCTAGGTCGCTTAACTGAGACCTTGTAACCCAATTGGAATTTGCATCCCCTAGGCGTGGCTTATTTTTATCCCAGGGGAATAAATTGAACAATCTTGAACAAACCTCTGGGCCTTGCGGTTTCAGGTAAATATTTTAAAAGTAACTTTGCTATTTAAGTCTATATAAAGCATGTGACCCCTCGGGGTGCCACCAGATTTGACCGCAGGGGCATAATTTGAAAAATCTTTGGAGAGGACCACTATGCAATGTTACGTACCAAATATAGGAAAGTTGTGGGCTTTGTCTTTTCAGTGGAGAAAATTTTTAAAGTCATTTTGCTATTTAAGTCTATATAAACCATGTGACCCCCTGGGGCGTGACCAGATTTGACCCCGGGAGCATAATTTGAACAATCTTTGTAGACGACCACTATACAATGTTACATACCAAATATGAAACCTCTAGGCCTTGCAGTTTCAGCAGAGAAGTATGAAAAAGTCATTTTGCTATTTAAGTGTATATTAACCATGTGACCCCTGGGGTGTGGTCAGTTGTGACGCATGGGGCATAATTTGAACAATCTTTGTAGAGGGCCACTTGAGGCAGTTACATACCAAATACGAAACCTCTGGGCCTTGCGGTTTCAGAGAAGATTTTAAAAGATATTTTGCTATTAAAGTTGGTATAAACCATGTGACACCCGGGACGTGACCAGTTTTGACCCCAGGGGCATAATTTGAACAATCTCTGTAGAGGACTACAATATGATGTTACATACCAAATAAGAAACCTTTGGGCCTTGCGGTTTCTGAGGCGAAGATTTTTAAAGTCATTTTGCTATTATGGTCTATATAAATCATGTGACACCCGGGACGTGGCCAGTTTTAATCCCAGGGGCATCATTTGAACAGTATTAGTAGAGGACCACTATAGGATGTTACATACCATATATGAAACCTCAGGGCCTTGCGGTTTCAGAGAAGATTTTAATATACATTTTGCTATTTAAGTATATACAAATCATGTGACCCCCGGGTCGTGGCCAGTTTTGACCCCAGGGGCATAATTTGAACAATCTTTGTAGAGGACTACTATAGGATGATACATACCAAATATGAAACTTCTGGACCTTGTGGTTTCAGAGGAAAAGATTCTTAAAGTCATTCTGCTATATATTCTATATACACCATGTGACCCCCGGGGCGTGGCCAGTTTTGACCCCAGGGGCATACTTTGAACAAAGTTTGTAGAGGACCACTATAGGATGTTACATACCAAATATGAAACCTCTGGGACTTGTGGTTTAAGAGGAGGAGATTTTTTAAGTCATTTTGCTATATATTCTATATAAACCATGTGACTCCCGGGGCGTGGCCCCTTTTGACCCCAGGGGCATAATTGAACAAAGTTTGTAAAGGACCACTTAAGGATGTTACATACCTAATATGAAACCTCTGAGCCTTGCGATTTCAGAGGATAATATTTTTAAAGTCATTTTGCCATATATTCTATATAAACCATATGACCCCTGGGCGTGGCCAGTTTTGACCCCAGGGGCATAATTTGAACAATCTTTGTAGAGGACAACTATATAATGTTATATACCAAATATGAAACCTCTGGGCCTTGTGGTTTCTGATGAGAATATTTTAGAAGTCATTTTGCTATATATTCTATATAAACCATGTGACCCCCGGGGCGTGGCCCGTTTTGACCCCATGGGCATAGTTTAAACAATCTTTCTAGAGGACCTCTATAGGATGGTACATACCAAAAATGAAACCTCTGGGCCCTGCGGTTTCAGAGAAGAAGATTTTTAAAGCTCGCACTTTTAAAATCTATTTTTAGCTCTGGTGACCTACATTTGCGGCGGACCGTAACGATTTGAACAACTTTGAAAAAGGGTCACCTAATTATTATTCCTGTGAAGTTTGGTGAAAATCTGCCAAGTGGTTTAGAAGGAGATGTTGTTTGAATGAAAAGTTGACGACGCACGCACGCAGGCACACACACACGCAAGAACGCACGCAAGATGGACAACGGGAGATCACAAAAGCTTACTATGAGCACTTTGTGCTCAGGTGAGCTAAAAAAGACAGTAACGGCATAAAAGGACCACATAAAAAGCAACTCGAGTAGCTTACAAAATATGCCGTTGCCGTAACCGTATTAAGAAATTGACGTCAGAAAGCACAATAAAGTTGTTGCACTGACGTAAGTTAAGCAAGCTACATGTTTGGGCGGTGTTTTTGTGACAAAAAATGGAAATATTGTTGTAAATGTATAAACGTTCTCATACAAATTTCGGATCGGACTGCTCCAGGGTGGGTAAATGTATCTATGATGACGTGCTACAAAATTTGATGCACTAATCCAGTGTTTCTGATCTCTTAGATATTTGCGTGGAATATGTTACAATGCATTTAGTGAAAGTTTGGAATTGATTGTACGTCAAATTAAAAAGTTATAAAGAAATTCCACGAATTTTTTTTATCATTCCTCGTATATACCCAATTCATAACGTCCCTACATGGCATGCAAGTAGCTAGACAAATAGATAGAAAGATTCCAAACCTACTGTTGTTGTTGTTTTTTTAATAAAAAAAGAAACATGAATGCAGCAATTAAGAGTCTTTTCCACAACACAATTGTTTTTCATAAACAATGGCGGCCATAAGCTCAGGTTTCGTCACGTGTGCTATAATAATTTCCTATTACGTGACATTCATAACGTAATGCATCACTAACTAAACGTTCAGTTGACGAAGACTGCACGAAATAGTATATAACACTAGGTCTGAAAGAAATAGTAGATAACACTGGATTGCTCTCGGAGAGCGCAGACAGCCGCCAAGGCAACTTGTCCCATCTCCCAATAATAAAAAGTATTCATTTGTTCACTCACAATCGTTTCCGAAAAGATAAATACAACATGCATGTTCATAAACGTTTTGCATCAAGTTGCTAAAATCCGACAAACAGATCAACAGTGGCAAAAAGATACCCCCTAACAATCCGACAAACAGATCAACAGTGGCAAAAAGATACCCACGTTGGCAGATGTAAAATGCAAGCTTACACTTACATGTTTAAAATAGATATTTAAACAAAATCATTTTAACTTCATTGATGTAATACGCTGTATTGTAAACATAAGAGCCATACATATTGTTAATGTAATAATCAAACATACATAACCAATTGGGTATGAGCGCGGTATGATGTCGTCAAGACCAAATGTTTTAGTACTTAACACATAGCATTATAAACAAATGGCCAGTGCGTAAATGACACAACATTTCGAGTCAAACATAAAATATTCTAGGCCTAGGGATATATAAACTAATATAGATTTTTCTTCTAAACGTTGCACAAATACGCGGTATAATTCATGTTGCACATAAAATATCCATAAATCAGTTAATAATTAAATCCCGAGCAGTCCATACTGGTTAATTTAGGTTTTCAACATTGATATGTTGTCAAGCACAAGGCTGATAATATTCTAATCGCTATCTATGATACTGTGAACTTCTCATAAAAATAGACCAAAGAGGTTTAATAGCCACTCTGTTTATGCATTACGTGCCAGTGGAATTTTATAATTTATAAAATAAATCGTTAACAATTAAAAAGATACGGGCGATTTTAGGATCCATGATCCAACTCTTCGATTATATTTCAAAATTAGAATGCATTGTTAAACGTCTCACTAATTGATATATACAAAGTTTTTTTAATTATTTTATTCTTTATTTTTTCCCTTTAAAAACACAGGAGCAGATCCAGGATTTCGGATTAGGGGGGCGTAAACTTTTGATCGTGCAATTATAACCCCTTTATGTTGTATTCAGTGATCAGCCACAGATCCGTATCAAAGATATATACTAAATCGTTGCACATCGTCATCATCATCATCATCCTCCTCCTCCTCATCATCATAACCATCAAACTCATTAAACAACTTTTAAAATTCTAACGTCAAAAACTTAAATTTATTTATTTATTTTTAACATTTTAGTTGTAATCAACCCATTTTTTTATAATACCAAAAACGATTCTCTATAAAACAGTGATCAGAAAAATGTACATTTTATTATACTACGACGCAAAGAAACGACGTAACATGAGTGATATTGTGACTATCGCAGGGAGAGCAGCATCAACGGAAGTACGAAAGTCTGCGAGGGCGTTGGAATCGAGGTGAATTATGCATTAAATGTGAACACATCTATACAGAAAAAGCTCGAATCCATCGACAAGGAAGATGTTATTGTGTACGAGACAGGCGGGGGTTTCCGGTTAGTACTAAACACCGGTATGTATATGAACTGTTCAAGATTGCGGCTGATCAATTTTTCAGTAATGACTCTCTTCCGTATAAATGTTGCAAAATACCAGTGCATGACAGACAGGGAAATCTGGTTGAAACTCAATACAAATTAACTTCTGGTCGTCAGTGTATTTACACATTAAATTTGTATCACACAAAAAGCGCATATTTGATCAACGGGAAAAACTCGCACAAGTTAATGGAGGTCCATCTGCCAGTGATGTTAAAAAGTATAGAAGAAAGATTATTGACTGACAAAACAACGTCAGCAGACATAAACTGTGCTTTAAAGGAACTTCTTAGATCAGTTAATAGCAGAAATAAATCCAATATTTCGGCGAATCAAACTGAACCTGACAACCGTGATGGCTTGCGTCGCCTAAATGAGACGGTACAGACAGTTCGTCAAGAAAAACAGGCTCGGCGCTCTGCCCAAAGTCAGGACACACATATACAGGATATGTTGACTTACTTTATGAAATCGGTCTCGAAAGATATAAATGAACTAAAACGTAACTAAAGGAGCACATAGTAACGACTTCAGCACAGATCGATGAAATAAAGGACACTGTTCGTGGCTTGAAAAATCACCATAGCCTGTATTGCAGCGAAGTCACTGAAACAAAATGCAAGCTGTTACTGCAGATTCAGAGTCGGTTAGAAGTCAAATATGTAACCTGAACGAAGGGCTCCTAAAAAGATGGTAATCGTTTGCAGACTCTATTAAAAGCCAATTGACTACCATTTTAACACACCAGAAAGAAACCGGAAAATCGCTCAATAAGATTGGGGCAAATCCTACTAATCGCGAAACTTCCAACGACAACAATAAAATCATTCCTGTGGCACATTCTTCACCTAATAAAGAGCAAAGACCAGCTCAAACAGTAAACGGAAAATCTCTGATCATAGGCGACTCCATACTTAAGGGAATTCAAAAGCCAGGATTAAAAGCTGACGTGAATGTGTAATCTTGCCCTGGGAAGAAGCTTTGTGGTATCCAGTCAAATCTGAGTAGTGAAGTCGTTTCCAAATACGACACAATTGTTGTTTATACGGAGGGAATGACGCTGCTTCCGGTTCCTCCCAATCTACTCTTTACAATGACGCCAGATCTCTTCTCATGGACATTCGTAGAAAATCGCAATCGTGTGAGGTGCACTTATGCACTGTTTGTCCACGCATAGACGCTGACGTTATTCCATTGAACGACATATTAAAGCAGACCGGAGAAGAACTGGATGTGCAAATAATAAACTGTCACCAGGCTTTTGTGTTTGGCGATGGGAACACTGCCCGTCATTTTTATCACCGAGATGGCATCCATCTTAATTCAAAAGGCAGCAGTACATCGAGGTCTACCAATAACAAGACACGGGACCGGAAACGGAAGTGTGAACAAATATGCACCGTTTGACTCGTTTCAGCAGCGACCGCGATGGCAACCGATTCAAAGTTGCAACGTATGTGGCCTGCGCAAACACAACACCGTTGACTGCTACCGGAATCGGTGGGGAGCTGGCAGTTACTTGAACGACTTCAGGCGATATGGAAACTACCGAGAACAGAGCACGGTCACGAGTCGAGCAGCTTATCCGAAATAGGATAGTTACAACAGACGGTCACATATTCTGACCCCAACAAGCGGTATTCTTTATAATAAATTTGATCAATTAAATATCATATGTACAGACTGTAATAACTATATTTGCACATGCGTTGTAAACAGTTGCACTTCCGTTATGGAGAAGTCGTATTGTTCTGAATATTTTATTACTAGTGGAAATATTGTCGAGACATCTCTGTTATCAAACAATTGCAATATCTCAAATAATGATATGTGTATTTCTAATGATGACTGTGATAATAATACCGACTTGGATTTTAACTTTACGAATAGTGGGTTACACGTTGTTAGTCTTAATATACATCACATTTTGCCTAAATTAGATGAAATTAGATATGTACTTACAAATGCAGGTTTTCACATTTTAGGACTCTGTGAAACGTTTTTAAACAATGAAATACTAGATTCTGATGTGCACATTCCAAATTATAATTGTATTCGCCGTTACAGAGATAATCGAAAGGGTGGTGGTTTATTGATATATATTAAAGACAACATACCTTTCCAGAACAGACTCGACTCAAACGTGAGCTCCTTAGAATCGGTCTGGATTGAAATTGTTTCCTAACGCAAAATCCTTTTTAATTAACTTTGTATATAGACCACCGGATTCTACAATAGAGTGAATATCAACATATGATTATAACTTTAAGAACGCTATTAACTGTTCGTGTAAAGAATTTTATATCTTTGGAGATTTTAATATAAACTTTCTTTCTGATAAGGATACGTTTAATAACACTCGGTGGTCTTCGTTTGTAATGTCAAATGGTCTTAAACAGATGGTGAAGGAACCAACTAGGATTTCAAAGACATCAACTAGCATAATAGATCATTTGTATACAAATCGACCCGATCGAATCACAGACGTTTTCGTTTCATCTAACAGTGTTAGTGACCATTTTATAGTATGTTTTACAAGGCATATACATAAGAAGCTAACTAAGAACAAACATTTATCAAAAGAATATAGGCAATTCAAACATTTTACAAAATTGAATTTTCAAAATGATTTATCAATGGCAAACTTAGACATCATTGAAACATCCGCAGATCCCAATACAGGTCTCAATTATTTACTCAATGTAATAAACACAACGTTAAACATCCATGCACCTTTAAAAACAAAGAGAATAAAATCAGAAAATTTACCCGGCTGGTTTTCAGACGAAATAAAAAATGCAATTAAAATTCGTGACTGGTTAAAAAAGCATCACAAAATAGATGAGTACAAGAAACAAAGAAATCATGTAACTTTTCTTATTATGAAAAACAAACAACATTTCTATAACAAATCAGTTAAGGAAAATATTTCAACTAAACATTTATGGAAAACCCTCAATTCCATCACACAACCAAACACTTCCCTATCTCTTCCTACAATTATTAAAGTAAATAACGAAACTGTTGACAATGTTTATGACATCTTAGAAGCATTCAACACACATTTCACTAAAATTTCCGATATAATATCTAAAACAAAATTTGAACGAAACAATTATCACACATATAAAGCATATCTTAATGATAAACTTAACACTCATACATTTGACATTGCACCAATAACTATATTCGATGTCGATGTCCGGAAATAATCGACTCTCTGAAGAATAAAAAAGCATCAGGACTTGATAATATTGGCCCTAAAATACTCAAACATTGTGGTGATACTATTGTCGGTCCGATTACTTCCATTATTAATAAGAGCACACAAAAAGGAATTTTTCCTGACCACCTTAAGGATGCCTACATTTTACCTTTGCATAAAGGTTCAGATAAAAGTGATCTTAACAGCTGTAGACCAATATCCATACTTCCAACCATTTCAAAGATATTTGAGAGACATATTGCAAATCAAATTAAATCATTTCTTGAGAAACACCAATTATTGCACAATTTCCAGTCTGGTTTTCGTCAAAATCATTCATGTCAGTCTTCATTGATTCGACTTGTAGATTCATAGTTAAAGAAAATTGATTCTGGGCGAATCGTGGGTTCAGTATTCCTTGATCTCCGAAAAGCATTTGACTTAGTAGATCATGACATTTTACTTGAGAAACTTTGTATGTACCATTTCTCTGCAAGTGCGCTTACCTTGATGCAGTCTTACCTATCTAACAGAAGACAATGCGTTAAGGTGGGATCAAATAAGTCATCTTTTCAAAATATTACGGCCGGAGTACCACGGGGGTCTATTCTTGGCCCGCTACTATTTCTGATATACATAAAATCATTCCCTTTTTTCATCAAAATTCAACTATTGATCTTTATGCTGATGACTCCACTATACACATATCTGACTTTAACATTCAAAATATACAACGCTCATTGCAAAATGACTTGGACATAATATCTACTTGGTGCGCCTTCAACAATATGTCCATACATCCGAACAAAACTAAATGCATGGTATTATCAAATGCTAATAAATTTGCAAATACTCTCACACTTAATATTAAAAGCATTGTTCTTGAACAAGTAAATGATTTCAATTTACTCGGAATAACTGTTGACAAGCATCCCACTTGGCAATCGCATATAAATAACCTCTGTCGTAAACTCAATTCTAAACTAGCCTTATAAAAAAGAATTAACGACTTCCTTAATTATGAAACAAATAAATTATTTTACAACTCATACATATTAACATCTATGGACTATTGTTGTACATTATGGTGTTCAGCAAAAAGATCAAACTTAAAGAAATTAGTTTCTATACAGAAACGGTCTGCAAAAATAATAATGAATAAACCGTTTTCATATCCGTCAATTCCTTTATTTAATGAACATAGTTGGTTGTCATTTGACAACAGGTGTAATTTCCTTTTTGGAACTATCGTATAAAATTTTCTACACGGTTCAATGCCTTCTTATTTCAATGACGTAATTACCTTGTCAAATAACAATGCATACACTCTAAGATCCTCCACCCACAACGATTTATCATCTGTTGCATTTAAAACCAACTATGGAAAACGAACTTTCGCTTATTGTGCAAGAAATGTACGGGACTTAATTCCGATTAATATTAGACAAGCACCTACAATTAATACTTTCAAACAGAACTTAAAACAATACTTAATAACCAATCAATAATGTTTTATGTATTCATACTGCTTTTGTTTTGTTTTGTTTTTTTACAGTTTACATTTGCATTGTGATTGTCTGTTGTTTTGAAAAAATGTAACAACTATGTAGTATATTATTATTATTATTATTATTATTATTATTAGTAGTAGTAGTAGTAGTAGTAGTAGTAGTAGTAGTATGGTTGTTGTTGTTTACTTGCTAGTATGTTTTAAGTATGCATGATCTTGGATAAGCTAATGTTTTATATAATATATGTTTATTGAAGACCACATTGTAAAAAAGTAATGTTGTTTCTTAATGTGATATATTCATAAAATAAAGTTGTTATTATTATTATTATTATCATCATCAAACGCACTTTGTTTCACTTAATAACTTAATACTTCACCGTATTATGTTCGAATGACATGTTGGTTCATCTGTATGCCACCCACCTATTTTAGCAGTAAATTGCCATTGTAGATGTGCCTGTCCACTAACTTTTGTATTTGGCATTCAATGTTATATCAGGAACATCTTTAAACATGTAAAATCCGTAGTGACTACATTCAAACACACACGCATCGAGAATAATTTGTCTTTTTCATCTACCGATGTGTTATGCATGGTCTCTTTTCGAAGTGAATGTCATTAAATTTTAATAACTCAAACACGTCTAAAGTCATGCAATTGTCTTCACATGCAGTGTGTTTTTGTTTCATCGAAACGAACTAACGGACAGAGAGACGAACATGTTTTACACGAAATATTGTGAAATATACTCGCATGATTGCGTTGTGAACTAATAAAGCAAGTGAGTCCGACTTTTTTGTCGATTCTGCCGACACAAGTCATGGTGCCGGTAAAACTCTAAAATCGCCAGGAATTGGAGCCAACGGTTTGGACTCCCCTCTCCTTTTCACGTTATATATTTCTCACGAATGCATAAAACAATATGAAATTTGGTATGAACTAGATTTTTGGGAACTAAACTATTTATTGAGACAAAACTGTTTAAACTCGAAAGAATAGTTATTGATTTTACTTGAACTTCGACTTTAAATCATATTTATTCGAAAATTATAAATGTATTTTATGTATTATCATGTGCCAACGGTGTATTGCATCTGACATCTTTATATAATATATACATTAAAAAAACTATAATTTACAAATAAAGTATATATTCCCATTGTCTATAGTTTATCGTTTTTGATGAACTTTTGCGCCGGTACTACGGTGTACGTAAGAAATCGTAGGGGTCTGGTATGTTTTACTGAATTTGATGTGTATCTTTGACCAAATTGTGCGAGTGAAGCGATCGAAAAAACTGTTGGCATATATTTCCAGTTTTGACCGTCTTATATATGCCCATATATGTATAGTCCGGAAGTGCCGGGTGCGCCCCCCCCCCCCCCCCACCCCCACCCCCCTAGATCCGCTAGTGAAACCAATGATATCTTGCTGACCACTTGATGTAAACTCATTTGAAGAAGTATTGTTTGGTATAGTTCAGTTGTTCCCCTTTCAAAACATTCTTTGCTCTCAATATCAAAACTATTCGCTATTATTTATAGTTAAAGATTCAAATAAAACATATAAGAAAAAATATCCAACAGATTTTCCAGTTTTATTCCAACAAGGATTTTCTTTTTTAAAACAGTCTTAAAAAATAGGGGTCACCGGCCTTGTTCTGGAAACATTGGAGTTTAAATATGGTACCTATCGAAGCCTTTTTTCAGTTTGTGTGGCTAGCAGTGTTCATTTGTATAAAGCGTTCATGTTCAAACAAGGACGGAGATTTTTTAATGCATCTTTGTTTAATGTTTCGTTTGGCAATATTCGATGCAGATTAATGATAAAACGCGCTTTATCTATAGTTACCATTAAAAAATGACTTTTAATGGAGTCTTAATATGTGTCATTGTATGCTAAAACTAAAACAGTCTTAAAAAATAGGGGTCACCGGCCTTGTTCCGGAAATATTGGGTTTTGAATACGGTACTAGTCGAAGCCCCTTTTTCAGTTTGGATTTTTAATCAACGTTTAAAGTATATAGGAGAGCTTTTTTCAAACAATGTTATGGTTCTTTCAACTGTTATGTTTTCACATAACTTGTTTGGCAATATACAAGTGTATTTTGGTAATAAAAACGCTTTACCTACAATTACTGTTAAAATAATGAATTTGACTGGACATTGAAGTAGATCAAATGGGAACTAATAATACCTTCTGAAACGTCATTTATTATGCATCGATATATTTTGTTCCAAAGGACAGATTTTCTTCAATTTTCGCACAGACATGCACCAATGTATACTTACACCAACACATTAATAAAAACAATGGGTCACCTAACTTGTTGGGAAATATTGGACTTTAACTAGGATACCTATGTAGCCTTTCTCATGTTTCGTGTTTACGTAAACAACGTATCATTACCAAATAGATTGTAGATATTTTTATGGATCTTTTCTTAACGAATTTGTTTGGCAATACATTGTATACGTGTATTTTTTATTATTATAATGATTTATGAATGTTAACAATCGACTGGAACTTAATGACTCACACAGATTTATATTTATTTATTCAAATTAGTATATTGTAACCTATATACAGTAAATATAATGAAGCAAAAAGAGAAATTAACCCAATTATTTTCTTTTTGTTGCGAGCGTCTTCAAATTTCGTTTATACTGATCGTAACATGTCCGATACACATTTGAACTTTTACTCTCAATAATTTCCATCATAAAACAAAAACACGTCATTTGTTTTTTTTTAACACCACGACGGGCGTATCATGTGATAAAACATGAGAAACCAGATATATCAAACGTCTGATCTTTTAAGTTAAACATATTCATGAAATGGTAGAGACGTCAATGTGGTCTAATATACTTACCTAAGTTTACCGTTTAGTTCGACTTGTTGTAGAATATTAATGAACATTAACTTGAAGTATTAAACCAAACACTATGATAAACCAGCGTTAGAAAAGCGAAGACCGAATGACTTGCACAGTCGCATTTCATAGTGATTCATTTCTGGAAAAAAATCATGCTGGTCCAAATCAAACATATATTACAGAGATATAAACACTGTACGAGAATTGTACGTACGTTAACTCCTTAAATAAAAACTAGATCTGCCATTCAAAATAAGCAGTTGATTAATACTGACACTTAAACTCTAAATTATAATTGGGTTCATAAATGAGTGTCTACAAATGTACACTAAAACTAAAATTAGAGTTTTTTTACACTAAAACAATTTGCAGATTTGCATTACAAGTAGCATTTATAACGTGATTTAATTTGAAAACTTCAGACTTGGAAACATATATCAAACAAAAACGCATCATGTGTTATATCAAAACAGCAAACGTTATAAATCTTTCTCAGACACATGATTTAGTTTTTAGTGTATTAATTTTAAATAAACACAACTTAACGTGTTTGTGCGATAATTAGTATTATTACAAATGTACACTAAATAATGTGTAGTACCTTGGTACCTTCATGAAGATCAATGTCACTAAATTAGTTCAGGAAAATTTCAGGATTTTTGCAATTTATATCACGTTATAAATGCTATTTGTATTGCCAATCGGCAAATTGTTAAAAAATGGCAAAGCAAAACGACATTACATATTATGTTTACAGCAAGTGTAAATTTAAATTTATTAAAATTCGCAGGTGGTGCAACGTCTTAGGTTTCAATGATTCTTTTTGAAGAACAATTATGGGTAACTTTTTTCAATTCCACATCATGTCTTAGCGTCTATAACCAAATACATAAAATGGGTAATTGTCACCTTTTGAAAGATATGGCTTTTACATAAATGTCCTGCTGTATAACAACCATACATACAAACATCTTAATACAGATATTGTTTTATTTTGTTGTTCCACTCGCACATTTAATGTTTGGTGCAACATTCTGAACGCTCTAGAAACATGTAAATCAACGCTCTAGAAACATGTAAACCAACGCCTGCAAAAATAACCTCCTTGGCAGCGGTAAAATTCCAAGCGAACACGTTACCATTTTGGAATAGATATTTAAACAAACGCATTACCCTCATTGTAGTCTATGTACTATAAATGCAAGAGACATATATACCGGTACGTTTGACGTTATTTTCAAATAAATACCCAACTCCACAAGGGAGCGAGGTATGATGTTAAACTTTCAAATGCCGAAGTGTTAGCAAACGCATTACCCTCATTGTAGTCTATGTACTATAAATGCAAGGGCCATATATACCGGTACGTTTAACGTTATAATCAAATAAATGCACAACTCAATTAGGGAGCGATATATAATGTTAAACTTCCAAATGCCGAAGTGTTAACAAATGCATTACATTCTGGATACCAAGTTGGTGTCAAAAATAATATATTTTCTGTGTCTAATAAGCACACATATATTATTTCTTTAATACAATTTTAAAGTTGCATGAATACATGGACTAATTACTGCATCACATCAGATATTAATGAAATACTGAACAGCCCATAATTTATCAATTATTTGTTTAAATACGTCTTGAACATTGGTATGATGTCAAGCAAAGGGCTGGCAATACCCTAATCGTTATCTATGATACGGTGAACCTATTCATAAAAATATAGACCAAAGAGGTTTAATAGCCACTTTGTTTATGCATTAAGTGCCATTGGTATTTTACAATTTATAAAATAAATCATTAAAGATAAGACGAAGGTATGAGTGAAGGATCCATGTGTACAAAATGTTTGCTAACATATCAAAACCAGACTTTATTCTTGATCTCTTCGCCAATTATATACCCTTTTTGTTATTTCCGTCCTCTCTTTTTCAGGCAAAATAATGATATTTGCCAAACAATTCATAGAGAAATTTACAGCAGTGTTGCATTTTTCCTAAATGTTTTCTCTTGCTCTCAATAGTAGTGTCCGGTTGCACAATACTATAAGGTACACTTAAATTAGCGTCCATTAAAATGTCCACAACAATTTGATGTGAAAGCAAACTTCTAAGGACTTTCAATTAAGCATATAGTCAAACCAGTTCGTATTTTATTTTTATTTTATTTAATAAACAACGTTCATAGTAATGTTTCTTGTGAAGCAATGTTTATTTACTATTAAATTTAACGAGCTGTTGGCTTACCTGGTCTTTAATGTTTTAGCAACTGTAACTAAAAATATTTAACAATCAGTTTAAATAAATGCTACATAAAACATCATAGAAGAAATATTGAATATCAAAGATATCAAATATATTTGTGTGAAGAACGAGCATAATTTAGTTGAAATAAAATGCTAATATTTGATTAATTTATATGTTTGAATAGTTTATAAAGATTTGATTTATAAAGAAATTATTAATTTAATAATTCAAATTGCAAGGCGATTAATCAAATATAAAATCCTTTGGTGTTAAAGACGCCAAATGCAGTTTGAAAATTAAATGTCGTTTACGTATTTGCATTGCGTTTGATCTTAAAGATATAATATTATTAATTACAAACATTATAATTTTGTGTGCATCATTCATTTTGTTACGGTTCAGATGTCAGTAGACCAACAGAACTAAAGACTTGGCGACAGTGCAGTGTTTTAATGTGCTTTGATTGCCAAAATAAGATTTGTATAACAAGTGGAATCCACAATCGTTAATTTTTTCATAAACTATCACGAATATACGGTTGAGAATGCAGATAGGAGTCTGCAACATTGCTTAATTATACATTGTCCATTAAAAGCGATTATCGCAAGAACAACATAAGCTTGATATAAATTAATGTCTCGGGTAATATAATTATATTAGTTTTAAATGTTAGCTGCATACATGTCTAACGTGGAAACAAAAGGCATCAAAGTACTCCTAAATAAATGAAAACTACTCACGGTGTCAGTACATCGTACGTCGTTGTTTGTTTATACTGACCTTTAAGTGTCCTATGCATATATTTCATTGTAATACATATATGGAATATAAAACCGGGAAGGCTAGAAAAAACAGTCAGTGGCTTTATTAACCATTGAATAGTATTAACACATAATAAATGATTATATTTCTATAAAGTACATGAAATAAACTTTGAAAACACCGAATCATGCTCAGTTCATGAAGAAACAATTTACTGCCAAGGCAACTATCTTTGTAATAAAGAATGGCCCACAAAAACGTTATAAATCTTATTCATACACACGATCTTGACACTTTCCGGACCTGAACGTCCTTGAATTTGTAGATTACAAATGTTCTCACGTAGTATATGTGATATATACTGATTGATAGATATGATGTATTATGCAAATCCTATTGGTACCCAAGCCACAAGACATGGAGATTAATGTAAGTGTCTGAAAACAAACGGGATCAAAATGTATATATATATATAATGAAGTTATTTTGTGCAAGACAGTTTTCAATATTTCGTCTAAGAACAAAACATCAATATCAATAACTATCGTCACTTCCACGTGCACTCTTAGTGCCTGTATAAAGATATTAATAATGACCATTGGTTGTCATGTGATGGACAATGCTTTCCACTTAATATTCGAATAACGTTACATATACAAATCGCTATACTGGATTCTGCATTTATGTGCATGTGTGGTTGAAAATAAAGTTTGCAGTAGACTTTATTTTTTGCTTATCTAATAAATGAAACTATTTTGGCATTTACATATCGTAAAGTTACTGATTACTCTCTTGTACTCTGAGATAAAATTCCTTAGTATGTGTACATGTACAATTTAATGTTATGCTTTATGTCACTTACTCAAGGACAATGTAATTCGTTAACGTTCATTTGGGTCAAACTGTATTTACCCACTAGAAACAAGAATATTAATAACCCAGCCAGCATGAACATATGGGACCCATATGGGTCCAATATGGGCTACAATATGGGTGCTGTATGCGCAACCCATATGGGATCAAATGGGATTGTGTATGGGTCCCTGATGGTGGCCAAGTGGGATTTTGAAAACTGTTTTTGTATGGGTCGAAGTTTGTTTGCGATATGGGACCTAGTGGGTGCTATGTGGACCCAATGTAGGTCTTTTATGGGCTATCCATAGAGGTCCAATATTGGCTTCGATATGGGTCCTGTATGGGCAACCCACATGGGGCCATTTGGGGTTTTGCCAAAAATGTTTTTGCAAGGGTCCATATGGGTTGAGATATGTGACCCATTTGAGTCCTATATAGACCCAAGATGAGCCCAATTATGGGCTACCCATATGGGACCCATGCAAAAGGGGTTTGCAAAATCCAACTTGGCCCAATATTGGTTGCCCAAATAGGACCCAGCCTAGTTTCGAAATGGGTCCTCTACGGGCATTTTATATGGGACCCAGTTGGGTTTTGCAAACTCTGTTTGCATGGGTAAAACGTGGATATCCTTTATGTACAGGATCCTGCATGTTATACATACATGATGCACTGCAAAATACAATAAACAATGACTATTCTACGAATGTTACTCACAAGCTGTTGAACATATATACTATGTAAAATATGTTTAGCAACATTCATATTTTGTTCAAATAAGAAATAATTGTATATTTGAATATGATTCAAGTTACAACTAATCGTTATTGTGAAACATTATCTATTTCATACAATTTGGTTTGAACAACATTATAAGGATCGTTTTATTTTTTTTAAACAACTGAATTTCATTACTTACTTGTTAAACGAATCATTATCAAGGTGTGTACATTAAAATAATGCGTTTAAAAAGTTAAGATTAATCTAAAAATATTTTAAATTTAGATAGGTGCTGACACTTTAATGCTCGTTTTAAGGATTTATTGTTGACATTGAAATTCAACACGTGGTATTCGTAAACGAGTAAAGTTAATGAATCACACTCATTGTTTAGACTTTCGAAAGTATTCAAACTTTTGTCAAAATGCTTTTACTACCTTCATGTATGCGATATATGTTGGACTTGGTAGAACTAACGATATTTTCATGCGAGATCCTGATGATAACATCTAATACCAGTATTTTGGCTAGTTTAAGAATATGATGTCATTCTTCTCAGATTAATTTCAGTATATTTGTTAACATGTTTACTAGCCATCATACATTTTTAATCATGTTTAAGTATGTCAAGTATAGTATTGTTCTACGGTTAACTTTAATCGTTTATCCTGCATTCGTCCTTATTTTATCCATTATTCAGTACAAACATCAACTGATTGTGCATGACCGCCTACAATACTAGATTTATCATACATGTATACACATGTACGTGTTTTTGCCATATCCTTGGAAATAATAATTACTTTTTTATTCATGCAATTATACACCCCCACTCATTATTTATGCACGATTACAATTTGGCGTGGAAACATGACACTATTTTATTATCAATATCTACGAATAAATATAAATATTGAGGTAATGACACGCCTGCATAATTAATTCGTTCGAAGTTTTACCAATTTGTTTTTAAAGTTATTTAAATGTTATTGTAGGAATTCTTAATTGATTACACTGTTTCACTGTAACACGTCATTTTATAATGAGGAGATCAAACGTTATTTAAATAGTGTTTCGAGGTGACTGTACTTTGAAAGGATTTGGATGATATTTAGGGCGTAAATAAAAAGACTTTACACGGTTGTGGTATTGTACTGAATAAATAAAGTCGGTAGGTTTTTGTGAAAAGTAATACGTTTCATCAAAACATATTTTGACGTTTACATGATATAGTATAAATGCGGTTATCAAAAAACTTAATCGCATTTTATTCCAATCTATATACATACACTGTATACTTTTCGTAAATACATAATTTATTTTTTTTAGTCATTTCTATACAAAAGAAAATTAAGGAAATTCCAACTATATCAGGTTTTGTTAGCAGATCCTCTTTTAAGGCAAGTAACCAATTGTCTATACAACACAATGTACAACATAAAATACAAAGTATACGCAATAAACAAAATTTATTGAAAAAAAAACTGAGGTCACAGCCTTGGGCGTTAGAAGTTGTAAAAAGACGAGCTGAACTTCGGCAATACTTTCTATCATTAAAAAGAACGACCGAAACACGTAAATGAAAATGAAGATTCCCATATTCACAACTCTTGAACATAATGAAAATAAACTTGTATCTGATACCTGAATAAACGTCAAGTGGCAAAACACGAACTCTGTTATCTGATTCTGATTTACAATGTCAGATATCATATTTACTCCTTTCTTTAGATCTTAAATTGCGCGAAATATGCTTGCTATATTTGATTCATTCCCCCCTTTTTGAAATAAACACTTGCAGGCCTCTCCAAAATGTTCCACTACACTTGATATTTAAAGAGATAACGTGAAACATCCGGATTGTTGCTATTTCAGTACTTTGTCCACTCAGCTGTTCTTCATTGTCAGTTTAATGATTTTGCTAAACACGACACTTATGACTCCACGCACCGAGTCAACCTAATGTGACAAAAACAGAATGCTTCGCACAAATTTGATAACAACATTTAATTAGCATACATTATTATAGTGTCAGGAAAGTGTAAGATTAGGCCGTTGTTACCAAGTTATGAATACACGAACAATTGAAGTAGTACTCTATACGAGTAAGCCTATATGTTTTGTCAATCCATTGTGCAGTAGACAGCTAACAACTGTCTTGTGAGTGTTCACAAATGTATTGCAAACCGTGATTAGTGTTAAATGTCATTTAAAGAATGAATATATTTCACTGTACGATCGTAGTTTATTCCATCAGTGAATATTGAAAACATATTGTGCTAATATATGTTATACGTATACTTTATTTTTATGACCACGAATGTGTTTATAATTTTCAGCAAAGGTAATCATTTATTACAAAATAGAAATTGTTATGATAAAATATTATCATCTTAGTCCGACCAAAGTGAATTAATATTTGCTATCTTTATATAGCACAAAACTATAGCATTGAGTCTTTTGCATCATTTATACACCATTTAGTGTCAGAATAAAATAGTATATGTTAACACCAAAATATAAATAGTCTATTGCTTTTTATTTATTTTCACAATGTATATGCATTAGTATTATGTTGAACATTTTACATAATAGCACAAACTCCAACAAAACTTAAGAGCAAGACGTAAACCCATTGGAATGTGTGCTATCATGTACAGGACATAACTTGGCGAGAATTGGTGCTGTTCTACACTCCTAATACGTCATGTGCTTCTGATAATATCTGGTAAGCGTATTTGCTACTAGCGCTTTCTTTTGCCGTTCAATACAAGTAGCCAGTGTTAACGGACAATTTGTTATGTCAAAACCCACAGAAACAGTCGGCCGAGTTCGGCAATTGTCGGAATGCATATCTACATATTCAATATTCTGTGTAGATCTAGACCTCTAATTTGGCATATACTTTTATCAAATTAATAGAACATAAATAAAATCAATTGCTGATCTTAACTCCAGTCAATGTTTCTTCCAAAAGACATCCGGTACAGCATTTCTTCTTCACCTACTAACATATCCAGAAACAAAAAATAAAAAAAACAATATAAGTTTAATGCTGTTTATCACAATCAACCCTCGTTAAACAAAAGGCAAAAGAAAATAACAAACAGCGATGACGATTCATAGTGCATTTATTCCAACGCTAATAAAATGACACAAAAATATCCCCTGAACACAGCATCACATATACAACTGGAGCCAATGTTTTGACATATAATGACGTCATCATTACACAACTCATTTACGAGACAAACATTGTTTACCTGAAATAAAATAGTTCGTGATTTGTTTTGGTATTTTAAATAATAAGTCCTAAAAATGGTATACAATAAATAAAATATTACACAAGTATGGCGCTCTAAGAGCTTGTATCAGTCTCGTTGGTTATGTCAAGTAGTATCGAACGAGAGATGCACACACAACCAACTCGACTGATACAAGTTCTCAGAACTTCATACTAGCATACTATTATATGTAAATAAAAAGGTAACTCAAAAAGGTAAAAGGTAACTCAAGTACGATAAGAGCAATTATGCCGAAAACCGAAACCCGAACTTTTCCTTTCTCTTATACCTACTAATACTTCGCTAAAGTTTCATAATGACTGCACAAAAACTTCTCAAGTTATTTTCTGCACAAGCCTTATTTGAACTATTGTTTAAAAAGGGGTAGTCTTCACAAACTTAAGAGGACGCCGCCGACAACGCCGCCGACGCCTCCAAAACTAACCCTTTTATGTCGCCTTTGCAGGCGACACAAAAACTAAAACATGTTTCTTGTACATTCACTAGCAGCACTATGCTTTAAGCACGTTTAGGAGAGGATCAAAACATGTATGCATCAAAACAATATTTCAAAGAATTGAGATGAACACAGGCCTAAATAGTTTTAGCAAGAAATCATGACCTGAAACTATTTATCAAATAACGAAGAAATTAAGAGGATATATATCTGACATTCATTTATTAACAAGGTAAAATTGACTACATTATTTAAATATGAATAACGAAAAAGAAATAAAAGCGAACAAAAATATTTAAAACATGCAATATAATTTAAGCTAGTTATAATCACATACTTTTTCGGGGGTAAATTGTGTCAAATTACAAACATGCAAAAAATAAGAAACTTTAAACTAAACTTGTTTATTTAACATATTCTAATAGGTTCTAATAGGTTATTTTAAAAGCTTGGGATACCTATGACATTTACGCTCAATCGGGTTACTTGCAACACCGATTTCTAGTTGTGCCTTTTATTTGACATGAGACTGACGTTGTGCATCATAAAATTACACAACTGTTTAACCCGATTTCAACATCCGTTTACTTCCATTTAATGAAAGCTTTTATGACTCTTTTTGTAAAATGATATAAAAATCAAGATTTGCTCTTCATGTGTGTTATTCATACATGAAAATATATCTCTTTTATGATAATTAGATGCGAGCGGATATGTGCTATCAGTCAAGTATTTTTTTCTTTGTATGAACAGAACAATTCTATCAAATCGACACATATTAAAAATAAACCAACATGTGCATTACCCATTTCTAGGAGTATACAATACAAAATGTATTCAAAGTATAAAAAAACAACATTTTCTGCAATAACGGGTAATTTATCAAGTGCATACAACTCAAAAAAGCATCTTATGTACGTTGTACGTCAGTCGAAGACAGTAATCTCTGTTAATTATACTGTTGCTTATTACATATACTTAAATCCACGTTTTTAACTTTTTTCAAGACAAAACATACACATGTACAAGAATCATTCTTAATATTTAAAACCTAATTTTACAATTATATTTAAGGAATTGCAATTCAGCTTAAATGTTCACAAGAATATTTTTTACAATAAATCACACAACAGGCCAGAATTAATGCTCAATCGCAATAAGTCAGGACAAGCATATATTGGATAATATTATTTACAATGCATTTTAATTTATATGCAGTTCAAGAAGAGTACAAAAATAAGTGCATATTAGCATTTACTCAACGTGACTTTCTGCACTGAATTTTCTTACGCCCAAAAAAGTGCTGTAACTGCACAGATAATCGAATTTGCCTAAGTATGACATGAACACATTTTGACAAGGTACATTTATATTGCGATCAGCATAACCATTATTATAATTTACTAAATTCATTATCCAGGGAGTTTTATGCGCACCATTTGTAGTGTCAAAACCAAGTAGCTACATACACTTACCATAGGTTTTTCGCCAACAATGTTGGCATTATATTCTTTTTCGCAAACGAGACATTTTCAAATGGGATACGATCCTAACATTTATTTTGGTTTAAAGATATGATACACAGGGTCCAAAGTGCAAAGAAGTGACCATCCTAACACATGTCAGTAACATGATTTTGTTTGCGCCAAGGCAACGATAAGTATTCTATTATTAAACGCTTCCCTCACGATGTTTTTTTTTCCCTGGGCACTAAACATAAACTGTTCGGGTTAGTACGTTTAATATCATCATTTTCATTTGCCCCTATATTCGGTTACCTTACATAGTTTTGAAAATCGTTGCCACTTAATTTTGAAACATATTTGAAACTATTAATATTGAAATTACAGGTAAGCCATTAGTGAATATTTGTAACCGATTACTGCTATATTTGTGTGAACCACATAACGAGAGTTAGCTAACATACATAATTGCATAGTTATGTTCCGGTGAGGTGGACTATGAAATACTAATTGATTCTCATATCTCAAGTATGACAAAATGTAACAAAACTATTCATGTGAGAAACGTAACACAAGCTATGTAAAGTTACATTTCTGCACGAATTCATCAACTCGCCTGTAAGAGCCAGTAAGCGAAGAATTAATATTGGTCTTTTGGCACGATACCGAAAACATAACTATCTTTGTATGTGTCCACGAGAACATCAGAAATAACTACTTGTATAACAAATCTGACACCAAAATTAAACCTTCGAGACATTAGTATAAGTCTTATACGTTGTCATTTTCGCTTAAACATGTATCATTTTATAAAAACACACTGCCAGTGAATTATGTACACAATACGTCAATTCAATAATGAGGGAAATTACTGTAATAAAGCACATGTTTGAAAGTAAGATTATTTTATTAAACGCATACTATATAGCACAACATGCGCTAATACGCACATGTATATTCGAATCGTTTAATAACAAGACGCAAATCCCTTTAAATTGTGACAGGAGTGTTGCTATGCAAGCGCAGTTCGATAGGTGTGCGTTGAATCGCTGTTTTATTTTGATTAAGTAATACATATCTCTGTTATACGTATGGTATCTAGTGTTTGCAAGACTGTATTTGTTGGTAGGTGTGCGTTGATCGCTGTTTTATTTTGATTAAGTAATACACATCTCTGTTATACATATGATATCTAGTGTTTGCAAGACTGTATTTGTCGGTAGGTGTGGGTTGATTCGCTGTTTTATTTTGATTAAGTAATACTTATTTCTGTTATACATATGATATCTAGTGTTTGTAAGACTGTATATGATGGAGTATAACGTATCAAATAAACTTTAATTTACCTTTCAATGTTTTGCCAATAACAATTCAAACCCCTCCGAATACTTTCTTTCGAGATGTATTCCATTTAGTACGTTCTACCGTTTATTTGTTGTTGTTTTACTTGATAAAACAATATCACTGAAATACATATACAATACTATATTGGGTGGACAAAAATGTATATCATAGACATTGTCAATGTTTTTGCCAATAACATTTCAAGGCCGTCTGAATAAAAGAGATGTTTTCTATTCACTGGGTTGGCAAAGACATCTCTATAGCGCCATCACAACGAATACCATATGCGCCTCTGACTTCACAAAGTTTACAGAAAAAAAATGTATTTTTCACGGACAATGTTAAAATCGAGTTTATTTAAGGCAAAGTCCTTCTTCAATTAATAGTTTCCTTCTGCAATGTACTCTTTCTAATAGACATTATTTCATGATTTGATAAATTTTCAATTTAATACATTTCAATAAGCGTGTATTGTATTTATAACCTTACAGCTTACTTAGCCAGAGTATGAATGATAATAAATTGGCGTAAATTATTGCTCTGTTTTAAGTTCATGAAGTGTGTTCAGAAATAAACAAAACAATAAGATAGTTTAAAATAAAACATTTTAAACACGCATGTATCTGTTAAACAATATCTGAATGCAAACATGCACTTGGTTACTGAGAGATACAAATAGCCTTTAGGGAACATGTCTGTATACGATAATACATTTTAAAGTCTACTTGAGCTAAATTGCAGTTTATAAAATGTAAGCATTGCTTAATTGAAAAACCAAAGTTAAGTAAAAACGTTTAAAATCTTTTTTATTACAATAAGCGTCAGCAAAATGATGAAGACATTACAGCCATTATAGAAATTGTTAGCAATTAATTGTTTTATTATGTGTACACGTGTAAATGACTGTGAACGACTGGGGACATAATTACCCGCTGTATTGCAACACATAATGTCATAATGTCTCCTTTATTAAATAAATTAGCACGGCATACAATGTACTGAAGATTATGTATATTGCATCGTGTGGTGTTGCTACATCATTATCAGTACCAAACAAGGTGGGTCGAGGGTATATCTTGTCTGGTTTGGGGGACGCAATAAGCATAGTATTAAGAAGATGCGTGGATTAAATAGCGCTAAATATACTTACAGTACTGGCATAGAAGGGTCACACGAAATGCATTTCTAAATATTTTGATATGGTTTAATTACAATGTTGAACAAAGATATAGAACACGCACAAACAACTGCAAGCAAAGAATAACTATGCTACGTGTAAAAAAAATGTTAGGCTTATAATAAGGACGTTTTACATCATTCTATAAATTGCCATTAGGCTGCCATTAGGCAGAAGGCAGTTTCATAAAAAAAAAATCCAAATTTTTTTTTTAACCACAATGCACTATAATATAAATTTAAACTATTTCCAAAACATAATGTCTGCAGTACTTAACAAGATATTTTTTATTAGATCTATATCCCCATCCCTTTAAATATTCATGTTTGAGTTGATTAGATCTATATCCCCATCCCTTTAAACATTCATGTTTGAGTTGATTGGATCTATATCCCCATCCCTTTAAACATTCATGTTTGAGTTGATTAGATCTATATCCCCATCCCTTTAAACATTCATGTTTTAGTTGATTGGATCTATATCCCCATCCCTTTAAACATTCATGTTTGAGTTGATTGGATCTATATCCCCATCCCTTTAAACATTCATGTTTGAGTTGATTGGATCTATATCCCCATCCCTTTAAACATTCATGTTTTAGTTGATTGGATCTATATCCCCATCCCTTTAAACATTCGTGCTTGAGTTGATTAGATCTATATCCCCATCCCTTTAAACATTCATGTTTGAGTTGATTGGATCTATATCCCCATCCCTTTAAACATTCATGTTTGAGTTGATTGGATCTATATCCCCATCCCTTTAAACATTCATGTTTGAGTTGATTGGATCTATATCCCCATCCCTTTAAACATTCATGTTTGAGTTGATTGGATCTATATCCCCATCCCTTTAAACATTCATGTTTGAGTTGATTAGATCTATATCCCCATCCCTTTAAACATTCATGTTTGAGTTGATTGGATCTATATCCCCATCCCTTTAAACATTCATGTTTGAGTTGATTGGATCTATATCCCCATCCCTTTAAACATTCATGTTTGAGTTGATTGGATCTATATCCCCATCCCTTTAAACATTCATGTTTGAGTTGATTAGATCTATATCCCCATCCCTTTAAACATTCATGTTTGAGTTGATTGGATCTATATCCCCATCCCTTTAAACATTCATGTTTGAGTTGATTGGATCTATATCCCCATCCCTTTAAACATTCATGTTTGAGTTGATTAGATCTATATCCCCATCCCTTTAAACAGTCATGTTTGAGTTGATTGGATCTATATCCCCATCCCTTTAAGCATTCATGTTTGAGTTGATTGGATCTATATCCCCATCCCTTTAAACATTCATGTTTGAGTTGATTGGATCTATATCCCATCCCTTTAAACATTCATGTTTGAGTTGATTGGATCTATATCCCCATCCCTTTAAACATTCATGTTTGAGTTGATTGGATCTATATCCCTTTAAACATTCATGTTTTAGTTGATTGGATCTATATCCCCATCCCTTTAAACATTCATGTTTGAGTTGATTAGATCTATATCCCCATCCCTTTAAACATTCATGTTTGAGTTGATTGGACTGTTTGTATGATAATATGTTTATGTTTCTCCTTGGCAGTAGTCTAAAATACAGCACTGAAAACAAAATACTGTTGCATAACATATCAATTCTGACACGTAGAGTTATTCACATAAAACACTTTCATAAAATGCGATTTATTTTCATCAAACCACTGCGTACGTTTTCAGGGGTAAAATAACAAAAACAAATTTAAATGCATATCAGACAGGCCTTCAATTAGCACAGCACTTAGTAACATCGCCATGTGCACGGCGTTTTTCATGTTATTTATGCAGAGATCGTATTCAATCATATTGTGAGTTGTAAACATATTTATGTACAAGTAACATGTACACTTAACGCAGAGCTAAAATATCCATTTTCATTTTAATAAGACAGAAATAATATACAAGTTGCAAGTATATTTTGCGCTGAATGGAAATATATCTTACATAAGATGCACTGTACATCTACTATACTAAACGCAAATGTAAATGTTCTTGTTATATGTCATGAGATAAAAATATACCAGTAACATGCACAATTAAAGCAGAAATAAAGAAGAATTATTCATTAACCATATTGGTATCACGTGATGTATGAACTATTCACGTGTCACTGATCACAGCGTCTATACACGGCGCATGATAGATGAATGAAAGGAGACATCCATTGATGGTATAAGATGTAATGGGTTTGTCTGTTGTAAAGCGGTTAACTACCTAATCTTTGTGTTCTTAAAACAGCTAAATATAGATTTATACATTTTTATATTAAGAAGCGTAAAGGACATTTCATATAGGACACTGCTAAAGGCTGTAAGAAGCATATTAAGACATTATTTTGTTCTAATAAATTTCACGTTGTAAAATGTTAAAGACTCTGGCGTTTCTACAAATGCTGTAATGGGTTGAAATAGCATGATACTAACCGCGTTGAAAACACACCTATAAAGAATAGGGTCTCATTTGTCACATTTTTGTAAAAAATATGGTCCTATAGTGGTATAAATGCAAGTAACCTAATTAAGTTAATTAACATACACTTGTATTTCAAATGCAAAAAAAGTTTAGAAAAATCCTTTCTGTAAAACGCGTGTATGAGTTTATATATTTACCACAAACTTGTCTTTGACTGCAAAGGCTAAAATTCAATACATGTATGAAAAAAATTGGTCAAAGTACGTAAATGAATTAAAATACGTGTCACACATAACATATATTTTCTAGTTCTAATCAACTATAAAACGAACATATCTATTTATTTCTGGAATACAGCTTAAACGTTACATTAGTACACGGACTAATTACTGCACATAAAATATCCATAAATCAGATATATATTAAATCCCGCGCGGCCAATAATTTACCAATAATTGGTGAAATACATCTTCAACATTTGTATGTTGTTAAGCACAGGGCTGGCAATATTCTAATCGTTATCTATGAAACGGTAAACCTGTTCATAAAAACCAGACCAAAGATGTTTTATAGCCACTTTGTTTATGCATTAAGTTCGCTTGGTATTTTATAATTTATATAATAAATCAATAACGCTTAGACGATGGTACGAGCAAATAGGACCCATGATCAATTTTTTTTAATTACGTTTCAACATCAGAATTCATTGTCAAACGTCTCACCAATTACATTATGCAAAGTTATTTTTACTAATGATATCTTGCTGACCATTTGATGTAAAATCATTTAGAGAAGTCCTGTTTGGTATAGTTCAGTTGTTCAGTTGTTCCTGATTCATCAAAACATTCGTTTGCTCTCAATATTAGAGCTAGTAAAAGTTAAAGATACATATAAAAACATATTAGAAAATATATTGAATATCTTTTGTGTCCTAGCCAAACATAGAGTCATTTTAATCAAATTGTACTATTTGATTTATGTAATTGGGTTTATTCAGTATGTAAGTTTAAAATTAGGTTGATTTAAATAGGACAACATAATTAAGTAAGATAAATTTCATGTCGATTAATAATACATATAAACTTTAATTATGATTATGACGTCAAAGACTGTTTGAAAAACTATTTATCGTTTGATGTAGTTGCATTGCATTTGATCTTGAAGGTGGAATATTATTAATGACCTAAACAAACAGGATTAATGGTCTGTGCATCAATTATTTTGGAACGATACAGAGGTCGTTCGAATAAACTGTTAAACATTTTGTGTTGTTTGTCAAACACGATTTACGAGCGGTTTTCAAGTATTTGCGACTTTGAAACCCGTGAAAGCAAGTCAACAAGGCTTTGACAGTATTGCAAGCAATACAGGAGTCCCCTACCGGTGAAAACCCCTACTAATTAAACATTGTGCAATACTGTCAAATCCCCTTTTATCTGTAGATGTACAAAGTTTCATATTCAAATCCCATTTGTCACTGCAGTATTAAGTTGTTGTTTTTTCTATTTTAGTAGCATTGGCCAGACATTCGAGTTACTGTTTGAGTTATTGCAGTACTAAACTAAAAGAGGGCAATCATATAATCCATTCTGTGTACCAAGTTTCATGATCATAATTATGTTATATTCTTTTCGAATTATTACAGTATTAAGTTTATTTCTATTTTAAGTAACAGTCACGTGACCTTTGACCTCTGGTGACTAAAATAAAGGGTTGTGTACAATCCTCACCTTGCTTTTTCTATGTATACAAAGTTTCTTCAAAGTATCAACAGTACGTTTGAGTTATTGCAGGATCCAGGTTTTGGGGACGGGACAGACAGACAGAGTGAGACCGACGGACGAACAGACAGACAGACGCACACAGACGGAGGGCAAACCCATAGTCCAATATGTGTTCCCAAGTTTTATGAAGTTTCATGATCATACCTTATGCACTTTTCAAAATATTACATTATTAAGTTTATTTCTATTTTTAGTAACAGTCACGTGACCGTTGACCTCTGTTAAAAATAAAAGGTCGTGCATAATTCTCACCGTGCTGTTTCTACGTATACAAAGTTTCATCAAAGTGTCTTCAGTACTTTCCGAGTTATCACAGGATCCAGGTTTTGGGGACGAATGGACAGACATACATACGGACGAACTGACAGAACGACACACAGACACACAGACAGATGGCAAACCTATAGTTCAATCACTTTACCAAGTTTCATGGTCATATCTTATGTCCATTTCGAATTATTACAGTATTTAGTTTATTTCTATTATTAGTAATTGTCACGTGACCTTTGACCTCTGGTAAAAAAAAGAAGGTCGTGCATAATCCTCACATTGCCATATTGCCGTTTATATGTATACCCAGTTTCATCGAAATAAGTTCAGTACTTTTTGATTTATTGCAGGAACCAGGTTTTGGGGACGGACAGACTGACGGACGGACAAACATTTGGACGAACAGATAGAGAGACACACAGACGGATGGGAAACCTATAGTTCAATCTTTGTACTAAGTTTCATGGTCATATCTTATGTACTTCTCGAATTATAACAGTATTTAGTTTATTTATATTTTTAGTAACAATCATGTGACCTTTGACCTCTGGTGAAAATTAAAAGGTTCTTCATAATCTTCACAATATCGTTTATACGTATACCAAGTTTCATCGAAATATCTTCAGTACTTTTTGAGTTATCGCAGGATCCAGTTTGTTTTAGTTTATTTCTATTTTTAGTTACAGTCACGTGACCTTTGACCTCTGGTAAAAAGTAAAGGGTCGTGTATAATACTCACATTGCCTTTTATAAGCATGCCAAATTTCATCGAAGTATCTTCAATACTTTTTTAGTTATCGCAGGAACAATATTTATATTATCGCGGTGGCGTTGTGGATATGGTGTCTGCATATCGATCGGGAGGTTCCGGGTTCGATCTCTGGGAGCGTACTCAAGATCTCCCACAAAGACACCAAGTACTGGTTCTATTCAGGAAACGGACTCGAGAGTGTCTCAATACGCCTTAGGCTTTCGATGCAATCGAGCTAAAATAAATAGGTTTAAACTTAAACTCAATATTTTGCGGACGGACGGACTGACGGACGGACAGACAGACGGACGGACGGACGGAGGGCAAACCTATAGTCCCCTCCGGTGAAACACCGGTTGGGGACTAATAAAAGTTACAATAATGTTATGACCATTATGTCAAGTTTACACATAGTATCCGAACTACAATGGAGCTTTTATTTTTGTTTAACAAAATCTTTTAACGCAAAGACTGTCATTTCTATGTTCGTTAATACTGACAATAACGAGTCCAATACACAATTCAACTAATACTAACCCTAGTGTGTCCTTAAACCGTGGAATATTTAGCTAAATTGACGCTGTAACTGAATATTATTACACATAAATCATCCAAACAGCAGAACGGCTAGGTGGATAGACTGAATAATCTTTTCAAGTTGGTATGGTAAACAGCTGCTACAAATGACACCGTATGTATTTATTAATGTATGTATTATATGAAACAAAATATTTAATGTCAAAAATCTCCATTAAAGTCTATATGATGAAAAAAGGAACCGGATATATGAAACGCCAGATATTGAAATAAAACAACATTATTTATTACAATTCATTATCATTTTACATGTTTACAATATTCATGAACTGCTAGAAACGGAAATGTGTTCGTTTATACTGACTTAAGATTACGGTTTATATCAACATGTATTATTAAGTTATTAAATAACATATTAATTCTTAATATAAATACAAAACAATATAATTGGCCAACATTCGAAAACATATGAACCCTAAGATATAAACATAATTAAATAAAAGGCTCCTTGACAATGACCAAACGTACATGTGCTCAATTATGTACACCTGTCAGTTATCGTTCTCAAATATTTCAAACATCGACCCGCGTGTGATATACATACTGTACATAACCTGAATATTAAACATACTTTAGACGTTTTATTCCTTATTAAGTTCTTTTGAAATCAGTTCTTGAATAAACAAAACTGATCAATAATTATGTGCACTTCCACATAGGAAATTAGTTCCAAACAAGTTAATATGTACAATGATTAGTGGACAATACTTACTTAAATATTCTTTTGAATAATTATCAAATAAATATAAAAAAATCTGTATAATTATGCTTGATTGCACCTGTATGTTTAATATATGGTGCAAGTCTTCGAACTATATACGCATACACAATTTGCATTAAACTTGCATTAAACTTTACTTGCCATATATAATAAATGATTAGCAAAATTACTGATTAAATACATAATGTAATGTTCAACAAATTTGTCCTCCCATCAAAAATATCACCGGACAACACCAACTTAAGTACAATGTAATGACAAGAGTAACTGTATCGCACTGCATTCAAAGATATAAATATTTCAAATGACAAGAGTAACTGTATCGCACTGCATTCACAGATATCAATATTTCAAAATGACAAGAGTAACTGTATCGCACTGCATTCAAAGATATCAATATTTCAAAATGACAAGAGTAACTGTATCGCACTGCATTCAAAGATATCAATATTTCAAAATGACAAGAGTAACTGCATCGCACTGCATTCACAGATATCAATATTTCAAAATGACAAGAGTAACTGTATCGCACTGCATTCAAAGAAATCAATATTTCAAAATGACAAGAGTAACTGTATCGCGCTGCATTCAAAGATATCAATATTTCAACATGACAAGAGTAACTGTATCGCACTGCATTCAAAGATATCAATATTTCAAAATGACAGAGTAACTGTATCGCACTGCATTCAAAGATATCAATATTTCAAGATGACAAGAGTAACTGTATTGCACTGCATTCAAAGATATCAATATTTTAAAATGACAAGAGTAACTGTATCGCACTGCATTCAAAGATATCAATATTTCAAGATGACAAGAGTAACTGTATCGCACTGCATTCAAAGATATCAATATTTTAAAATGACAAGAGTAACTGTATCGCACTGCATTCACAGTTATCAATATTGGGCACAATTGGTTTTTTGTCGTTTCAAACACATAAAACAAACATCTGTTGCGTAACATAATATACATTGCTCTTTTTCGGTATATCAGTTCATACTCGTAAAATCTTTGTTGTTTACGTTGAAATATATGTTTTTAAATTTAAGATTAACAATATCGTCACTTAAAGTCGCAAGATATTTTTAATTTAGACAGGTGCTGACATTTTAATGTTCGTTTTAAAGGTTTCTTGTTGACATTGAAGATCAACATGTGGTAATTGTAACATATTGGATTTAATTAAATCGCTTTCATTGTTTAGAGATTCCAAAGTATTTAAAAGTTCGTCTAAATAAGGTTTAAAATAAAAAAAATATTAGTTCCAAGTACAATATAGATGTATGCGATACATGGTAGACTAGTAAGAACTATGAACGTTATGTTAGTAAGTGTTCCTGATCTTAAAATCAATCTTTGGTCAGTTTTATAACAGTCGGTTGATTTTTCCCTCGGAAATGTATTAAATAATTTATCTGAAATAATGAAAATAAAAAAGACAAACATTAAACAGTCAACTTGTGTCCATGTTTCCGGTCTTATTATGTGAACATAAATGAATAGTTGGATGACCATTGTTACATAGTACATTATATAAAATATGGGCCTCCCACTTCTTGCCTTTTCCAATTTATGAGCCACCCTTTTCAGATTAATTTCAGTATATTCGATAAAATGTTTCATTGCCATCATATGTTGTATGTTTTTTATTCAAGTTTGTTCACATTAATCGTTTGCCTTGTTTTTGTTAATATTTGTTGCATAATTCGCGAAAAACATCAACTTACTGTGGTTGAATGCCTACATTACTGAAGTAAAAAATGGATTTGACACGCGTTCGTTTTTTGTAATATCCTTGAAAATTATAACGTCATCTTCGTTAAATAGTAAAACCTACTCTTATTGTATATAAATTTATATGCTGTATCCTTTAAAGTGGAGATCCATTTTTCGTCCTTTTTATCATTTCAATGTAAAGAAAAGTCCTTATTAACAGAAAGGTCCTTTATTTAAGGCAAGTGACTAATTGTCTGTACAACAAAATATACAATATAAAAACAGGAAACATACGAAACACACAAAATTGGTAAAGACTTGCGTCATCACATTCGAAACGTTGACTGCAAAAGCGATATTTCGCGCCGAACTTCGGCAATACTTTTTAGTTAAATGGCAAACCCCGAATCCTGCCACACTTCACACGTTTAGAATATCAGACCTCGTAAGCTCAACCTTCAGTATAAGATCGTAGTTTGTTACATGAATGGTCACAAAAAAAACATAATTGATTATTCTATTATGCATTATACTTGATATTAAATAGATAACGTGAACCTCTGGATTGTTGCTATTTCAGTTTTTGTCCACTCAGATATTCTTCAATGTCAGTTTTATGATTTGCTACACACGACACTTACGACAACACACACCGAGTCAACCTATGTGACAAAAAAAGTCTGCTTCGCACGAATTTTATAACAACATTTAATAAGTTTTCATTATTTTAATGCCAGAAATGTTTATGATTATGCTGTCTCCGCCAAGTTGTGAATACACGAACAATTGATGTGATGTTGTTCTTTTAACGTGCACACCTATAACTTTAATTGTACATTAGACAGCTAACAACTGGCTTCTGTGTCTTTTCAAATGTATTATAAACCGGGATTTGTATTAAATATCATTTAAATAATACAAATAATCGTTTGTTTCTTTCAGTATAAGATCGTAGTTTGTTACATGAATGGTCACAAAAAAACATAATTTATTATTCTATTATGCATTATACTGTTTTTGTTTGCAAACATGAATGCATTCAAGTATTTGAAAGTGACAGAGATCATTTAGTATAGATAGTGGTTCTAACGAGTGTATATAGAGTTTTGCTTTTATTTTAAGAGAGTTGTTCTAAAGAATATATATAGAGTTTTGCTTTTATTTTAAGAGTGTGGTTCTAAAGTATATATATAGAGTTTTGCTTTTATTTTAAGAGAGTGGTTCTAAAGAATATATATAGAGTTTTGCTTTTATTTTAAGAGATTGGTTCTAAAGAATATATATAGAGTTTTGCTTTTATTTTAAGAGAGTTGTTCTAAAGAATATATATAGAGTTTTGCTTTTATTTTAAGAGAGTGGTTCTGAAAAATGTATATAGAGTTTTGCTTTTATTTTAAGAGAGTGGTTCTAACGAATGTTTATAGAGCTTTGCTTTTATTTTAAGAGAGTGGTTCTAAAGAATATATATAGAGAGTTTTGCTTTAATTTTAAGAGAGTGGTTCTAAAGAATGTATATAGAGTTTTGCTTTTATTTTAAGAGAGTGGTTCTAAAGAATGTATATAGAGTTTTGCTTTTATTTTAAGAGAGTGGTTCTAAAGAATGTATATAGAGTTTTGCTTTTATTTTAAGAGAGTGGTTCTAAAAAATGTATATAAAGTTTTGCTTTTATTTTAAGAGAGTGGTTCTAAAGAATGAATATATAGTTTTGCATTTATTTTAAGAGAGTGGTTCTAAAGACTATATATAGAGTTTTGCTTTTATTTTAAGAGAGTGGTTCTAAAGAATATATATAGAGTTTTGCTTTTATTTTAAGAGTGGTTATAAAGAATGTATATAGAATTTTGCTTTTATTTTAAGAGAGTGGTTCTAAAGAATGTATATATAGAGTTATGTTTTATTTCAGTGTACGATCGTAATTTATAACATAAGTGGACCTAAAAAACACATTGATCGAATATATGTGTTATATTATTTTGCAATGACCACGAATGCATTGAAATATTTGTAAGTTGCGAGAATAATTGATCAACAAACAGAAGTAGTTCCACGTCACCCAGCGTGAAAATGATCAAGTGTTACTATTTCAGTACAAACACCGTGAGATTATATGTGTTATCTTTCTTTGTTAATGTTCACTTTTTTTATAGTATAACATGAAATTGTATATCAGAAAGTAACACATGTACAAGGCCGTAACAAGAAATTGTATATTAGAAAGCAACAAATGTACAGGGCCTTAACATGAAATTGTATATTAGAAAACAACAAATGGACAGGGCCATAACATGAAATTGTATATTAGAAAGCAACAAATGTACAGGGCCATAACAAGAAATTGTATATTTATTTAGAAAGCAACAAATGTACACGGCCATAAAAATAAATTGTATATTATAAAGCAACAAATGCACAGGACCATAACATGAAATTGTATATAAGAAAGCAACAAATGTACAGGGCCATAAAATGAAATTGTATATTAGAAAGCAACAATGCCATAACGTCCGGAGTTAAACATTACCGTTAATGTAAATACTGTTTGCAACAGAACCATAGGCCATCTGCTGTGTTTAATAATCTGATGAGCATCCCGAGAATGTACATTTTGTAATTGATTGTAAATGAAAGAAAGGAATGTTTAAACGAACTGAGATATACACCTAAATAATTTTTCAGCAGAAGTAATCGTGTCGTAAAGTATTGTTTTTTAAATAAAGTCAATCAAAAAACAATTTATGACATTATTTCTTACTTCGGTAAATTTTAAGTCCTTTAAAATGCATATTGAATATAAACACTTTTTTGGACATGAAACACGATCATTTTACACAGTTGTAATCACATGTAATAGTTATATTTTAATAACACGTACCATTATTTTCATATTAATTAGTTTAAATATTTATAAAACACACAAGTATTGTAGATGTCATGTGCATTGTTACCTCCGTAGACATCTAAATTACCTTAATAAACAGCGAATGGACTTCGTTATTACTACATTGGCCAGAAATAAAGGAAATTACTAGTAAATGTCGCACGCTATTCGTTCCTGGTAGCGTAACACGACGTCGCGTCAATATTTCAAGCTGCCTATTAACGTTTTAATAAGAAATGTTTTAAGTTTATTGTCTTATGTACGAACAAATTTGTATATTACTTCGGATTCTTAAATCAATTAGGAATACACCGTATTTTTAAGTATTTGTTGAACTTAAGAAAACAGAATCTTAAATTTCCTACTGTCGAAAACGTATCATCAATAAATATCGTCCCTTATACTGAGCAGCAAACCCGTCTGTGTATTTATGAATAGTTGCCAGTGGATACGACTTACTCGTCAGATATTCATGTCAAAGCATCTGATAATACGGCAAGTCAACTGCCGTGGTTAGTTTGTTCCGAGCACGCCACTTCCTCTTCCGGTCCCTTTCATATTGCATATTAAGTAGCTTTAGCGCGTTCTCCGCTCTCCCGACACTTGTGTAAATTTGACTTTGTATTCTCGCTCAAAATCGATGATTCATTTAAATAAGTATTTCCAATTTTACATTTATACTTCTGTTCATCTTTTTTTTTTGTTTTAGCATGCCATTATGTGCGATCAGAATAACGCATAATTTGTCCATTTTTGTCGGAAACCCCCTCCCCACCCCCCACATCAAAAAAAGTTCTTTATAATAGTATTAAAATAATCTCCATAAATATGTTCTGATATTGCAAAGCAAATATTATACTATTATATATATATGATAAAAATATAATCATATAATATCCATAGTTGTAGAGCATTACACAGTTGAGCGCATTCGTATTATATAACTATATATATGCAACTATAAAAACAAACGTTCCTAGCGGAAAAAGCGCTAAAATGACGTCCTACCAAAATCATGTTTATATTCTGTATAGGGGACATTTATAAAGGGGCAATACATGAAGAAATCCAAATCATAATTTAATGAAATTTACACACGTGACGAAAAACACTATTTACTGTTTCATTATAAGATTTACATATTAAATGGTGATATATTATTAACAAGAAATGTCTTTGAAAAAGACAATCGGCGTAGAAATTAATATTGAGATGTCATTTTTTTGCCCTAAATAAAATGCAAGAGGACAAAGCTGTGACTTCACGGACCCCATATTTTTCGTTCCCTAATAAGGAGACTTCTCGGACCCCAGATTTTTTGCTCCCTACTAAGGAGACTTCTCGGACACTATATATTTCGGACACTATAAGAAAACGTATCGGCCCCCATAATTAATTTGAGATAAACTCAATAATTATTAATATCTGTACCGTGAATAAACCGATCATATACCGCCCCATGTTTTCACCAGTGATACATGAATAAGCTAAATACTAGTAATTTACGTAAACATAATTGATACATGAATTTGTCAGGCAAATTTAACAAATTAACATAGTCAGAAAATAATAGCGGGAATGAATGAGCAGTAAGTTTCCGCATTTATTGCAATTCTCGGGTTTAGGATTCTCCAGACGCTAATTGATGCGTTTGTATTAACACAGCATTACAGCGCGCTATTTTTAGAATGATTCTCCTGCTGGAGTTGTACTCGCTAGAATTAATTCACGGGAACGACAGTCGGTTACAGCGTACAATAATATTTTTACACAATGATAAAATAATAGGAAATATAAGCTCAATCAAATTTGCCAATATTTGTATTGCTTATTTATCAGAAAAATACCAGAAATTTACCACTTTATATTTTGTGCTTGCGAGCTCAACAGGAAAAAAAAACAAACATTGTACGTTGTGACCGACTGTCGTCCGCGCGAATTGTAGCATTGTAATTGCTATTTATAGAGCGTGCCGATTATGTAGGCTAAACAATATAGTTATTTCACTATGTGAATGAATATAACATTCTGATCATGACATACAATGAGTAAAATTGTTCATAATTATGTTCATTTCTAGAGTGTATGTCGAAGATATGCTTATAACTTTAATTTAACCGCTTACGTAAAAAATTATGTACATTTTAATCCCCCAAAGTATGAAACAGTTATTGGTATACGTTAAACCATTGTTTGAAGTTTGCATACCCTAAAATTAGCAAATTTGCCCAATTCTACTGGCATTCAATTTTTTCCGCTGCATAACTATCGCAAGAAATCTAGGTCAAAAGTGATCTTAGACAGCTACGCCGAAAAACAACTTCATCCTTAGACATGTTTACTCTTGTTAGAGGTCATACTTGTGTTGATTAGCAAGCCAAGGAAAATAAGCATCATTTAATTGTCTAAGCTTGACTATTGGCAATGCATTCGTGATATTATTAGGCTTTTGTTGGTTCATCGGCCTCAATCACAGACCGTATATCTATTTCGTTACCAAATATAGTTTTTTTTCTTCATATAATTAACTTTTTTCAGAACAGGTTACCTTATATAAACCAGTGCTAATATGTTTAAAATGTTCGCTTTGGTTTGAACCTTTGTTGGTCTATAACTCGGTATTAATATGAGAGACAAATGGCCCTCGGGGAGAATTAAGAACCAGTCTGGAGTGGCATTATGGGAAAGATATATGTGTGAAAGATTCTTCGAGATATTAAAATATATTTTAGGCGTGTCGTGGGAAAATCGGGCAAAATGCATGTGCGTAAAGTGTCATCCCGGATTAGCCTGCACAGTCCGCACAGGCAAATCCGGTACGACACTTTTCACCCACATCGGATTTATGTTTAGAAAAGTCTTTTTTTAACACAGAAGATACCATAAAAGCGGCAAGTGTCGTCCGCAAAGGCTAATCCGGGACGACACTTAACGCACATGCATTAAGCCCGATTTTCCCACGACACACCTCATTTATGTTTTCTCTCATGAGTACCGAAGGTCATTTGTAACTTGAAAAAGCTGTCGTGTACAATTCCAGAATTTGAGACTTGAGAATTGTCAGATACATAAAGATGCAAGTATTGTAAACGTAGTGTGAAAATAAAATGAAGACCGTAATGACTCTTGTTTTGGCATTGTATTCAACAACAGCCCACGAACTGAAGGATTATATATTAATATCGGTCATTTAGTACACATAACACACATATGAAAGAATGCATTTATGAAGACTGCTAGCATCAACGTGCGTTTGTGATGCTATATAGCTCTTGAATATATTCTCGTAATATGATAGTAGCGCTAGCATTGAATTAAAGAAAGGTTCTTTTAAGGGTGAACACGTCGTTTTTGTTGCTTTTGTTGTAGGTGTTGGTGGTAGTGAGCTATACAAGACTGAAAAAAAAAACTAATTTTAAAACGCGATTATATTGATACCTCAAACTATTTTAATGTCACTGTAACTGTTATGGAGCAGTAAAGCTGAAAGGAATTGAAATGAAACATGTTTATAAGCCAACAGGTGGTTATGACCACATTATATTTCTCATGATATATATATATAACATCGGTAGTCAATAAAACGGTTATAAATATGGCATCAACCGTTATGGGAAGGCAAGCAAGACTATCTATTAAATGTGTACGAGATAAGGGAAGAAAACAACCATTACATTTTATATAATCCGATAAGTAATAACGGAAAATATAAGCGCATATAACATTCGTTAATCATTTTAACTGTAAGAATGTACATTTGTGTAACAGTCTTCAACTTATTGAACTTTTTGGTCGTTTTTCATCTGCAATTCAAGCTCAAAATATGATGCGTTTAAAAATTTTCAAAAGGCATAAGATATCATTTGTTAAACCTACGTACGGAGCTGGGATAACATCGCAAACAAATGCAAGACCACATAAATTATGTCGTGTCGATTTTAAATATTACAATGTGATAATTATATAACGCTGTTTGAATTTCATAATACTAGTATTAAATTTCTATAAATAATTGTTCATATTAAAAAGCAATATTTTCTACATCAATCAAAACGTATATTTGTGCAACAAGTTCGAATAAAGGGAACGTATTTGTCTGATATGATTTGTCTGTAATTTAGTCAAATATCTTTATTTGTGTCATTACAAATTACCGAAACAGTGACTTTATTAATAACGCATTGATGCTTTTCTATGAATTTTCCACTGCAATTGATTTGAATACATACATAGTAAAACTCCAGCTGCAGCTGCAGGAGAGAACTATACTCAGCAGCACAAGGGCTGCAGGAGAGAACTATACTCAGCAGCACAAGGGCTGCAGGAGAGAACTATACTCAGCAGCACAAGGGCTGCAGGAGAGAACTATACTCAGCAGCACAAGGGCTGCACGAGAGAACTATACTCAGCAGCACAATGGCTGCAGGAGAGAACTATACTCAGCGGCACAAGGGCTGCAGGAGAGAACTATACTCAGCAGCACAAGGTAATTTAGAGAACTATACTCAGCAGTACAAGGGCTGCAGGAGAGAACTATACTCAGCAGCACAAGGGCTGCAGGAGAGAACTATACTCAGCAGCACAAGGGCTGCAGGAGAGAACTATACTCAGCAGCACAAGGGCTGCAGGAGAGAACTATGCTCAGCAGCACAAGGGCTGCAGGAGAGAACTATACTCAGCGGCACAAGGGCTGCAGGAGAGAACTATACTCAGCAGCACAAGGGCTGCAGGAGAGAACTATACTCAGCAGCACAAGGGCTGCAGGAGAGAACTATACTCAGCAGCACAAGGTAATTTAGAGAACTATACTCAGCAGCACAAGGGCTGCAGGAGAGAACTATACTCAGCAGCACAAGGGCTGCAGGAGAGAACTATACTCAGCAGCACAAGGTAATTTAGAGAACTATACTCAGCAGCACAAGGGCTGCAGGAGAGAACTATACTCAGCAGCACAAGGGCTGCAGGAGAGAACTATACTCAGCAGCACAAGGTAATTTAGAGAACTATACTCAGCAGCACAAGGGCTGCAGGAGAGAACTATACTCAGCAGCACAAGGGCTGCAGGAGAGAACTATACTCAGCAGCACAAGGTAATTTAGAGAACTATACTCAGCAGCACAAGGGCTGCAGGAGAGAACTATACTCAGCAGCACAAGGGCTGCAGGAGAGAACTATGCTCAGCAGCACAAGGGCTGCAGGAGAGAACTATACTCAGCGGCACAAGGGCTGCAGGAGAGAACTATACTCAGCAGCACAAGGGCTGCAGGAGAGAACTATACTCAGCAGCACAAGGGCTGCAGGAGAGAACTATACTCAGCAGCACAAGGTAATTTAGAGAACTATACTCAGCAGCACAAGGGCTGCAGGAGAGAACTATACTCAGCAGCACAAGGGCTGCAGGAGAGAACTATACTCAGCAGCACAAGGTAATTTAGAGAACTATACTCAGCAGCACAAGGGCTGCAGGAGAGAACTATACTCAGCAGCACAAGGGCTGCAGGAGAGAACTATACTCAGCAGCACAAGGTAATTTAGAGAACTATACTCAGCAGCACAAGGGCTGCAGGAGAGAACTATACTCAGCAGCACAAGGGCTGCAGGAGAGAACTATACTCAGCAGCACAAGGTAATTTAGAGAACTATACTCAGCAGCACAAGGGCTGCAGGAGAGAACTATACTCAGCAGCACAAGGGCTGCAGGAGAGAACTATACTCAGCAGCACAAGGTAATTTAGAGAACTATACTCAGCAGCACAATGGCTGCAGGAGAGAACTATACTCAGCAGCACAAGGGCTGCAGGAGAGAACTATACTCAGCAGCACAAGGGCTGCAGGAGAGAACTATACTCAGCGGCACAAGGTAATTTAGAAAACTATACTCAGCAGCACAAGGTAATTTAGAGAACTATACTCAGCAGCACAAGGTAATTTAGAGAACTATACTCAGCAGCACAAGGTAATTTAGAGAACTATACTCAGCAGCACAAGGTAATTTATTTGCGGCAACTGACCGTTTGCCAAAACAATACATCACAATACAAAAACACGTTACAAACACCAAACACAAATATAAATAAAACTAGGGTAACCGCCGTGGAACGGTCAATTCAAAGCATTGGGGGTTTTAACAATATTACTATTGCCATTTGTTGCTTAACAAATGGTGTCATATAGCAGCTTATGTAGACAGTAAATTTTGCTATGTACACATATATATACATGTATATTCAACCAACCATCAGCCACCACAACATATTATTTGTGCTATACATCGCTATTTGTTATGCTTATCTTTACTCATATAGTATGTATATATTTATTAATATATATATGGTTAATATTTAATTCCACGATGGTTCTGACATATTGATGGTTGCCTATGACATTTACGTTATTATTCATGTCATGTATTGGTATTTGTTACACGAATCTCTATGCATGTATTCTGTACATGTTTATTCATATGATATGTATTGTGATATAACCTTTAGAAGAATAAAATATGGTAGTGAAAAAATATTAATTACAAGCAGATGCACACAGAAAATCCTTGGAAATTATAAATTCATTGTCAACCAATCAACAACGTGGCCGTGTTTTGATAGTTAATATTTTCACAATTATAACATAAATGATAATACATTTTAAAAGACACATGGCGGATATATGTTTCGAATAATTGGTTTCAAGTTGTTGTTTTTTTTAAATAAAATAGAGTATGGAATCTTAAAGAACAAAAAACAAAACAACAACTTGAGTACACTCACAAATGCATGGTAACCATGACGACCGCACTGAAGCACACACTGTGCAGGAGACGCCCCATTCCAGAGACGACCATCGATCTTTTCGTGCCCGTCTTAAGCGCCTAGTACACTGCACCTCGGTTTAACGTCTCATGCAAAAAACGAGTTAGTAGGTTAGGGTAAGGCGGTTGCTCATATATGCGACCACTGTGTTGTGAAGCCAGTGAGTTACCACTAGACCACGAATTCGCCATAGCTGTGGAAACGCATTATCATTTAAATACCACCATGGGGTAAATAAACACTTCATTGAACAAGAGTGTGCGTAAAGGGGTCTGTTCACACGTGAGAGTATTGATAATTATCCTTTCGGCAACGATTGACATAGCTAAAAGTACGGCAGTTAAGTATACTCGGCATCGGTATTCTCGCGGTAACTCTATTTTCGCGGTAATTGTTTATCTTCGGATTTTCATGCTTATTTGTCAACATCTAACATATTTTTGGTTTTCTTTAAGAAAATAATAAGTTATAAATTAATTCATTGGAATTTAAACAAGTAATATGATTTGAAACCATAAATATAAATAACTTTCGTATCAGCTTGCAGCTATCGGTTGACATTAGGGGGTCAATGTCTACACTTTCGTCTGCTTGAGTAAATATAAATGAAGATTCAAATTATTATTTTGTTATATTTGTTAAAGGTTAAAATCCAACAATTTAAAGTGTATTTGTGTTTTTTGTTTATACACTAACAGCAACATATTTCAAAACAAAAGTTTTACCGCGAGATTACCGATGACGTAATTGTTTAAGATGGCTGCGTGGTGCATTGAAAAACAGAATAATTTATGGACGAATACTTTACTTTTAAACAGGATTTCCAGTTGTTATTTTCGTGAAAAGGTTCAAGTTATAGCATGTTATTGAAAGAAAATGTTTTGTTAGTTTTTTTTTGCTCCAAATATTTACTTAAAGGTTAAGTACCTCGAGAATACAGATGAACAGTATAAGCCAATACATTTCAGTTCTTGTTATTTTTCTGATTTTGGATGAGTACGTACTGTAATATGCATATTATAGAAAGCAATAAATTTCCTTGCCTGTTTCTATAATGGGAAGAATTTAAGACTGAAGACCTGAAGCATTACTTCTTTTAAAACATACTTGACACCTATCGCTTTAAAAACATTCAATCCATATACATTCTTTTTAAATTCGAATACGAATACGAGATATATTTAGCTTTCTCGTTTATCTACACTATTACACGCCTAACATTATCGCGAGGTTAAATTATTGAGTAATGATGGTTATTTGATGGTTATTTGGACATTATACCATAATAGTGTGGGTTTAAATGAAGTAAAAAATGGATAACACTAAGAAAATGGAGTCCTGATTGTTATGTGAACATTAACATTGTTATATCAACATTATGTTAAATAATGTGACAAAATTAAATACAACTAAATCATAGTAAATCAGAAATATTTTCCTACGCACCGGTACATATGGATAGGAGCGGGTTCTATCATATTTCTATCATATTTAGTCATGCGTAAACATTTAAACAGCCATGTGCTTGCGAATGGTCACATTTTGTTTATTTTAATAAAATACAAAGTCCAATTATACAACATTATATGTGGCAGCTAATAACACTGCTAACGTAAACAAAAAAATACACACGTTGAAAATTATGTTGTTTAAACAAACACTTAATTACATACACACTGTGTTTAATAAGGCCAATAAATGGTAATATTAATTTAGCTGTTAAAAAGTATAATTACTACTGTGCATGGAAGTTTCATAATATGTTACATTGAGATTTAGTTTTTGTTTTTCGTTTTATGTTTCTTTTGGTTTTGTTTTAAGTGACGTTTTCAACTCCAGCTTATTCTCACGTTCTTAGTGGTCTTTAACACCTTCGACAAGTAATTGTCATTCATCAAGAAATCGTATGATTATTTTTATAATCGGCCATTACTGATCAATATTTATATCTTCACACACCCTCTTAAACTAATACTTGAATGTAATTTTAGATCAAACGTGTGTTGTTTTATTTGCTGTGTATGGACACGCACATTCGTATGTTCGTACAATCAGGATAGAGTTTCAACAGTATAAGTTTTCAAAAGTGGCATGCTATCTTAAGGTTAAATTGTAGCACTTGATCGGTTAAGAGGACCTTCGTTCTTATCATGTACCTGTAATTGATTTTCAGGTCGTCGTGAAACCTAAGATTTAAAAAAAAGGCATTTAGTTTTAACTCGAAATAAAATGCCGCATTGAAGCGACATGGTATTCTAAAGCTCAGTATGGTAAAGGGGAAAACATAAGGTAGTTAATTCCGAATTCATTTACTAAATGGACAAAGTATGTACGCAAAACACGAATAGAAGATAGTTGATTCTCGTAGATTTTAATATGTTTCATACCGTGTTCTACTACGCTATTAAATAACATATTAACATTCATATTAATACCTAACACTATGTTTAACCAACATTCGAAAACAGTTAGGCCACGAAATTTTTTAAGAAAATGTCTCCAGCGAACGGAATAAATCTTGCTTAGACCCAATATATTCAATACATTTGTAACATGGGAGATTTTAATCTGAAATCATATTTGGGGATTTCATGCCAAAATATGTAAATGTTATGACGTAAGGGCATATGAATAAGTGTATAATTAAGTTGGCAACTTGCACAACGTATTCATAGCAAAACATCTCAAAACAGTGACCAAACGAGCGCCAGCACAATTCTATATACTTACCAGTTTTTGTTTTCAAATATCAAACTTAATGCAATATACATAATGTCATATTACCACCTTCGAATTCTTTGGTGAAAGACAATTTTCCATGTTTCATGTATAAAGAACGGATATCAATAACTATTGTCCCTTCCAAATACGATCTGGGCTTACATAACACGATATCAAGATCTTTAACAATGCTATGTGGATGCACTGTGATGGACGATGCTTTCATACGGAATTCACTTGGTATAACCGTACATAACAATATCTCTAAATCGGGCTCAGATATAATGTACATGGCTGTATGGTGCAAGTCTCCATACAATAAATATAAATATGCATTACATTTGCATTAGACTTTACTTATTACAAATAAGTGGCATCCGGTGTAGTGTTCGAAAAATTGCTCCTTATTATAAGTCTATAAAAATGTCATCGGGCAGAAAACAAAAACAAGTACAATGTCATGCTTTACCATAATGTAATATGCATTTATGTCAGACTGTTAACTGCATCGCATTTCAAACAACTTTATCAATATTGGGCTATCGTCGATTTTTATCGTTTTGAACAAGGTATCATCTTCAGATGCTTTGCATGATATTATATAACATGCATTCTAGTAAAACTTAAACTGAAGCGCAAAACAAAAAACGATATCAATATAGGGCTTTACTTCACTTTATCGTGCCTCAGAAAGATGCAATTCTGTGGGTCTGGTGAACAATAAACAATTGAGTAATTCAATTGTAATTCAATTGAATTAATATTCTCTTGTGGTACTTTTTAATTTGAATTGCAATGCTATGAAGTTAAATTATATTTGCAAGTGCGTGTATTTTGATAAATTCTGGGCTAAGTGTGAGGTTCTGCATGACTTTAAACCGGTTTAAACCCCCAGTGGGTTGCATTGACCGGTCCAAGGCGGTGACCCTAGTTTTAATAATTTTTTATGTTACGAGGTGTGTTGTGCCTTTTGTCCTGATTTGCACAGGCAATTTGTCACTCGTCTCAAATTAATGACTAGCGGATGTTAATATGGGTTTCTGTCCAGACGATATCTCTGGAGATTTGTTTCATCGTTTTTTAACAAAGCGTTAAGTTTGTCATACCAGTCCCTACTTGTAAAACGAATCATTGTCATTTTGTTTACATTCAAATATTCAAATATGCGTTTTATATTTAAGATCAAACAACACTATCACTAAAAGTAGTAAGATATTTTAGTTGAGACAGGTGATGGAACTTTTGTGTTCGTTTTGAGGATTTACTGTTGACATTGAGGCTAAAAATGTGGTATTCGTCACCGAACGGTGTTAATGAATCACGATCATTGTTTAGAGATTCGAATGAATTCAGAATTTTCTCTCATTTAAAAAATCTTTTAGTTCTCACTAGTCTACCGCGCATCTTTTACATGTATGTGCTTTTCATTTACACATTTTAAATTTTAAAATGTATAAATGAAAAGTACATACATTAAAGAGGTGCGCGATGGAATATAAAAACTAAGAACGTTACTTAAGTGTCTGCTGGTAAAGCAATATTGTGATCTATGAGAATTGTTTAGCCCTCTGTTAAGTATAAACTTATCATTCTGGAAAGGTTTGATTTGGATAGGAAAAAAAACAGAAGTACGTTGCCCATATTTCATACACTGTGGTATATAAAAAGTGGAATATCCATTCATACTGAATAAAGATTTATTGATTAATGTTTGTCCATTTCTATTTTCAATAATCGTTTCAGCAATGTAGTGATAAGTTTTGTATCATTATTAAAGTATTTGAATGTTCTTGTGCTACTGTTTTTTTTGTCCTTGAAGTGTTATTTGTTTGTGCATAATTAACCACAAACATCGACTAACTGTGCGTGAACGCCTACATTTCTGACGTCCAAAAACTGGATTTAACACACATGCGTTTTCTAACATCCTTAAAAAAAGTGTACATCTTAAATATGCAATAATGCAATTTTAACTCCCACTCCCACTCATCATTGATGGATGATTTACAATTAGGCGTGGAAAAATGACACATAGCATTGCAATAGCAATGTCTACGAATAAGCACATAAGTACTGAGTCTATAATAAGCAAATTCATAATAAATCGCCGAACACCTTTAGCAATGGTTTTAAAGTTACGTAAATTTAATAATTGATTACGGTCTGTATTCCAAACAGTCCTTTAAAGCAGCAGTCCAAAAAACATGTAATAAAAATAAAATTTTATAAATCGTTTCTAATGGACATCTTACCGATCAAAGTACAAAAATCGCATTGAAATCGATAAAGTAACAACGGTTTCTTAACTTCTTATCGTATAGTTTCTGCATGCGATAGCTGGTGAAGCCTCTGGAGTAAATCAACATGTACGTATTCCGTTCGTACCAAGCGTTCGTACCAAGCGTTGTCGAACATCGACGTTATCAAAATGACTGTCTTAAATAAGAAACAGTTTTCAGTCGACTAAACGTTATTAACGTTCATTAGAACTAATGCCAATTTAAGATGCATTGAATTATATTCTATGGAATACGGCTTGAATAATACTGAATAAATAAGCCCATATGTTTCTGTTAAGATAAACCTATTTTAATGTATCGCCCACTAACGTTTTAAAATGGATACAACAAAATCAACATAATTTATAAACATTGTTAAATACAATACGGACCTTTTCCACATAATTTTAAAATAGGCAAATGCAAGTGTTCATATATGTATTATAGACCTATTAGAATTGATTTCTCAAACGTACTTTTGTTGGATTCCAATCGGTGTGCTGAACGCTTTTACGTAAATTTTCCATTCAAATATAAAACAAAATTTAAAAAAGCTGCATTAGCTCTGATAAGCAGCTGAAGGTACTTTATTTACGGCAAGTGGCCAGTTGACTTATAACAAAAATATACCGATAAAAACTGGGGTCGCCACCGTGGAACCGTCAAGTTAAAACCGGTAAAAATGCACGCTATACCTCCGCTTTACGTCATTTTTATTAAAAAGAACGATGACGTACGTTAATCGAAATGCGGAATTACGTAAATGAAATTTAAACAGAACAACTTTAAACTCATATCGAATACTTGAAAAACGTTTTCACCCTTCTTTAGATCTCAAATTGCGCGAAAAATGCTTGTTATAGTTGCTTCTTTCCTTCCTTATATAAACTTAAAGACACTTCTTTCAGGCCTTTGTTGGACTCTCCAAACTGTTGAGCGCACCTGCTTTAAACAGATAACGAGAAACCTCTGCTATTTTAGGCCTTTGTCTACTCAGCTTTTCTTCAATGTCAGTTTTAATGAGTTGCTACATACGGCACTTATGACTCCACGCACCGGAGGTTACAAAAAGTCTACTTCGCAAGAATTTGAAAAGCATTTAGCATATATTATTCTATTTTCAGAGAAGATTATTACGCGAAGTTGTGAATACACGAACAACTAAAGTGGTTCGTTTAACGAGCAAATCCTTTTGTATCCATACATTGTGCAGTAGACAGCTGTCTTCTGTGTGTTTACAAATGTATTGTAAACAGTGATTTTTTTAAATGTCATTTAAATAACAAATATAATCCAAACATATACAGGTTTATAGCAAAATCAACACACGGTAATCAAAGAATAGAAACACGAGACATTGGGGCGCATTACGCAATAAAATTGGCAGTAACATAAGCACAGCTAATAAATGTGTTTATGACTCTGAGTTGCATCACATTAATTTTGTTATTTTTAATGTGCATTCACTCGCAACACTATCCTTAAGGCTGGTTTAATACAGGATAAAATACAAGTGCATTAAATAAGGAATGTTTCACAATAGAGATAAAAACACAGATTATCATTTGTCATAGCGATAAATCATGGCATATAACTATTTATAAGATTACGAAGTAAGTCTATTAAGAGGCAATATTTATAGTTGACATTCATTTTACATAGGTAAAATTGAGATTCATTAAAGAAGAATTATACAAATATAAGCATATAAGAATTTTGAAACATAGGACCTTATTTAAGAAAGTTATCGTTACATCGATATGCAAGGTAACTATAAGGACACTAAGGTCTGTATCCAAAGTCACTGTGTAAATACTACGTATATAGTGCTACCATATTTTTAAAACAATATAAGAGACTGTTAGTTAATCGAGAACCTAACAGCAACGACATCAGTGAGTGGTTAGTATATAATATATACTATATATATTATATTTTCAGAGCATAGGCCGTTTTTCCGTTTTCTGTTGAGGGCGGGTAGTAGAGTGTATCCAATTACACCATTCGACACATTAGCAATTTTAAACAAACATAAATCTCGCCTTATTTTGTTACCTAAAGTGAAGACCTTTATTGTTTGCATTAAAACGTTTTTTATCATTATAAAATCTAACAATTTTCCAACCCAATCTTCAAATCCGTTTCTCTATTTTGCATCGTAGCTGTTTAAATCAATAAATCAATTTTTTGACCTGTTCAAGACCTTCTCAATAAACAATTAAATGCAGTAAAATGTCCCAAGCGTTTAGTCCCAAATGTAGTCCCAAATCATAACAGTGCATCGGCTCAGACGCTCCAACAAATCATAAACTGAACATACAAGAATGTGTACAACATACGCATGATCGATTCGTTTCAAGTTTGGATACTGATGGGAAATTCGATTAAGATAAAACACAATTCGCAAAAAATAAATTTCATTTACACGCAATTCTATTTAAGCAATTTTGCATCTTATTTACATGTTATTTTTTTTTTGAGAAACACATTTACTGTTTTGCAACGATGTTAATGTATACATTTCATTCCTTTCGAGTTACCGCTTTTGTATGCAACCTTAACAGGTTCCACTCTATAAATAGCTCTAGTTTTGAGACTTATACGGTGTATATAGCTACATGGAGTAGTAGTTATGGCTAACTAACCTGACCCTTGTGAACAGACAACCCTCGATTTTTTCAAGGTCAGTGCTAGGTCTATATCTTCGAAAGAAATTATTTAATAGGCAAGAGTCTGGGCAGCATTATTTATGTAGATATATTGTTGAGGACTCATCCAGTAATCTAGCCAGATATATTCAAATATACTTAATTCATGTGCAAATATGTACTTCACAAAGAAATGTGCTTATTAAGTAAATGATAGCTGTGAATGAATGTTTATAATGTTGAAACCAAAGAGTACATTAAGCGTTTTTTGTGTATTAAACAAGAACAAAGTAACGTAAAATAACTTATTTATCAGTTGTATATATTGAAAGCAAGTAAATTCAATTTACATTTCTAATTTTCTATATTACCACATACGTCGAAACCCGTATGTGAAGATATTTTTTGTTTCTTATAACAGAACATGAAACTACAGACGTGTTATTCACGTCCGCTCAATATACAGGTTAGTTTATTATGATTACATGCGACTGGATATGTACTAATAGTCACGTTTTTTCTTTGTGTAAGCAGCACAATATATATCTACGCAAATTAAAAATAAATCAACATGGACAACCTACGATAATACAGTATGTAAACAGTAGTCAACGTCAGACGTAACAGTTGCATTTTTTTCTGCAATAAATTCAGATTTATCAAATGTGTATTTTTAAGATACAACTGACAAGGCCTCGACCGCCATTTGACATACGTCTGTCAAAGATAGCAGAACATAATAATTAGAAAATGTTGCAGTATTTTTTCTTGTTCAGTAAGCCTAGATCCACGCGTTTACCATTTTACGAGACAAAAAGTAAATAGTATATAATTATATGGGTTACAAGGTGCTTTGGGGATAGTGGTAAGGGGAGTCTGAAACACGGAGTTTCTGGAAAAGGTCTGGAGAAAGCGAGTAAGGGGATAATTTTGGAGATGTGGAGGTGTAGAGTTTTCTATGATCCTGGATTCTGGGGATCTTTTGTCGTGTTCATTCCAGAAGGTGATACTTGAAAACTGTGATAGTAGTATTGTAATGTAAAAATAAAATGTGAACTGTAACGACTCTTGTGTCGTCATGACATTAATCCACGACCTAAAGAAATATATTTGTGTGTAAATTTATATATATTTATTTACATAAATAACACATAACACATTTGAAATACATGTATATATATTTATTTAGATAAATAACACATAACACATTTGAAATACATGTATCTATGAAGCATCGACACAAATGCATGCATATGTACATCATTACTGGATGTGTGATTATATAGCTCGTTAATTAATTATTGCTCCTGATATGGTTGTAACATCTACTCAAACAAATATTTGGTTACGTGTAAAGTTGCTACTGATATTTCAATTTCAAAACCAATGGCCGTATTCCAGAAACATATAAATTGAAATCTTATCCTTATCCTTAATTTCGTTAGCGTTGTATTGCATGTACATGAAATTATGCTCTGTGATCACTAATTATCAACTTACTATTAACTACCATTTACCTAACTATAATTGGATTTACTAATTTATATTGAGTTTTTTTTTTAAAGTACCTTACACAAATCGGAACTTCATTGAACGTAGTTTAAAGTAAACTTAAGGTGTTTCTGGAATACGGCCCCAGTGCTATTCGCAACTCAAAAAGAAGAATTGTTTAAAAATGGTTTATACAGATAGCACGGACTAATTTAATGTCACAGTAAAGCTAAAAGGAATTGAAAAGAAACAAGTTAATAGGTCGACAGGTGGTTATGACCACATTTTATTTGTCATAATAGTTATGTATAACATCGGTAGTCAATAAAACGGTAATAAATCTGTCATCAACCGTTATGGGAAGGCAAGCAAGACTATCTACTTAACGTGTACGAGATATAAAAAAAAGACACATCCATGAAATTTGATATGAATCGATAAGTTATAACGGAGTATAATATAGTTCATTTATCATTTTAACTGTAAGAATTCAGACTTGTGGAACACTTTTGTATTTATTCAACTCATTGTAAATCTAAATACGGCATATGGTGAATCAATGTTGTATGACAATGTAACTGGTACTTTTACACAGATGTTGAGATCTTGATATAAATTCCTGTGTTTGCCAATACTTTATTATTGTAAATTCGAAAACCAAAGCATCATAACTGTCAAATAGTCATATATGAGACAGCAAAACCTTTATTCTCCGACTATTTTCCTCGGGATCAGGAGAAGTGTTTATGATACGATGTTGGCAAATATGTGAGAGGTGCGAATAATAATAAAGTCCACTTGGCAAGGTCCTCGATTTTATTCTGAAACAGCAGTTAAGAACGCACCAAATAATGCATGTAATCATTAATATATAACGAAATATATATATTATATCTACAAATATCATCTTATATTGAAATACCAATTAAACTTGTTAAACCTAAATAGCTGATGATATATAAAAATGTTAACTTAAATACTGTATCAAGTATAAACAAATAATACAATAATGCATAACGTACAAATGCTACGAAAGTATTATCGTAATATTGTTTTTCCAAAACCATAACATATAACATTGAGTTATGTAAAATTACAAAAATTAAAACAATTTTAAAATACCAAAATATTTTCCAGCAAATATAAAGTTTAAAATTGGAAAAAAGTAATTCTTACCTGAAACAGTAGTTAAGAACACACGCCGGACATGCCGAGCGCGGCCCTAAAGTACTATTTCAGTACCACGTATAATTGTTCATGCATAAATTAATATTTCAGATACCACGTGATATATTTGGACCTATAGCAATCTCTTGGGCGTCAGGCACGTGCGTGCTACGTACCTAAGTTCAACAACTAACCTCTCAAATTAGAGTTCCGTGACCGAACTTCTAATTATCCCTTAGTGATATTTTTCTTAATGAAATTGTATCTCTAGTCAATTCCGAATTCGTTATGTTTCATATAGATGCGTGCGTCTAAGGTTCAATCATCGGGCTTTCAATTTTATGAATTCCCAAAACAATTTTCGTAATGTTGGAAACCCATCTGACTAAAATCTGCAACCCTTTCGATGTCCATTCTATTCATTAGTTCCCTTGTTAAAAATACGTGACCAAAACAATGAAGAAGACATCAACCTTGCCAGATAATCAATCTAATTAATGTGGAGAAAAGTGAACTTTTCTCGACTTCGTCATTTCCCCTGCGCGTTAGCATCGCATGCAAAAAACGTATTCATTAACTGAACCAATCTTAGAAGTGGCAATCATTTCTGTAAAGACTATTATGATTGTGGAATCCCATAAATGGACGTCAATAAAACAACGTTACTAAAATATCCATAAATCTAATGTTTCTTACCAATAACCTACACTGCAACGTCGGTTTTCTTCAATATATAAATTCCAAAATGTATTCACCGTTATTACGAGTGACAATTAAAACAATACCTTTCAGTAAATAAAGTAAAATTTAAGATCAAACATTCGGGTTACACTTATATTAAACTATAAATATATAAGTTCTGATGCTTTAAAGGGGCTTGTTCACAGATTTTTGCATTTGTAATTGGTAATTGTACACACATGTTGGTATCTCGATATGAATGATCTAAGAGTTGTTATCAATAAGATAGCAATACTGCTCAGTTGGCAACATTTCGAAATACAAATGGACTCCTTTAAAGGATGTTTTGAACAGTCTATATGACATTACAGTCTTTAATACTTACATGTAACAGCAATCCGACGGAATCTATGCTATTTTATAGCTGGTTCACCAGAATGTGTAGGTTGCATCTCATACCGTTATATTTATATTATATTATAAATCTGAGATATTATATTCACACATATTATTAGAGGCATTATAACACAAAGGCACCACAGAAACCTTTTATATATTTATGTCAGGAATATAGTTATGTTCAGATAATGAAGATTTTGTCCATCATCTAGATTCTGTTAACCGATTTTGTTTCATATTGCGTCGTAAATTCGTTTCTGTTAAGAAGATTTAATAATCCGTTATTTGAGCGTTACGTAACCTGTAAACCTTAGGATATATTTCATCAAAAATGTTAGTAATAATTTTAATTCAAGCTCAAAAAATATTGCGTTTAAATTTGCTTAAAAGGCATAATATACCATTTGTAAACCGTCATAATATTATAATAAATAATCCCAAATGAGTAACATTAGAACACATAAATGTTCGTTAAAAATTGAGTTTGCAAACATTTAGTAATGTTTTGCGTATGTAAGGATGAAAATGGTTCTGTCTGCAATGGTAGTATCCCCTACAAATACAATACCACATATTAGATAATGTATTGTCGATTTTAAGTATAACTACGGGATTTCTAGCGTAGTTTGAAATCGACAATACAAGTACTTCAACTATCAACTTTTTTTTCTTTTGAAGAATATATAGTTTCCAATTTTAAAATACAATAATTTCGATGCATATGCGTGAACCAGTGTGATGCTGAATGTACAATCAGCTGTGTATTTGAACAGATTTTGTTTAATCAAGCATGTTTTATCAGTACAATTGCACATTTGCGGACGGTTTTCATTTAAAATACATGGTGGTATTTCGCAAAAAATATTCTTAAATGATGTGATGTGGTGATATTGAGGTATTGAAAATTAATTGTATTTACATTTTAACATGTCTTCATTTAAATAGTGTCCAATAAGCAACATGTATTTACTTTTTGCATTATGAACCGTATGCTTCACAACGTAAAATATTGCAACTGTTTTTGCAGATGATGCCACTTTTTTCAACAATGGATCTGAGACCTCATTTACTGCATTAATTGACACATTAGTGGATTTTAAAAACATTTCGGCCTTAATTTAAACACCGCGAAATCAACTGCATTAAGAATTGGTTCCTTAAATAAAACTAATATCCAATTTTGTAATGATAAATCATTCATTTGGACATCCGAGGGAGCAAAAACTTTAGGAATAAATTTTCATAACCAACATGAATCCAATATTGAAAAAAAACTCATCCCTAAAATAAATGAATTTAAAAATTGTTTAAAACAGTGGCAACATCGAAAACTTACCTTGATGGGAAAAATCACAGTTATTAAAACATTTGCATTACCAAAATTAATATATCCCTTTTCAGTGCTGCCAAATCCATCTTCTTCAACAATAAATGATATAACAAACAGTATATTTAACTTCATCTGGGACTTTAAACCTGACAAAATTAAAAGAAGTGTACTTTATCAAGACTACGCAAATGGAGGTTTAAAACTTACAAATATATACAACTTTTTGAAATATATTAAAAGGTGTTGGATAAAACGTTACATGAATACAGCTAACAATGGAAAATGGAAACTTATGTGGAATCTTAAGCTGCAAAACCACGGTAATAATATCGTATTTGACAGTGAACTGAACCAACACGTAATAAACGAAATAAGTAAAGGAAATATATTCCTTAATAATGTAATCAGTTCGTGGTCTTGCATAAACAATGAGTATAAATCAAAACAAAATAGGACAAGCAATAAAATGGAAGTAATTTGGAACAACAAATCAATAACTGCGAATGGCAAAACTTTATTTTATAAAAGTTGGTTCGATAAAGGAATTAAATATATATACCATCTATATGACTTTAGAAACAAAACAGCTATATAATTTTAATAGTATTCAATACCTATATGAAATTGATAACAGTGACATAATGAAATTTAACACATTAGTTACATCTATTCCACCTCAATATAAAATGAGAGAAAATAGGGAAGAATTGAATATACAGTTACCAACCGAAACACTTTCACACATACTGACAAAAACAAAACAACCAAACAAACTACTCTATAACCTTCAGTTACAAAACGAGAATAATACACAACTTGAAACCAAATGGAATAACACATTCCATGACTTGAATGAAACAGACTGGAAGAATATATATATGATACCTTACCAATCAACTATTGACACATCATTGCGTAGCTTTCATTTTATTGCTTGTCCTATTTTGTTTTGATTTATACTCATTGTTTATGCAAGACCACGAACTGATTACATTATTAAGGAATATATTTCCTTTACTTATTTCGTTTATTACGTGTTGGTTCAGTTCAATAAATATGTGTTTGTTGGAATAATATTACGAGAATTATTCCAACAAACACATATTTATTTAAATGCAATTTATAACATAATACTTTGTGCGATTTTTGCCAGTCTCACATCGAAACTGTTGACCATTTGTTTTGGGAATGTCCATGTGTTCAAGAAACATGGACAAAATTAGAATCATTTCTAATAAGTAAAAATATATCAATACACATAAACAAATAAACAGCGTTTTTTGGTTGCACTGAAAAGAAACTTTCTGCTGATATATTTAATTTGATCATAATTCTACTAAAATCATTTATTTTTAAATGAAATACAAAAAATGTACACCCAGCTTTCCCAGTTTCATCGATTATCTAAATAACAGAATCAGAATTGAAGCTGAAATAGCTCTCATGCAAAACAAGTACGAATTACACTGTAAAAAATGGGACCGATTCACTTAAACCACAGCTAACATAAAGACTAATATGGCAAAACAATTAAAAACATCTTTTTTTCTCACATACAAACAACAATTTATATGCTATTAACTTATATACTGAAATGGCAAAATAAAAACAAAAAAAAAACTAAAAATTCCTTTTAAAAAGAGACTAGTATCTAATGTAGATATTAGCTAAAAATAATTATTCTTTTCTATACTCACATAATGTATGCACGTTTTTTAACACTTATACGGATACAGAGCTCTATTATTCTTCAATGTGTATATTTTTGTTATTTTCTTCTACATGCATGCGCCTTATTTTGTTGTGTGATATTTATCTTTCTGTGTATTTATACATGACATAAGTATGCTATATAATGTATAACATGATATTGTATGAGTATATAAGGAAAAAATAAATGAGAAAAAATATTGCAATAATGCATAAACTACGTACGCAAAATGTAGGTGATACGGTAATGCACATGTAAATAATTTATGAATACAAACCCTGAAATTTTGACAACAAATGTATGCTATAATCCAAAAACTGTCAGCAAGCGTAACATTTATTAGTTTTAAAGATGCTGTTTCAATTTTATGACAAACCACATTAAACTCTTCTTCGAAATGTTATTTATTCACTGTCACTCATGATGCGCCACTATATGTGTCCACAAGTGATATTTCATAGTGTATATAAATATGACGTTTTCGTACAAGATTTTACAAGTAATATCACGCATATGCGTTCATACTTGTTTTCAAGTTGACTATTTTAACACAAATACATACACAAATTTAACAGCATTAATTAACAAAATTAAATGCTTGCACAATCACATATTCGTTGAACAATGCCAACACCACTGGATCACTGAATGCCAACGAATCCGTAGAAAACTACAATTATTTACATATTATCCTAGTGAACATCTACAGGATCAAACACTGTACAATGTGCTTCCCAAAAGGAGTAGGGAATACGCCGTACCATGGCCTTGACAATTTCTTATAATCGGCTAAACCATCGTTTAATCAGTTTAACGCGTATGCATAATTATGGATGCTAAACAGTGTATTCATTTGACAGTTAATGGTTTCAAGAATATAGTTACAAGAATATAATGATTTTCAAAATATATACAACATTTCTATGTTGACCATGGAAGGGGAAACAAAGGCCAGGAGCAGTGCTTTTGCGCTCTATTGACATTTTCTTTTTTGTAACGAACGGCACATTTCATTGCACGAAGGTGCGGCAACATAACTCAATAAACCTCTGTTTTTGTTACTTTATTTGTTTCGTGTCAGTAAGTATAGTACATTCCAAGATATGATATTTTGCTATTTGACAGTTATATGCATAGCATATTCAATCACAAAACTATGTAAACATTTTTTTTTAATTCAAACAAAGACAAACACACATTTATTGACTTTTTTCTCAAAATGTCAATCTAACTTATTTCAAATGTGTAGCATCTAATAAGACTTCAAGTATCGTTATGTTCAAATACCTAAAAATACACTGCATCTATCGCTTCAAATAAATTTAATGCATAGACATACCGAATGGCAGGTTACATGTTAAACTATGAAAAAAATAAGAAACTAGATATTTAACTTTCTCATTAATTTACACGGTCACAAACGAAGCAATACAATGGATAACCAAAACAAATAGTTATATACCAACATTGCAGACAAAAAGTTTTTAAAAAAATGTGAAAGAATTAAATACAACTCAATCATAATAAATCAGTGGTATTTTTCCGACGCCTCGGTACATGTTAATAGGAGCCCGCTGAATAATAATTAGAGACCGGCAATAATCGGTGAAGCATTCCTGTGTTTGCCAATCCTTTATTATTGTAAATTCGAAAACAAAAACAACATAATTGTCAAATAGTCTAAACGAGACAGCAAAAACTGTATCAAACTATAAAGATAACGTTCTGCTGCATTTAAGGCACTTGTTCACAGATTTTTGCATTTTTTGACGTATGCCTTTAATTGTCTTGACTTTAAAGATTTAAGCATTGGAAAAAAGGGCTCGAAATAAATAACAAGAAATGGATAAAAACATAAAACGTTGCTTCCACCGGGGGTTCGAACTACAGACCTCCGGAGAAAAAGGATATCGTCTTAACCACTCGGCCATTCCGATTTATATTTTTAGCCGGATGTTTTACTTTATGTAAATGATCCACGTTAATGAAAATAACAGAAATACGCCAAATTACTCCATCGTTAAACTTAACAAACGCTTTATAATTCGATCATTTTCAACTAATGATTATTCATTTATGAAACGGTATTGACAGTATATTTCTATGTGTGTAGTGTTATTTCGCTCCTATATATACACTATTATAAATTATTTTTTTTTTGGAATCTGGGGCAAAACAAAATTGAAATTGTCAAATCGTCAATCTGCGAACAGGTGCCTTTAACAAAAACACCTATACATTTATATATCATCATTCATATTACACACAGACAACACAAATCTACACTAACAATACAAATACAAACACTTCAAACCTCTTAAACTTTAAGGTAAAAGTAAATGAATAATCAAAAACAGAGTAATTACAAATAAATAAAAACAAATTAAAATCAATATTCATAAACCCATAAACCCATCACTCAATACATAACTGATCTGTTGATACAAGCGTGTGATTATATATTTATTTTACATTTAAATATATGAATGCGTGAACCATCAAAAATGCGGTTAAGTAAATCACGTCACGTCGCAAAAATATGCGCGCTTTATTTCCACTAATATACCTTAAATAGAAAGGCGATTTTATATGTGTTCATCATGTAAATGAGATTTATTGTTTTCGTTTCCAGTCAATTCAATTTGATATATGAATGCCCCAAATAGCAACCATAAAGCTTTTCTTATTTAACTTGTTTTTGTTTTCAAATAACCGACAAAAATATGGAGCAAAATTCGTAGAAGTAGGTGGTACGTTTAAAATACACAAATTAGCATCAACTATCAAAAGATAATCTCTCAAGTCTTTTTTGTTCCTTAAATAAAACAACTAATATTTGTAATAGCAGCTTTTTGCGTTCAGCAAATTAACAAGTGCGCAAATACGCTCTCAAGTTTCAAATATTTTAAACACTAATATGTTTGCACGATAAAGTATAGTAAAGACAAAATAACAAAAAGATATGGGATGTTGACATATACGAGTATTAATAACAGCCCGTTGCTGCACCAGAAATTAATCGACAGAATCATCGCATATCTTAGTATATGTTATAAGTGGGCCAAGTGTGTTGATCTAGGTTATAAGTGGGCCAAGTGTGTTGATCTAGGTTATAAGTGGGCCAAGTGTGTTGATCTAGGTTATAAGTGGGCCAAGTGTGTTGATCTAGATTATAAGTGGGCCAAGTGTGTTGATCTAGGTTATAAGTGGGCCAAGTGTGTTGATCTAGGTTATAAGTGGGCCAAGTGTGTTGATCTAGGTTATAAGTGGGCAAAGTGTGTTGATCTAGGTTATAAGTGGGCCAAGTGTGTTGATCTAGGTTATAAGTGGGCCAAGTGTGTTGATCTAGGTTATAAGTGGGCCAAGTGTGTTGATCTAGGTTATAAGTGGGCCAGGTGTGTTGATCTAGGTTATAAGTGGGCCAAGTGTGTTGATCGACGTTTCTTTAAACATGCTAAAACTCCTGTGCGTTGCATTCACCGTTGCGGTACCCTGGTCCTAGTTTTCATTCTTGCTGTTTGTTTCGGTTTTGTGTTGTTGTTTTTTCTGTTGTATCCTGTGTTAATAGTTTTGTCATATTTTACATTTAAATGTCTATATCGTGTTTGTATTGTTTTTTTACAGGTGTTTAATTCACGTAATGTGCGTTCTAACTTCGTGGTCTTAACATTTTATGTCAGTAGTTGGCATTCATCTACTTTTTAGTAATTGTAAGATGAAAACGTACCTAATATTAATAAACTTACTTTCATTTTTAAAGTTTGGTGCCTTCTAATCAATAATGATATGTTCACACAATATCATGAACAAAAACTAGTATGCGTCAGAGATCCAACACTTGTCTTTTTTGAACTTGTATTGATACCTTTGACATGCCAAGAAGCAAAGTCATAGTCTGTTTGTATAATACCAATAGAATATCAACAGTATAAGTTTTCAAAGGTGACCCGCTATCTTAAGTTTTCAAAGGTGACCCGCTATCTTAAGATTAAATTGCAGCACTTGATCGGTTAAGAGGACCTTAGTTCTTGTCATGTATCTGTAATTAATGTTTAGGTCGCCGTAAAACCTAGGATTCATAAAAGTCATTCAGTTTTTACTCGGTACCTACATTAAGATACGTTTTAAAGCGATACTGAATTGTGAAGCGCTCTACGGTAAAAGAGAACACTGTGGTGGGGTAGTTGATACGGAAAGCATTAATTAAAAGGACAAAGTATATAGACGCAAACCATATATATGGACTCTTGGGTCATTTTAGATATTTATTTCTAAATTCTTAACACAAGTCGTCGAGAGTCCACAAAATAATGCTTTAGCCTGAAAACATGTATTTCCTTATATTGTTTCTTTACTTTTACTCTATATTCTTTACCATCTAAATTTTTGATGAATATGGCATAAAGTTACATTTCAAAACTAGCATTTGACAGGCCATTTTAAATTTAGATAAATTATTGACGATTCATTTAAAGGAAATATTAAACTAAACCTCTCTAAACGTTGATACGATCATATAGTTCTCTATCCCGTTTTAAACACCTGTCAATCGGTGAAAGATGATAACCGTCCTGTTTAACAGATACACTTCTGTAAAATATTAATATATCATTACAATGCATTAAAACTGACAAGACGTGGACAGCAATAAACTAGTTGTTCTATAAAGGTTTCTAAAGGAGCGCAAGTAACTAATAAACATAAATAGAAGTCCAATTCAAATATATGCTGACCTCTTGTAATGATCAATTAACATTGCATCATGCTAGTTGTCCTTCCAATACTCTGCTTTTGTATGCGTCTTTTACTTTTCATCAGGACTGATACTTCCTGCAATTTCTTTTCAATCGAGTTGTAATCGTTGAACGTTTTAAATATACAGACGTCTATTCTAATTAAAACAAATATATCATGTAATCATTGCCAATATAAACTGCTATATTGAGACTCATAATAACTACTAGATATTCGTAAAACGTACCCAGGTCACATATACATGTAAACATCGTGTTTACCGAATGAAAGTAAGAGGAAGTCGGTTAAGTATCAAATGACGTTTTATTCCATTCATTTTCGGTTGTTCAAAAATAGCCCACACAGAAAATTTGATCTGAAATTTAAGTACAGCTTAAGTTAAGATTTCCTATAGGAGCTTTTTAAATAAAAGCCCAGAACTATATCGGTCTTTCCAATGAACATTGTTCCAAATGTTAATTGGCAGTTACTATTTAACATACATGAATTGGGTATTAGGTATGTATTTACATTAGTTTGTTCTTACAGAATTAGAGGTGTACTTTCTATCATATTGTGTTAGATACCAATAAATCATGTTTATAAACTGAATACATTAAATAGCATATATTGGTATTTGCATTCAAAATAGCTTCAACAAAAGCGTCAGTGATGATATAATTCTTTTCAGTGCATGCAATTACGTGCATGGATGCGAGCATCAATATGTGACAATGAACAATTCATACTGATAACAGAAGTGTTGCATTACTAGCATAATGAACGTCATTTGATTTGTTTAGGACACACGAACTGACCGCATAAATAATATGCAATATACATGTGTTACTATAGAGAATTTGCAATAATTGAATGTTCAGGCCTCCGTGATAAGATAGCAAAAAAGCCTAGAATCCAAACTAAATATTTTCATATGTAAGAATTATTATACGTGATGCTCAAACACAATTATTTTAAATAATTGTTTTAATACTATTAATAAACGGGCATAAAAGAAACTTAATTTAATTTGACATTAGTTAATAACAAATACAAATGTTATGTCAAATGGACCGATCATAAAGGTCACAGTCGTTATTTGACCCGCAAATTCCTTTAGTGGTGCATGCCATTTTACAATTCCATATGGATGATGTGTTCTGTAAATAGTTTCAAAATTAATGTGAAAGTGAAAAGTACTAATATCGACTTGAAATCATTGTAATAATATGTATGACAAGACACACCGCGATTTGTAAAATTTGAAATAGTTTCCACAATTCTTATGTCAGACTTCAGAGTTTCTCTATATCAAACCAGCATCTCAATACTAAACGAATTTCAATCTCAGTGCCATGGCCGTGTGCTTTTCTTTTCTGAAGAGTTATCAGTAGCACTAGACGCAATGTCCCTTTGAAAAGATCGACGGTATTGCGGGTGCCTTCTCTGTACAAGTATTTATGCTAGTCGTCGTGCCATGCCTTTTTGTCCTTATCTCAATTTTGATTATGTTAATAAAATGTGTGTTCTTTTTATGTTCTAAAATATTTTGTCACTGTGGACCGGCATAATAAATGTCTGTAATAAATAGAATCTCGATATATGGTTGTATGTCTGGTAGCTAGTCATTGAAATGTTCATTCAAGCTTAAAACATTGCTTTTGTTACTGCTGTTGTAGTGATTGTTGTTTCAGGAAAGCGCTATAAACTAAAAAAAAAAATATTCAAACAGTGTTTATATAGATAATATGAACTATTTTTATGACACCGTGTATGGTTTATAAAGTAATAAAGCTAACATGGATTGAAATGAAACATGGTAAAGGTCTTCAAGTGGATATGATCACATTTTTTTTGTCATATATATAACATAGGTAGTCGATTAAAACGGTAACAAATCTATCATCAAACGTTATGGGAAGCCAAGCAAGTCTATCTACTAACCGTGTATGACATAAAGGAAGAAAACATCCATTACATATGAATTTAGGCGAATTACTGAATAATGATATTTGTGTGTCCATGATACCATTAAAGCGGTGATAAAACGAAACAATAAAATGAATTAGACTAAACAAAAGTAGTAATGATTGTAATGTGAACATTAACATTACTTTGTATCAACTTTGCAGACAAAACATTAAATGATGTGAAATAATTAAATACAACTCAATCCTATTTTAATCTGTGATATTTGTACATTTGATATGATCCGATTAGGATAAGTAATAACGGGATATGGTTGAGTATAAATACAGTTCATTTATCATCTAACTGTGGGAATGCATATTTGTTTAACACTCGCTTATATTTGTCCAACACATTGCTCAAATATTATCAACCTAGAGGTGGTATAAGGTTAATCAATGTTGTATGAATATGTATATATGTTTTATTCCATAAACGTTAATATCGTGATATAAATGATATAATAGTTGATATCTATAAGATAGTTTATAATTGAGCAAAGTTGGGGCGAATATCTACATGTGTGTTATATTAGTAGTGGTTCGAAAACTATTTGTTGATAACAGTAAAACATGCCAAAATGTAATGTAATGCAATGCTTACAGATTCTAAACTATTTTGTCGCTGGTTGAAACAGACATAATTTTATCGGTTACATCAAATACCGTTATGTATATAATATTATATTCACAAACATGTTCAGAGTCATTAATAAGAACATGACGCAGGCGCCTATATTCTTTTGAGATTTTAATGCTTCAGAATATGCTTATGTTACGATTATGGTAATTGTGCGCAGCCATCTAGAATCTGTTAGCTCTGTTTCTTTCATATAATATCATAGTATATGTTACGCTTACAAGATTTAATAACCCGTTATTTGATATTTACATAACCCGGTAACTTGTATGCCATTTTTCATCTTAAATAGTTCATATTACCAGCAATTAAAACTCAATATATGGTGCGTTTAAAATTTCTCAAAAGGCACAACATACCATTTGGTAAATTGTTATATAATACATATCCCAACAGTTGGTATTATTAGAAAATATAAATCATAGTTTGTTTACATTTAGAAACGTCTTGCGTATGGAAAGATGGTAGAATCGCCTACAAAGACGAAAATCAATACCACATAAATAAAAACTTGTCGATTCTATATATAACTATGGTATTTCTATCAGGGCTTGAAATATTCATTTCAAGTTTTTCAACTATCAACACGAAAAAAATATTTATAATATTTATCGTTTCACTTTTTTTAATAGCATCTATTGAATGAAACTTTATTCAAACAATGCCAACCTCATTGGAGCACTTAATGGCAATAAATCCGTGGTCATTACTTACCATCATAGGAAAAGATGTCGGTACAAGGTGACACTCAATAGGTTCAGGGTAGGGTCCTACAAGTTCTTGGACATATTTTATTAATTTGGAAAATAAATTGTTTTATCAATTTTATACACTCAATTATTGTTTTCGAAGATAGTATATCCATTTACTAATGAATAATTGCAAAAGTATGCTGAATTTTACAAGATGTTAAACTTTTCTGTGTTGAGCGAATCAGCGGGTATGCAGGGGGCGGCCTTTTTTGTAACGACTGGCAAATTTAAATGCACGAAAGAAGTCATAAAAATCAATATATGTTCCTGTTATTTTCTTGGGTTCATATTAATAGGTATTGAAAAGTTCAACATTTTAGTGTTTTGCTAAAAGACTGTATTATGCATGTTTTTTTGGTCGAATAATCTTTAAATCAATCAATACATATACAGAACATGCATTTCAAACATTTCACAGTACAAAAACAAATAATAACAATAAAGCGACCGCAATAGAAAGATAGGAAAGGAGGATGGCAAACATGTAGAAACAAGGTAGGCATAATATATGTAAACGAAAATACATGTGACAATAGGCAATTTAAACGATAAATGTTTACAACACATAAATCCATATAAAAAAGTAATGCAAAAAGATTACGAGAAGGTCTTATGAAATATGAGTATATATTATAGTTTATAGAGCATATGCACATATATGCATAGTGAAGATTTTTTCATTTGTAGAGGTAAAATTAAGCTTTTTATTTTAATTCAGTACAATTTCTATATTTACACAATCAAGCTTTTAAAATGACTATGAGAATATCAAGCGCTACGGTATCATCTGGAAAACTGAAAGGAAAAAACAATATATATGTAAATGAAATGTTGTAAGACATTTGTCTCCCTATGTGGAGATATGATATTTTAATAAAAATAAGTCAAGAAAAAAACAGATACACAAGTTGGGTATTGAGTAATCATTGAAGCACATACGAGAAATAACAGTTTAGGTTTAATAATCTATCGAGAGCAATTGATTTGCTAAAGTTTCTTCCCATGCTAATTCAAAGCTTTCAATTTGAGAGACAGCAATGCCTTTTAAGCGTTCATATTGTATATTTATATAATTTCTTGCATTTTCGACGTTTTGCTTAACAGATGACATTTTGCATTTATACAAAAATAACTTTGCATAAATAAATACACAATTCACAACATTTTTCTTATCAGTATAACCTAAAAGAAAATTTTTAATGTTACAAAAAGGAAAAGACAAGGTGGGGAAAACATGTTCAATAATATTCTTTGAAAAGGGACATTCCCAGAATATGTGTTCATAGGTTTCTTCGTTGTTTTGGCAAAATATACATTTGGGAGAGTTTGTTAATTTCATTTTGAAAAGTAAGTTATTTTTTCCAATTATTCTGTGAATTATTCTATATTGGACCCATTGTAATTTTTGCTAATTGTAAAGGGGATGAGAAAAGTGTTCTTCCATTCGTTATCACTAATTTCAACATTTAATTTACACGACCACTGTTGTTTTATCGGTAACTTATTTTCAGTATTGTTTAATATCTCGTACATTCTTTTTGCACCGGATTCGGGTTTGAGAATTGACTTAAAAGCAGGTGGTATGAAAGGTCTTTGTACGTTGGCATATTGTTTGTAGTTTTCACGAAGATTATATATTTTAAATTTTACAAAAACAGCCTTTTTAATACCTATATATAGGACAAAATCTATTTTAAGATTATACTTTTCGTGTATTTCATTCATTGTTGGGAAGTCTCAATTATTATTAAACAAGTCACATATATAATGTCAACCTGCTCTATTCCAGCTGTTGAAACAGATGGGGGTTTTTTCCTATGCAATTTTTTTCATTATAAAATCGTGGGAAGTGTACTATGTTTTGAACATTTAATGGCAGAACTTCGTGGTATTTTACTAAACTAAGTAAAACGTCCTTCCAGAAAGGATTTGTAATTTTATCTGATATCATTTATGGGTAATGTTTTCCACAATGTTTAAGTTTATTCAAATCGATCTATATGTTAGCAATATTTCACCATTTTCCCTTTGTTAAGCACATCCGTTTTAGCCATGTTAATTATCATTTTTAAACCGCCATCACAATAATTTTTAGTTATAGTGTTGAATTTAATTCTACTCGGTCCGTTCCATATATACTCAATAAAGAGTGTATTCAAATGTTTAATAAAAGCTTGTGGAGGATCGGGAAGAGACATAAAAAGGTGTTAACAAAGAAATCAATACTGTTTTTATCGCGGTTATTTTACCTATTGGAGTTAAATTTCTTCTTTACCAGCTTCTTAGTATGTTTTCCATTTACGCTATCTAATGTATACCTAGCATTTCAAAGTTTTGTTAGTCCCACTGAAGTTCCCATTTTGTGTTTATACTATCTGAGGTTAACTTTTTTTACCAATCCATACAATTTTAGTTTTGTCAAAATTTACATTTAATCCAGAAAGAGTTGAAAAGTCGTTTAAAATATGCAGTGTTTCATTAAGAGATTCTTCTGTTCCGTTCAAAACAATTGTTGTATCGTCAGCAAATTGTGAAAGTTTGTGTTCTACATCATTTAGTGTTATACCTTTTATATTTGGGTAATTTCTGATTTTAAAAGACTGAACCTCAGCACAAAGAATAAAAATATAGCAAGATAATGGGTCACCTAGACGGCATCCACGCTGAATAGCGAAAAACTCGGATAAGTGGCCGCACTGAATAGTAGTTGATTTTGCATCCGTATAAAGAATTTCAAACCAGCGTTTAATGTTTGGCCTAAAATTAAAAAAGAAAGCGTTTTCTGTACAAAGGACCACGATAATCAGTCAAATGCTTTCTCAAAGTCAATTAGTGATAGCAGACCAGGAATATCTTTTTCTTCTGTAATATGCATTATATTAAAAATGAGTTTTGTATTTTCCCCGATGTAGCGTCTTTTGATAAAACCAGTTTGATCGTTATTTATAAGTTTATTCACACACAGTTTCATTCTGTTTGCAATGACACCTGATCCTATCTTATAAACAGTATTTTGAAGTGTTATTGGTCGCCAATTCTTCAGGGACAGTCTTGATTTATCACCTTTAGGGATGCATGTAATAATTCCTTGTGTTTGAGTTACGTATCCCCGTACATATCTTCAATGTTGTCATATTTCAGTCGCATGCCTTTAAACCGGTTTAAACCCCCACTGCTTTGCATTGACCGTTCCAAGGCGATAACCCCAGTTTTAATCATTTTTATGTCGTATGTTGTGTTGTATGTAATTTCCTGTATTGTATAGGCAATAGGTCACTTGCCTCAAATAAAGGACGAACGGATGGTAATAAGTGTTTCTCTCCTGATGATGTCTATGGAGTTTCATTATTCCTATATATATGGTTATATTACCTTGGTCAAAAGACTCGTTTAGGGACCTTACAACAAAAGTACCTAATTTCTTCCAAAACATTTTGCAAAATTCGGCTGTAAAACCAGAGCTTCCAGGACTCTTATTATTACACATATTTTTTAATACAATAGTAGCATTAAATTCACTTTTCTTCTGGAATATATTTATATAGAAAAGTGCAATCTTATTTAAAATCTCTTTTTGGTCGTTTATGACTTTTCCATTATCATCCTCCAATTGATAGCCAGTTTTACAAATTGCGCATAGCTTTTCAAGGTTACAAAAATACTTCGAAGGTTTTTCGCCTTAGAAAATCAATTTTGTTTTTGCTCTCGTTAGATAACCTTGTAATTTAATCTCATGTATGTTTTGAAGTTTTTGTTTCAATACCTGGAGTTCTTCAACATTAGTTTCTGAAAAATTTTGTTCCAACAAATGTATTTTTTCCAATAGTTCGTTTCCTTTCGATACATTAATTTTATTTTTATATGTTCCATATGATATGGCTTTACCCCTTATTTCCATTAGAAGAGTTTCAAGAAAAAGTTGATCACTGATTGTGAAATGCAAATTGTTATCGGGAATACTCCCCAGATTCTCATAATTGTAAACAGGAAGAGCATATTCTTTAATTTGATCGATCTTTTTATTAATTTTTTTAACATTGTTAGGGTCAGACAGAAGTGAGTTGTTATGCTTTCATAAGCCTGATGTATGAGAAAAACTGGAAAAGAAAAAAATTAAAAGTATCAAGGAGTGATCAGACTGCAAGCTAGGCTGAAAATAAGACAACAATCAAGTCTAGCTTGCTGTACTAGACTAGATCTGCGCCATGTATATCGTTTAATTGAAGGATATTTTCGCGAAAAGGGTCAATAAGATCGTACTTATCTATATGTTCTAATAGTATGCACCTTGCCTTAGAATTATTAATACTTTTGTAGTTACAATAATCAAGTTATGTATTTAAAACCATGTTAAATGTTCACACATTATTAAGGACTCATTGCCAATTTAATCAATTACCCTAAAGACATTTGTATAAAAAGATGGAGTGTCACTGTTAGGACCATAAAACAGAACAATGTGAAACGTGTTTCAGACACTGAAATGCCAATAGCTACAAAATTTCCATTGTCATCAATAACAAGGTTGTGAATTTTATATTCAAAATTGTTCGATATGAAAATTGCAATGCCCCTAGATTTTGATGTACCACAACTTAGAAAAAAATCACAATCCCATTCAGCGTGGATGACGTTACATATCGTTTGTAAAATGTGTATCTTGCAAGCAATAACAATTTTACTTAAGTTTTTTTTAAAAATTAAATACTTTTACACGCTCCGTGAAACCATTTAGACCTCTACAATTTCAGGACACAATTTTAAGTTGATGTGCCATTTACAGAAGAAGTTGGCTGTTTTGGTTAATAAAAACAAATAAAAACAGACTAAATAAGGGTAGCATATCAGTAAAATCTTAACATGCATAGTGATTGTCAAAAGTGTGGTGTTTAACTTCATGGGATCTCTATTTACCAAAGTAAGTTCAGGTTTTGTTTTAGTTCATGGTAAATATTGTTTAAGATATTTTCGAGAGATGTACTACATTATTACAACATATTATATAACACTCTATATAAACCTATATGTACACGTATATACATACACGCACACGCACATACACGCACGCGTAGCACGCATGCACGCACACGCACACACACACACACACACACACACACACACACACACACACACACACACCACATACATACCTACATACATACATAAAAGAGAAGTAACATACCTACATACATACATAAAAGAGAAGTAACAAAGTATTGAAACACATGCTGTGGTCTGGTTAATAAAATATAGTGGTATTTGGTACTTATTTAATGTTAATCCCTATTTCAAGGAATATCTATTTGCAAAGTTACACGAACAAAGCTTTATTTTAAGAGCAAAATAACATGTGGAGCTAAAGATGAAGCAGATATATACACAGGAAAAGAGAGGCAAATTACAATGGCAGAAAAAAAAAAGAGTCAGTTTTTCATTCAATATCTTAACAACAGTGTTAGACATATGTGTTGTTCAGAGTCATTGTTAATATAAAAAAATATCTAGATAGAGATTTTGTAAAAAGAGTACCTAGTATTTACTTAGTTTCTATAGTATAAATTCACACTTGCAGGTTAAAAAAACAATTCTGCATACATACAGATTATTCATAAGAAAAAACAGTTCAAACGAAAATCAGATATGTTTGTATGTATACTTAAATATACAGAGAGATTATATACATAGGCAGAACTGTCTATTTATTACATATAAACAACATTAATGGTCTAAAAAAAGCAGCTTAGTGTAAATGGATGGAGTCAAGGTATATTGGATCATTTACCAATTTTTGAAGATTACAGCTGTGAATAATCAACTGATTTTGGTGTAACAAGGTGTAATGTTATACATACATTTTAGCCAGTAGGAACCCCGTTGGTGTCTACTTTCAGAGACAAAAGTAGAGCGGAGTACGAACAATGTACTCTAACCAAACACAAATTTGGGCGTGTATGTTGTTATGAAAACGTAAACAAAGCAACCTTTCTTACATAATACAAGCCAACAAAGCAACCTGGTTTCAATGAAAGAAAACAGCAGTTGAAAGTAGGTGTTTATTATGGTGTGAAAATTTAAGTGTATAAAAGGTTCTTACATTTTGATTATCTGGCAAATGACAACATCATCATACAAACAATTATGCATGTTTATATGTGGATCTTTTGAAACAAATTTAATTGACTGTCTCTTTCTCAACATGTGTTTTACAACAGTAGTTACTAAGACTTTAGGTGGCATTAATTGGAAAACATACCTTACCTATATCTTCAAATAAATTGAATGCATCGACATACCTTTTTAAGACTGTATGTTAACTATAAATCAGAAACGATATATTGAACTTTCTCATTAGTTACAAAATCATATAGGAAACATTTTGCGAGGACTAAAAATAAAATAGAAATGCATTAGGGCTAATTAATAAATAATGATAATAGTGTGTCCATGACACCATTAAAGCGGGTGTTAAAACGAAACAATAACAAATGTAGTAATGATTGTAATGTGAACATTAACATAATTGTATATCAACCTTGCAGACAAAACGTTAAATAATGTGAAAGAATTAAATACAACTCAATAATATTTAATCAGTGATATTTTTTTCGACGTCACGGAACATCTTGATAAGAGCGCGTTCAGTCATAATTAGTGAGCGTCAATAATCATTTAAACAATCCTCTGTTTGTCAATCCTTCAAGTTTGTAAATTTAAAAATAAAAATAAAAAACTGAATAACTGTTAAAAACAACAACAGCAAAACGTATATTAAACAATTAAAACGTTCAAAGTTCAACTGCTTAAATGGTTTGGTCCTCAATGTTCTAAACCACGAAAAATTATCATACTGCCAACAATGACTACACAAAAAACAAAACTATAGACAACAAACAAAGAATGATCAATGCAAGTAAGCAATATAAACGCACCATGAACTACCGCATTAATGCCAGCAAACATATCATGTCAAATAAACTTCGTTCCATGTCCGACAAAAATCCTAAACAGTACTGGTCCTTTTTAAATAAACTTAAACCAAAAACTAAAGTTAAAACTAGACCAACATTAGATGAATTTCATGATCACTTCAAAGAAATTAATACCAGCACAATCAATGACGATCGCTTCAATGACACAAACTCCCATCTACAAAATGACACAAGCAACAGGCTTAATACCCCAATTACTGAAGAAGAAAGAGAAAAATGTATCACAAAGCTTAAAAATTCCAAAACAATATTTTAAATGAGTATATCAAGTCAACTAAACATCTACTTATGCCTGTTTACCATAAACTATTTAACTGTGTACTGGAAACAGGGTTCATTCCACAAAGCTGGCTCAATGGAATAATCATACCTCTATTTAAAAACAAAGGTGACCCTAAAGATCCTAATAACTACCGACCAATTACTATCCTCAGTTGTCTAGGTAAACGTTTTACTTCCATACTCAATGAAAGATTAAACAAAATCCTTAATGAAAATAATATTTTAGATGAAAATCAAGCTGGCTTTAGGAAAGGCTACTCTTGCTCTGACCATATTTTTACATTACATTCATTGATCGAAATACTGAAAAAAAGAAAACAAAAACTATTCTGCGCCTTCATTGATTTTTCATAAGCATTCGACAAGGTTTGGTGAATTGGCCTATGGCACAAACTTATTAAACAAAATATAACTGGCAAGTTTCTACATTTAATTCAAAACATGTACAACAATATCAAATCTAGTATCTCTATTAACGGCAATATTTCAGAACCCTTCATACCAGAAATTGGCGTAAGACAAGGCAAAAATATCTCCAATTCTTTTTTTCCATCTTCTTAATGACCTTCAAACACATATGCACCTCAATGGCTCAACTGGCATAGAACTAGCAAATCCCCTGGATTTGTCTCTTTGGCTAAAACTACTTATTCTACTTTATGCTGATGACACTGTGATTTTATCTGATTCAAAAACAGACTTCCAAAATAGTTTAAATATCTTCCATAAATACTGTGATAACTGGCATTTAAAGATAAACCTTAGCAAAACAAAAATAGTAATATGTGGTGCAAGACAACTACAAAACTTCCATTTCACATTAGGTGACAACCCTGTAAACAATTACTGACCGTTACCACTACCTAGGCATTACCCTTTCCAGCAATGGTTCTTTCCTCAGTGCACGGAAACACTTAGCAGAGCAAGCAACAAAAGCAATGCACCTTCTATATACTAGAGCAAATAATGCAGAGCTACCTATTGATTTAATTCTTAAACTTTTCGACCACACTGTTTTACCAATTTTAATCTATGGCTCATACATTTTTGGTTTTGAAAATGTACATATCTTGGAGAAAGTCCATAATAACTTTCTTAGAAAAATTACGAATGCTCGGAAATCAACCCCAAGGGCTTTTTTATATGGTGAACTTGGCAGATACCATATAGCAATTAACATCAAAAGTCGCATGATTTCATTTTGGAATAGAATCTTAATAGGCAAAGATCAGAAATTATCTATCCAAATCTATAAATACATGATGAACTTGCCAAACTCAAATTTTAAATGGGCGAACAAAATTAAAGAAATCCTCACGTCAGTAAACTTAAATAACTTATGGGATAACCAATTCCTAACAACCCAAAATAATATCCACCGCTTAGTCAAAGCCAAATTATTAACGCAATTCAAAACCCAATGGCACACTCGACTACAGCAAACACATAAGGGACAAATATATACCAGTTTCAAACAAGCTCCATCCTTTGAAGACTACTTTATAAAACTTTCAAAAACTGAATATACATACCTCTTTAAATTTAGAACTGCAAATCACTGGTTCCCAGTTGAAACCGGTCGATACGATGGAACCCCATTTGAGGAAAGAATATGCAGAATTTGTAACTCTGGTCAAGTTGGCTCCGAACATCACTATCTACTAAACTGCGATTTCTTCAAATCTGAAAGAGAACAATTCTTATGACGTGATCTTTATGATGCTACTCTTATTACAATCCTAATATCTAATTCCTTACAACTATTACAGAATACAAGCAAATTTATTCGCTTCATATTCAGTAAGTTTAAGCGAAAGCAAGTTATCTGTTTAACTACCTGTATTTACCAATGCCACCAGCTATACACCAACTCTAATATTGTAGTTTGTAACAATACTGTCTTTATTTCAATATATTTTTATTGTTAACAGCATAACATATTTACCTGTTATCTCAATATAAGTGACCGTTTACGCGTGTGTAATTAATATATCAAAATATTTGTCTGGTCACAAATGTATATATTTTTGCATGTATATACTAATCACATTATTTACTTTAATTGGAAATATATGCATGTAAATATAAACTGTGCAATGTAAATAATAGCTTCATTCTGTATTTGTACCAAATGATAACTGCATAATTATATGTCAATATTAACGTAAGATTGCTATATACTTATACTCATATAACAGAAATAATTGCTGCATTATATAAGAGTAGTATAAAATGGTACCACTCAAGTACACGTGTTAACATTTTTAATATTTTTGCCTGCTATACTGATACTATATTTCAAATAACGCAATGGAAACAATTGTTGCGCTCTAAATGAGTAGAACTGATACCTATATTTTACCTACAATATTGTTACTTTATCCTAATTAATCTAGCAGTACTAGTACATAAATTAATAATTATACTTTTGTTACTTTGATTTAAACTTATCCAGCACACAAATTATAATTTGCTTTTGCCCCATCAGTCATTTAATGTTAACCCCGCAGATAACGGCATTCTCCATTTTTATCCTGCAATGCAAAGCTGATTAGAGTAATTACCTCACATAATAGGTCCTCCATCTTGCCTTTGTGGTCAAAATCCCCCCGCGTTCAGGGGCACTCAAGCGTAAATCACGACAAAAATAACTGTTGCTGATTGAAACCGTTACAAAGCTAGCTCCAACACCATAAACGCTAACGCAAACAGTCTTTCGCAACAAAATGTCTTTTAAGTATTGAGAATGAATTAAATTTCTGACGCAAAATATAAACCTTTTAAAACGCGTAGTCGTTTCAATTTCTCAATCCCAAACGCCGTGCGCAAAAGAAAATACATCACACCATTATTATTATTATATGTTCCGGCTATGTATCTTATTATTTAAATATCCCCCGTATATCATCTATACAATTGTGTTAATGTAAAAATTATCGGAAGTTACTAATTTACTAACAAGTTTGCTTTGTTATATTGCCCTAATTGTATATGTTATATACTTGGGTGAAATAAAAGTCTTGTTCTGTTCTGTTCTGTTCTAAGCAACAAATATATTAATTGAAATGTCGCCACATGTCACAAACACAACAGCATGCAAAAAGGACACATATTTACAATAAGTAAATCAATAGACAAAAACAAACTAGTTCGTACTTAACGTCGCCGAGTAAATACTACGAGTAATAATTGTAACACCAATTAAAACCAATTGACACAAACCTATCATTATATACATAACTGATTCATTGATGCAAGTGTGTGATTATATATTTATTAAATATTAAACTATATGAATTTGTGAACCATTAAAAATGCGGTCGAGTAATTCAGGTCACGTTGCAAAAACAAGCGTAATTCATTTCCACTTACATGCCTTCTATGGAAAGCTTGATGGATGTGTGTTTACCATGTTAATTGACGAAAGGATGTTTGGCATTTGCAGTCGTTTTACTATGATATAAGAATGCCTCAAATGGCAATAATAAACTATGTTTTATGTTAAATTGATGATACAACAGCTTTTCATATTGTGATGTATTGATAATGTATACGTTTATTTTCTTCTTGTCTTAACATCAATCATATAATTTATATTTTAACCGAAGAACAGCATGGAGTGAATTAACAATGATTACAAAATAAGCACTAAAGTTTCGTACGATTTAGAAACTAGCAATTTTTCTAGAGAACATAAATTGGTTGTTTAACTATGAAAACAAAACTATTGAGTAGTTTACGCATCATAATGTCGTAGTGGCCGATATAAAATGAAACGAGCACTGTATTTTTATACATAAATTGGAAATGTGCAATGTGTGTGTGTGTCTGGTTCGAGGCATCTTTTAACCGGTTTACACCCCGATGCACTGCATTGACCTTTCCATGGCGGTTACTCAAAATGTAATCATTTTGGAGTTTTGGGTCAGCTTCGTGTAAAATAAGACAATTAGTCAGAACCATGGCCAAAGTTGTTAATTGGAGTTCCAAAACTTCTGTTGCAGCTTGAGTTTTATACATGTCGTGCGTAATGTTTTATGTTTGTTTTCTGTTTAATGTTTTGTTTAATGTTTGCTTTTCTGTTGTTTGTGTATTGCTGTTGTTAAATTTATCTAAATATCGCATAAATACTTTTTTAACTTCGCGGTTTCAACAATTTCATTGTAATCGGCATTCTTCTAATAGTCGTACGATTGATATGCTCTTTATTTTGATCACCTAACTTTTATTTATTTTTTGTAATTGGTCCTTATTGATCAATAATGGTATGTTTACACAACTTCCTAAATGAAAACGGTAATGTTGTTAAGACCAAACACATGTCTTTTTTGAACGTGATACCTTTGATATATCAAAATTCATATAATGGTACATTACGGATACAGTATATGCTTAAGCTAAAGGCTTAAAATGATAGTATTTTTTCTACAGGCAATACTTCTTCCCTGTCAAGAGTTTTTAATTTTCAAGGCGTTAAATCAAGTTTTGATATTATGTCTATATCGAAGCGCTATATAAAAACGGAGTAAACGTAAGATCGTTGAACCCGAATGATTTGAATAAATAAATCTCACTAAACATGTATTTTTTCATTCTTAACACAAGTCGTCGAGTGTCTAGAAAGTGAGTCATTTGGAACAGCCCGATATCGTCTAGCCTGAAAAATCTTATATTCTTTAAGTTTTTCACTTACTTTTACTTTACTTTACCATCCTCAAATGACAGGAAAATTTAGTTATTTACATATTTAAATGATGAAATTAAAAACAAATAAACTAAAATCAGTTATGATTGTTAGCAGCCCCTTTAATCTCGTAACATCTCATTTAATCTACTTTATTTTCAATTATTCCTCAAAAGTTGGAAATTTGTTTCATAAATATTATTAGAATTACGATGGCTATTTCATAAATTCGCGAAATTTCTCTATTTCTTCAACGTAATGTGATTTATCAAAACACAAGGTACATCTTGAGATACGTTTGCTTATGGCTGACTTACAGGCCAACAATTATATTTATACATGGAACAGTTAATTTAATATGGAACATTGAACTAGAGTACTGTGTAGTACTTGAAGCTCGACAACGTCAAAGTAACGTCACCTAAACGATAAACTGAAGTGTGTGGTTCACTCTCTCGACGTAGTCACCGCCTGTCGCTACACACTTTCTATGTCTATGCACCCTGTGATCAAAATGAAACATTGAACCATTTATCGTTATTTAATGATGAAATAATTTCTCTCGATTTGTTGCGTAACTCTAGCGACGTTTTAAAACGTTGTCCGTACAGTTCATTCTTAAGGTCGGGGAATATAGGGAAGTCCATAGGGGTCCGAACTGTAGAGAGGGTGTGGGGGGGATCAAAGCTAAGCAGTGAAGTGTCAAGCTCTGTGTCCTTTGTACAGTGTTCGCAATTTAATCGATTTTTTATGAACACAAACTTTTACAACGGGACCTAACTCAATATCGTCCGTTGACGTCAAGCGATTTTTCGAAGTCGTGGCGAAAAAAGCTGCAGCAAGGTAGCCGTTCAACAGAATGCATGGATTCCTTATTCGATCTACGATCATAGAAGTTTTAGAAATAATGATTCTATTTTTGAAGACAATATTGCTTACATAATGAATACTTTGAAACAATTTTATTTTCCGGAACCTTGCAACAATTACTTGCTTTAAAGTAAGCAAAGTAACATACAAGGGCATATAGGTATCACACCGATCCAAAGCAAAATTATCCAATAAACCTCCAATGTACAAACCTCTCAGTTATTGAAATGCGTATTTTATACCCGAGTAAATTGTAAAATATGAAATATATTTTGTTACTATAAATTTCTGATGAATATGATAGTATGATACATTTCCCAAATAGCATGTGACAGGCAAATTAAAACTTAAAACATGTTATTGACTATGCGAACAAAGGATATTTTGAAATTAGCCCCTCACAACTTTGATATGATCATAATTGTCGGTATTTCATTTTTAACAGCTGTCATGCCGGTGAAAATCGATAACCTTGTTGTTTGAGTGATTTGTATGTATAATCTCAATTCATCGTTGTAGTAGGGTAAAATCGAGAGCAATACGTTCCAGCATGGTCTACACCGAAGCACATGAACACCAATTAACATATCGAAGGCCTGCTGCAAATCTATTTTGACACCGTGTTAACCTGTAACAAGTTACATGTGAATTATTTTAATAACAAAGTAAGTAAGATGTTTATTAGCGTGACGTGTGTATGCGCGTGCGTTTTTCAGGCTGTACACGTACGCAAACCTAAATCTGGACCAATGGGCTTAAATGTCACATGAATATTTTTATAAATAAGGAACGTAAACTGAAAGTATACAAATCATACAGTAACGATTAGTAGTGCATTGTTGTTGTATTTGTGTTAGGTTTTATCAGGATTTCTACTTCATTCACTTTCTTTTCAATCAAGTCGTTTGAGTTAAAGGTTCAAACAATACGAACGTCCATACTAGTTGAAACAATTTTAACACGTGATCATTAGATATTCGTAAAACTCAAGTACCCAGTTTACAAATACATCTAAGTATCATGTTCACCGAATGAAATTGAGAAATCGTCGGTGAAGCACCACAGGTAGTTGTGTCCCATTCCGGCTATTAAAAATAGTCCATACGATTAATATGAGTTTTCCGGAATTCAGTCAGGATATATAAATGGTTGGAAAACAACAGGACAGACGGAAATGATAAACCTGCAAAAACATTTTAATCAGATGTCATATACTCGCAATTATTTAATATTCAACTGTCAGCATATCAGACCTACATCTGTCTTGCCAATGAACACTGTACCAAATATAGTTACTGTTAAATAATTAGGAAATCATTGATAGAGGTTAGTTCTCACAGAAGTTGACGTGTGTTTTCATAGTGTGCTAGATATCAATAAATAGAGTTCATTTACTAAGTACATTTTATATATTATATTGTTATCAGTATTCAAAATATCGACAGCTTTAATAATAAAAAGGGTATAACGATGATATAATTCTTACCAGTGCATTCCATTATGTATCTGGTCGTGTCATCAAATATGACAATGAACGATTCGTACTGATTACAGAAGTGGTAAATTACTAACGGCATGAACGACACTTTATTTGTTTTGGACACACAAACTGACCTCAAAAGTAATATGGACCAACGTTTTGTCAGGCCGCATGACAAGATAAAAAATAATGGATAGTGGTGATAGTCGCAAATTCGACTAAACGTCATTTATTATTTGATTATTATGTTTTGGGAAAGGTATAACAATGAACATACAAGTGCATATTCTAATGATCACCCCTAATTTTCTTTGGCCTTTTATGTTTGTTCTGCTAGTCCTAGTAAACAAAGGACTTAAGGCAGTTTACATGAGTTGTTTAACTGCTGATGCAGATGACGTTTCATAATATTTACATGTAATTAATTATCTGAGCAAATATAACATTCAATTACAATCGTTTAACTTAACATTGTCTCTTTTATGGGGTTTTATTTCACGACAACAATACAAGAGTTATGTATTTATATATTTATGGTAGCTAGTCACTACCCTACTTCAAGTGAACTTTCAATGGTTGAGTGTCATATATCGATATATAATGTTCATTTAATATCAACAATTTATCTGTCATATCGGTATCTGTATTTAAAATATTGACAGCTGCGACAAAAAGATTTAAATTGCACTAGTCCACATAATTATTTATCTCGTCTTTTCCATCAATAATTGACAATGAAAGATTCATACTGAAGACAGCAAATTGCTGTATTAGAAACATAATTAATGGCAGTTAACGTTTTGATGACAGACAGACTACACGCAGTACTACAAATTTATATTAGCGAATATAGTGTAAACGACACTCTTTGATATGACAATTGTAACCTCTGAATTCAAACAAATATGTTCACAATTAAAAGGAAATGTAGTGAATATGATAGCGGACCTAGAAATCCGAAGATTTTGATCCTTGTCGTATAGACCACAGGGTTTATTGATGAATGAAGCAAAAACAGAGCACACACCAAGTATCTATAGTTCTTGTTTACCGATGCAAACAAATCCCGAACACGCTGTATAATAACGCGACCTGTGACAGTATCACACAAAATAAAACAACGCCACATTCAATGAACGAAGTTCTAATTCCCATGACTTGTAGCATCAAGAAAGCTGAACATGATAACCCACCGAAAAAGTCACACAAGCTTAAATTCAAAACCATACGTGTAAACACTGGCCATTTCTTCTTCCGATTAATTATCACGCACATGACAACAGTAAAGTTGGACACAACAGCCCAAACTGAAATCGCACAAGCCAGCACAGCAATAACTTGTGTTACACTTTCTTGTGGTGTTCATAATTGCGCCGTTTTGTTCCACAACACTGTGTCATTTAATGTATATATATTCATGGTGATATTATAAGTTCAGTGTGACAAAACTCCGCATGCACAGATTTACACACACCAAAAATAGTCGAGGCACCCAATAATATTAATCTTGTTATTTTGCATAAGCACGTCTTCTGAAATTATTCTATTTAAACAAGATCATTCTTAGATAGACAAATTAAAGTTAAAATTTGCTTACAGTATATCCTCGCACACGTTAGTTATCAATTGGTGTTGTATTTCCACAAAAACGTAAAGCGTTATATGGCTAGTAAATTGTTGGAACCTGTAATCGGTTACCATGCAGAAACCATAGCAACGGAATCTATATGATGCTAACATTCACTGTGCCATCTATTGCATACTTGCTATCGTCATTTAAATATTATCGGTATTCTGAACCTATGTGTGCGTCTATTTTGTTGTTGCTTTTGTTGGTGGTGGTGATGGTGGTGGTGTAATTACTTACTTGACTATGTGTGTTTGTGTCGCTGTTTTATTATGTTTTTGTCTGACATGTGACATGTGTTGTGTTTACGTGTGTTGTGTGTTGTTTGTGTGCATAATCTTTGATGATTTGCATGCAATCTACATTTATAGGAATAATTTATAATTGTAGTAACCTTGTAGTAATTTAAGTAAATAACAGTGTACGTAGGAAGTTATTATATTCTTACACAAATCCATATTCAACTACATGTAAATTATAACTATTCTGAGCACTTCAAAAGTCAGAGCATTAAAATCATACAATTTTCTATATTTTAAAGGCAAATATTGGTATCCATCAACGCGGAATTTATCAACATGATGTTATAATGATATGTATAATAATAAAAATCATTGATCGCATATTAAGCACATTTAACCTAATCCCGAAAGGTTTCATCGGTTTAAAAGACAAACCGATTGTTGTTCTATGCCCATGCACGTTGTTTGGTGTTATTTATCTGAAACGAGCACTAGAATTCCTAAATAAACATTTTAAATTGATAACCCTTTGCAGTTTGCAATTTGTCGGACTCATTAACGCATTTTCCATAACATAGAGATATGTGTTTGTTTTCGGTATGTTACGCGTTATATATGGATTAAATATGGCGGACGAGTAAGGCGCGTTTTTCGAAAGTGCAGAGAAAAAAATAAATAAACACTTAAAACTCTCGGTTAATACAGCAGACTAATATTTAAAGTGCTCCAAAAGGAAATATTTATGATTGTGACTAATTGTAATTCAATATGTTTGGAAATATGGCGTCAAATCAGGACTTTGTTGTGCCAACAACAAACCGCTTCAACGCCCTGCGTGAGCGGGAGAACGAAAATCCCAAAACAGGTAGTCTGATTACAAGAAATGATTTTATTAACAGCTCTTTAGATAGTAAATTAGTGCACATGTTCGATGAATTGAGATTTATTAGAGAGGATCAAGTAAACTGCAGTAGAAATATAGTTGGGCTGCACAATACCGTGAGTGCTGTTAGTGAGAAACTTGGTCAGGTGATTAACGTTACTAACAGTCAATCCGACTTTCTTAAAATCCTGGCCTATAAGTCAATAGACATGGAGGCACGATCTAGAAGGAACAATTTGATATTTCGAGGATTTATTGAAAATTACAATGAAAACTGCGCAAACATCTTAATTGACTTTCTACATGAAAAACTGGACATTAGCCCGAATATGTTGTCTACAGAGAGAGCGCACAGATTAGGGGCCAGAAATCGTATTCAACAACATCAGAAAAGGCCCATAATAGCCAAATTTCGGGATTTCAGGAACGTAGAATTAATATTGAGTAGAGCTACAGCGCTAAGGGCACACCATTCTCAATTGACATTGACCTCCCGAAGGAAATCCAGAGTGCCCGATCACGTATTTGGCCACTATACAAGCAGACGAGGGTAAACAACCCACGCGCTAAAGTTCAGATTGCCTACCCCGCAAAACTGTTGGTCAATGGAAAACTTATCAGAGACGAACTTCCAGATTGGGGTAGACTAATGGCTCAAAACAGACTTGCAAACCTCGACCATATTAACGTGAGATCATCTGATAAATTGTTTGCAAACTCGACTTACCAGCAACACACTGCTCCAGATACCCCTCCACAGCAAGAACGCATGGACGTACAGGGCGGCAACCCAGTAACTGACCAACACTACACGGAATCACAGTATATACCGTCCACAACACAGTTATGTGATCCAAACCTACGTCCGGTTACCCCATGTTCAACTCCGGCATACAGGGATTTAGAGCTCATCGCCCCTTTCCCATACGAATCCTCAGCCGTGTGTGCAAAACGAGACTGCTCTTGATCTAAGCCATACCACAAAGCAATCGGAGCGAAAAAATCTAACTATGTGCCCTGTTGAACCACATATCACGGAACTTTCGATACGCCAGAGCACTTGTTATGTTCCGCCATCTTCAATGAAAATGGTACTTCCGGTAACACAAGATACAGTGTCCGTCCATACATCTACACATTCTGCCGGTACAACAATGACAGAGATCTGTTCTATCAGCACAGACCAGTCTTGCCACGAACATAGTACAAATAATACAAATAATATTGAGCCAACCACTTTTAAAACGCCAAATCTACCATCTGACAAACAAATTTTTATGTATGTTAGGCAGAATCAAGATCTTATGTGCAATAACACTGAAAACACTGAAAATCATAACATTAAACCCCGTGGTAGACCTGCCGCACGAAGTTCAGGTGCCTCGATAAGAGCAGAGCGACGATCGCTTTCATCGAAACCATACAACCGCGACAACAGCACTACACGCCGTAATAACACCGATGATATTAATTTACCCACAACGACGGGGAAAACCGGGAAAGTTAACATTGGGTTTACCCCACCGTCTATAAATAGAACGGTGAATTAGAAACACGTGGAGAAGGCAACGCTTCGTTGTGTTGTGTTAAATGTGCAGGGTTTGATAACTAGGAGAACCAATAAACTGTGTTCTTCGGAATTGAAAACTGTTTTTGAAAATAATGATATTGTTCTCCTTACAGAAACTTGGACAAATCCTTTATCAGATTTGCACGTTGACAATTTTGAGCATTATGTTTTAAACAGAACGGAGAATAAGAAATCTAGTAAACGTTCGTCTGGTGGAATAATTATTTATATACGAATTTCATTTGTATGTGATGACACATTAGTTTTTAAAAGCCATGACGATATTATTTGTATAAAAATTTCGAAGGAAACATTAGATATTGATAACGATTTATATGTATGCTTATGCTATGTGATACCAGATGACAGTAGTCGTCAAACAATGGTTGATAATAATGTATTTGATCGATTGATAACGTTTATTACTGAAATCGATGCTAAGTGCGAGAGCAACTGTTATTTTTTGCTTGCAGGTGATTTCAATTCACGCACATCCGACTCGCCAGACTATGTAGTAGACGATACAGATAATACACACTTAGATTTTTTACCCGACTATTACATTGCTGATGTAGAAATGAAACGTTATACACAGGATAAAGGCCGAATTAACAATGGTCAACAATTATTGGATTTTTGCAAACTATCAGGATTACGGATTGTAAATGGGCGAGTGGGTGATGATAAATATATTGGTAAATGCACATTTGTTGGCAGTAGGGGTTCAAGTTTACTGGATTATGTTATTTGCTCACCACCATTGTTACACACTTTTTATTATTTTCGTGTCGAAGATCCAAATATTTTAAGTGATCACTGTGTAATCAATTTTGGGCTTGAACTAAGCGGACAAGCACCGGATTTAGGTGAAAACATATTAGACGATAATCATATCAGCATTGATTATCTATACAAGTGGGACTGTAAGAAAAAAACTAGTTTTATCGAAAGTATTTCTTCACCCAGAGTACGCAACCAACTGGAACATATTTGTGGTACAATATCGCATGCTGCTAGTCCCGAAGAGATAAGTTAATGTATTGGCGAATTTAAATTGTGTATGGATAATGTTATGTCGCCACTGCTTAAAAGGAAACTCAAAGTCAGAAATACGCAGTCAGATAAAAAGTTCACTGAACATAATAAATGGTTTAATGAAGAGTGCTTTATGAAAAGGGACGCTTTTTACCATATGCTTAACAATTACCGTACAAATAAATCTGATGTAAATCGAATAAATATGGTCAATGCAAGAAGCCAATATAAAACTTGTATACGCAAATGTAGATATAATTACGATAAAAGCAAAACAGCTGACTTAACGAATGCTCGATGTCGTAACGCCAAATTATACTGGGATATGTTAAAGCGTTGTGCAAATATAAAACCCTCCACAGTTTCTCTGACTGATTTTGAGAAATATTTCAAAGCAGTAAATAATCCACAATCTGATTTCTTTATGCCAGACGAAGAGGTATTACATTTTATCGACCGATATGAACGTGACGAGTTTACATGTATGTTCGACGAACTAAACGTTTATATTACTAGTGAGGAAATTTTAAAAGGTATACGTAACTTGAAAACTAATAAATGTGGTGGACCAGACGATTACTTAAATGAATGTTTTATATATGGTAACACCGAATTAATACCTTTCTTAGAATCATTGTTTAATAAACTTTTAGAAACCGGCTATTTTCCAAATGAATGGTCCGAGGGATATGTTGTCCCTTTACTTAAGAAAGGAAATGTAAATGATGTAAACAATTACAGGGGTATAACTTTATTGAGTACACTGGGGAAATTATTCACACGAATCTTGAATTCTCGCCTTTCAAATTGGTCCGAAAAATATAATGTATACATTGAGGCACAGTCTGGATTTAGACCCAAAATGGGCACAGTAGATAATATATTTGTGTTGCATGGTCTTATTTCTCATATTATAAATACTGGTAAACATCTACACTGTGCATTTATTGATTTTTCGAAAGCATTTGATTATGTAACACGCGATAACTTGTGGCTGAAGCTAATAAAATTAGGAATACGAGGTAAGATACTAAATATTATACGTTCTATGTATGACTCAACAAAATCACGTGTTAAACACTGCAATATGTTAAGTGATAGCTTTCCATGTATGCTCGGAGTAAGGCAGGGTGAATGCTTAAGCCCGTTTCTGTTTGCCATGTTTTTAAATGACATTGAGGACATTTATGTTCACAGTGGACTATCAGGTATTGACCTCTGCACGTTCAAAATGTTTTTAGTTTTATATGCTGATGATATAGTTATTTTTGCTAATAGTAGTGACGAATTACAAACAAGTCTTAATCTACTTGAACAGTATTGTAACCAATGGAAACTTCTTGTTAATACGACTAAAACAAAGATTATGATTTTTCGAAAAGGGGGAAGAAACAATCACAATCTAATATTCAAATATAAAAATAATCCCATAGAAATTGTATATAAATTTACATACCTAGGCATCGTTTTTACTACGGGTGGTTCCTTCAATGAAGCACAAAACACTCTTTCAGGGCAAGCGCTCAAGGCCATATACAAAATGAATAAATATTTATACAAATTTACAGATGTAACTGTCAAACATAGATTAGACTTATTTGAAAAACTTATTGTTCCCATACTTAACTATGGTTCTGAAATTTGGGGCTTTAATAAAGGCCTAGCTGTTGAGCGTATACATTTGCAATTTTGCAAGAATGTTCTTTGTGTGAAAACAAGTACACAAAATGACTTTGTTTATGGCGAATTAGGTAGGCTCACTATGCAAACTATGAGACATTATAACATTATTAAATATTGGATAAAATTATTACAGTGTAATGAAAACAAATATGTTAAAAAAGTTTACACAATGTTAAAGACCGACTTTGAAAATAATCCGAATACGAAAAATTGGTGTTCTCAAATGAAAATGCTCCTCTGCTCCTTAGGCTTCCATGAAGTGTGGATAATGCAAAGTGTTGGAAACGTTAAATTGTTTTTATCCATTGTAAATCAGCGTCTTAAAGACACATTTGTACAAAACTGGTCATGTCGATTGAGTGAGTCGAGTAGAGCATTGTTTTATAATAATACCAAGTCTTTTGAATTCCAAGAATATCTGAGCTTAATTAATTGTAAAAAATTTCTAATGAGTATTACGAAATTGCGTGTATCATCTCACAGATTACATATAGAAACAGGCCGATGGAATAGACCTGAAGCCACACCAATTGAAAACAGAAAATGCTTTTTATGCAAAACGTTAGAAGACGAATATCACTTTATTATGGAATGCGATTTATATAAAGATTTACGTGTTAAATACATACCTAAATATTATCACACCAGACCAAATATGCAAATATTCATACAATTACTACAAACAAAAAACAGACAGTTACTAAAAAATATAGGAGTCTATGTATTTTACTCATTTAAGTTAAGAAAACAGTGCTTATATGATAACGCTACCCACGAAAATAATATTGTATTAACAAATTAATAAATAAATTCATAAATGCTATATATATATTGTTTAGAGTTTTATATTGCGATATTAGGGTTTTACTCTATTGATGTGTCTATATATTGCGAAGTTGTCATGCTGTTTATGTGTATTATTACATGTGCATGTTTCCATTTATTATGTTATATTCGCTTTTTCTTACCCTATTTAAAGAACAATGATTGCGTCTTCTCCATTGTCATTTATATATTTTAGTAATTGTAGTGGTTAAGTGTTTAAAATTTTGTAAAACTATGTGTTTCCAAATGCAGTCTTAGGCATGTTTATGTGTAACAGTTTATACTCTGTCCTGCCATATTGCCTTTTGAAAATATGTTGTCCTCATGGGTCTTTGGACCTATTGGAACTTATGTAAATAAACTATCAACTATCATATCATGACCGGAAAGGAAGACAATAAATATTTTCACGAGCGCTTGTCTCTCTTCGGTGATAATATAACGCGTTATTACACCGAAAACAAACACATTTTCTTTTTATTTTAATGCTATTGAGGATTCTTTACATTTGAATTATTTTGAAGGGATTTGCAACACGATATTTTCTGTTTCATGTCAGTACTATTTTCTCTATAATGCGCAGTAATCGGTGTTAGTAATAAACATTCCTGCGCCATGTTGGATTACGATAAAAATGTACAGTGGAATAGTTGAGCAATTTAATGCGCAAAATTGTTGACTCTAGGAACTATCATGGTAGCGTGTTTACAATACAACAGTCTACTATGCTGTACAGTATATTCACAGGCAACGCAGAATCCAGATTTCTAAATTTATTTAATTTTTAATACATTAATACATGCAATTGGATACACGTTTCGTTGAATAATGAACAGCTTTTAAATCAAGAAGTTAACACTCGATGCTAGGTTTTAATATATTTATGATAAAAATATGCATTGAAAGTGAAAGTGCGTTCTGTTCTCCGAAATGCACATTTTCTAAAAATAGCGTGTGCATACGTGTGATGATGTAAACAGAACTTAACACAGTCACGATACTCAAACGCACATGTGTTTTCGCAAGCAATTGAAAATGATCAAACTTGTAGATGCGCGTTAAAATCTAAAACAATAAAATATGTACTGTGAAAGAGTGTTCTGAAATGGATTAACTTACACAACAACATTGACAGTTGAGGGTCAATAACATGAATTTTTCAGCGCATTTGAAAATACTTCTGTTGCGGCAAGCCTTTTCTAGTGAGTTTCTATGTCTATTTACACGTTAATTTTGGACTTGTACTTTTCCTTCAAATTCATCTTGAGGGGTCAACAATTCTATTGTAACTACCTATATATAAAATATATAACGGTATGCTATAGTTTTTCATTTAGCCCTTGGTCTGGTCTTTGCCCATTTAAAGGTTCAGCACATAATGCGTATTAATAAACTACAACAAATCGTTTGGATTTCATTTCTAGTCATAATCATTAACAGCACACATATTTTGCCTATATTAATGCAAATTTAATTCATGTTTTTCCTTTCCATTTTCCTTAATGTTACAGCGTGATCTAAAACATTCATTAGAACGTACCTTTTCTAGTCCTACCTCTAAATCACGTCCACCTAACGATAATTATGGACTATATATTATGTTTCGTTAGACATACTGTTTTGGCAGGATTTAAATGTACGCTCGTATTTCTCTATAAGATTCCTACCATCGGCGCCAGCATAGAGATAGCGCGCACGATGGACCGCAGTCATATGTGTGCACCCAGTGCGGGAAGTCCTTCAAAGGTCCGGTACCTTCTCAGAGCCCACGAAAGGACAGAAAGAAAGGAAGATAATACAGTGTTTGTCAGATAAGATGTAGGGAACACATGTCCACGCACACTGAAGAAAAGAGCAACGATTGATGTAAAACAGAAACATATTAGCAGTATATATAGACATCAACGTACATGTATACACAGTGATACAAACTGAATTATTGTTATGTGTGAATAAGAATTTATTGTCCGAACAAATTGGCTATCGTTACTTGCAATAGTTTAATTTTAATAATGAACGATTATCTAATAGGAATATAAGTTTTGTGCTGTTTCCTTAAGGACACTGTTCGATTGGCAAACAATCTACCAATACTAACCAATCAAATCTCTAATTGCAGATGTGCACTAAAAGGGAATACGCTATAGACCATTGTCACCATATTGATATCCTACACTTAACCGATTACAAGAACAGAACAGAACAGATATTGTATTAAGACTTGTACAAGGTACATCGTCTACAATAAATGAATATAAGTATACATATATATAAAGTATACGTGACAAAAACATAGTGGAAATAATATGTTATTATCATATAGTTGGTATATTTTTAACATACGAGCACAGTGTATGTGCACAATAACGACAGCAAAGTTAAGTATGTACTTATAACGGAGGATGAACGTTTTAATTTACCTACCGTTCTATATTTAAAAGTGAGTTTCTTAGAATAAGTGATTCCTTAACATACAAAGATATTTTTATTAATCTGGTTTTATCTCTTGTATTAAGTAATTGTAAATACTTATATACTGATGGATGTTTGTAGTAAAAAGTTGGTATATATTTCTTTCTTATGTCAGAGTATTATTTACATACACAAATAAAACGATATTCATCTTCAATGTCTCGAGTATTTCAACATAAACAATGTCTTTCATCACGTATTATTCTGTTTTGGCTATATCTTCCCGTTTGTATTCTGAGCGGTAGTCCACTCACTGTAAGCTTACAAAAATAAGGTTTTAAGGATCTTGGTAATATATCTAGGTAATTTTCATAATCTAACGTGTTTTTAACATGTCTATAGATATATAACACAGAGCTATTTTCCACATTTGCATACCATTCTTGTTTAAAAGAATCGAAAATTCTACTTTTAAATTCTTTTATGAACAATTCTGTATTGACACTTTGAATGTTTTCAAAAACATACGAAAAACCATAATCATTTAATAACTGTCTAACATTCGAGACCCAATTTTTACAGCCATTGTAACTATCTCTAACAGCTTGGTTATATACAGATTGTAATATAATATTTTCAGTCTTAACAATTTTAAGCCAAAATTTTAAAATTTTAACAAAAATGTTGATATACAAAGTATATCTTCCAAGTTCACCATAGACGCATGCATTACAAGTATTAGTTCGAACTTTTAATAATATTTTATAAAACTTAAGATGAATTCTTTCAGTATGTTTCGATTTTTTAAAGCCCCAAATTTCACAGGAATAGTTTAATATAGATATAACAAATGCATCAAATATTTGACAAACGGTTTTAGGACTCAGATCGAATTCCTTACATTTACACAACAGCAAGTTCGTGGCCTTTAGGGCTTTACCAGAAAGGTATTCTTCCTGATGTGAAAAATTACCAGTGTAACTAAAAACAGTACCCAAATAGGTGAAATAATTAACAGATTCGATGAATTGGCCATTGTATGTCCAGCGCTCGGTGTTTAGTAACCCACCTCGTTTTCAAATACCATGATTTTTGTTTTCGATGTATTTACTTGTAGCCCTCATGCATTACAATATGACAATAAATTATCTAGATGGATTTGTCCTTCTTCAGGCGTTTTGCCTACAATGGCCATGTCATCAGCAAATAACAACAATACTAAAACTACATCATCTATAGAAATACCAGAATTAATACCATTTTGTAAAAATAACTCAAGATCTTCAACAAAAAGTGAAAACAATAGAGGGGACATTACCTCCCCTTGACGCAATCCGACTGCATATTGAAAGTATTCAGAATAACTAGAACATGACTTTACACAAGATTTGACTTTTTGATACATATTGCGTATAATCCTAAGAAGTTGACATTGAATTCCACATTTATACATTTTTAACCATAATCCATTTCTATAAATAGTATCAAAGCATTTAGCCATGTCTACAAAAATAACATATAGTCTCTTATTTTCATTTAGATAATGCTGTACAAGTGACATCAGAATAAAAATAGCATCAATTGTAGACCTTCCTTTACAAAATCCAAATTGAGCATCCTCAATAGTGTTATTTTCTTCACAATAAGCTTCAATTTGTTTATTCAAGATTGTTGTGAATAACTTAGACAAACAACTCACCAACGTAATTGCATGACGAATTTTTTCTGTATCGTATAGTAATGTAATTAGTCCAAATAAGTTAAAGCCATTGTGTAGGGTAATGTTAATTAATGAATGGGACATTGTGCGTCATCGTTGTGCGTCATCGTTTTCAAATTTGATAATGTACAGAGGTAATTGCTGCGTCAATTTGTTCGGACAATACGTAATCTGAAAGTCACTCTATCACAGATGGAAGAACGTTCATACTATATTATAATATGTTGGTAATATAAGTAATATATAAATCTTAGAATCGAAATTTTCTATTCTATAAAGGAAAATATCAACAAGATATTTGAACTGATATTTTTGTTTTACAAGAACTTGATTTTTTGTTTTATCTTAGTTAAATTATTTTGTAATATTGTGTGCAATATCATACAAATGTGTGACAAGCCTGGTGTTGAAATACATTTTAATGTACAGTTAAAACATGTATTTTAATAATCTAACATTAGTTTTCTCAAAGTTTAAAGACTGGTCCAAACGGTGTTTATGTATATTCACACTAATATTTGTCCTATTCTTCTGCGATAGAGCAGCTTTAAAAAACGGCTGGATGTTTTGTATCAATTCAGGTGAAATGTCGTATGAATTTATTATCGTTTTCAATCAAACATTACTCAATCAATATTTTAGTTGGTGATGCTGTGATTTTGTGATTGTACCTGTATTTAACTGTGATTATATATCTCTGATTTTATGTGATTAAATTGATTTCGAATTGATATATAATTATATTCATCTTCTCTTTATGCTAAAATAGAACTGGTAATAGAGAAGTAAGGAAACAGACATAATAAAAACATATTGTTTATTGCATTGTATGCTGCACACTAAAACTATTTTGATTAAAAGATCAAGTTCTAGTCTTGTAGTGGGCAAGAGTTTGCTGTCGTTTCGTCTTGACTTCACCCAGCCGACCGAAAGAGAATCACGCTGGACAGCATTGATGTCAAAAGAAAGATTTTCCTCTTTGTTCCGCCCCTTTACTCTCGTGCGAGCTGTAGTGTCAAAGAAATGGGTCCTGAAATGTAATCGGGAAATATACAAGCTTTTCATTATCATGTGGTTGAGCAAACTACAAATAACTAATCAGTAGTATTAATTTCAATTATGCATGGATTCATGCTTATATGTTTGAAATAACGATCTTCAAATTTGCCCAAACTACTCGTATATACGAAAATTGCATAATCATTGATTAAAGTGAGAGAACCATTATGCATATAATTACATAATAATATAACATGATTTGAATACCTCACTTGAAATTCATCTGGGGTAAATTCATTTTCAACTTAATTGAAGTCCGTAGCAGTAATAGTAGTAGTAGTAGTTGTTGTTGTTGTTGTAGTAGTAGTAGTCTGAAAAAAGAACATATTTGATAATAATATCACATATCATATGGAAGCGGACATAAAACAACTTTGTGACACACTATGAAAATTAAACTCTTCAAATCTTTATTCTTATTTTCAGTAACAATACAAATGCATGAAAGCAACATATTAATGTAAATTAATAAGCAGGTATGCTCTAACCATTTCTGTATTCCACACATAGCATAACAGATTTGTAACCCCCACATAGCAATATTTTATTTTCTACAAAAAAATCGGCATCAGACGTATGTGGGCAAACACACTTTTTGTGCTGTTTCTCTGGTAAGAATTACAGTGTCCGCCCTACGTTTGGCATCTTCAGCAGCAATATTATGAAATTTATTGACGATTAAACAAAAAATATTCCACACATAGCATGTCAATTTGTGTTTAAAAAGATGCGCGGTTGCAGTTTTTGAAAAAAAAAGCTAAATCAATCTGCCAGAAACTGGAATGGAATGGTGTATTTCTCTTATGACAGGGCACTCGTCTTTATTTCGTAAAAATCGGTTTAGAATCTATTAGAGAAATCATAAAAAACGTTACCTGAGGCGAGGAATTGTTTTCGATTGAATGACCCACACAGAACAAAATAGATCACGTGGTACAGGCACCGTGACAATTGGATTTAAAGTCGACCAAGAAAACAAGATGGCGTAGAATGGAACGCTGAACACTTCTTAAAATAAAGCATTGACTGCTTAAATACTTAAGCGTGGTAACTGGAAATAAAGACACAAAATAATATATAAATATGTGCTAAATTAACATGATTAATACTTAAGGGTACATTGGATTCTTGTTGGATTTTGGAGAACCGACTATACAGCAATTGTGTAAACAATGGGAGACTACTGTTCATAGCAACAGTGTACAACATGTGCAAGTGTAGTATGCGGCAATTAATAAAGTGCAGAGGATTAAACAGGGACCTATAAACAAAGGGATGCGCAACTTTAATGATCCGAAGAGCAAACTTGCGGCCGTAATTACAAAAATGCAACAGTGGGTCACTGAGTGGGTGGGGTATCTTCATTCATGACGCCAAATGAACATGTTTTATTTGTCGTAGTTCAAGCAAATGTATTGATCTAAAATATATGTCATTATACTTCTTATTGAAAATGAGGTTTTGACACCATTGTTAAATATTTATAGTGTTAAAAGTTCTATGAGAGTTAACTCTATAAAACATTTCAGAATGCCTGGGCCCTTTAAGTTTAATTTTATTTTACTGACTAGTTAAGTAATAAGTACATATGCATTAAGTTGTTATTTGGATATGGGTTCATTTTGAGTATGGGTCAATGGTATTGTTTGTTTCGATATGTAGGGCACATTTTATATGCATTATTTTGAAGATATTAGCCTTATTGATAAATTGAGGATGCAGAAAAAGTCCACCCTTTTTTACATGCCGGGGCTCTTTTCGTAAGGCTGAAGCATTACAACAAGACATTTATACCTTTTTACAAATGTAAAACATTAATACATTTTGTGGTGCACATTTTATGTGCATTATTGTAAAACACTAGCCTTTTTGTTAGGTCAAATATACAGATAACATTCTTCCTTTTAACCGCTTGTTTTTACCCAATACCGATTTGTACATGCCAAGGCTCTTTCCATAAGGCTCGTGCATTACAAGCTCAATCTTAAACATTTTGACCTTTTCACAAATGTAACAAAAGTATGCATTGTGTGGTACACATTTTGTGTGCATTTTTTGAAAATACAAGGCAATTTGTTAGGTTAAAGTTGAAGGAAAATTTCACCCTTTTATAAGTATACTGCTTTATTCAGATTTACACATGCCGAGGCTCTTTTCATGAGGCTCAGGCATTACAAGCTCTACCTTTAACATTTTGACCTTTTTACAATGTAACAAATTGATGCATTGTGTGGTAGACATTTTACGTGTATTCGGTTAAAACACAATACTTTTTGTTTGGTCAAAGATAATGGAGAACTTCTTTGCTTTTTAATTACCACATTATTCCGATTTACAGATGCCTAGGCTCTTTTTATAAGGCTAAGGCATTATAAACTTTACCTTAAACATTGTGACCTTTTTACAAATGTAACAGATTGATGCATTGTGTGGTATTCATTGTATGTGCATTCTGTTAAAACACAAGGCTTTTTGTTGGTCAAAGATGATGGGGAATTTCTGTTGTTGTTTATTTAAATTTACGACATTATTCCAATTTACACATGCCTAGGCTCTTTTCATAAGGCTCAAACATTATAAACTCAACCTTAAACATTTTGACCTTTTTACAAATGTAACAAATTGATGCATTGTGTGGTATACATTTTATGTGCATTATGTTAAAACACAAGGCTTTTTGTTAGGTCAAAGATATGGAGAATTTCTTTCTTTTTTAAACTTACCACATTATTCCAATTTACACATGCCGAGGCTGTTTTCCTAAGGCTTAAACATTTTAAACTCTACCTTAAACATTTTATGTGCATTTATTAAAAGCATAAGGCTTTTTGTTAGGTCGAAGATGAAGGAAGAGTTTACTCATTTTACTTGTTTTTGCTACTACCAAATTCTGTGTTTTATACAGGCGAGGCTCTTCATAAGGCTAAAGCATTTCAAGCACTGCCTTAAACCATTTGTACCTTTCTATAAATGTAGCAGACTGATAGCATATTATGGTGCAAATTTTATGTCCATTAATTGAAAACACTGACATTTTAGTTAAAAATGAAAATTATTTTCACTTGTGATGTTTTTCTTGTCTGTTAATGCCTGCTTAGAAGTTATTTTCATAGAACTCAAACAGTACAGGTTTTGCCATGTCTGACTGGTTTTCAAATATTTTCAATAAGGTTTTGTAGTATTGACAATCAGGCAACTGGTTACTGTATTCATAAATGCATCAACAATTGGAATAAAATGAACAACACAAGTTACTTGATACACATTTATTTGTATGAATGTATTTAATTTGAAAACCTCCCAAAATAAGTTGCAACATAACCAGATGTACATTGTGTAATATTTGTAATTATGATAATGTAATAGCTATAAAGTTTTAATTTATAAAAACTATCTTCCTAAGATTGGTAATGTTTATGTACAAACATTATAATATTAATATTGGTCAGTAAATGTTTCATGTGCATGTAACCCAAGTTTTAAAACCGACTTACGTGTAGTTTGCCTAACAACAGGCCAGACAAATTGGGTTAGGGAAGTTAGAACGGCTGTTACAGACTGCTACCTGTCTCTAAAATACAAAGCTTAATAAGTAAATATGAATTATAAGTATACATTTAATAATACACAAGTAACATGTATAGGTCACTGCTTTCACTATGCGACATTGATTAATATGAGTACTGAAACAACTAGTATGAAAAGGTCCTTATTAAGCAACAAGAGTTTAATTTGCATAATATTTAACATTGTATGCTGGTGTGTTGCTGGTGTGTAGTTGTCTGTATTGTTTATAACCTAGCTCACTTACTGAACATAACTTTCAAGGAACATGCATATTTTTTAATTAAAAGTTTGTAACAATGTTCCAAATCGCATGAAAAAGAACCATGTTATACATGTTTTTTTTTTTCAGGATGCCTTGAAAGAGCAAAAACTGGTCCCTTGCGGTGAAACGGAAGTACCACTACCGAAAGTCAGACTCCTGGAAGGAAGCAAGCCATGGTGCCAATGAAACATGTTTACTTGAAGAATTTTTTTACACCTACATTACACCTGATTCTGCATGCCAAACAGAGGGCCAAAGTCAGAGTAAAACAGTGCAGACCGACAGTGGTCATTAAGATCATAGCTATGCTATCCAGTCTGATTCTTCACCAGAGTCTGATTCCTCACCCGAGACGTACCATGAACCAGTACATTTATTTTGGATATCAAATTTACTGTTGATGTGTTGCTTTACAATGTTGATATGCCACTTTCAAAGACTCGAGTATTGTACTTAAATAAATTAGTTGTTTGTATTTTCGTAGGCTTCATATATATTAGTATCTACTGATTCACTTACAAAATGCTACAAGTTGACAATTCAATAGCTTAGTTGTTGAAATAATGAATAGTAAAAAATATTTAGAAAATAATAACTACACTAACTTTATTTAAATATTTTACACACAGAACTTCCTGTTATTTTAAATATCAATTAAAAGTATTGTCTTCAGAGAGAAAAAATTTATATAAGAAAGTAAAATAGTATGTATTAGAAGATCGGCTAATTGTATGTCAAATTCTAGAGTTATATATTTCTCCCAAGCATAGTACTTGTATAATCTTTTTGTCATGGACTACAAATAATGTGAATACCATCATGTAAACTAATTTGAAAATGTATTTTGACACATTTTAAGAAATCTTGGTGTATGTTAGCAATGATTACATTCAAGCCTTTATTACTATAAATGTTGTATACACAAGTCAATTATCAATTACAATTATCACTTTGTAGATTTGACAAGATATGTGTAGTTTTAAAATTGTATGCTTGTATCTTTTTTATTGATGCATGTATCTTTGCGTTTTATAGTCAAAAATCTATTTTTGATCAAGTGATGGTATATGCATATGTGAAAGTACTATATATTGTTAATGAGTTCATTATTTTCAAAATAATAGTATCACTACAACATATTTTGTTTTACTTTCACTCATGTATATTTAATGCTGACCCACTTTAAATGTTTTATATACGTATATTTGATTGCTTGAAGTAAACAATTATGAAACTGTTTAGTCTTGTTAATGTTTTATTACTTGTTTATACCCACAAAATATGCAAACATTAACAGGTTGCTTCACATACCTTACCTCTCAGGTTCTGATGATGTTTTTTCAAAACATGACCACAACATCCGGACACACTTTTGATTCGGCTTCACAATTTGGACAGATATAGCACACTGGTTTCGAACTAGCATGGGAATTATCCTTTGCCTCATCATCAGTATAATCGCCTAGTACCAAATCAAAATCGATGTCATCATCCCACGAAAGAAAATCTTTGTTTTGAAGACATTTTTAGACAATTGCATGAATCTTTTTTTTCCCTAGACAGTCCAACAGAATATACAAATGGGAAACAGACCTCAAGGGTAAATACCAGGACTTTACAATGTGTTGAGTTGTTTGCATATAAGCAGGGACCCGATAATGTCCCTGGTTTAAGCAATTAATGGGCAACACTTTAATTAAAATATAGGTCGTCTGAACATAAACATACGTGTGAAAAACCAGGTCCTGGAAAAAACACTAATTGTCAAATAACATATATGGATTAATGGACCAATTATTGATTGAATTTGGGTGACACAACATAACACATGAACAAACAAGTAACCTTTTATTAATCAATTATTTTTATAATAAAACGGAACATACATAAATCATCTGAAATAACAATAAGGAAATAACAGCTAGCGAAATCGTTTGTAATCGCTATCATTTAAACGCATTATCGATGCAATAATCGTCCAATTGATTAAGATCATCAATATCTCGCGCACCTGTTTTTTGCGCGTGATGTCACGAGATATCGCGAGGTTGCGCATCCCTTTGTTTTTATAGGTCCCTGGATTAAAGAAATACTTTGGATGTTAAAATTAAGTTTGGACCAAGATGACCAGCTTCAATGCCTTGTGGGTAAAACTTGTACCCGAAAGACATTGTCTGTTAGTCTCCTCGTCTCATTACGACTGAGGAAAATGCAAGAGAAAATGAGGCAATTAAGGCACTTCAATATATAATTGGGGAGGTATTCTTAACATTTAATGTTAAATATTAATTTGTTCTACTCTTCTTTTTGGTAATTCTGTATGAATAAATGGTGACAACACATACCATTACATATAGTTCAAATCAAAATTTGAAAAAGTAGTCCCTCACTGTAAGTGATATAGGGGTATATCTCACTGTAACTTTTCTATATTTCACTAATTAGCATTAAATAAATTGATTTATAGCACATTATTAAAAAAAATGTCCCTGTTCAAAATATTACGTGCAATTTAACCAAAGGATTTATTAATTCAGAACAACTGATATATCAGTTTGCTTACTATATTTGATTACATTATCCATTGTGGTGAATTGGCCGTTGGTGGTGACCGTTTCGATCGAACTGTTACTGTTTGGTATCGGTTTGAAGCGGCGGAAGTAGTGTTTCAGTTTCCGGTTCCATATTGTACAATTGCGAGGTCAACTCTGTCTTTGGGTATTTGGGTGAATAGCCTAATTAGTATTAATCACCACCACCACCACCACCAACAACAACAACAACAACAATTTGATTACACTGAGAATATGTACTCTTGAGTTATACCGCTTAAATGTAGCTATTATTTAGTATTTTTGTCTATTGGCAATTAATCACTAACCTGAATAGTAAGAATAAAAATAATAAATGTAAACAATTGTCTTTTTTCTGGTTTCCTTAAATTAAGTAACAATTGTTTATGGCGACCATCGATGTCGATACAGCTTCGGTAGCTGAATTGCAGACCAGGGCTTTTTTTTGGCCAATTCTATAGCCGTTATTCGGTCATATTCCCAATGGCAAAAAGTTTCTTTTTCCAATTCGACTACAAAAATTCCCAATGGTACTGAAATTTATTTTTTTGAAATAGGTTAATTTTTGACGTATTTTTGTCCATAATGCGACCTTCGTACGACGTATTGGGCTGAATAATATTGAGTACGAACTGCAGTAACCCGGATATTACTACTGCGGAATACTCTCGGCTATTATCGTTACATAAATGTCGCAATGTAAGCGTCGTTTGACTGACACGCTTTTGGCATGGTAAGATGTCGGACAACAGCAGGAATTACAGCAATTGAGCAGCAACCTATAAGTACAACTTGATGTGAACAACAACTGCTGACTTCAACAGAAAACGACATTTCTACTGGTGACAAGGCCTTATGTGAACAGCAGAGGTATCGAGACAATTCGGCCCCTGGACTTTTTGGCCCAAGACTTATCCGCAAATCAGTAGAATTATCGGCCCTTTGACAATTCAGCCCATAGACTAATAATAAATAATGTGTTAATTGTTTATATTCATTTATTATATTATTATTTATAAAATATACCGGAATAGAAAACTCCAACAAAGTTAGTCACGTTTGATTTTTATTTATTTTTTATTCAACATAACCTTATTGCAAAGTAGAGAATGCCAGAAGTACAGTTTATATAGTACTTTATTGTTATACAACTAAATGGCTTATTCCGCTTAGCCGTTACCACTGTTATATTACAAAACAGAAGTTGGGCGCGCAACAAAATAATTTTACAATATTACTTATTATACCTGTTCTATAAGAATCCAGATTCATTTTGGTATATATATTATTCAATTAAGTTAATTAAGTTGTCAGTGTATGGCGTTATACTTGTAAATGAGCGCAAACGATTGAACAAGAAATATCATGCAATCACTAGCTAATTGAATCCAGAATACTTTATACTATAAATTAACATGGAAGCAATACGCAATGTAGATGATTACCAGCTTTTCGCACTTTTCTTCGATTGCCTTATTTTTATACTATAAAACAGAAACATCATTGAACATGATATATTTTAATTGTTACCAGACCCATCTCCCTCGTCGTTTAATTGCCCCTTGTATGAGAACAAGCTAGGATCATTGGCCAGACAGTAAACTAACCACATGGTGTCCAGTTTGATTATCAGTGCCTTGTACCACATGTGGCAGACATATGTCTGGTAAATAAACTTGTGATGTTGGTATCAGTCAACACCACTTTGATAATTGTACGCCATATAATAACATGTTGCAATAAACTATTGAAAAAAATTAACTGGGTCTATAGCAATACGTTACAATGTGCACTATTTAATTCAGTAACTGTTAAAAATTTACTGCAGTATAAAAGAGTAAATATATAAATACTGGTATTTCGGACGTCTAATTAACTAAAAAAGTCGACTGAAAAATACTTATTTGGATATACGCTTTATTATCAATGAAAGACGGCTAAAAAGGTGTAAATCACATCTAATAACCACCGTAATGTTTGAAACTTAAACAAGAAATGTCTTTAAAAAAGACAATCGGCGTTGAAATTAATATTGAGATGTCATTTAAAATTACCTCAAAAGACGACCAATATTAAGAGACTTGTTGGACCCCAGATTTTTCGGACACTATAAAAAAACTTCTCGGACCCAAAAGTTAATTTGAGATAAATATATTAATTTAAAAATTGAATAAAATTTTCATTAATATCTATGCCGTGAATAAACCAATCATACAGCTCCATGTTTCCACCAGTGATTTTTGAATAACCAAAATAATTTAGGTTAATTTAGGTTAGGACCCTTTTCACATTCCCTTTATCGAGTACTGTAGGAGTTGTCTCCCTTGATAAAGCGAATCGAGAACGAGGCTAACGATGTAATTGTCCGTAGAGGAAAGTAATGTTCAGTGGAGAAAATGTCCAATAAACTTATAAAATGTTGTTTGTTTTTTTATTAAAATTTTCTCTGTTTTATTCACTAAATTATGTATCGTGGATATGTTTCAAATACTTAAATTATAAATGCAAATAATGTAACAATCACAACATAGCCAAATCTGCTAACGAAACTATGTTTGACATCATGATTATGTTACTTCATATTCAGATCTGAATTTTTTATGATTGAAATAAGTCTGTAATTGATGAATTTATTGCAGTTTACATAATAATTAATTAATTAATTAATTGACAGAAGCAGCTCGTTTATTCCGGATTCAGTGTCGTCTGGGGTAATTATATAACAGCTTGACAGTTACAAATAACATTATTATTATTATTATCATTATTATTATTATTTATATTATTATGCAGTATGAGCAAGAAAGTGATCCCGGAGTATGCTTTTTTGTTCATTTTAGTCAGGGACGTATAAAAACAAAGGGATGCGCAACCTCGCGATATCTCGTGACATCACGCGCAAAAAAAAACAGGTGCGCGAGATATTGATGATCTTAATCAATTGGACGACTATTGCATCGATAATGCGTTTAAATGATTGCGATTACGAACGATTTCGCTAGCTTTTATTTGCTTATTCTTATTTCAGATGATTTCTGTATGTTCTGTTTTATTTTGAAAATAATTGATTAATAAAAGGTTACTTGTTTGTTCATGTGTTATGTTGTGTCACCCAAATTCAATCAATAATTGTCCATTAATCCATATATGTTAATTGACTATTATTTTTTCCAGGACCTGGTTTTTCACACGTATGTTTATGTTCAAACGACCGGTATTTTAATTAAAGTGTTGCCCATTAATTGCTTAAAAAGGGACATTATCGGGTCCCTGCTAAAATGCAAACAACTCAACACATTTTAAAGTCCTGGTATTCATCCTTGAGGTCTGTTTCCCATTGTTATATTCAGTTGGACTGTCTAAGGAAAATAACAGAACAGAACAGAACAGAACAGAAAGTTTATTTATGACTAAAGCATATACAGCTCATCGTCAAATACATACACGCCATTAGGCAAACATAATTGCGCATGCGTCATAATAACAAAAAAGAACATGTGAAAGTACAAACATGCAATTACAATTTATGACTTTTTTACAAATATATGACTGCGTGAGAATGCCAGGATTTTATGAGAGGGCTCGCTCTGTTTTAACAAAGTTTAGTGAATGTTTTTAAAATCTGAAAATTGATTGGAAAAATTTTATGCTTTAAGATATTTATACACACAGTCAATTTGGGAACAAAAAGTATACTCTCATAAATCTATATATTATCGGATCTAAGTTTAAAGGCTTTAATACAGAAATTTGCAAGACGTATCAATACAGATTTTCTAGTCTCATTCAGTAATTGTAAAAATTTAAACATACTTGGTCTTCTTTTGTAAACGTCAGGTATAAGTGTATTTCTCAAATTGACATATAAAGGACATATTAGAACAAAATGGTACTCGTCTTCAATTTCATTCAGAGTACACAATTTACATATTCTCTCATGTCTTGGAATGTGTTGGTGCCTACCAGTTTCTATGAAAAGAACATGCGAGGACAATCTCAATTTTGCTATTATGTTTCTAAATTTTGAATTTTCCATTTTATCTAAATACATGGATCTTTCGAAAATGGGTTTCAAGTCCTTATAAAGAAATAATGATGAACTTTCATGTGCATAACTTCGCCATTTTGAAATCATCTTGTAATCTATTGCGAAAAATTGTAATAAAATTGTTAACATTAACAGATTCAGGATACAACCAAACATCATTAAAACCTGATTCTTGCAAAAGTTTCCGAACGTTTGATGCCCATGACTTGGAGTGAGGGTTATCACATGCCTCTTTACACTGTCTACGAATAATATTGCTTAAAATACAGTTGGACGATTTTTCATTAAACAATTTTACGAAATATTTAACTATTCGTAAATATCGACATATATACATCGGGTATCTACCTACTTCGGCATACAAAGCATTTGAGTTTGTAGACGCTTTCACATTTAAAAGCCATTTACAAAATTTGCGTTGCACTCGCTCAATATTTTCAGCCTTACTAAATCCCCACGCCTCGCTTCCATAATTAAGAATCGAGGCAACATAGGCATCAAACTGATTAAACATGATTTTAACAGGCACATTCAAAGATTTCGTAACAGTAAATAAGCAGTTCATCGCCCTTAGCGCTTTGGCTGATAAAGTATTTGTGGTTTGTATATAAGTGCCGCTGCTTGACATTACTACTCCTAGATAAATAAAAATTTTCACGATTTCAATTGGATTATTGTTATACACCCAACTATATCCATTTTGTAATCTGCCTTTATGAAAGATAACAATTTTTGTCTTGTCGATATTTACGGTTATATTCCACTTGTTGCAATACTCTTGCAAATTGTTCAGTGAAGATTGTAATCCCTCTGCGGATTCGGATATTAATACTGCGTCGTCGGCGAATAATAGAAGGTAAATTGATAACTGATCAATAGTAATGCCCGCATTTATATCAGCTTGTAAGTGCAACTCAATGTCGTTTAAGAATAATGAAAACATAATCGGCGAACATATCTCTCCTTGTAATAAACCGATCTCGGATTCAAAAACATCGGAGGTACTATTCATATGTTTAACACCCAATTTAATCTGATTATATAAAGATCGAAATACGGACAATAATTTGCCATCGATACCAGACTGAATGAGCTTATACCAGAGATACATACGATCCGTCAAGTCATGCGCCTTTAAATAATCGACAAAACAGCAAAATAGTTTTTGTTTATTGTTTATATGACTTTCAATCAATGATTGGAGGACAAATATTGCGTCGACTGTACTATAGCCCGGTTTGAAACCGAACTGCGCGTCAGTTAAAATTTCATTTGCTGTAGCCCAATTTTGTAAGCGTTCGTTTAGGATACTAGTAAATAGCTTGGCAAAACAACTCACAAGGGTTATGCCTCGATAGTTGTTTAGTAATGACGGATCGCCTTTTTTATAAAGAGGAATAATCAGGCCTGTTGACCAGCTGCGTGGGAATTTCCCGGACCTGAGAATATGATTAAATAACAGTTCCAATGCGTGGCCTATTACATGGACACTCTCTTTAAAATATTCGTATATAACATTGTCCGAAGAACACGCCTTATTATTACCCAATCGTTTCGTAGCCATAACAATTTCGTCAAATGATATGTATCTATCGAGCTCCGGGTAAGAACTGCCCGAGTTGTGGTTACTGTCAAAATTGCGAACAAAATTTGTACTATTTTCATTGTTTATAATACCTTCATTTTTAGCAAGGTTTTTAAAGTGTTCAACGAACTCATTTAATTCAATTGTTTCTCCGTTCGGATTCGGCGATCTTTTTTTGAACATTTTCCAAAATTCTTTAGGTGATTTAGATTTCATGTTGTCCATCTTGCGTCCCAACGTTCGATTAAAATCTGTCTTGCATTTACGACAATAATATTTGTATGATTTCTTTTTTTCTAATACTGACTGGCGATTATTTTCGTTGTTACTTTTATTATAATTGTTTAAAGCATCCTTATATTCTTTACGTTTTCGTTCGCACTCCGCGTTATACCATTTTTGTTTGTTTTTATCGTGTGCATCGAATTTATTTGCATCGGAGTTAATCGTGTGTGCGAAAAAAGGATTACCTTTAGACGTAAGATAATGGGTGAAAATTGTAGCTAGCTCCTCTGTATCATAGTTATTTTCTATCCCGCGTATTAGACTTAACTCGAGATTTGCAATATCGATCGATAATTCAGAAATAAAAGCTTCACGGTGAATGGAATTCCATTTAACAAATGTTTTTGGTCCTCGCGTATATTTTTTGCTAGCTGTACCCGTTTTTAAATTATATTCAAGGGGTGCATGATTAGAAAATTCATTAAAATCTTGTATTGCAAAGTGCACGATATTTTCAAAATTTGCCGACCGTGTTATTAGATAGTCAACTAAACTTTGACCATTGTGAGTAAAACACGTTGTTCTACCAATATTCTTATCGTTATGTAATCGACCGTTAACGACTCGAAGATTTGTGGCCATACATAAATCTAGCATTGCGTCCCCGAAACGGTTTGAATTCATATCACAAGTTGCCCTAGGCATAGGATGGTCAATGTCTAGAAAATCGAGATCACTTAAACAACGATCATACGCAATATAATCTTGCTTTCGGCCAATTCTTGAATTTGTGTCTCCCGTTACATACACCGAACCTAGTTCACTGAATGTATTAATATCCGATTCAATAATCTTAAAAATATCCCCATCAAATAGAGTGTGAACCGGAGAATTTTCGGGTGCTATATATGTTACTCCAATATACATGTCAGTGTCCGTATTAAAATATTGTTTATCAAGTTTAATCCATACTAAACAATCTATTTCATTTTTAACAACTGATACTCCGTTTCGTATACTATCTCTAATATACACTATAATTCCACCACTTGCACGTTTCGCACGCCTATTTTGATAACGTCTATATGAATGTATCGGATCACTAAATCCAGACAGTTTAATATTGGATTTTGAATTTGTCCATGTTTCCGTTAGACATATTATGTCATAATGAGAGAGTAATTTCACGAATTCCGGTGATGAACACTTGTCCACTGTTAGCCCCTCAACGTTCCAGGTTACACATTTCACAACATTCACACATCCCTCCTAGGCATTCGGCTTGTACTCTCTGCCGTCGATGAAAAGTTTGTCCACCCTCAGGAAGGCCTCCTTATTCTCCTCCCTAGCTTTCTTCATGACTGGTATCAGCCTCTGTCTAGTCTCCATCACCTCCCTGGGGAATTGTTCCGAGATTCCATACTGGGTCCCTTTGAGCTCCTTGGACGCCTTTCGCACTCGTTCTCTATCCGGATAGTATGCAAATTTTGCAACTATAGGCCTAATTTTGGTGCTGTTATAACTACCTATTCTATGGGCACGGTGCAATTTAATGTCTCTAGAAGCGTTTTCATGCAATTTTCTAAAAATGTCCTCAAAACATAACGATTTTCTTTCGTGGGATGATGACATCAATTTAGATTTGGTATTAGGCGATTATACTGATGATGAGGCAAATGCTAATTCCCAAGCTAGTTCGAAACCAGTGTGCTTCATCTGCCCAATTTGTGAAGCCGAATACAAAAGTGTGTCCGGATTTCGTGGTCATGTTTAAAAAAAACATCATCAGAACCTGAGAGGTAAGGCGATGTGAAGCAACCTGTTCATGTTTGCATATTTTCTGGGTATAAACAAGTAATAAAACAATATTAAATATTTCTTACTTTATTTTTATTATTATTTTATTATTATTATTATGTATTTGTTAACTTCAATCAATCAACTATACATATAATAACATTTAAAGTGGGTCAGCATTGAATATACATGAGTGAAAGTAAAACACAATATGTTGTAGTGATCATATTATTTTCAAAATATTGAAATCATTAACAATATATGGTACTTTCACATATGCATATACCATCACTGGATCAAAAAAAGATTTTTGACTATAAAACGCAAAGATACATGCATCAATAAATGAGATACAAGCATACACTTTTAAAACTACACATATCTTGTCAAATCTACAAAGTGATTATTTTAATTGATAATTGACTAGTGTATACAGCATTTATAGTAATACATTAGAATCTAATCATTGCTAACATACACCAAGATTTCTTAAAATGTGTCAATATACATTTTCAAATTTGTGTACATGATGGTATTCAGCTATTATTTGTAGTCCATGACAAAAAGATTATATAACTCTAGAATTTGACATACAATTAGCCGATCTTCTAGTACATACTATTTTACTATCTTATATACATTTTTCTCTCTGAAGACAATACTTTAAATTGATATTTAAAATAACAGCAAGTTCTGTCTGTAAAATATTTAAATAAAGTTAGTGTAGTTATGATTTTCTGAATATTTTTTACTTTTCATTATTTCAATAAATAAGCTATTGAATTGTCAACTTTTGTTAGTCAATCAGTAGATAATAATATATATGAAGCCTACGAAAATACAAACGAATAATTTATTTAAGTACAATACTCGAGTCATTGTCAATAATTTCGTTTAAAGTGACATTTCAACATTTTAAAGCAACACATCAACAGTAAATTTGATAACTAAATAAATGTACTGGTAAAAGCAAATGTACTGGCAAAAACAAACTATATAATTGCAAAAATATCCTTTACACCCACTTTAATGTACAAACACATAACAACTTAATAGTACAAGAAAAAGTTTAGACATTAATAAACTTCTGACATTATCGAGCTACAAATATACAGGATTATCAGAAGGCTAGTATAATCTTCAACAGAGTATGTGCCTATCATTTGTGTGTGACAAATAAACGGTATACTATAGTCTAATCTCTATGGAGAAATCTCTAATATATACATACTAGTATACAGTTCTAACTTTACCAGCTGGCGTAACCAGTTTTATTTATGTTATGCATATCTTTCCCAAAGTTTAAACAAAAAGTCAAACAACAAAGCGAAAATGGGAGAATTTCTTTTCTTTAGCAGTAAACGGACCTTTTTCCTATAACAGCAACATATTTCTTTTCTTGAATTTACGATTTTTACAAAGAAAGAACCCACTACCATTTAAAACATCAATTTTTTTCTCCAATTTACTTTCGTCTTTTCAACTTAGAATTGTCAATGCTTTCTTTATCTACTGCACCTCTTTTAATATTTCCCTGTTTGACTGGTACAGCCAAAGAGTCAACAGTTCTCATTGTTGTCATCATATTTCGAACTTCATAGACGGTTGGGTTACTATTTGATCCAGCTTTATGTCTATAGTGGCCGAAATGTTGTTGCTTAATAAGGTCCTTATCATACTACTTGTTTCAGTACTCATATTACTCAATTTATTTTATATTTTCAGCAACAGATCATAAGAAAAATTGCAACAAGAAGGGAAATGACAGCAACTGGTCAACTGAGGAAATAGCAAAGTTGCAGACAGTATTTCCTAAAGCCTACTCCAATAGTTAAAAAAAAAATACAAACAAGCGACCTATACAATATCTTCGGAAAGTCAGTTGAGGCAGACATCTCAGAACAATTAGGAAACAACAAGGGCGTTGAACAATATTTTGAAGAAATAATGACCAACTGTCACAAAAACAACAAACTATCTACAACAGAAGAAAGAGAACTTTTCTTCAGAAAAGTGCACTGTGTAAGGACTGACAAAGAAATTGTCAGCAAAGGAGTGAATTTGATAAAATCTAGTGTCAAAGCACAAACTACAAAACACATTAACAGTTTCTTTCAAATGTTAATTTTGGAGTTAATTACTGACATCACTAAAGAAAGAAGGCAACTTGAAGAAAACACATCTATAGCAAAACAATCTGAAATAAGTGACTCGGACAACAAAGTTCTGTACTACATCGCTGGGTACATAATCAAAGCTTTGGAAAACAAGTACTCGAAACAGAAAAACAAGCAACAAAGGGACAAAAACCTTCAAATAGTGTCAACACTAACACATTCATCAAGTGCGACATCATTTACAGATAAATTTACAGTGTGGTATGATAGAAAGAATCGATGCGGACTCAAGAAGCATTGTGATGATTACTTCTGTATGGTTCGCGAGTTTGAGCGAATTGTCAGGGAAAACCAGTCCACTGGATATGAAACAAGTGCCTCAAAAACAGAAATTAAAGAAAAAGTTCTTGAAGGCTACATGATACAACACTACTCAGACAAATTATTTTCTACCAAGTGTTCCTCTGACGAGGATCTATATGGCATGTGCTTTGTGGAAAACTGTCTTGATATTTTTTTAACAATAAGGGGTTATGCTATGGCAAGGGCCATTCAACGTCAAATAAACAGAGGAAAGGTTTTGGACAAGTCAGCTTCATCAACAAGCTTACGAGGAAGTTTGATAGCATTTCAATCAATCAACACAACAGTCACTAAGTGTTGTGAGTATATCAAATCTGGATTGAACTGATATTAGTGATAGCTGTGTCGCATAGTGAAAGCAGTGAATTATACTGTTACTTGTGTATTATTAAATGTAACACTTATAATTCATATTTACTTATTAAGCTTTGTATTTTAGAGACAGGTAGCAGTCTGTAACAGCAGTTCTAACTTCCCTAACCCAATTTGTCTGGCCTGTTGTTAGACAAACTACATGTAAGTCGGTTTTAAAACTTGGGTTACATGCACATGAAACATTTACTGACCAATATTAATATTCTAATGTTTGTACATAAACATTACCAATCTTAGGAAGATAGTTTTTATAAATTAAAACTTTATAGCTATTACATAATCATAATAAAAAAATATTACACACTGCACATCTGGTTATGTTGCAACTTATTTTGGGAGGTTTTCAAATAAAATACATTCACCAACAGTTATACAAATAAATGTGTATCAAGTTACTTGTGTTGTTCATTTTATTCCAATTGTTGATGCATTTATGAATACAGTAACCAGTTGCCAGATTGTCAATACAACAAAACCTTAATGAAATATTTGAAAACCAGTCAGACATGGCAAAACCTGTACTGTTTGAGTTCTATGAAAATAACTTCTAAGCAGGCATTAACAGACAAGAAAAACTTCACAAGTAAAACCAATTATTATTTTTAATGTAACTTAAATGTAAGTGTTTTCAATTAATGCACATATAATGTGCCCATCATATGCTATCAATCTGCTACCTTTATAGAATGGTCCAAATGGTTAAGGCAGTGCTTGAAACGCTTTAGCCTTATGAAGAGCCTCGCCTGTATAAAACACAGAATTTGGTAGTAAAAAAAAAGTAAAAAGAGTAAAATCTTCCTTCATCTTTGACCTAACAAAAAGCCTTATGTTTTTAATAAATGCACATAAAGTGTGTTCCACACAATGCAATAGTGTGTATCATTTGTAAAAAGGTCAAAATGTTTAAGGTAGAGTTTCTAATATTTGAGCCTTATGAAAACAGCCACGGCATGTGTAAATCGGAATAATGTGGTAAGTTTAAAAAAAATAGGAATTCTATCTTTGACCTAACAAAAAGCCTTGTGTTTTAACATAATGCACATAACATGTGTACCACAAAATGCATCAATTTGTTAAATTTGTAAAAAGGTCAAAATGTTTAAGGTAGAGGTTATAATGTTTGAGCCTTATGAAAAGAGCCTAGGCATATGTAAATTGAAATAATGTGGTAAATTAAAAAAAATAAAGAAATTCTCCATCATCTTTGACCAAACAAAAAGCCTTGTGTTTCAAAAGAATGCACATAAAATAAATAAAACACAATGCATCAATTTGTTATATATGTAAAAAGGTCAAAATGTTAAATGTACAGCTTGTAATGCCTGAGCCCTATGAAAAGAGCCACGGCATGTGTAAATTGAAATAATGTGGTAAATTAAAAAACAAAGAAATTCTCCATCATCTTTGACCAAACAAAAAGCCTTGTGTTTCAACAGAATGCACATACAATGTGTACCACACAATGCATCAATTTGTTACATTTGTAAAAAGGTCAAAATGTTAAATGTAGAGCTTGTAACGCCCGAGCCTTATGAAAAGCAATATTCAGGGAACATTCAGCGATTTTTGAAATGTTAAGACTTTATTTTGGATAACGCAAACATAAAAATTCATTAGAATATGACGATTTTAAATTATATTAGTAGAAATATAATATATCAAGGGTTCCCGTGTATAATTAGTATTGCAAATTGTGTATTCATGCTACGCGACAAACAATTCGACGTATTCCGAATCTTCTTTCATAACAGTTTATCTATAGAAAATGTAACACCTTTTTACAGACTAAATAACATCTACTGGAGAAGTTGATAGAAAGATGCAATTATAAATAATCGTTAATAAATCGTAACCACAATTTTAATTCAAATTAACAGAAAGTTTATCAATATAAATTCCCCATTTATTTATATTTTTAGGTTTATGATTCTCTGAACGCTATTATTGGTGCATGTACAAGTATATTAAAACAGCTATACAACGGTTGCTAGCTACGCGCGCTATTTTTAGAATGACACTACTGTTTCTGCAATGTGTTCAACTCGCTTGAATCAATGGGCTACATGGAACGGCAACTCTGTTAATGAGATTTATGAATGGGAACATTGCACAATTGCTATTTATAAAGCGTAACGCTTATATAATTGTAGGCTAAACAAAATAGTTATTAGTTATTAGTTACGTTAATGAATATAGCATTCTGTTTATGGCATACAATGAAAAAATACGTACATAATTAGCCTCAGTTCTAGAGTTTATGTCGAGGATATGTTTATAACTTCATTTTAACCGCTTATGTAAACAATAATGTTAATTTATAATCCCAAAAGTATGCAACAGTTATTGGTATACGTTAAACCATTGGTTTGAAGTTTGCATTCCCTAAAATTAGAAAATTTGCCAAATTCTATTGGCATTCAATTTGCCCGCTGCATAATTATCGCAAGAAATCTAGGTCAAAAGTGAGTTTAGATAGCTACGCCGAAAAAATAAAATAATTTGACAACTTTTTATTGGTATGATTGAATCGAAAAACTCTGTCTCCTTTTCAGGACTAGAACTCGTATTTATATTTGATCGTTTTGTTTTTAATACATAAATATTCTATAACATGCTAGTCTCATTTCTTTAGATTGATTAATAATATGGTCAGATTCGTTCTGGAATTGTTGATTGGCGTGTTCACATACGAGCGCGCACGCATTTTCGCACAACATATACACCAGATACAATATATCGTGACTGCCTTGATTCAAATTACCTTTACACGTAAAATGTATGATTTATTTTACATAAATACTTCAACTGATATTGGTTGTGTCTTATTATACATTTCCGAAAAACCTTTTGATTATTAAGTACACAACGACGTACATACCCACGCATATAGTCAATTTGACATGTCTGTAACCGGCGCTTTTGCCAACCAGTCAGTGCGTGTGCGCAGCGCGGATAACAATCAACGTGAAGGGCTGAAAAATCGTCTACAAAATATAAGTAGGGGCCGAAAAGTCATGGGGCCGAATTGTCTTGAATCCAACATCAGACCAACTCCGTAAAATCGACAACTTCAAAAACATGACGACAAGGGATCTTCTGTTATAAAGTGAATGTGCATTAAACTGATAGTGTTGAATGACATATATAGATTTAATTTTGTCTATCCCAACTGAATAAATATGTGACAATGATATGAAAATTGCAGTCTGTCAATAATTATTCAAATTTAACATTAAAACATACAATTTCAACATTTATCCAAACTGTTATAATTTTTCTTAATTTTAGGCAAATTGACGCCTAATTTCCCAATTTCACGGGTATAGGTCATATTTCCAAAATGATGAAAAAAAAGCCCTGCAGACGGTCCGGGGCATGGGGCCACTGCATCGGCAGTAAGGAAATTCTTAATAACATTGGGTGTACTTTATTCAAGATAATTGGCCATAAGTCGACCAAAGTTGGTTGAGCAAGACAGGTATGATTTAATATATCTTAATAATTGTCTTCAAGTTTCAAGTTCTTTCAGCAATTGTACCACTTAGATCGACCTTTATTACCTCCGCCAAAGAGGTGTTGTGTTTGCAAGATTTGTTTTGTCTGTCTGCTTGTAAGTTAGCACCTTTACGCAAAATGAAATAAACGGATTTACATGATCTTCTCTAGCAAGCTTAGAAATAAAAAAAACAACATTTAATGTTGGTGGTGATCCGGATGTTTTTATATTATTATCACTAGGCTAACTGTCTTCATTATGCTGTAAAAATCATTAGCAACACACATTGGGGCCTGGTGGAGATTTGTGCTCTCCAAGACTTTAATGAAATGGTGGAGGTGGGGGTCTTTGCTTTCCAAGAGAGTTAATATATTTATCATTAATTAACGCTCATTTATATTGGAGAGCAAATATATTTATCGGTGTTTAATGCTTATTTATATAAAATACATTTAATAGGAAGGCAGGCAGCAGCATACAGGTATGTAGATATTTGTGCTGCCTCGAAGGTTTCTTAAGGTAGGCCAGGCGGTCTTTCCCACAGTTTACAAAGGTTCAAACCCTACGAGTACGAAAAATTAATTTAACTCAGTCTCAACATAAAATATGGACAAATAAGAATGTCTTTCTAAATAATTATTCGATTTGAATGTCAAAGGCTAATGCAAATGAATTAAAATTAAGAATAAGTTTAATATCAAGAATTTTATTGGACTAATTTTCCAAAATGTTAACCGAAAGAATTGAGACTACAGGTATACAATTGACGAATGCATCGAATAATTGTAAAGCTAGACAATACTGACCCATGGGCATTGATGAGTTGTGCTTCATTCAGCAATGATAAACACAGTGGCTTATACACCAAGGGCCTCTTGATATGTTTAAAATCTTGCGAAGTGGTGTTTGCACTGGCTTACATACAATTTAATTGAGATTCCCTGGTGTGCACTCAAATTAAATAAGCGAGGTACGTGCAATGGTTTTACTTACCGAGGAAGATGTAAAAAATGCAACAAACATATCGCATTCAATTACAAATCCATTTAGCAAGTAGTCAGTGGTTAGTAGAAAATTATACTAGATTGGCTGACGCCAATGCTGACACTCTTTATCTGGCATACAGAGTATAAACACCCTGTTAGCTGCAAAATGAAAAGAAAATCAGATACAGACTGACAATAGCATCTAATTCCAGTAAACGTTTTCAAATGTCTGTCAAAATACTTTGTTGTATCAAGGAGACGACTTGTCAGCAAAACAATATATATATATATTTTGATGATAGGCGATGTTTGCATTTACTTTCGGACGTTTGTTGTATTAATACTTACACTATTGTATGCATATTGTGCATATGTCTTTAATTGTGATGGCGAACATATTACACACACTGAAATAAATACTCAAGATACTATGACAAAGGTGCAATGGCAATTTTGCGTAGGACGGAAAGATAAAGAAAACAGTTAGAATTATAAAACAGACACGGTATTATTTACAAGGCGGGGACATCCATGCTGACTACCGACTCTTCATGGGGAACCGAATACATTCATTGCCGCGCGCAGCGGTGTCATCAAGTTGATTTGTGATGAAATAGATTAGCGCAATATATACCAAAGTTGATATGTTACATGTCAAACACACCGGTTGACTGTCCTAGAAAATTACCTATAGACGCACAACTGTAAATTCTGACGACATATTACTCATATAACACGAATCAAGGTTGTATGCACACAGTTTTATACAACTAACCTTTTAGTAGTTATATCAAAAAATCGTCTTATATATTAGCAGTCAAAGCAAGTATCTAGCTCGTCAGGCAGTAAATTTCTAAAAGTGTCTTCCTAAATATTGCTCCATGATTTAAATTAAAATGGCAACCTGCTTAAATGGTAACAAATTAACATGAAAGCTCAAAAGATACAAGAAACTTTATTGACTATTCAGGGTCGAATATGTTTGAAATGTTAGCGACTAAAACGCAAAAGAGATTAACGCAACCAATTAAACAATTAATTTTTCATGATTATCAACGTGATTTTTGAAACACTTAAAAAAATACATTTCTCCAGTATTTACATTAGAGTATATTATGATGGAACAAATAAGAAGCATTTAATTGCAATAATTCCTTTGCATAGACATTTTTAAAATTTTATCAACATGACCTTGGTGGTAACAACCGCAATATATTGCTACAAAACATGTCACCGTCGTGGTTAAGTTGTTTGGTGTTCATTTAAATGACAGAAAATAAAGCTATAAAACTTGTAATAAATCAGCTTAAACAATGTGACACTAAAATGCGGTAGGTTCAACGATAATTATGTTTATATCAGCGTAAAGCCACTTTGATCAGTTATTGCTGATACATGCACAGAAGCAAGTTAATTAAAATATTTTAAGTGGGCCTTCTTCAGATAATGCACTGCCTGTTCAAAATGATCGTTAGCAAGTTATAAGTGCGTGCTGATTCATTTCTTAACTGAAATGCATTGAGTCTTTCCGCTACTTAATAGAATTCAAACTTAATGTCAAAGAACCGCGTTCGTGAACTAAAAAATAAGGTGTGCCCGTAGTATTGCATTTTAGCTCTTAGATCACTCTTCTGAAGAATAATAATTAACTACACACTTTCAATGGAAATTTGGTTCAATAGGCATGATTAGTGTTTTCGTAACGGTATGGTTATCACACAGATGAAACTTATCTGATTGACCGAAATAACAATTTATCTCTGTCAATATAATTATATATCTCGTCGCATTGAGCAACTAGAAGAAATTATATTCATTTCTGCAGTCGTTTATTAGGGCGATATTGACATTATTAGCAAACTGTTATTGCAATGCCTTAAATGCACCAATTAATAATCAAATTGCTGTCAGTTATCAATAGAAATCTGAAAGATATGCTCAAGCGCGTGAAACCTAATTTAACGCAATGTAAGAACCGCTGAATAGCAAGTTCATAAGACGAAATATGCTCTTGCACACAATGCTGTCCAACAGCGGTTTTTGGTTGCGCGTTTTTGTAGAGCGCTTGAACATGCGCGTGTGTGCGTGTTACTGTACATGTGCGCGCACTTACAGGCATGCTTAGCAAAACTTTGCTGACATTTCAGCTGTTCATGGGACAACAGAAGTCGTAAACCGCAAAAATGCTCGAATTCGAATAGTGCGCGGAACTCGTGTTGAATATGTGTAAAGCAGATATAGATCAACATGAACTTTGAAATTAATTGTCAACATGACACCATTGCAAAACAATATTTATGAACGTAAAAAATGCGATGTACATTCATAACAATATCACACATTAAGCATAACACTAGTCTGTATAAGCAAAGCTTTAAACATCTTTTATAAAGTTTACTTAAGAATAAAATAGTAAATTGTATATGCACCCATGTTTTGATTCATTGACATAGTAAGGACGTCCAACAAGCGATCAAATTGTGTCCAATGATCGAATTACTGGTGTATACCTTATTCTCTTGCTTGTAACAAGTAGAAACCGGGATTTAATTTCGCACACCAAATTAGTCTTTTAAAGGAGCATATTATATTGCTCATCTTTGCTACAATAAAACCATTGGTCTTTTCCTGAAGATGCAGTCACTGTAATGTTACACATACGTTCTTGTATTTGACCTGAATATCAAATACTCGCATTTTCGTATCCGATTTCCGTAATTACCTCCACCAATGTCAATTTCAAAACTATTTGCGTTCTTTCTTATTTTGCTGTAACATTTTTGTACCATGACAAATGATAAAATATGCACAAATACTTTTGAATTGCACACTATTAATGTATACACTGATATTAACAATACATGTATAATTATTATACCATCACACCTAATCGGTTATATGGAAAGGGTCGTCCCATTATGTTGTAAAAACCTGTGACCCAATCCCTTTGCCTGTCAAACTTAAAAGACTGAGTATAAACCTATTTTTGTCAAGTGCACACATGTTATAGTTGTGAAACTGTCAACGTATGTTCACATTTGAAAAACAATTATCTATTATTAAAATAATGCTTTCCTGGCGTTGTCTGTCTTCGGGTGTTTTTCCAGGCGGAGGGGATTATAATACCATTGTTTAAAAAAGGTGATCGCAGCTCTGTCGCTAATTACAGAGGTATAACACTATTAAGTTGTTTTTCTAAATTATTTACCACTGTGTTAAACGACAGAATTGTGTCTTTCTGTGAAAAATACAACCATTTTAGTGATGCACAATTCGGCTTCCGCAAAGGCGTGTCCACTACGGATGCTATATTTTCATTATTATCTGTTGTTGAACATTATTTGAATACCAATAAAAGGTTGTATGTGGCATTTATAGATCTCAAGAAATGCTTTGACAGTATTTATAGAAATGCACTTTGGTTTAAACTGTTTAATGCTGATTTACGTGGTAGAGTATTACGAATTCTAAAGAATATGTATATGCATGTGAAATCCTGCGTTAAACATTGTACTAGTTTTTCTGAATTTTTCGAATATTCTGTGGGTTTAAGGCAAGGCGAAGTTATCTCCCCCTTGCTAGTCTCCCTTTTTTAGAAGATTTAGAAATGTTTTTACAAAGTAATGTAAGTCCTGGAATTGAATTGTATGATATTGTTTTACTAGTATTATTGTTCGCAGACGATATGGTAATTTTGGGTAAGTCCCCCGAAGAATTACAGACTCACATGGATAAATTAGCGGATTATTGTAATACCTGGAGTTTAGAAGTTAATAGTTCCAAAACTAAAATTATGGTGTTCAGAAAACGTGGTGCTTTAAAAGATGATGAACAGTGACTCTATAAAAATGAACCAATACAAATAGTAGATAATTTTAATTATCTTGGTTGTGTTTTTAAATATAATGGCAATTTCTATGCAAATAATGAGTTCATCATTGGTAAATCTCTGAAAGCTCTAAATACTTTATTATTCAATTTTAAGAAGGTCCCACTTACTCCAAAAAGTTACTGTGAATTATTTGATGCTTTGGTAGGATCAACACTTAATTATGCATCAGAAGTTTGGGGTTTTACGAAGTCTAAAGATATTGAACGGGTACATTTAAAATTTTGCAAATCTATTTTGAATGTAAGAAAGTCTACATCATCCATTGGTGTATACGGCGAACTTGGACGTTATCCCTTATATATATCAAAATATACACGCATCATTTCTTACTGGTGTAAGGTATTGCAAAGTGATAATGTTATTATTTCATCATTGTATCGTCGAGGTTTAGACGATTGTAAATTAGGCCACTCGAACTGGGTGTCCTCTGTGAAGAAACTTTTAGATGATTTTGGTTTTTCGGATGTATTTTTGTATCCCGAAAGTATCCATGGTTCTTTTCCATTAATTTTCAAACAACGTGTAAATGATAACTTTATCCAAGAATGGCATGGTTCATTACAACGTAGTTCAATTCTGTTGGATTACGTTTATTACAAAAATAATTTTATGTACGAATGTTATCTTGATATATTGCCTGCTAGTCTCAGGAAATTTTTTACACGTTTTAGAATTTGTGCTCATTCGTTAAGAATTCATACAGGCCGCTATGGCTCAAATAATATACCAAGAAATGAAAGGCACTGTCTCTACTGTGGAAGGCGTGATTTAGAAGATGTGTACCATTTTATATGCATTTGTCCATGTTACTCAACAGTAAGGCGACGATTTCTTGATAAACGATTTTACGATAGACCATCTGTGTATAAGTTCAATTCATTAATGGGATCAGTTAACTCTGATGTTGTTAAAAGTGCTGCCAAATATATTCAATATGCATTAGAAATTAGACAATCTATTCATGTATAATATACATGTACATCATTCTCCATACGTTTGCAACTTATGTTATGTTATACTGCAATTAATTCGTTTCGTTTTGAATTTGCATATATTTCACGATTTTTAGAACAAATTCCGAATGCATTGACCGCATATAGAATGTATATATGTTCGTTTTTTTTTCTAGATCATGTACTTTGTACTAATCTTGAATAAAACTATTGTCTTGTCTTGTCTTGTCTGTCTGTTAGCAGCTTGGGAAGGTGTAAAGTCAGCCAATAATTAGATTTTGCTGGTGATCCGGATCACCGTTTGGATCTAATAATTTTGCTAGATGCATATACGATCGTTTATGAATTTTTTCTCTCTAAAATATACAGTTACGTTTTAGAAACACGTGAACAATATCGCATAGATGTATCCTAGTCATTGTGACTATCATCCAACTTTGTGAGTAAAAACTTTAAATACACAGTTCAGCGACACTACAATCAGTCTTTTTGACAGTTTTGGAACAATGCATAATAAGCACTCCCGTATGGACGCGTCCTAGTGCCACAGTCTATATTATGTTTGTGTATTTGTGTATTTCATAACCTAAAAAATTAAGAGATACTAAGTACTAATTAAGAGTTAGTATATCCTAATTACGTATCTCCTAAGTAGAACTTAGTATCTCATAATTAGGACGTAGTATCTCCTTATTAAGGACTTAGTATCTCCTGATTAGGACTTAGTCTCTAATAATTATGAGATATGGAATACAAAATAATACATACTGTGCCACCAGGACGCTTCCATACTCCCGCAATATAATTTCGACATTTATTGTTAAGCTCTTGGATCTACTGAGTGCTACTTTTCGCTCTTGGATCTACTGAGTGCTACTTTTCGACGGAGACCTTCTCCGATAGCTTTATAGTTGTAATATGATTCGACAGAAAATAAAGAAGTAAAATGCATCGGTAATATAAGGGACGTAACTCGCACAATGATAACAGTCAAATGTCGAAGTTACTTCTCTTCGTTAGGCCAATTATACTGTATTATAAAATAATACTAATACAATAAAAAATGTTGAAAAAATAAATCTTCAATCTCTCTAAATCTGTCACTCGTGTAGGCAGTGGTAACTGAGAGAGTACCATTGGGGAAGTAACCACTGCGAGGAGTTTGTATTCAGATTAGGTGATATATCAGGCCAGGGTTTGTTGATTTTTAGTTCCTCGGATCCGCACACCGGCTGTTGTTTTTTTTTTAAATAAACCAATGAAACATAGCCAATAAATAATGTAAAACTAATAAAAAAAAAAAAACTAGAGCTATAACTAAAGGTGATTAAAGTCGCTACGTCACAGATTGAGAAAATGTCAAAAATGAAAAAAGGTGTTTCAAATCTAGTAAATTAATATATTATTAGATACAACTGACTATAAAACTAACATTGTTGATACATTAGCAAAAGTTTGAAACGCACAGGTTCATGTGGTTTGATCTGTAGAACGCACTATTACAACACGATTTTAAAAACGTCTCGAGACGTTCCCCAACTATTTATAGTTCTTAGGTTGTTGTTGTGAAATTACCACGTGGTCCATATAGCCAATCAATTTCACTTCCGGAATTCCGTAGTTTACAAAACGACAAGAAGCGCTAAGAGCGCTGCAAAACGTATGCAAATTTTTAGCGTCTCACGCCCAGGGTTGAAACCCCAGATGATACTCGGAACTTTTTCGCTTAAAATTTAGTTTGTACGACTTTTTGGAATATATTTTAGGTAATATTTTAAAAAGAAATATATCAATGAATGAAAATAAGAAAAAGTCGTTTTACAGTATTATATTATCTTTCTTTTAAGGCGACTATTGGACACGCAGAATTAACATCGCATCCTCAATATCACACACCGAACAATGGTAGTCTATTTTAAGAACGGCTTTCCAAAACGGGTCGTAAGTTTGTTATTATTTGTATTGTTATTATACAATTAAGTTATGCTTTATCGATGCATTTGATGAGTACCATAACTTTTACATTATAAACAACGCTTTTGGCCTCAGTCATATATGACTTATCATATGTGAAGTAGCAGCTTTAAAACCCCCACATACCGTTTTGCCACAGATGAAGAGGTTTTGCAGTTGAATTGCTTTGCCATAGAAACATGTTTTGACAAAAAGACCTACATTAAAGGAAAATGGGCTTGAAATGCAAAAAAGATGAGTACAAAATATGCCCTGGACAACGACTTCGACCTCTGATCTTGAAGAATTACCTTGGACTTTTAGCTACAGACTTGGTCCTTGCGTGTGTCTCAAAATGAGTTCATCTTTCCAGACAAGTTATTTCAAAACCAATCTATGTTGGACAAACTTTTGCTTCCTACCGAAACTTCATTCTTATTTTTGACCTTGAAGTGTGCCATTGGAATCACAGACTTTGTTCTTGCCTGGGACAGACCCTCTCATGATGTTGAGAACTTTGTTACAAGTTACAGCAGAATCCCTCTGTAAAGGGAAAATGCAACATGAGCAAAAATATTATTTCTTATATTACCTCTACATATGACCATGACCTTCAGCTACAGGCCTGGTTCTTGCTAGCAGCATACCATCTCACGATGGTCATCATTTCCTCCAAGTCATGTCAAAATATTATGTCCAGACAAAAAAATGACCTTGACCTAAAACTGTGACCTTGACCTTTGACAAACAAGTTTGGGTCATTGACGTGACACATCGTCTGATTATGGGGAATAATAATCTGAAGTTATATCAAAAATCTTCTATCTATTTAAAAGTTATAGACCCGAAATGAAATACACATATTTGACATTTGACCTTGAATTGTGACCTTGACCTATGACAGACAAGCATGGGTCATGCATGTGACACGTCGTCTGGTAATGGGAAAATTATTACCTGAAATCCCTCCAGGTCTTAATAATTATGGAGACAAGACAAAATACAAGTATTGAATAATAATTTGACCTTTGACATTGAAGAGTGACCATGACCTTTGACAGACAAGCATGGGTCAAGTATGCGACACATCATCTAGTCATGAGGAATAAAAATCTGAATTTATATTAAATTCCCCCAGACATAAACATGTTATGTAGCGGAAATGAAATACACAAATTTGACTTTTGACCTTTAATTGTGGCCTTGACCTTTGATATACATGCAAGGGTCATTACGAAGTTATGGAGCGGAAACGAAAATATGGATGGACGCACGGACGTACAAACGTACGGACCAACGCGCGCAATTTTAATATAGCCCCCGACATTTTGCAAAAAAGACGGGGTAAAATGATACAAATCGTTCTGTAACTGATTACGTATTCCGCATGGACATTAAAAGACATATTTCAACTCGCAGTTACGCCATACCAATTTGATTCTATGTTTAGCGTCTACTACTACTACTACCATACTACCACTACTATTACTACTACTACTACTACCATACTACTACTACCATACTACCACTACTATTACTACTATTACTACTATTACAACTACTACTACTACTATTACTACTACTACTACTACTACTACTACTACTACTACTACTACTACTACTACTACTACCATACTACCACTACTATTACTACTACTACTACTACTACCACTACTATTACTACTACTACTACTACTACTACTACTACTACTACTACTACTACCATACTACCACTACTATTACTACTACTACTACTACTACTACCACACTACCGCTACTATTACTACTACTACAACTACCATACTACCACTACTATTACTACTACTACTACTACTGCTACTGCTACTGCTACTACTACTACTACTACTACTACCATACTACCACTACTATTACTACTACTACTACTACCATACTACCACTACTATTACTCCTACTACTACTACTACTACTGCTACTGCTACTGCTACTGCTACTACTACTATTACTACTACTACTACTACTTCTACTACTACTACTACTACTACTACTACTACTACTACTACTACTATTACAACTTCGTATACTTTCTACTACTACTACTACCATACTAGCACTACTATTACTACTACTACTACTACCATACTATCACTACTACCACTACTATTAGTACTACTACCACTACTACCACTACTACTACTACTACTACTACCACTACTATTACTACCACTACTACTACTACTACTACTACTACTACTACTACTACTACTACTACTACTACTACTACTACTACTACTACTACCCATACTACTACTACTATTACAACTACTACTACTACCAGGCTACCACTACTACTATTACTACAACCACTACTACCATACTACCACTACTACCACTACTACTACTACTACCATACTACTACTACTATTACTACTACTACTACTACCATACTACCACTACTACCACTACTACTAGTACTACTACCACTACTACCACTACTACTACTACTACTACTACCACTACTACTACTACCACTATTACTACTACCACTACTACCACTACTACCACTACTACTACCACTACTACTACTACTACCATACTACCACTACTACTACTACTACTACTACTACTACTACTACTACTACTACTACTACTACTACTACTACCATACTACCACTACTATTACTACCACTACTACTACTACTGCTACTACTACTACCACTACTATTACTACTACTACTACTACTACTACTACCATACTACCACTACTACTACTACTACTACTACTACCATACTACCACTACTATTACTACTACTACTACAACTACTACCATACTACCACTACTACTATTACTACCACTACTACTACTACTACTACTACCATACTACCACTACTACTACTACTACTACTACTACTACTACTACCATACTACCACTACTACTACTACTACTACTACTACTACTACTACTACTACTACCATACTACCACTACTATTACTACTACTACTACTACTACTACTAGTACTACTACTACCACTACTACTACTACTACTACCATACTACCATACTACTACTACTACTACTACTACCACTACTACTACTAATACCATACTACCACTACTATTACTACTACTACTACTACCACCATACTACCACTACTATTACTACTACTACTAGTACCACCATACTACCACTACTATTACTACTACTACTACTACTACTACCATACTACCACTACTACTATTACTACTACTACCACCATACTACCACTATTACTACTACTACTACTACTACTACCATACTACCACTACTATTACTACTACTACTACTACCATACTACCTCTACTATTACTACTACTACTACTACTACTACTACTACTACTACTACTACTACTACTACTACTACTACCATACTACCACTACTATTACTACTACTACTACTACCACCATACTACCACTACTATTACTACTACTACTACTACCACCATACTACCACTACTATTACTACTACTACTACTACTACTACCATACACTCCACTACTACTACTACTACTACTACTACTACTACTACTACTACTACCACCATACTACCACTACTACTACTACTATTACTACTACTACTACTACCACCTTACTACCACTACTAATACTACAACTACTACTACTACCATACTACCACTACTATTACTACTACTACTACTACCACCATACTACCATACTACCACAACTATTACTAATACTACTACTACCACCATACAACCACTACTACTACTACTACTACTACTACTACTACCATACTACCACTACTATTACTACTACTACTACTGCCACCATACTACCACTACTACTACTACTACTACTACTACTACCACCATCCTACCACTACTATTACTACTACTACCACCATACTACCACTACTACTACTACTACTACTACTACTACCACAATACTACCACTACTACTACTACTACTACTACTACTACTACTACCATACTACCACTACTACTACTACTACTACTACTACTACTACTACTACCACCATACTACCACTACTATTACTACTACTACTACTGCCACCATACTGCCACTACTATTACTACTACTACTACTACTACCATACTACCACTACTATTACTACTACTACTACTACCACCATACTACCACTACTACTACTACTACTACTACTACTACTACCATACTACCACTACTATTACTACTACTACTACTACTACTACTACTACTACTACTACTACTACTACCATACTACCACTACTATTACTACTACTACTACTACCATACTACCACTACTACCACTACTACCCCTATTACTACTACTACTACTACTACTACTACTACTACTACCACTACTATTACTACTACTACTACTACTACTACTACCACTACTACCACTACTACCACTACTACCACTACTACTACTACTACTACCACTACTACCACAACTACTACTACTACTACTACTACTAATACTACCACTACCACTAACACCACCACCACCACCACCACCACTACCACTACAACTACCACTACCACTACCACCACCACCACCACCACCACTACCACTACCACTACCACTACCACCACCACCACTACCACTACCACTACCACAACTACTACTACTACTACTACCACTACTATTACTACTACTACTACTACTACCACTACCACTACTACTACTACTACTACTACTACTACTACTACTACTACTACCACCATACTACCACTACTACTACTACTATTACTACTACTACTACTACCACCTTACTACCACTACTAATACTACAACTACTACTACTACCATACTACCACTACTATTACTACTACTACTACTACCACCATACTACCATACTACCACAACTATTACTAATACTACTACTACCACCATACAACCACTACTACTACTACTACTACTACTACTACCATACTACCACTACTATTACTACTACTACTACTACCACCATACTACCACTACTACTACTACTACTACTACTACTACCACCATCCTACCACTACTATTACTACTACTACTACTACCACCATACTACCACTACTACTACTACTACTACTACTACTACCACCATACTACCCCTACTACTACTACTACTACTACTACTACTACTACCATACTACCACTACTACTACTACTACTACTACTACTACTACCACCATACTACCACTACTATTACTACTACTACTACTGCCACCATACTGCCACTACTATTACTACTACTACTACTACTACCATACTACCACTACTATTACTACTACTACTACTACCACCATACTACCACTACTACTACTACTACTACTACTACTACTACCATACTACCACTACTATTACTACTACCACTACTACCACTACTACTACTACTACTACTACTACTACTACTACCACTACTGCTACTACTACTACCACTACTATTACTACTACTACTACTACTACTACTACCATACTACCACTACTATTACTACTACTACTACTACTACTACTACCATACTACCACTACTATTACTACCACTACTACTACTACTACTACTACTATCACTACTACTACTACCATACTACCATTACTACTACTACTACTACTACTACTACTACTACTACTACTACTACTACTACTACTACCACCATACTATTACTACGACTACCACTACTACCACTACTACTACCACTACTACTACCATACTACTACTACTACTACTACCATACTACTACTACCACTACCACTACTACCACTACTACTACTACTACTACTACCACTACTACTACCACTAATACTACCACTACTACCACTACTACTACTACTACTACCACTACTACCACTACTACTACCACTACTACTACTACTACTACTACTACTACTACCACTACTACTACTACCATACTACCACTACTATTACTACCACTACTACTACTACTACTACTACTACTACTACTACTACCACCATACTACCACTACTATTACTACTACTACTACTACCACTACTACTACTACTACTACTACTACTACTACTACTACTACTACTACTACTACTACTACTACTACTACTACTACTGCTACTACTGCCATACTACCACTGCTACCACTACTACTACTACTACTAGTACAACTACTTCAACTACTACTACTACTACTACTACTACTACTACTACTACTACTACTACTACTACTACTTCTACTACTACTACTACTACCACTACTACTTCTACCATACTACCACTACTATTACTACTACTATCACTACTACTACTACTACCACCACTACCACTACTACTACTACTACTACCACTTCTACTACTATTAATACAACTTACTACTACCACTACTACAACTACAACAACAACAACTACTACTACTACTATTACTACTACTATTACTACTACTACTATGATCACCACCAGGTAGGAAAGCTGGTAGCAGTAGTAGTTATAGTAGCTACTACTATGAAACAAACAATTGTTCTACCTGAGACAAACAATGCGACACAATATATTTTAATACATAGACCTACATGACTTGTCCACCTCCACCAAACTGGGTCTCATTTGTCGACCGTTAATATGTTGCTTTAATGTTAACATCGTATTCTTGCCTGTTTTTTAGTTAATGACCTTTTGCATACAAAAGAACTTTAAAGATATGCATGCATTAGACCAGTGGAAATCCGACCAGAACCAGTTTGAGAGATTAAAGCGGTTTTGTGTGTGTGATTGTTATGTACACATGGCAAAACAATATTTGATAAACGTTTATACTAACTATGTTAATATTTAATCAATGCGATGTGTTTTACTAAATAAATTCGAGCTTTCAATTTTAAACTACCTAAATATTATTTGGACGCAGTGGCGCGTGGTGTTCTATTTATAGACAGCTGGCGGTTTAACTTCAACATTTTAAATCGGTTCGACGATAATCAATACCGAATACCGGGTCTTTAGGACTCGATCAAACACACATATTGCAAAATTTCAAAGTAAACAGAGCCCAAATACTGCTGTTGTCAAAGCGGACTTGGAATGGAAAGCTTTTTGTTGTATACATGCGGCGTGTGTCGCATAGTAAAGCCTGCAGTCGGTATGGTTTAATACGGTTACTACAGTTGGTTTAAAGATGTGGCGATAGTTAACAAAGAATCGGCTGAATATCGGAGCGAGTGTGAACACGGTGGATAAACATGTGCCATGTGGGGAAACACACTGGTGACTGGATTTACAAGGATAAACGCGATTTTCTGAAGGTATGGTTGTATTTTCCGCCATAAAGTTAACGTTCTGTTTCACAAGGATTGACGGATAGGTGGACTTTTTTTATTAAAGTTTTGCTATTGTTCTGACTGAAAAGGTAGTTAAGACATGAAGTTCGACAAAATAATGCAAACAGCAAATTTGTATTCGATGTTGTTAATTGTTTCTTTCATTTGATGATGATGGTGGTAGCGAAGATAGTGGTGAAAAAGTCGGTAAATAGCCGCGCGGGGGGCGGTGGGCTGACTCAGGAGAATTTGACTAGTGTTATTTTGTGGGAGTCTAATGCACCTATCAATATTTACCCCCCCCCCCCCCGCCAGGGGGCTCCGGCGGGCATATACGGGACATTAGACTGAAAGCAATTCCTGACAGGCGGGAATTGACACGCCGAATGATTCCGGGTCCCGGGAAATAGACTGTTCGGATTTTAGATCCCGATAATATTTACCCCGGGCCATTTGATACACCACTAAAGCATCTCCCATTGACGGGATTTAGACAAAAATGCTTTAATCTAGGGTGGGGAATTAGACCCCCAAACAAATTAGTTAAAGTCCCCTGGTTTGCCCGCCGCTCCTCCCCCCCCCCCCCCCCCACCGGGAGGGAAGGAAACATTGATAGGTGCATAATTCCCCAGCCTAGAGCCAAGCGTTTTTGTCTAAATTCCCAAACTACTACTACTACTAGTGCTGCTACTACTAGTGCTGCTACTACTTCTACTACTATTATTACTACTATTACTAGTATTATTACTACTACTACTTCTACTACTACTACTACTACTACTACTACTACTACTACTACTACTACTACTACTACTGCTACTATACTACTACTACTGCTGCTACTACTACTACTATTACTACTAGTACATCAACTACTTCTACTAATACTACTTCTACTACTACTACTACTACTATTACTACTACTACTACTACTGCTACTGCTACTGCTACTGCTACTGCTACTACCACTACTACTACTGCTACTACTACTGCTACTACTACTACTACTACTACTACTATTACTATTACTACTACTACTGCTACTGCTACTACTACTACTACTACTGCTACTACTACCATACTACCACTGCTACCACTACTATTACTACTACTATTAGTACTACTTCTACTACTGCAACTACCACTATAACTTCTACTAAGGTGTTGTATTGGTAGTAGTAGTCGAAGCATTTGTTGTTGGTGGTGGTGGTGTTGTTACTACAGCTTAAATTTCCTACACTGTTTTTGTTTGTGCGGAAATAGGTAATTTTATGTTAAGAATAAAAATTGGGAATGTGGCAAATGCCTCGAGTTATCAAAATAACAAGGATGTGTAACTGAAACATGTGAAACAAAATTTAAGGAAGGTATTCAAATTATGGAAAAACATGAGGGAAATGTTATTTAAAGTTTCGGATGTCGAACTTGCTTAAAAATAATCGACAACGGTATAGTGTTTACGTAAGATTATTTTCAGCAAGCCTTTAACAAAGTCATGTAAGTAATATATATTAACATTAATATATAAGATTTAGCCTCCCAAAAATAGATGTGCGTTGCTCGTTTGTCTGTGTATATATTACGTAATTAAAAATTAATATAAATTAATTGTAAACAATTCATATTATTGCCATATTTTTAAGAGTTCATTTCAAGTACACTATATGTGGTTTGGCATTCGAAGTGTATAAACTGGTAAAAATAAAACATGAATAGTTCAGCTGGCAACGATAAGGAGTATATGGTATTAACGCGCTTACTGCTTTAATCGTGCCAAATACCAACGGCGACATATATTATAGACTCACAAGGTCGCTTATCCAGCAGTGTCTTGTTATTGTACGACGGAAAATTCCGACGAGTTCACAATAAATGTTACATACAATAAAGTTGGAACGTTTTAAACAAATAATGTAAGATGTTTCGATAAAGCCAATAACAAGCTTCTGGATAATAGAGCTGCATGCAACGATTCTTTCCATACATCGATCAATCGATTGTGAATGGCCCGATTCGATTGTCGATAATAAACCAGCCAACTTCGATTCGATTGTCTCTCATATATTTATAGATGAGTTGTCATAAAACAATTAATTACCATTGTGATTTTGTGTAGATTTGCCAGGTAAATTGATGGCCATTTTCCACTGTTGTTATTTATATTGATATATTTAAGGTACATACGTAAGTCATTAAACAATATTATGACATTAATAATAACTAAATAATATAAATCTTTCCCATATTGCAAGTCATGACTCATGAATACGCAAAAACAATTATAAAAGGAAAAAATAAGATATATTATATAGGAAAAAATCGATTCGAAATATTCAACTAAATGATACTTGAAATCGAAATATTCAACTAAACGATACTTGAAATCGAAATATTCAACTAAATGATACTTGAAATCGAAATATTCAATTAAATGATACTTGAAATCGCAATATTAACTAAATGATACTTGAAATCGAAATATTCAACTAAATAATACTTGAAATCGAAATATTCAACTAAATGATACTTGAAATTGAAATATTCAACTAAATGATACTTGAAATAGAAATATTCAACTAAATGATGAATCATTGCAGCTCTACTGGATGAGGATTCGTACTTGTCTCTTAGTGAATATTATCTTGTCGTGTTACCATGATTACCATTAAAGAGTAGGGAGGACGACAAGCAATCGTCCTCACCCCTGTCTCAATTATAAAGACTTGAAAATCTTCCGAAAGACACGATACTAGTGACACGTCCAGGCCAGCACGCACTCACGCATCAGTCGCATACAACCCCACAAATCCATGTATTGCAAAGTGACATTTTGTCTTTAATGTAAAAATAGCAATTCGTTTTAGGTTCTTGCTAGTTTTAAAAACTTTAAATGACTACATGTACTTAACCAAATGCCAGTGTGCTGTCTGGTTTCCACGTGTTAAAGTATATAGATTGTGCTTTGCTGTTAAATTAATATTAATTTTCAGTTGGCTTTGTAAAGATACTAAGTATGATTATATTAATTTAATATAACATTAATATTGTAAAAACCTGGTTTGCAAACAGCTGCCTGGCACATGTACATTATTCTATTTTGTGAATCCCTATAAATAGCACCATAAATGCCAGTATGTTACATAATGTTGTCGTCAATTCAAACGAGGGTGTTATGACAGTTAAATCCTTGATCCCAGCGAGCAAGCAAACATTTTCGCGAAACCCTTGTGGTGCTATTGTCGAAGGATTAGTACGCAGTATTTATGATTCATATATCAAACACAATGTACCTCTACTGGATTTATCGACCATTATCACTCTCCCGCGCCGATATTGTAGATTTTAAAGTCCTAAGATACGTTGTCCTGGATATGTTGTTAGTAGGCGTAAAAAATTATGTTTGTTTCAAAACAGAACAGAACAGAACAGGTTACCCGACCTACCCTAAAAAATGCCCCGACCCTAGAACATTTTATTGGGTTTGTCAGATATATTTTTGTTTTGTTTACCTTTTTCAATAATTAAATATTTTTTTTAGATAAATAAGTGTTTTGTTTTGATAGCGTCCACTTATAAACAATGTTTAATGATATTACTGATGTGTTTTGAATATTTATTCAGTTTTAGATCTTCAAGTTGACCATTTACCACATAAAAAAGAATAATAATAAAAAATCCCGACCTACGTACCCTAATTTTTGGGGCATGTAACCTGAAACGAACATAATTTTTTACGCCTTATCCATGATGTGTTGTTAGTTAAAGAAAATAGTTTTAAACTTGGGGAAATGCCTTTTTATAGCAGTAAAACAGCTTAATCCGCTGAAATTATTTGAACAATACTATATGATCTACCGACAACGGTATAAGTAGACCTACATTTGTTATTATAACTTAGGCCATACCAATTTGATTCTATTTTTAGCGTCCTCGGGCTGGTAGGTTTTTGGACGCAGGAACGAAAAAAAAACATTGTTGACAATGTGAAAATTCGGAAAGCGTATAAAAAATTTGGAAAAATAATTTTTAGGTGTTTTTACCAATATTTGTAAAAAAAAAAAATAGTGTGCAAAAAGTCAATTTACACAGTTAAAATACTGTGTTTAAGTAGGTTCCCAATATGAAGATGATATATAAAAGTTTTGCAAGTAAACATTTGCTTTAGCTTGGACCACTGCCATGAATACTAGCAAGTTGTGAAAAAAAGTTTTTTTTATCGACTTGTTTGTTTTTTCCTGCCTGGTTGGTAGGTTTCGAAAAATCATGGTGACGCTAAACATATAATCAAATGTGTATGGCCTTATAATTAAATAGCGAATAGGTTATAAGGAATATTAACGTCCACTATACGTTTTATTGGCGTGTTCATGATTTGGGTAGATAAATAAAGGAATCTTTCGAAACTTAATGCAATTTGCTCTATGTGCGACATCAACAAAAACATATCGTTAATCATGCAATGGAAAAATCATTTTATCAGTGAATACGTTTATTCAATATCAATAAGTGACAGGAAAATATATGCTCGCTAAACGTAAATGTATTAATATGTAAATAAAACAGCCTAACAAATGCATTTAGCAAAAACATTATTTTCCCTTTACAATTGATCGTATTTCGTTTTAACAGGTTCCTACAAGACACATTATGACAGTTATCATGATATTAGACCAGGTAACAATATGGGTACGGTAAAAGATCGGTTTAAACTTGTATACACTCCATAGTGTACATGTAATATCTATTTTGCCGTTGTGACAGTGAGTTAAAGACGATTTTGGTAGTTTTTTCTGCGCATCTTTTCGCGCATCAGTGGAATTTATTTAAATCTTCATAATGGGAAGTGTTTTGACAGATAATAATATTTATTAAATATTGTGTACACTGTAATGACCACCTAGATTGAAATATATTCATAATAATTGACATGATCATAGTAGGCGTCTCTTGTGCAGGGGCGTAGCTTGGGTTCAAAAAATGTATAGGCACAATAGGCGGAATCTACAAAATGACGCTGTAAGCGATAATTTGGGTCAGGAGAGTTTATACTCGTATGTGGCTACAAACAACTAACTTCAGCTAAACCCCGAGTCTACAAAATAATTGTAAAATAAGCGTGTGTTTCATGAAATTTGTTTCATATTGACGTTTTCGACTCGTTAACAATGAAGTTTCAACACAGCCAAGAAAGATCCACCGCCCCCATCAGCCGTCTTGTTTTTATTGCATTTTTGGCATATTTAAATTTTTTATTTCTGGAAAAAATATATAGGCACGTGCCTAAAGGAAGCTACGCCCCTGTTGTGACTCGATTTTTATTTGCGAAAGTTTGATAATACACTGAAAATGAAGTAGGAACACGCTGACTGACCATTGGACTCGCATATAGCTGTGCACATGATTGCGATTATTGTGAACGTGTTTTGGCTGTAATAACGTTGTGTACATAGTAATAATCTACCTCTGTTACTAAAAAAATTATATATAATATATATCTATTTACTTTTATAAATGTATTGCTATAAATTATGACTGTCATTCCATCCTGTTTTTTTACAGAACAATGTCCAATACGCACATGTAAACTACATATTTTTTTCTCGAAAACAAGCACGGTGACCCCCTGTTTTATTTTTTGCAGTTTGTTAAGAATATAATTATTTAATAAATATCGAAAATTCAGGAATGTTCAAGTAACAGATTTTTTTCTATAATCCAAATAAACTTTTATATGATAACAAAATGTATAATTTGTTCGTTAAAAAAAGAATGGAAAAAGCATTTTTTGGCAAATATTATTTTATTACTATGTAACGGATTGCTTTCTTACAATTACCCATTTCAACCAATAGGATGTCGTTATTTTTTACCAATCAAGGGTAAATAATATCGTTTTGCTAAAACAAAAACGGCACCAAAATTTCCTAAAATGCATTCACGGGTAGGTCATTTACATGCATTTTCCCCCAAAAAATCTAATGCGGTGACCCCCATTTTTGTGGTTTCATTGTATTAGGCATTGAACATTCTGCAAAATACGTAAAGATTAAAAATTTTCACGGAAGGGAAAAAAACTGTGGAAATCGTCTTTAACGTGAAGACGAAATACTTTTGTGCAACTATTCGGTATCAATGTACTTTTTTTCCAATTAATGATTTTCTCTTGCTATATAAGTGTTTATGTATTTACTTATACATGCACTTTAACGATTACTTAATATGTCTTCGACGTTCACATTGTTGAATATGATATAAGATTTATATTAATAATAATAATAATAATAATAGTAATAATACTAATAATTTGACACCAAATACAATGTAGGCTTTAATACTAGCTAAGTACTTAAATGAAGTGTGTTATTTACAAAACAAATATGACCTCAATCTTAAATATCAAAACGTGAGTGCAACTTTGCAGTAACAACAACAGTAACACCATATAATAGGTCGTCACCTCAGCTCTCAGACTATAAAGGCAAACTTCAATCTTGAACTGGGTAAATAGCATTCTTGTGAGGCAGAGAACTGGAATTTCGGAGATGGGTGAAAGGGTGACATTGTTCAAATAATTCGCACAAAAGCTGCTTTGGTCCACGTTTTTAGCTAACTGTATCAAACTCGTGACTCAGATCTGGAATTGTGGACATGTGTTAAGTCGTTAAAATAATTCGAACTAAAGCCTTTTGACCCACAATTTTATCTAAGTATGGGAACTTATCATATCCGTTTTTCTCTTGGCCGATGTGTGAAAAATAACGTTCGACAATGGCAACGCTTAAGATATCACTTAAGATCTCTTGTTTTCAGGAAACCATTTACTGACTACATATCATTCTCAGTTTTGCTCTCAAACTATTCGCGTTAATACGAAGATTAAAGTGCGATTTGTTTGTTTTCAGATGAGATGTTTTGACAGTCGCGCGAGCTAAAGCCAGTTCCACTGTAGCAACCATCATGACGACGTACTAATCATTCCGACCATTGTAGCAACCATCATGACGACGTACTAACCATTCCGACGTCGAAAACGGCAGTGTATCCGAAATGTCTGATATTACATCCACGACTGTGGCGAAGGTGGAAATTCGCCCCAACCAACGCGACTTCAACATGACTACCGCGGAATATTATAATGGAACAAATATCTACGCAGACGACATTCTTTGGGAACTAAATAAGAAAAAGGTTATTGTCTTACTTCCGGTGATAGTTTACGTCATTCTTAGTGTCGTTGTTGGCATCATTGGAAACTGTTTCGTCTGCTGCATATATTGGTTTCGTCTGCGACGATCGCCATCTCGGATATTTATTTTGTTTTTGGCTGCGCTTGATTTGATTTCGTGCGTGGTTGGAGCCGGCTCAGAATTAATCGATCTCTTTCAACCATACGTGTTCACCGCTGTTTGGTCGTGCAGGATTCTTAGGTCCGGTCTCTCTTTCACCATTATATCGGCTAGTTTTACCTTAATTTGCGTCGCCTTCGACAGGTACTACAAGGTTTGCAGACCTTTAAACGCTTTTCCCATCCGGAAAGTGAAGACACTGTGCATCGTTGTAGCAACGCTGAGCTTTGTGCTAGCATTTCCGGCAGTGTTCATTTTCGGTATTAGGACCGTCGAAACAGACGTTCCAGGACTTAAAGGAACAGAATGCTCTACTCGAGACAGTGTAAAAGGGACACTCTACCCAGTCGCGTATTATTTCGTTTTATTCACGGCGTTCTTAATATTGTTAGGATGTTTCATTTTGCTGTACATTCGAATAGGATCGGAAATCTGGAAACGCAAAAGACTGACTATAGGAGAGACACTCCCGGATAAAATAAAAGTCCTGAAGGAGAGGCAGAGTCAAGCGTCTAGTTCCAAACTCAACAAAAGCGTCCTTCAGGACGACATGTCCAGTCCTTCCTGCCAGACAGACGACGATTCACGTGGCTCTCGCAGCGAATCTCGCGCCGGATGCGAGAATCCCGCGGTGACCGATAATTTGAGCATGAACAGCAAGAAATACTCAGTGTACAACGGTGATGACGGTGCTAAAAGGCCACTGAAGCGTAGAACGTCTTCAATGGGGAGAATGTCTATCCGGACGGTTCGGACAACTAGCATATTTTTCGCGGTGTCGGCTGCTTTCGTCGTCAGCTTTTTGCCGTACCTTATTGCTAACATTTTGAAGTTCACAAAGGTGGCTTTTTATGAGATTCACAGCGACGCAGAGGAAGTGGTGTATAACTTCTGCGTGCGCTCGTATTTTATTAGTAATTTTATTAATCCAATTATTTATAGTCTGTTAAATATTAATTTTAGACGAGAATGTAGGAAATTGCTCAGACGGATTGCGGAGAATCTCAAAAAGTGTTGTATGTGCCAAAGAAACAACGAGATGACTATGCATTAGGGAAGGATCTAGAATTCGAAATAGTACTGGGCGCTGCTCCTTAGAAGTTGAGGGGGGGGGGGGTCATTAGCAAACAATTTGAAAATTACACGTTTTTTTATAATTAAAATGGTTCAATGTAAACGGGGGCAAAACAATTATTTAACACTAACTAATAATTTGATAAGTTTTATTTTAAAGTTTTCGAGCAATGTCACTTCATTCGGCAGTTCATGATTGCAAAAAAAAAAAAAATTATAAATAATGTAAAGATGCAATATTGTACTGTTGAGCAGTCAGTTTGTTTCAGGGCAATGTGCAGTACCCTGCTATTTCGCTCTGGATCTGTTCATATTTACATTTACATTCGCTCGTAGACGACTCTGTTTGGTAACCACATATTCCGTTGTGGGTTTTTTTCTTTTTCTATTTTACCTTTTCTATTGCTAAAATTTATGGTGTTATTTAGCTGTATTTGACAAGAAAATGTTCCTTTTCTGCTCTGCTGTACATGTAGCGTTGCCCAATGTTCTTTTACAATGTTTTTAGTCCGGTTGTATTCTCATTGTTCTATAACTGTCAAAAACTGTCAAAACTTACTCCATTGTACTTTAAATGAACTTAGTAACGTTAGTTGCCCATGTCCGTTAAAACTAAAGACGATTTAGTAAAAGATACATTACAAAATATCATTCTTCGTAGATAATCATATATCTAGCCAACTTATTAAAACATTTTTATGATACGTTACACATAGAATCTATTTATTTTCTTCTTATGCTTTTATTATATATGAGATTCAAAAATATTATTTAAACTACATGTACAACCATGTTTTCGCAACAAAGTTGAAATCATTCGGTAAAACTGTCGTACGATAACTATACCTTTTCCTTGCTACAAATATTGTTTTTACTTTTAGGTTATGCTGTATGCTGTTTACGTGGTTACGTTTCCATAATGTACTTAAATATGACAGTAAATATAAATGAACATGTATCGTTATCAAGCGAGCAGTTACAAATATCATCAAATTTTCCACACTTCTCTGAAATCAAATATATTAGAACCAACACGTTTGTGCGAGAAAAGCCGTCCTTCACAACAAACCATTTAAATAATCAATAATCGTTACAAATCTTTTACTGCCGTTCTTTGGTGTGCCAACCAACATTGATTGTTTACCTGCGTCATGTATTACTACGAGCACAAACATATTTACTTCTACTTATTGATTTGAAATTCCATTTTGGGAAGTGAAGTATTAATATATTTACATGTATGTAGTAATGCATTTTGTAAATTAATGTTGCTGTGTAATAATGTTGTAATTTGAATAATAAAAAATGTTTTCCATTCTGATATCTTGTCTTGTCATTCTACAGCCTGCATGCGCCAAAATCTAATTGAGGCGTGTTGTGGGAAATCCGGCTTAATGCACGTGCGTATAGTGTCATACGGGATCAGCCCGTGCAGTCCGCACAGGCTGATCCAGGACGGCACTTTCGGTCTACAGTGGATTTATGTTTAGTAGAGACTTCATTAAAACAGAAAATACCATAAAAGCGGAAAGTGTCGTCCCAAATCAGCCTGTGCGGACTGCAGAGGCTAATACGGGACGACACTTTACGCACATGCATTAAGCCAGGTTTCTCCACGACACGCCTCAATTATTTATATCAATATAATAAAAAACGTATGTTTAAACTAATATTTACAGACGTCATAAAAGCAAAATACCGGTATGCTGATATCGCTTTCAACAGGACGTCACTGTCGGCCTACAGTGGATTTATGTCTAGAAGAGACTTAATTAAAACAGAAAATACCATGAAAGCGAAAAGTGTCATCCCGAATCAGCCTGTTCAGACTGCAGAGACTGATCCGGGACGACACTTTACGCACATGCATTAAGTTAGGTTTTCCCACGACACGCCTCAATTATTTATATCAATATAATAAAACAACGTATGTTTAAACAATTTTTTAAACACATTATAAAAGCAGAATATGCTGATATTTTAAAGAATAGCAGTGTATTTTAAAGACTAGTTATTTGTATTAACATAATTAGTGTTGATTAGCTTTTTCTGCCGCCTTGCGGCGTATTCTATATACCCATACAATACTACGTTTAACATGAGCCTACTAAATACCGAACATAGCGACCGCGACCGGTTTAGGCAGTATCTAGGTCGAGGGAACAACAATTCGGTGGATCTTAAAACGACCAATTCAAAGATTGGCAAATTGACAATTGCCAAAGTGTTTGTCACCGATTCCATCAAGAAAATGCGCCGTGTCGTGGGAAACCCGGACTTAATGCATGTGCTTTTAAGGTATTTCTGTTTCGAACTAGTCTCTTCGAAACATAGGCTTATTCAGGACGCCGTTTTACGCACATGCATTAGGCCCGGGTTTCCCACGACACACCTCAAATATATTATATATTCAGGTGCGAAATCACTCTCCTGACACAGAAATGTTTTTTTAAATAATAATGTCGGTTATGAATAAACATAAATTAATAAAAGCATAAACTCTTCATAGCGCTTGTAACGCTTTTCATCGACAGTTTTACAAAGCGTGCGTTGTAACGCCCCATATGCATGCACGTCGCCGCAAAAACGTCGAAGCAAACACGTTTTTAACGCATAATTATATAACAACAAACAAAGAAACAAAAAGTTTATTGGCAATCCGGCAAACTGCCTTTGGCCAAATACATATACACAAATGCAAAAAAATATGGCCGAGACAGGGAATCATACACTATAACGTATTTAAAGATGAATACATATGAGATTCAAGAAACATTTGCATATAAACAAACAGTAACAGTACATATTACAATATAGTACGTTTTTGTTAGTAAACAAGCAATTAAGAAGCAGCTAAACGATTATATTCTCACATCTAAGTTTGAAAGCTTCTACCAAAAATTTTGACATGTTTTTGAGTTTTATAACATTTGTGCTAGACATCATTGAAATGAATTTATTTATGTTAGGCCAGGATGACCTGATATTATATTTTGTACGCAATTCGTTATATAATGGACAACACAGTAAAAAGTGATATTCTGATTCACATACATTTTGGTTACAAAGTTTACACTTGCGTTCATGTCGGGTTAATCTATTATATCTGAGAGAACGGGCAAAGCGCAACGCATAAAGCAATCATTGCTCTTATATGGCATGACTGTGCCTTTTTAACAGGTCAAAAGATTTAAGAACATTAATAGTGTATTTATTATGTAGTTGAAATCAGGGAAAATAACAACGATGCCTGATGATTGTGGTGGCATGCTTTTGTTTTTAAATACGTTTTTATTGACAGATATTATTTGGATTTATTTTATGCTTTCCGGTGGTTTGTATGGAAATGCCAATGAAATAAAATTGGTAATTTACTGTTTACAAGCAGTGAAAATAAAATTGTTATTTCACTTGTTTAAACAGTGAAAATTACAACATTATTAATACAACTAACAACAATGCCAAAATAACACATTTTTATAATAAAATAAAAAAGAAAATGTGTTGATTTCGGTAGAATATCGATGCTTGATTTACTCGTGATCATAGAAAATATTATTTTTTTTCACTAGTGGCTGCGCCACCCGTGAAAATATAAATTGCCTATGATCACTCGTGAATTAAAATCAATATTCTACTGAAACCAACAAATATTCTCTATGTGTTATTCCAAATGTCTGCTTTTAAAGTTTATTACGTTTTTTAAAATAGGAATATCTGTAAACAAGATCTTTACAGAATTCCACGGTTATAAATGCTTGGCAATATGTCGTCACAATTTTCATCTCTCTTTGAACGTGATGCAAATCTGGTATCTTTTGAAAGATGTTTCCTCCTAATTTAAATATGGAAATATAAACATGAAAAATATTAATGTAAATTCTAAGAAAATATATCTCACTTACAAGAAAGCATTCACCCTTAGTAAATACAGACTGCATTCTTAAACTCGACACGAATAGAACGGTTCTCTTTAAATTTATGTCTTGAAACTGCATATTAGCTAGAAAATGTACATGCAATTTAAAACAAATATAACACTATGGTTTTATTTCATTTTCAAGGGCCAGTACATTGAACAAGAGCAATATTTCATCGACCAAACTCTGGGTTTCAGCTTACTGGAAGACATATGATTAATAATACCGCTCAACCGACACAATGGCATATACTAGTAAAGAAAAACTATATCTATATACATGCAGGTCGCGACCAAGTACATGTATTCATTTCACTACAAAACCACATGACAGTGACCGTCGCTTTAAAGGGACCTGTTCACAGATTGGTGGCAAGGTGACAAATTTCAAATCCCATTTTAAACAAAAATACAGTATATATAGACATGCGAAATAACACTACTGACAAAGAATTACGTATATTGGAGAAGAAGTGTCGTTAATGAAAAATCATCAATGGAAATGGTTAAAATTCTAAAGCGTTTGAAACGCTTTTCATCGGTGTTTTGGAAAAACACGTGTATCACTTTCACAGCGTTAAAATTTGACACGGGTGATCGGCAGTCAGAATGGCCGAGTGGTTAGAGCGGGAGATTTTTTATCCCGGCGGACGTATCAAGTGTAGGCGAAGGCAATTTTGTTAAATTTATGTTTTTTTTCCTTTTCTTGTTTAATTAATTTTTTTTTCTTTATAATATATTTGTTTTTTGGTCAGTCCAACGTCTTAAGACATTAAATGACAGTTTTCACAAATACGCAAATCTGTAAACAAGTCCCTTTAAGAAGATCATACATGCGTGTTCAGAAATTCGAACACCGCGTCGTCGCAATCCAGTTATGAATACCTTTGATACGCATGATAATTGACACCGAACTATCTACGTCACTGCTGATTTTGAAGGTCTTAAACAAAACCGGTTCAACCCGCATCGACCTTCTTTCGCTTTTGGTATAGTGCGAAATTATTAACCTGCCACTCATTAATCTTCGTGACAAATCGTAAGTGTGTTCGGTTGTTTGCGTTGTTTTGCACGAATTTCTGTTATAGGAATTTATGTTGATATAGATATAAATACGGGGTAGCGAGAATGATATTTAATGGTCGTGTGGTATTAGTGCTAGCGGCACGCTATCGAACTGAGTTCAATTCCGTCTGACTGCGACCTTTTTTAAAATATGAGCTATTCTTAAAATATGCAGATCATTAAAAATGTAGAATATTTTATCGTGTTACTTTTATATTTGAATTATTTTTATTGTACATTTACTAATTGTTCAATTACAATCACGCACTTAATGGATAAATCGTGAAAAACGTGAGTACTAACACGCAACAAAATGTATAAAATAAAATGTTTACTGTCGATGCCGAGACTCGAACTCAAAACTTCGCAACGCAAGCGCGACAACTGTTCCACTACACCGTTCGCGCTTGATGATACCTAAACCAATAAGATATCAACTTACAATGACGCTACGCTCGATCCATTTCGTGGTATCTATATAAATAAATCCCGATTGCATACGGAATATTCATGAGTGTCAGGTTAATAATTTCGCACTATATCGATATATAGGCCTATAATTACGTACGTATATGCAGCAGGTTATATGCACTAGGCCTCTTGTTGTGTTTGTGGTAACGACCCAATCACCTATAAACGACATTGATCGGCGGTAAAATCCTGTTGTCTGGATTGCAATTGAATTTCTTCAACAAAACATACACTGTTGTCAAAACATACGGAAGAGAAATCAAACATAATGTTTGTGTTTGAGCAAGGATGCATTACTTGCGTGGAAACATACCTGTTATGACTAGCTCCATCGTTTAATTCACGAGTGATTATAGAAAAAATATATGACCATGAGTGAACAAACGTCGATATTCTACCGAAACCAACATTTTCCACCGTTTTTTCGTTTCATTTTTAGACTGCGGCGATAGCCGGAGTCTTTAGTGTCGCAAAACGAAAGCATGTATCTCTTTTGACACGACATGTATCTCTTTTGCACAGTGGCCTCCCCTGCTTAACTGCCTTCAATATATCGTGGGGCAAGGGAGATCACTGAGTACAGAACCGCGAAATAATTCCTTGCTATCAGTGGAGTGGTCTATTAAATTCTAGCAATAAACTAATTCAGAGGTGACAAGAAGTAGAACCGATTAAAACAATAACGAACAATCATCAATCAACATAGACTTTTATTCCAAATCTACAAGTACAACATAACCTATTATGCCAATTTTAAGTCGGTATGTTTTCTCTGTGTGTTTTTTTCTGGTAAAGCATGGCAAGTCGCAGTCTTTCTGCGTCCAACGCTTTGATTATTTTTTTGCTATATAAGTGTGTTTTATTGGAAAATATCGGGGGACTAAATTGACAGTTGTGAGTCTGGCATCGTTGACGGTCCGTTTCATTTACTGTCTTAAAAATCGAGAACCAGTATGAAACAGTGAAAATTATCAGAGTCATAATTTTCACTGTTTTAAATAGTGAATTACCAATTTTATTTCACTGATATTTCACTATAAATTACCGGAAAGCATAAAATAAATAGAGTTATGAACGAACGTCTGCCCCTCTAATGACTATACTGTGACAGCTTCCTGTTTCCAGGTGTTATTCGTGTATCACGCAATAACATCTTCATAATTCGTCATTGCGACTTAATAACACGAAACACTGGCTGAACTATCGCGTAATATAGCCAATTATTTCGTAAATTTGCAAAGGTATTGCAGTATGGAAAATTATTATCCTGCAAATTAATACTTCGTCCTTTACCTCTGTAATGAGTCATATGTGCGTAAACTCATTAAACTGCGTTTACCGATTTCTGAAACTTCTTAATTACCGACGGAACCATTGTTTTTCCTCCCCAAGTCCACCTCCAGGGTCACTATGGCTGCAACGATTTAGCAATGGCTCGATTCGATTTCGATTCAAATATCATTTAGTTATAATATTTCCATTCGATTCAAGTTTTTCTTTTTTACAGGCGTATTTTTACGTGTTTTGAGTCATGACTTGCACTTAAGTAAAGATTTATATATTTGTTAACTGTTATTGATGTCATTGTATTGGATAATTCATTAAACGTCAAACGCATGTTCCTTATATATCAATATAAATAAGAACAATGGACACATTTGTGATAATGTTTCACAGCTAGTTCAATATAACAGCAACCATGATGCCATGAGCAATTTACATTTATAATTTACACAAACACCATAATTTTAATAAACAGTTTGTTGACAAATTATCGATAAATATATAAAAGAAAATCGAATCGAAATTGGCTGATTTTGTATCGAACATCGAATCGGGTCGTTCACAATCGATTAATTGATGTATCTCTAAGTGTCACCAACGGACATTTTCTTAGCACCTCCAAATGAGGTGGCCCGGAGAGTCCCCTAACCGTGAAACGTGGAACTTTATAGTTCAATATACGAAATAATGTCGTTGTATTGTTAATTTACAGGGGGACTAGGATAAATCTAGCATTGCTATGCTATGTTGTTGTGCAAACTTTTATTACACGGGACGAAACGTTTCGGGATGTATTTCAGTAACATGTGCATCTATAAATAATGGTAAATTTTTAAACAATTTAGCAAAGCTGTCAAACAACTTTAAATTATAATTATTACATGGACTTGTGCTGTTTGTTTTTATTGGCATCAGTGCCAAACAATATAATCTCTAAAACAGTATTTTCTCATTTCAAAATACATTCGTGTATATGCCAATATAAAATTGTCCGTGTACTTGGAGACAAAGCTATTATTCAGTTCTATGCTGTCTTACATTCTTTAAAACGACCGGCACACAATCGCGTCAGTCGTTGTCAACATACAACTGGTGTTATTCGACGCAACGCATAGTGTAGCTATACTAATGATAAATAATAATGATAAATTCCGATCGTTTCGATTATCGATATCATAGATACGTGCATTGGGTCAGTGTTAATTCTGACGGAGAAAAACAGTGAAACCTGCCGAAACTGAACCATGTGAAAAACCGAAACCCTGTCAAAACCGAACGAATGTTTCGGTCCCGAATTTTTTCCTTCTCATTCTATATAGTAAAAACCTCAATATATCGAATCCTGTATAAACCCTGTCTGAACGATTTTTATCGCAAACTTAACTGTTCATATCAAACAGTAAAAACCCTGAATAAACCGAACGCCTATGTCCAGTCATAGTTATCACTATTGTAACTGACATCAGAGCCACTGAATTGATGTGACAACAGAGAGTATTATGCAAAGAGAGTAGCCTACCAGGGCGTTTGAAAATGCCTAAATCCGGTCCCGATGCCGTTCAGTTTTCACATGTTTTACTACATACAGTCGTATTGCGATTATACGAAATGACGGTGTACTACGAACAAGTGCGGCGGTCCCGTCGTTTGTCCTTCTATATTCAATGTAAAAAAGTATGCGATTATACGATCAATGCAATTGACCAACAATTGTCACCGTCTCATAAGGTTCGAATAATGTAAAAAAAACTGTACGAATCGCCGACTGGCGGTTGTTTTCACACCACTTCGTGTGACAGCCGTGTGACAGTGGTCGCGCCCGCCATATGTTGTTTCGCATAATTAAAGCCCCGGTCATACTGTCACGTTTTGGCTATGACTGCCCACGATTTACAAAATCTTGGTGATGCGTGGTAAATCGTGAACGCATACGTACTGGCATCTGTGTGAATCTTTAAGATTCTTGGGTGATCCATATCAATCGGGTAGCGCTACGACAGTTTTGAACATGTTCAAAACATTCGTGGCTTATCGTAGCGCCGCCATGATTTTTCCAAAGCGTAGGACAATCCTAGTGCCATCGTATCTCCATCTGGCTTATGCTTACAGCCATCGTAAAGGCATTCGTGGCCTTTCGTACTTTGTCGTGATTACTCGTGACTGATTTTATGACATATATATTACAAGACTGTACTACGTTATGGTACGTTTTGCTACGTATATGGTACGGATTTTTACGCTTGCCCTACGGTTCAGTTACTATTCCAGTAGGATCTTTAGCGGCAACTGTCAAGACTACTCACAAAATATACACGATGGACTACGACAACGCCACGATTGGGTCGCGTTGCCTGTACGGTTTAAGGCGATGTTACTACGCACTCACTACGTTTGCCTACGCTGGTGCCACGATTATGCACGAGGCATCGTGATGTCCAAATCGCCTTGAAGCGTAGTAAAGCGTGAGAATTATTGGCTGCTTGTAGGTTAATCGCGATGAATCTTCTTTAATCCTATAACAATCTTAGGAGAAACGTTAACAATCGTCTGGTATCGTAGCGTATACCTGATGCTAGCGTATTACAACCGTAGCAGGTCGTATCATATCTTGATGAAACCGTGGTGAATCGGCTGCGGTAACCTACAAGTGTCGTTGATATTCGTAGTCTCGTCCAACAACCGTAGGTATACGTAGGAAGATATAATCGGGACACTGTGCATCCTGACTAATCATGATTAACACGTCCACGATCAATCGTGGGCTATCGTAGCCAAAATCGTGACTGTGTGACCGGGGCTATCGGAGGAGTGTCGTGTCTATTCGTAATACATGCACAATGTACTTTTAATAAGCATATATAGTCATTTTGTTGCCGGTCTTGTACTTTAAAGTTGTATAGATGTATATATAAATAATCATTGTTATTTTTGTTTTTATACTGAATATTAAATATTTAAACGCAACCTGTTTTATATTTATTATATTAAAGTAGACATTTATAATTACTCTTTTACGATTGTGGGTCAAATTATACACCATTATTGAAACTAAAGAACGACGTTTCGTATTATTTAGGAAATTGGCGATTTTACTGAAAATGCGATTATACGAATAATCGCGGCGGTTCCGGCCTATTCGTATAATCGCGATTCTACTGTAGGCCCTATATGTATTAAAGAGGCCTGTTCGCTATGGCGGTTCGTGGTGCCAGGTAAGAAATCTGATTTATCCCGTAATTACGACTGAATAACAAGTATTAGGACTATATAAATAATAATGACTACTTTATAGGTCGTACCGGTATTCACTACTTATTTATCTTGTTACTACGTCCATAGTTCACAGATTGGCAAACTGACAATATTTTGTCACAGAAGACAACAATTAAAGAACAAAATGCATGCATTAACACTAAAATAAAAACAAATGCATACAAATAATACACCGGCACTGGAACCAGTGCGACGTTCAGGAATAAACTTCAGTTAAAGCCCCAGTCCATAAATATTTACTAAAATAAATGTTGCAGAAATCGTTTCTTATGAACATCTTACCGACCAAAATGCCGTTTATTCGACTGAAAACTTTTACTTATTAACGAAACGCTTTTTACAATGTTTATGTTCGAAAACGGTTGGTACGAATGGAATATACACAGTGTGTAGTGCATTGAACATGCAGATTTACACGAGAAACATCACTAGCTGTCGCCTACAGAATATATGTGATAAAATGTTACCAAGACGTTATTATTTTACCGATTTCAATGCGTTTGTTTGAATTTTGGTCGGTAAAATGGTTATTGGAAACGATTTCTGCAAAATTTTATTTTTAGAAATCATGTATGAACTGGGGCTTTAAAATGAGAACAAAATACACGTACCTAAAATCGCTGGTAGCGTTATACGATCTAATAATGAGAATACTCTCGTTCTTTTCATTGACATTTTTCACATTTTTTTTTCACTTTCATTACGTAAAAAACCTCTCTCTCTCTTTCTCTCTCTCTCTCCCTCCCTCTCTCCCCCTCTCTCTCTCTCTCTCTCCCCCTCTCTCTCTTTCCGGTTTTATGGCCCAGAACTACGGTTCCGCCTCTCAATAACGCAATGGGGACAAGTATAACCAAATACATATTTACAGAGAAAATCCCATTTTTATGATGAAACAAACGATTCAATGTCACTCTCACCATTTATACTGCAGAACGAAGACAGATTACATACATAAATCAAGACAACCGTGTGGGGCCAATTCACATATTCCTTTCACATGTCCCTCGTATGCATGAGGACCATCACACTCGCATACTCTCGATCTCTCAATGTCCTCACAACCTTGTGGGGGCAATTCGCTTTTTTCTTTCACACGTCCCTTAACTGCACGAGGACATAATACTCTCTATGTCCTCACAATTTCTGAGCTTTCGTTGATATTTTTTTCTCTTTCACACGGCCCTTGACTGTGTGAGGACATAATACTCTCTTATCCTCACAATAGTACAACGCAGCTTTAAACACCATACACCTACATGCAAATAGATCCAGGACAAAGTGGTATCAGCATGAACGAATTGGTTATTACTTCAAAGAATGTTCAGTTTCTTTGGAGTTTAACGCCCGTTCAATAGTATTTCAGTCGAATACAGGCCGCATATTCCATATATTTGCATTTTGTCTGACAGGCCAATGACCAACCAGTCAGGACACCAGCGTTTTTGAGTTATGTTGCTTGTTTGTGTGCCTGGTCATAAGTAGCAACTATTCACAGCTAAAGCCATGGTCATGGACCAAAATAACGTGCATACAAGCTTTATGATATTGTTTTATTGTGCAATTATATTAACCTGTCAAAATTTTCATAACTTAACGACTCTAGGTCAAGTACTTTTGGAGATACACGCAACAAAACGAAATAAGCCAAAATTTCCAAATTTAAGGGTCATAATTCTTTAGTTACTAGCGAAACGTGATGCCATGATCGTTAAACAGATGGAATTACGAACTCGACCGATTATGAGACTCTCATAAATTAAAATAGTGCGTGCGGCAATTGTAACATATGCACATTTTGGCAGGTTAATAAAACACATAATACCATTACATGTCTTTCGGACTATCTTATCCATAACACAATCATATTGGTTTGAATTGAATTACAAGATACACAATCCAATATATATTTATTGTTTATTTGTGCAAATAAGTACAATGTCGACATTTGACATCAATTTCAATAAACCAAAGAAATCATACAAATCACACTACAAGAAAGCCATATATAATGTACATGTCTCTGTTTAACTACAATGTTAACTTTTTTCTATGCCCTTTTCTCGGCCCATTTTTGTCCAACTGTCATTCTCACATTTCCTACAACTAGGGTAATGCACTTTCTTAAAACCCCTCTGTCTGTTCCGCAAGCCAAACAAACGTAATTCTAACCCTAGCCTTGCATTTTATAGTTGAAAAACATAACTTTCATTTTCGATTTTTTCAGAACTCAACAAGAGGGCCATAATGCAGGCCGTCAACTGACTTTTGGTGAAAATATAGGAATTTTTTGTCCAAAATATATGAGGTTTGAATATTATTATTACCAAAATATAGGAATTTGACGATAAAAATCTGCTTGGTCAAGCGTTTTGTCAGTAACCATTTCCTTACTTGAGCGCATTATAAAAACTCTTTTACTTCTAACAACAGGAAAACACAATTCAATGCAGGCTTTACACTTTACCAAGAAACATATCATTATTAAAAAAATAAAATTCACTCAGTACGGCATATGACAAAGTTGACCACCACAAACTTGTTTTTAAGTTGAAAATCAGGATGTTTGAGGTTCGTATCACCTCAGATGTAGAAGGCTTTTCAAACCGAGTATAACAGGAATGAGTCCTATGGTCAAGTTTCTTTCTCCATGTAGCTTAATATTCATGACCTAATGGTAACTGTGGATCTGTATGCATCTTTTTTCAGCTTACACCATAGTGTCCTCAACATTCAAATAACACACAACATCACAATACCTACAAATAACTTGCAAAATAAAGAATCATGGAAAAATAAGAATTTTCAATACCAAGACAAATGTGAGGTACTCAGAATACACAGGAAAAAGAAACTGGTCATAGTCAATATAACTTTTACATAGCACCACACTCAAAACCACAGAAAATACAAAATATCTTGGTGATCATTTATAACTACTATATTAAACCTCATATGGTCATCCTGCATAATAAACAATGTAAAAAACAAGGCAAAAACAGTCTGAGATGCATACTATTCTGCTATGTGGCACCCTTGGCAAAACTGCATATTCATTCTTTAAAGATGCCAAAAAATTCTTGTTTTACTAAAATGCCCTAGTTCATAATGTAATGTAATAGAGATGTGTCTGCCTTTTTAAACAGTATAACTTTGACAGTATAAATTTACATTTGAATCCGTAAACAGTCAATATCGATCACCTGAGTTATGGACTAATCAAAACAAACATTTTGTTCATTTTTTGTGTGTGAAAGCAGCATGGCCCATATTCGAACTCGTCCGAGATTTCATCAATACAAAGCTACCAACCAAGTTTCATGAAGAAATGACCAAACATGTAGTGTTTTCTAATGCAGCCTCTAATGTTCACAAGCTTTTTAAAAAAATACCAATGGTAACCTTTTTCTTTTTGACCTCACATTACCCATATTTGAATTCCTCCAAGATTTCACCAATAGATAGTTCTCATGTGATGTCATAACAGTGGAAATTGGTATGTGGTAGACTTATTATTTGTGTACCACTGGAAAGCTGAGACCTTTGTCTATATGTTTTATTCCATTCAAAATTAATATGAAAAAGATATAATCAAAATGGTTACATTATAAAAACCAGGTTTTTTTCTCAGGTTTAGGGGAAGGGGCCTGGCCTTATAATTTAGGGGAAATTTTCATGACAAAACGTCCAAAAGGGGAAAGAAATTGTAAGATTAACTTTGAATTTCTGGAAAAGTGCAATTTTTCTGTGGGAAAGGGGCCTTTTTGCTAGCGGAAGCGGCCTTATAAGTCCCCTTTTATATAAGGAAAAAAAAACTGAAAACTGATATATCGGGTTTACAGTGAAAAAATCGACAGATTCAAATTTCTCATTTTTTATAATGCGTAAGGAAACAAGAACCATGTGCAAAATATGAATTTCAAGAGCTTTCCAACGATGTTTATATCATAAAAATCGGACCAAGAACAAGAAAAAAAAACGAAATTTTGCCCCTATACAGTCTATATCAAAGGGTCTTGTTTTTACACTCCAACATGGCCACCAATGAAAGGGATTTCCAGTGATTTTCACTTGTGTGGGAACTATCTACATTTGTATAACTAAAATAATGACCATGTTTTATGAAGATTGGACCAAAAATGCAGCCTCTAGTGTGTTCACAAACATTTTCTTTTAATAGCAATGGCGACTTAGTTTTTGACCCCACATGATCCATATTGAAAATTGTCCAAGATTTCACCAATACAATGCAACTGACCAAGTTTTATGAAGATTAAACTAAAAATGTAGTCTCTAGAGTGTTCACAAGGCAAAAGTTGACGACGCACAACGACGGACGAAGACTGGTCACAATAGCTCACCTTGAGCACTTAGTGCTGAGGTGAGCTAAAAATCAATAACTGCCCAAAAAATAGAATAAAGCGGTGCCTCAGAAACTAAACATTAGTTTTTTTAGCCTTAGTGTGAGTGTATCATAATGGCCACACACATTTTATGGCAACAATTCAGCAACAACCTTTTCTTTCTTCTTCATTTCTGTTTGGGCAATTGCCCACACCTGGTGTTTTAATTTCAACCAAGGTAATGATTTTAAGTTTGTATCCCCATTTGTTAGCTGGAACCTGACAACCTCTGCCTTACAAGGAGGCTTTTTCTTTCGCACGGCTTCTTGCACTAGAGGCTGCATCTGCACCTTCTCCAGGCTGGACCAGATTCTCTTTTTTGACACTGAAAATTTTGCCAAAATGTAAATGATTAACAATCTAGAGGTTACTCTTTTAAACTTAAGACAATCTCAAATCCAGATTACACATCTGACATGCTATTGAATCATACTATTCCCACCAACATGCTAGGTTCATTAGCAGAGCCCAGAATTATAACAAGAGCCCCGGAAAACGGACGTCAAGCTCGACAATCCTCTGTTTTTTACTGCAATAAAGGCAGTGTTTATTCAAATACGGCTCTGACAGTGCACAGAAGACGACACATAGAAGGTCATATTCAGGCAACCTTCCCGTCAGCTAATCGAATGCTAGCTTTCACGTTTTTGAGTTTTAATATATCAAAAAAGAAATTCTATGTTTTAACTGACCTACAAGTATGTGCAATTACAAAGAATCCTGTATTTTTATAACTCACTGAAACTCCATAGCAATGACTTTGTGACTTATTAATATAAAACAAATAAAAATATCATATTTTTTTACATGAAGTCTCAGTCTTCCATAGGTTGCATGATGCAGTTTAAATTTAGTGTCTGACAAATTAAGCTAAAATTTAAATTTAGGTAATAATGGCGAGTTTAGAAATTCCCTTTATTGAAGAATAAAAAACTGAATGGGTTGTCCTCAGATCTTCCAGTTTAAGAAGATTGTGCACTTTAGTCAGAGCGGTGAACCCCCTTAAATGCAGAAAAAGCACAATGAATTCCTCAACAATACCTTGAACCATTCTTTTCTTTGATGGTGGAGCCTTGCAGGGTACATCGTCCTCGTCAGTGTCCGACTGAAGATCTGAAAATGAGAGCAGAATAGAACATAACAGATTCAATTGATGTTTGAAACCATGGTTTCATAAAAGAACATGGAAATACTGTAGCATTTGTGCCAGCAAGAGAAAATGCTTTTTTTTTGTATTACAATTTTATCAAGAATTCTGAAGAAGGAAGACCATTTTCAAATGCCAACACATTTTTGTCTGCCGCACAATGTCTATGTCAAATGAAGGTCAAGGTCAAAGTACATGTCAGAGTGGAGAACCCTCTTAAATGCAGAAAAAGCACAATGAATTCTTTAACAATACCTTGAACCATTCTTTTCTTTGATGGTGGAGCCTTGCAGGGTACATTGTCGTCGTCAGTGTCCGACTGAAGATCTGAAAAGGAGACCAGAATATAACATAAATGATTCAATTGAAGTTTCAAACCGGTAAGTTTTTATAAAAGAAAATCGAAATACTGTAGCATTTGTGCCAGCAAGAGAAAATGTTCTTTTATTCGTAATACAATTTTATCAAGAATTCTGAAGAAGGAAGACCATTTTCAAATGCCAACGCATTTCTGTCTGCCGCACAATGTCTATGTCATGTGAAGGTCAAGGTCAAAGTACATGTCAGAGTGGAGAACCCCTTAAATGCAGAAAAAGCACAATGAATTCTTTCACAATACCTTGAACCATTGTTTTCTTTGATGGTGGAGCCTTGCTGGGTACATCGTCCTCGTCCGGCTGAAGATCTGAAAAGGAGACCAGATTATATATAATATAAAGGATTCAATTGAAGTTTCAAACCGTGTTTTTATAAAAGAAAATGGAAATACTGTGGCATTTGTGCCAGCAAGGGAAAATGCTTTTTTTTCTAAATACAATTTTATAAAGAATTCTAAAGAAGGAAAAGAACATTTTCAGACGCCAACGCTTGTCTGTCTGCCGCACAATGTCTATGTCATGTGAAGGTCAAGGTCAAAGTACACATACCAACTGACAAGCTCTGTGGCAAGAAAGTTTTTGAATATGAATAGACTCCATCCAAGAATAAATAAGTTTCAAGAATTTGGATACCGGTATATCACTGTCAGAATTTCTACATATAGGATACATGTCTTAATTCCATGTAACAGAACTGACACCCTGTGCCTTTTCATAAAGTTTTCAAATTATCATTCCTGGTTTACAGAGTAGGTGTGACATCTGTGAATATACTGTAAATATATATGTTTTTTCAAAGCAATAACTTTTATCTAGAAGTACACAAGGTGAATGTTCAAAAAAATGTTGATACTGCACTCTGGTGATGTCAATAAAATTCTTTTAGAAGTATCCAATGCCTTTTATTATACTACGATGTTAATAAGATTTAGTATAATAAGTAATTACCAAAGTCCTCTTCAGCACCATCCTCATCATTTTCTCCATCTTCCTCTTCACTTTCTTCGAAATCTGCAGAATGAACAATATATTGTTTTATTCAACCACACCATCTCCAACAAGCTGGTGGTTGGTATAAGGACCACAACTCCAGCATTCTTTATTCAAATCAATACAACAACTAGTTTGTTTCTGAAAAAAAAAAGGCATGTCTCCCACCACTGCCCAACGATCCCACCCCTTTGTAATGGGACTGGAAATATGAAAAAAAATTACCTGGTATAAGTCAACAAAGCAAACAAATATTGACAAAATTGCATACTAAGCTTAATTAATACTAAGTATTTTATGATAAATTTACAAAACAGTTCGAATTTTATATGCCTCTCGTAGATTTCACAACAGCTTTTGATCAAGGTGGTTCTTTTAAGAAATATGAAACATGGAGATATTTATTTACTATTTATGCCCCATAACACAGTCCCAGTGTGTATATAGTAATAATTTTGTTTCCAAATCATTTTCTTCTGATTTCTGATGTCTCAGATTTTCTCTATAGATTAAAAGAAATCAACAAAATCCTTTTTTTAGATGAGTGAGTTTCTGATTAGGTTTCTATACATATTTATAGCAAACATTGTCCATTAAAACCTGGAGTCCCACATTAATTCATCAATGTCATAAGAAACAAGGAGATAGACATTTCATTATTAAGTTTACGAGCAGTCAGTTTTTCAGCCAAATCATTTTAACAACTGTACCATATTTCTGTACTGAGCAATACATGAGAAATACATATTCACTTCTGACTCAGAATTTCTTTATGTTTTAAATTTGTTTTCATTACATTGCAAAATAGGCAATTCACAACTAGACAAAAACACCTTAAACTAAACTAGCCCGTGAAAAGACCACTGATGCCAAAGACTAAATAATTAAGCACTGCTCTTAATGGACCACGGTCGGCGATCTGATTGGCTGAAAATGTAGGTTATATTCTTAAGTATCAATTCTCAATTTAGTATCTTCAGCCGGTACTGAGAAAATGTGTGGACACTGAGAATTTCTTCTTTTTTTTTTACGACATAACACACACATAATGGACAAGTAACACCTAATGCCTCACACCCACTATCCTTGTAGCTAGAAATCAGAAATTACCTTCAAGATTGATGTCATCCAAGCTACGTCCTGCAAACTGAGCTGCCTTGCCTTCCTCTATGGACATGAGAAGTCGCGACACCTTTGCCAACTCTATCACATCGTCCTGAAGACGGTAAAAGCGTCTGTGCACACTCAGTTCGTGGCCCATGTGACGCGCCAACTCCCCCAATTCTGACTCGGACAGATTGAAAACCTGGAACAAATGCAGCATTTACCAATAATGATATTGATAACATAACTAAGCTACACTGCATGTATATAGGTAAGTTGCAGTCAATTTTATTCACATCATAATTCCTGAAAAGAAATAACTGCACATAAATCTCAAGTGCCATGTGATTAGGAAGTGGGTTTGTTTGTATGGTTTTAATGTGCACTGACAGAATGTACCGAAACATCATCATCTGCAACATATCACTGATAATTGACACTCTGGCTCACCTGTGACACAGTGGCTAGGTATTTTCTTAGCTTTGTGCTGGTGATTCTTTCTGGGAATTGCAGCTCACAGGCCTGTACTGTCCTTCTGATGCAGTCACTTCCCCTCTTAAAGTTGCTGTCTCCCTGAAAGGAAACAAGTAGTGACATCAAAGCATAAGAGAAATCACTTGCTGCTGAACTGGTTTTGGAAAGTTTTCAAGAGCTACAGACAAGCTTTTGAGATCATTGGATTTATAACTAGTGTTGGTAATTGGACCCTAAATTACAGGACTGATTTAAGGATACTGAAATGATAGACCATCTATTATTCATGTTCTGGTGAGTATTTACTCCAATGTTATTCATGATGTGCTTTCACAATAAAATTAAATAATTTTACAGCATATATTACATCTAGTACATGTAAAAGTAATAATATTTAACTTTTGATTCTTTGAACAATAATCATATTTTTCGGCCCTAGGCTGACTGATTTCTATTTGACGTCCGTTCTACTTACAGTGCTATGTCAAGGTCGTTGACATTGTTACAGAGCATTCTAATTGATCAGCAAAATTGTGTACGGAGATATTTCCTGAGATTAGAACTTTTCCCTATTTATTGAGAATAATCAATTTCTATGCAGGTATATCCAAATGGCAAGCATGAAGTCATTCAATGGATTTACTTTTAAACAATCATTTCCTTGCTAGCCTGGTTTCAAAGACTACAAATTTCGGAACCAAACAGCCATTTGATCTGTTTGTACTTTGGTACTGGCTCCTTTGGCGGCCTGTATGACTAAATACCAAACATGAGTCATATTGGGAAAAATGAATGAAGATTTCAAATGTGAATATTTTTTAATGGAACACAAAATGAAATGAAAACACAGTTGACCGTAATTCTTCACATTCAATATGCTAATGTAGTAGCGACCAAAATGTTGCAGTTTTCCTTTACACATTATAAAAACAACATTTAAAGGATTGGTGTCATTTATGTAAACATTTCATGTTATATGGCCAAGAACCTTTTCTAAAAATACTTCTTGAAGTTTTCCTTTGTTGTTATATAATTTTGTAAAGACAGAGAAAATTAGGACTGAATTACCTAATTCATTTTCCAGACTTTTCACAGACTGTGGGAACCAAGTAACAAAGTTGAGAACAAACTCGAGTTTATCAAATTTATAGTGCAAAGACTGTAACTCTGACATACCTGTGCAAATACATGCGGATTGCAACTTTTCACCCCTCCTTCTGCCCTTTTGTCCACCAAAGCTTGTATGGCTGCCACCATTGTTTTGGTAAGAAGAACAGGCACGCGCTTGTACTGCTTTCCAACAACTTCTACCAAACTCATTCTAGAAAAGAAAACATTCAGTTAAATAATGTATCCTTTCGAAAAAAAAAACAGTAAGTGTATATTCTGTAGACACTATAATCCTCCAACAATAATTTGATGGTTATAACCATTACCTAGAGGAATCCAAAACAAAAAATAGTTAAAACCAGAAACTATGGTCAATGGTCTACGACTCTGATATCACTGATAAATAGAAGAAAACAAAGAACAAACATCTCCCCCCCCCCACAAAAAAACATAGGTCACTTGAAAGCCAAGGTCAAATTTACACAACTGCTGGAAAGGTCTTGTGGCAAGGATATTCATGTACATATATAAAAAGAATCCACAAAGGGATAAGAAAGTTATAGCCAACATGCTGCTGCCACCGACACCCTAACTATGTTAATACCCGATTTTTTACATGCAAGGACATGTCTCAAGAAAATCTTAACAATCAAGGTGCATACTAATGAAGTATATTGTTTCCTGCTTAGAAGTGATAGTCCGCTGTAGATTATCCAGGACTGCTCTACAGGTATCCGTCTAAACTACCAAAATGCATTTAAAACTAAATCAACTTACGTCTTCATCAAATGCTTTTCTATTGGTTGCAATGTTGAAACAAGTTCTTGGTTTTCTCTTCCCCAAGCAGGTCGACCTACAAACTGTGAAGTTAGCATCTTTGACCCCTCACTCGCCCGTCTTTTGTTGAAAAGTATGACTCTAGCGACTGTTACTTCTGCAAGCGCATTCCAGTGACTTGCGCATGGGCAGTCCAGCAACAAACTTGTCCTTTCAACGGTGGTAGTCTCTAAGTAGTTCTGAAGCAAACAAGAATAAACTGTAAAGGAGCCATACTTATGGAGTATATATTTTATGGCAACTTTAACCCAACACTGATCTGCAGAAAAAATACAGCATCATTTGCGTACACAAGTTTTTTTTTGAAGATTTGACCTACTGACCTAGTTTTTTGAACCAACATGACCCACTTTTGAAGAATTTATAAAGACAAGCATCCTGACCAAATTTCATGAAGATCTGATAAAAAATGTAGACTCTATCGCGTACACAATCTATAACTGTTGCTGACGCACGATGCCGGACAAATGATGATCAGAAGAGCTCACATTGAGCACTTCATGCTCAGGTAAGCTAACAAATTGTTAGAGGAACACTTGATTATGCTACACACCAAATATCATAGCTCTATGCCTGGTTTTGGACAAGAATATTTTTAAAGTTTTTCAAGTTGCCAAGGCAACCAGAATTCTACATGGAATTCTTTGAATCACTTTGGTACAGCTTCGTGCAAGGAACATCCCTGCCAAGTTTCACGAACATTTGCCAAGCGGTTTAGGACGATATGTTATTTGAAGTTAAGGTAAAATGTTGAGGTGAGCTAATAGACAGATTACAACTTAAGGTACAAAATTGCATCTACTGGTTCACATAATAGGGATAATTTTACTCACCACATATTTCAAAAGATCCTCTGTCAATGGTAGAAGTACTTTCTTGTTATATTTCCTTTCTGATAGTGTGTGATGTGCAAGAGAGGAGACTGCTTCAGAGAATTCCTCAGTATACAGGCTGATAAACTGATCTGTTTCATCTTTTTTTGAAATTTCCAGTTTTCTGATGGCTTGGCCTCTTTTCAACACAGCAATTTTCTTCAAAAGCTGGCCTGCTTTCAAAGCTAAAGAAGGTTTTTTAAATGTTCTGGTTCCAGTTGATGATCCTTCTGTGGATTCTCCAGACATATTACCCACAGCTTTCAAACATATGTCAAATTTACTGGGTGTAATAAAATCATCAATATCAGCCGACTCTAGACCAGTTAGAGATCTCAGTTCAATTTTGACTCTTCCAAGAATTCTTAATTTCTCTCTGACTTGACAAGCACGTTGGAGGCCAAGCTTTCGTAGTTGCACCTTTCCAAACAGTAGTAGCAGTTTGTCATTCTTCACAGCACGGCTGACATCGTCCATATGAAAGCGCTTCACAACATGATCAATGAATTCTTCACTGTCTGATCCAAACACATCTGTTCCTAAAGCCCCTTGAAGTATGTATTCTGCTGAACGGACGCAATCATCTGCCGATTTTTTTACCTCTACTGCATTACTGACATTGATTTTCTCTTCTTTGAAAGAACAAGTTTTTACATGTCTCCAAAGTTCACCTTTCACAAAGAATGTCAAACAATATGGGCATGGAAGATAATTGCTGGCAGAACTTCCCTTCTCTTGTGCTGGGCGCCTTCCAACATAAAAAACACCGTTCTTTTTTATCAACACACTAATGTTATGGTTGAAGTTTCCCAGGTTCCGGTATTTTGCAAACACCCTCTTTCTCTTGGCTGAATCATCTGCGGAATTTTCCTTGGATGTGGATGGCAGCTGCCCAATCTCTGGGACATCTTGATGAGCCTTTTCCAAATGTCTTGCCATTTTACTAACGGATTTTTCGCAGAAGAAACAGCAATGCTTTTTCGAGTAGTCTCGTTTTTCTGAATCTGTTACTGTCTGTATAACAATTTCTGGAGAAAAAATAAATAAAAAATTACTAAGGCATTTGGTATATCTGTATATGGTGGCAATCCTGTGCATAAATTCAAAATGTGTATGGTTTACATTCTTGGCATCAGACGATGACAATGCAGACATGTATGAGTTTTTGAACTATTTACTCAGTTGGGTGGTACATGTACATCCTGTCGTTTGTAACTGTGTTTTCCCATACTGACAGAAGAGGACCCAACCTTAGAATAAAACATTTTCTTCATTGTTATTCCATCGTTGACAAAAAGGCTTTGTAATATATTTAACAATAGAAATGAAAGTCCATATAAGTTATGCAAATACACTCAACAATGAAGTTAACCAGTTTACATAATTTATGCAGATTAAAAAGAAAAATAAAACAAAACATGCTGCGTTCAGATTTACACCATGCAGGCTTGCAACTCTAGCATTTAAGCCTACCATTAAAGACTGAAAGACTCTCTGACTTGCAGGTTGTTATGGAAGTAATTGTTGAATCTAGAAATAATTTGGTCACATGAAATAATATCGGACAAAAGCTGTGAACAGTATTTTCCATGATGCCAGATTTACTGGAGTATATTCTCTAATCAAGAGACAGTTTTAGAACATCTGTTGAGTCTGTGGATAATTCTTATTGATAGAAGTTATTAAAACACAACTGCACTAAGCGGAGACAGAAAAAAACAAGTGCATATTTTGTTTGATTGTGTAAAGTGATGAGGATAGCTACACATACTTAACACCGCATTACTTAACCTGAAGACCTACTACAGGTAATATACATGATCTTTACAGGTCTTTGCGCGACCACATTGCCAAAACCATGCATTTGTTTCCTACAAGAAGACTCCATTTCCAAATGGACGGAATGTGCTGAGTAGTTACGAATGAGGAAAATGGAAATCACTAGTGGGCCATGCCGGAGATGGCAGTGTTTTTATGAGTAAAAATGATCGCTGTTTCCTGAAGATCTTTTGAGTAACTGGGAAGAGACTGGATGGAGCTTAAAACATGACGTAGAATTGCCTATTCTTGTAATTGAACATTTTACAGTCTGGATGGTACTTTGCTGATTTTGATTTCCCATTTCAGGTCTGCTTTACTAAACTTGTTTATCTCCGCATGGAATTCACATATATTTATTTCTGCAAATTTCCTTGTTTTTTTTTCACACTTCTTCCCTGTTTTGTAATCAGTGCCATATACTACATAGGTGTTTACGTAAAAGACAAAACTGCAGTGTAAGGAATACATTTACACAAGACTGGAGGAGAGCATGGAAAAGCACAGATACAAGATTGGGTTTACAACTTGATAAGGGTAAACTGTCTGAAAACACACGTGCATGTCCACATTTTCGATGTCAGATGTGAAGAATGTACATCATACTCAGTTCTAATTTTGGCACAGGATGGCTTCAATACAGAATGACTTGTATGTATCTAATATATAGCACTGACACACTGGAAAAAAACACAATTGTTTGCCGAATTTCACAACAAAAATGTAAAATTCATAAGGGACTTTTCTTCAGCCTTTTCACTATCTTCAGGAACCAATTTCTGTGAAGACATTAAATTTCGTGGGTAAAAATGTTTGTGGATTTTCCATTTCTGAATTTCATGGGTACATAAATTTTTTGGTTTTTCGTTTTCTTAACAAGTTGACAGAGCATGCTGTTATATTCCTTGAATTGAATTTGTGGATATGTCAACTCATGAAATCCCACAAAATGAACCCAGCAAAACTTATAAATCACAAGCAATTTGTACTAAAAAGCACATTGTTGCTGCAATATGTAGGATTTACCTTCTTTTTCTGGAATAGATCCTGTTGTTGAATCCGCAGATACCTTTATTGGGCCCTTTGAGAGAAAAAGTATATATAATTATTCATTTAATAACAACAGACAGGTATTTCTGTTTTATTTTGAATATTTATACCAATAATGAAAATTACTAATGACATAGATTTGCTAAACTTTTAACTTGCAGTTTCAATTGTCTTTGTTCAAGTTACACAAAAGCTACATTGAGCATAATATGCCAGTTCTTGCAGAAAGCTGACTCATGAGTGACTACTATCTGTATACACAAAGAACAAAGCACTTACAGATGAATAGACATTCCTTATAAACCATGAATGTATTCTAAACAATATAATCTCTCTAATACCAATAAACAAATCTGGCATAGCTCACCTGTACTTCAATTATTTCCGAGGCTTCAGAATCTGATACTGTTTCAAGGTGAGGATCACCTGCTGATCCTACTACATTCAATAGCAAGTCGTGAGGATCTGTATGGTCATCATGATCAATGAAGACTGTTACAACACCTGTTGGGCAAAATTAGTCTTGCATCTATTACTGACAAAAAACTAAGTATTAGACATTACACTATTCTAAGCAGTATAGCCAAAGACCACAATCAACTCCATTCATTTATGGAAGTCGGTAAACTACACTTGTGCAAAGTGCCTTGCAGTTCAGTACCTTGCAGTAAAAAAACAACTTTTCTACATGCAACACTTTGTCTCAACAACGTATGTTTTAAACTGTCAACTCTGAACAAAAGTGCCAAACTGTCGCAATATTTGCCTGTCAGACATTCGATTAAAACACCACGAAGAAAATGTCTTATTTTAACTAACAAATACCAGTAAGACATTATCCATCAATTTCATTCAGAGTCACCAAGATTTGCATGAGAGCATCCCTACTACACTAAATAAATACAAAGATTATAACTAGCACTCACAAACTGTAGTTATTCACTCACTTCATTCAGAGTCACCAAGATTTGCATGAGAGCATCCCTACTACACTAAATGAATACAAAGATTATAACTAGCACTCACAAACTGTAGTTATTCACTCACTTCATTCACAGTCACCAAGATTTGCATGAGAGCATCCCTACTACACTAAATGAATACAAAGATTATAACTAGCACTCACAAACTGTAGTTATTCACTCACTTCATTCAGAGTCACCAAGATTTGCATGAGAGCATCCCTACTACACTAAATGAATACAAAGATTATAACTAGCACTCACAAACTGTAGTTATTCACTCACTTCATTCACAGTCACCAAGATTTGCATGAGAGCATCACTTATACACTGAATGAATACAAAGATTATAACTAGCACTCACAAACTGTAGTTATTCACTCACTTCATTCAGAGTCACCAAGATTTGCATGAGAGCTTCACTTATACACTGAATGAATACAAAGATTATAACTAGCACTCACAAACTGTAGTTATTCACTCACTTCATTCCGAGTCACCAAGATTTGCATGAGAGCATCACTTATACACTGAATGAATACAAAGATTATAACTACCCACTCACAAACTGTAGTTATTCACTCACTTCATTCACAGTCACCAAGATCTGCATGAGAGCATCACTTATACACTGAATGAATACGAAGATTATAACTATCCACTCACAAACTGTAGTTATTCACTCACTTCATTCAGAGTCACCAAGATTTGCATGAGAGCATCACTTATACACTGAATGAATACAAAGATTATAACTAGCACTCACAAACTGTAGTTATTCACTCACTTCATTCACAGTCACCAAGATTTGCATGAGAGCATCACTTATACACTGAATGAATACAAAGATTATAACTAGCACTCACAAACTGTAGTTATTCACTCACTTCATTCAGAGTCACCAAGATTTGCATGAGAGCATCACTTATACACTGAATGAATACAAAGATTATAACTACCCACTCACAAACTGTAGTTATTCACTCACTTCATTCAGAGTCACCAAGATTTGCATGAGAGCATCACTTATACACTGAATGAATACAAAGATTATAACTAGCACTCACAAACTGTAGTTATTCACTCACTTCATTCAGAGTCACCAAGATTTGCATGACAGAATCACACCAAATTACAACCTAAATTATATACAACAGGGATCAATACTGTAGCAGTTTTAGCATGGGTGTTGAAAAGATGAATGCAGAATAATAAAACAGACGTGTCTTTTTGACATGAACCTCCCTGCCTGGGTATGGACACAAACTGATGTCATCTGTTAAACAACATTACTGCATGAACTGCTGCCTCACACAGCAAAATATGGAAGCAAATTTTGGGGTAGGTTTCAACAAATGCCTCAAGCCATGAAAGAGAAAGACTAAGCACCACACCTTTAAAACAGTACCTGTATATGATTAAAGAGCTAAGACAAATTTCAGATAATGATGGGTACCTGCAGGTTCTGGTTCCCTATCAATTTCTGAACTGCTCTGGTGGCAGTACTCCTGCTTGCCCCTTGTTTGCTTCTGCTCCACATCCTAAAACACAATAATTGTAAACTTTATTGCCATCACTTAATTAAATCATTGAAAACGATTGTTTTTGATGCATTCCAGACCAGTAAAATACAGAATGTTGTATTTAATCGTATGATCACTCAGGTAAATTAGTGTACCGATTTCACAACAAATAAATCAATAGCATGTTTGCTTCAGGGTATTTGAGAATTAAATTGGGTTATGCCATTAATATCAGTCTTTTTTTATCAGTCACTGTTGAAACACCCTTATTCTGAAACTGTGGAATGTTGAAAGCTAATGAATCTGAGCAAGTTGGATCCTAGTTTCACACAATCCCTGCCGTACCTTGCACTTTTCCTCTTTCTGAGCCTTGATCTCAGGAGTTGCGAGTTCTTCCCCTTGCCGAGTCTTGATGACCTCAGCGAGGTAGACTTTTCGTCTCTGAGCTTTGACCTCCTGAGCTTGATCATGTCCCAATTTCTGAGCCCCAATCTCCTCAGCTGTGCCATATTCCCTTTTCTGAGCCTTAATCTCCTGAGCTGTGCAACTTTCCTCTTTCTGAGCCTTGATCTCTAAAGCTGTGTCAACTTTCCCTGTCTGAGCTTCGATTTCCTGAACTGGGCCACCATCCTTTTTATGAGCCTTCATCTTATGAGCTGGATCATATCCCCCTTTCTGAGCCTCAATATCCTGAGCTGCGTCACGTTCCCCATTCTGAGTCTCCATATAATGTACTTGGTCATCTTCCCCGATCTGAGCCTCGATTTCCTTAGCTGTGACACCTTCACCTATTCTTATCTCCATCTCCTGTGCTGGATTTTGTACTCCTTTCTGAACCTCCATCTTCTTAGCTGGATCTTGTCCCCCTTTCTGAGCCTCCATCTCCCGAGCTGAGTTATCTTCACCTTTCTGAGACTCCATCTCCTCAGCTGGATCTTGTCCCCCTTTCTCCGCCATTTCCTGAGACTGGTCATATTCCCCTTTCTGAGCCTCGATCTCCTTAGCTGAGACATCTTCACCTATCTGAACCTCCATCTCCTGCGCTGGATCTTGAACCCCTTTCTGAACCTCAATCTTCTGCACTGGATCTTGACCCCCTTTCTGAACCTCCATCTCCTGAGCTGGATCTTGACCCCCTTTCTGAACCTCAATCACCTCACCTGGATCTTGTCCCCCTTTCCGATCCTCCATCTGCTGAGCTGGATCTTGTCCGCCTTTCTGAGCCTCCATCACCTCACCTGGATCTTGTCCCCCATTCCGAACCTCCATCTTCTGAGCTGGATCTTGTCTACCTTTCTGAACCTCCATCACCTCAGCTGGATCTTGTCCCCCTTTCGGAACCTCCATCTCCTGAGCTGGATCTTGTCTACCTTTCTGAACCTCAATCACCTCACCTGGATCTTGTCCCCCTTTCTGATCCTCCATCTCCTGAGCTGGATCTTGTCTACCTTTCTGAGCCTCCATCTCCTCAGCTGGATCTTGTCCCCCATTCCGAACCTCCATCTCCTCAGCCGGATCTTGTCTACCTTTCTGAGCCTCAATCTCCTCAGCTGGATCTTGTCCCCCATTCCGAACCTCCATCTCCTCAGCTGGATCTTGTCCCCATTTCTGAGCCTCCATCTCCTCAGCTGGATCTTGTCCCCCTTTCTGAGCCTCTATCTCCTCAGCTAGATGTTGTCCCCCTTTCTGGGCCTCCATCTCCTCAGCTGTGACACCTTCACCTATCTGAACCTCCTCCTGAGCTTGATCTTGTCCAAATATCTGGGCCTCCAACTCTTCAGCTGTCACACCTTCATCTATCTGAACCTTTATCTCCTCAGCTAGATCCTGTCCCCATTTCTGAACCTCCATCTCCTGAGCTGGATCTTGTCCACCTTTCTGAGCATTTGAGCCCTCCATCTCCCCAGCTGTATCTTGTCCCCTTTTTTGGGCTGCCATCTCATCGGCTGAATCTTGTCCCCCTTTCTGGGCCACCATTTCCTGAGCTGTGTTATCTTCCTCTTTCTGAGCATCCATCTTCTGAGATAGGTCATCTTCCACTATCCGAGCCTCAACCTCCTTAGCTGTGTCACCTTCACCTTTCTGGACCGCCATCTCTTTAGCTGGATCTTGTCCCCATTTCTGAGCCTTCGTCTCCTGAGCAGAGTTATCTTCACCTTTCTGAACCTCCATCTCTCGAGCTGATGCCTCAATACACTGTGCTGGGTCATCTTTCTCTATCCGAGCCTCGATCTTCTGCGATGAGTCATAGCTCCCTTTCTGAGCCTTGATCTCTCGAGCTGAAAAATAGTTATCAACAAGTCAATGAGGATTGCAGTGGCAATACAAAAGTTCCCTACCGGTCTATAGCATCATTATTTGCAACGCTTTGTCACTACATGCAATTAAGAATATTTATTGAAAACTTTAACATTTTTTTAAGCTGAACAAGTATCATTAACCTGGCTTAACTACTTTTTAAAGTTATAGCAAAATCCCATTTTTAGTCTTTCTTTTTTTTGCATTTCTGTTACCATAGCAAACACAATTTCCAAGGTATCAAAAAGAACAAACATACAAATTATATTTCAAGAATTTGAACAAATTATTGCAACTGCTCATGAAGATGTCATATAATGGTTTCCTGACCTATTCCAAAGCCATTCTTACATTTTTGTTTGTGAATTACAGTATCTATAACACCACTAAGAACAAGTAGAACTATCAGGAGGCGAATAGTTATTGCAGCACACATTAGCATGGGCAGAAATTTGCATGAAAAATAAGGCCTGTCAATAAAATTGATTATTTATGATTTAACTGTGTGGAATTTCTATAGGAATTCAGACCAATAAGGAAGATGATGGTTATTTATTGTCTTTGATTTAAATGATAATGTTTGTGCCCTAGTTTATACAAAACAAATTCTGATTTGACATGTAACTGCTGATAGAATTATTAAGAAACTAGAGATGTCACTAAACATTAGAAGCCCCCAACATTGCTTTAACACAGACACCCATCAATCATTAAAAGGCCTTTTAATCTGTCATTTTTCAATAAAAAAAATCACTGTGAACTTGACATTCGACTAGGGACTTCAAAATCAATAGTGGTCATCTGCTAGTCATGACTTACGTCCCGACCAAGGTCCATGAACCTAGGCCCAATCATTTACTACTTATTTATCACACAAGAATTTTAAGCCTATAGTAACTGTGACCTTGAAAGTTGAATTCAAGACCTCAAAATCAGTAAGGGTTTTCTACTGACATTGGATAATGTCCCCACAAAGTTTTATTAACCTAGGCCCTTTTGTTCTCTTGTTATTGATTAGACAAGGATTTCTAGTTGATGGTAACTATGACATTGACCTTTAATCTAGTGACCTCATCATCACAAACCACCCTACCAATCTTCATGGACCTAAACCGAACCCTTCTCTGGTTATTAATCAGACAAGGTTTTCAGCTGACGGTCACTGTAACCTTAACCTTTGGCCTCAAAATCAATAAGGGTCATCCACTGGTCATGAACAACATCCCTATAAAGGTTAATGAACCTAGGCCTATCGTCTATCTGGTTACTGATCGTTCAAGGATTTTGGGACTTACATATGTACGGACAACAGCAACACTAAGAACAGTGGGAGGCATAAAAATATTCAAAAATGTCTGAGGACTACTCGCCTCCTGGAACTCATAACAAGTAATTTAGAACTTTTTTCAAAGTAACTGTGACAAATGATACCTTTAACTTCTGCCTGTAAAAAGGAAATTCAAACATTACTGCATACAGAGCATTTGCACATGCAGAAACACACACACATAAGGATTTGTTATGATTCTACTTGTTAAGGCACTAGCATAACCACTTATTGATAGATAGCTATGTATCCTAGAGATATTTCTACCAGCACTTTTAATGCCAAGCAGGAAAAAATCCTCATATATACATGTAAGATTGGAACTAATTTATTAAATTGCTACCATAACTTATTGAAACTGCAATACCTTTTCCCATGGAAGCTCAGCCAAACCATAATCATAGGTTATTTCCTCTCCAACTTCAATATCCCTGCATAAAGAAAATGATAAAACTTGTTTCATATTAGGGTTTGTTTTAACAAGAGCTGTCCACGGACGGCGCACTCGACTATTCAGTCACTCTACATATTCTATATCACCAATGGTTATTTAAGTATATGCATAAAAGCTACTTATACATGCAAAACTTTAATTCTTTCAGTCCAAAAAAGGGGCATTATTAGTAAATAAAATTTAACTCCACCAGTGGTAATTGAAGTATATGCATAAAAGTGGCTTGCACACAAAACTTTAACCAAATATTTTAAGTCCAAAAAGGGGCATAATCAGTAATAAATTTAGTCAAGAGTTATCTATCTTGACCGTTTAATGCCCCTGAACATTGTGGTAAAGTTTTAACTCAATATCATCAGTGGTTATTGAAGTATATACATAAAAGTTGGCTTGACACAAAACTTTAACCAAATTTTCTGAGTCCAAAAAGGGGCATAATTTGCATAAAAATCCACCCAGAGTTAAGTAACTTAGTTATTCCAATAGTTTTAATGACTAGGAAGCCTCATGTAACGTTTCAATACAATATAAATGTAACGGTTTTTGAGAAATTCAGTACTTGCACGCAAAACTTTACCAAAAGTGTGGCGCCGACGCTTGGGTGAGTAGAATAGCTCTCCTTATTCTTCGAAAAGTCGAGCTAAAAACTGCAGACATGTCAATGCCTAAAACCTCATGATAAACGACCATAACTCACTCATCCAAATGGAACAGAACTAGGTTAGGTGTCAAATGTTCCATGTTGGGGAGCGTTCTCTGGATCTGTCCAAAGACACCAAGTACTGGTTCTTCCCAGGAAACGGACTCGAGAACGTCTCTATAAGCCTAAGGCTTTCGATGCAATCGAGCTAAAATAAATAAGTTTAAACTAAATGTTCATGTTAGGCCTTTAGTATCAAAGAAATCCAAGCAAGGAATGAAGAGAAGTGGAGATGACAAGATTTACAAGACCATCAAGCTGTTGATAAATACATACCTTGTGGCAAACAGTACAAGTTGTCCTTGAATCTCCTTCATCGATGCATTTCTTTCATTTTTGTTACCGTGGTTAACTAACCTTCCCAAGCGGCCTGATTCCCTGGAGGCATCAGTGCTAAAATTAAGTTACAAAAACTGAATGAGAATCTAGTCACTGCAGATACACAAATAAAACTTACAAGACCTAATTGAGTAGTATATATACTACTCAAAGCTTGCTAAGCACCAGGATTTTGTATAGCGGTCATTTTTGCTGCTGGCTTTTCATGCTCCGGTTGTTGGCATTTTTTTAGAGCTTGCTGTATTGTCTTTATGGAGGTAGTTAATAATGCCCTTTGGTTACATCCACTCAACAATGACAACAGTTTGAAGTTGGTAAGGCGGGAAAAAGTCGAAACTTCAGTAGGAATTGAAATTTCTCAAACTTTTATTGAAGGGTCAAGTTTGAGAAATTTCAACACCTACTGAATTTTCGACTTTTCCCACCCAACCAACTTTAAACTGCTGTCATGGTTGATTGGACGAATCCAAATGGCATAATAACCTAATTCCAGAAAGGCAATATAGTATCCATCAAAAAAATGTGACAACCTGAATGACGAAAGGCCGACAAGAAAAAAATACCGCTATACAAAAATCTGGTGCTTAGCAAACTTTGAGTATATATATATATGAAGTTTTGTTAAAAAGACCTGCATTTGGATTACTAGTCTCGAGGAATGGTTTGGATTGGATTTTGTATTTTACGCTGTTTTTTGACAACGAGGTCATATCACGACGTCCAGTTCACCTAACCAGCGCTCTTGGGTTCACCAGTACTAGCCGTCTATCTCCGCAAGCAACTGAGTGCTCCCTCACATGAGTCAGCTGTGAGGGACAACTAAACACTAGACTTTGACGCAATGCCTAGGTTCAATTATCAAGGAGAAAGTTTGCCGCTCCTGGTGGGGCTCGAACCCCTGATCCTTGCATTCGGAGTCCCACGCTCTAACTCGAAGAATGAATCCTGCAGTTTTAGACATGTAACAAATGCGTGAAAACATAGTCGGAGAACATTTACCACACTAGTTAATCAGCTTACCCACCTTTAAGAGTAACAGAGCTCGGTAAACATTTTTTTCACCGCTAACCACAAAGCAGTCAACCAACATCAATATAATTACTAGCCCAAGAGTACTCTAAACGTTTCCAGGGTGTAACCAGGGTATAACTCTTCTGAATAAATAACTAGCGTTATTTTAAATTATGCGTCTCATTACACATTAAATGCCTGTGTCAGTAATATTAGTAGTTATAAAAGTCATAAAATTTAGCTATCTGAAGCCACTTACCATAATTTCTTTCCTCCAGAGGTAAAGAAGAAACGAAACCCTGTTGGAATACATTCCCGCCTCTCCCCTTCGGCTGCAGAAATTGTTTCTCCTGCATAGTGCAGGAGAAATGCCCCAGCACTCCTCCACTGGGTTGTAACAATTCCCCTTCCTAAAGAGACAGATGTAAATTTCAAAGTACCTGTACTTCAAATCATGCAAAATATATGATTTAATTACACATTTCCAACATGCTCAAAAGTGAAGTATCAGGGTGCCGTTTCACGGACACATTTACGCTAGCGTAAGTAGAGACATGCGAGAACTGCCTGACTGGTCATCCACCATAATACAAAATAAAACCTTTGTTGAATTAAATGTAAATTGCTGTATATAAAAAATCAAACCTTAGAAACAAATCATTATTAACCCATACTGGTAAATGAAAGTCATTTTCTTGGTTTAGGCAATAGGTAACAGACCTGTCCAAGTGAGCAAAATGTAATGAGGACAGTAGTAATTCCATGTGAGGTGCCCAAATAGTAAGAAAGTGATGACTAAGCTAGCAATTAACTTACCCATTAAACCATGTATCCAAACTTTTGAAAAAAAATGTTTTTCTCTTCTAATAGAGATACACAGAGTTCCCAGACAGAAAAACTATGGAACACAAGGAGATATCCATTGCAGTACAGAAGCACATCACAGTTAGACCTTTCAAATGATGTTAAAGATCCAAGTAAAGTGTTAACATCTTTTGTCAGTAAAAATATTGATGGCAGATTATCCATTTCTAAGCACATGTCTGACTACATCTACATATAGGTACGGTGACATCCTGTGCAAATGTCCTCATAACTTTTTACCAATCTGATTTTTGTTTACAAGTTCTACTCAGGCTCTATTTGTTTAAATTATTTCTTTAGATAGATTTCAGATCTTTCAGGGATTTTTTTCAAGATTTTTGGACAATGACCCATACTCATGGATAATCAGTTACACATGCTTATACAGCATCATAGCCACGCTGAGGCACACCGAGGCACCAGCTGCCTCAGTTAAAATTAGCAGACCAAAAACAGTTATAAAATACTTGAAAGTTAGATATCATATAGTGTCAGAATAATGTCAGTTGTCCCATAGTCACAGAATTTGAGGCAATTTGAGGCACTTATGACTATTTTCGCACCATATAATTCCTGACATAATACCAAATTTATTACGGTTCCATAAATTGTTTATGTTTTTCGAGGTCACAATATTAAACAAAGCCGCTTTAAGCATAGTGTTTTACACTTCTTCTATGCATATGGTAAAATTATAACTTTATTGTTACTAAACTACTATGTATAACTTCAATACTTCGGGTTAATTTGTTTTAAAGCATGATTTAAGTGCCCTCCAAAACGCAACAGAGACGTACTAGGTAAAAAAAAATCCGAATAAAATAATGATGTCTGTGGACAGCGCTAAACTATTCGGATCCTTGTCACAGACAAACTCTACATGTATGTATGACCAAGTTTCATTGAAAGTTAGAATCACAAAAATTAAAAGTAAGATATAAAGTAGCACACATATTTTTAAGTATATTTTAAACAAAATCTTTTAAATTATAGCCAACTGCCAGAATTTGAACTAAAAATTTCCTAGTCATCCAGGACATAACTTGTATCTAGGCCATACAGAGTTTCCTAACCTCATAGTGCACTGGCCCTGAACACTAGTGTGAAACTTGTATAAAGTAAAAGGATTGAACAGCTTTCGAGATACTGCAACCTGCATCAAAATTTTAACTTAAAATTTGCTGAAGAACTTAAAACATCAAATTCTAACTCAGGGGACATTAATTTATGTCTAGGGCCATACAGAGTTAGGTAACCTAACTGTGACAGTCACAACACTTGTGTGATGTGTCAAATCAATTGATTTATGTTTTTTTAGATACAGCAACTTGCCACAAAACTTTATCTTCCCATTTCTATGTCAGTCAGAGGACATACTAGTAACATATACCAAGGGCCATACAAAGTTACAGGACGTGTTACATCCATGTATTTGTTTATAAATTCTGGAAGTCTGTAACTTGACCTTGAACAGTTTTAAAGTTATTTCCATTTTCCACAAACTTTTTTGTGTACGAAGGGCAATAATTCTGCAAGTATGTTTGCCAGTGTTGTAGGACATGTCACAGGCAAGTATTCTTGAATCAGAAGCAGATTCTGAAAATTTGAGACTTGTATCTCAGAAAGTCTTTAAATTATATCCATTTTATGAAAACTTCATCCAAACTTCTATGTTTAATAAAGAGCAACAATTCTGAAGTATGTTTACAAGAATTATGGGGACTTGTAACAGGCAACTATTTTGTAATCATAAGCAAGTCCTAAAAGTCAGAGGCAATTAAAGGGGCCATACCTTTTGTGCAACAGAAATATACATTAACAAGCATTATGGTAAAATTGTTATAAACTATTTGAAATGAGTACACAAACATTCTTTTAAATTTTAAACTTGTTAAAATCCACATAATAGATGTAGAATGGCATGCCAAATTACTATACGTAAATTATAAAATCTTTTTTGACTGTCATAGTCAAAAAAGATTTTATCAACTATTACATTTGGCAAACAAATGCCTCTGAACATAAATGCTATTTTGTTATTCTGCAATATTTTCTGAGTAGGTTGAATTGTGCTTTGTAATTAAAACGTCTGAGATTTATAATTGTATCACTTTTGAACAGTTTAAGTTATTTCTATTTTATAACAAGAGCTGTCGGAGAACAGCGTGCTTGACTTTTCTTGTGCTTGTCAGACTTGCTAGCTTTATTTCTAAACCAATCTGTCCCGATAATATTGTCGCCAATTAACCAGTAAAAAGTTAATTCAGTTCTCAAGTTACTAAATGGAAAGCATTTTTTTTAATTTTCAAAACAGTGACCTAGATCTTGACCCCACCAATCATATATGTAATGTAATGAAATGTCTCACTATATCATATCAATTCACTGAGTTTCATTAAAATATTTCAATTTGTTCCAGAGTTATTAAGCAGAAACTGTTTTAGAACTAAACAGTGACCTTGACCCCACCCAACCCACTCCAAATGCAGTCCCAAGTAAAATATTGCTTTAGGGTATCTATATATGAAAAAATCATTCTTGAGTAAGAGAATGGAAATCTATTCTGTGGGAATGTAAAATGTCTAAGTGTAAAAAGGCCCCAAATTTTGACATATTTTAAACAAGAGTTATCAAAGTTGGCCTATGAATTTATTTTAATATCAGAAATAAGTGTTTAAGTTTGAATGAAAACTCTTTTGTCATTCCTGAGAAACAAGCAGACTGAAAAACTTCAACCTTCAAAAATAGCTGGCATATAAAAGTCTAAGTAATAAAAAGGCCAATAACTTTACAAAATTAAAACACAAGTTACCTAACATGACAAATGAGTTTATTTTCATATGGGGGATAAATGTGTCAAGTTTAAATAAAATGCCTCAAGCCATTCCTGCCACACTAGCTTACGGAAATTTTAACCTAACCAAATAGCATTCAAGGTAATTTTCTAAGTGTAAACTTTCCCTATGGGTTCATTTTAATTTAGGGAACTAATGTTTCATGTTTGAATAAAATCCCACAAGCCATTCCTGAGATACTAGCTTACCAAAAAACTTTAACCTGCCAAAATAGCTTGCACTATTACTATTAGTTTCCAAGTTAAAAAAGGCCCCTAATTTTGACAAATTTCAAATTAAAGTTACCAAACTTGGCCTATGTGGTCATTTCAATATAAGCAACTAATGTTTCAAGTTTGAATAAAATCCCACGAGCCATTCCTGAGATACTAGCTTACTGAAAAACTTTAACCTGCCAAAATAGCATGCAATGTAAATTTTATAAGTGTAAAAAGGCCTATAATTATGACAAATTTCAACCTAGAGTTACCAAATTTGGCCTATGGGTTCATTTTAATATGGGAAACAAATGCTTGAAGTTTGAAAGGAATCCCTCAAGCCATTCCTGAGAAACGAGCTTACCGAAAAACTTAAACCAAGGCGGACGCCGACGCGAGTAGAATAGCTTGCCTTTTCTTCGAAAAGTAGACCTAAAAACTATACCCAATGCAAATAGCGAAGTTAATTGTATGCTCCGATCATGGGTGTATTAAAATTTACCTTTCCCTGGAAAACACTTGATTTCAAACCCTGGTGGGTCATCATCCTTATGCAGCCATTGTTCAGCTTCGCTTACTGGCTTTACTCTTTTAGCACGACCTGAAATGCAAATCTTGATCAAGCAGTCTGCTTAAACACACTTTGAAGCTTGCAGGCCTTTTTCTGAACATTTATAGGAGGGACCCTAGAAAAAGTTCAAAATATGCATGCCATTATACAAAGTGGCAGGGATACTAACTGATAATTGTAGAAAAACTTATGAATCCCAATGGACTCACGCGTTTTAAAACTATGCGTCCCAGAGAATTTGTATGAGTCCCGTGGAATAAAAAATGACTAGTTCTAGAACAATTTAATCAAGTAAAATGCCATAGAACCATACTTTATAGAAATAATAAGGGAATAAGGTACATAAATGACAAAACTATAAGCCTAAAATTAACACTATGGCATTAATTGTTCAGCATCTAGCACTTGTCATATTAAGAATTATAACAAACACTGTCGCTTTTGACATACATGTCGCTCACAAAAAACATGCAAATCTAGCACGTGCGCGTTTCCCATGGTAACGTTCCATGTCAATATATGGAACATGTTAACTTTTATGTAGTCAGTCGAAATGTCAAAGATCTATATTTTCATCTTCTTTTGTCTGTACACTATTTAATTTATCTATTTCAACCTTCTATCTATAGAATTATCAAAGCAGACGTTAGGAACACCCTGTCAATAAGGGAATTTTCATTTAAATGTTGTCTTTTTCCTAAAGTAAAGCAGATCATATATGATTTTAATCTAGTCTACAGTTTAAAACTATATAGTATAGCCAGCATATTTTTTACCTTATATAGCAGTCGCCGCTTAATGTGTCTTCCCCTCCCATGGTTTTTTCTCGGGTTTAGGGGAAAAGGCCTGGCCTTTAATTTTGGGGAAAATTACACGATAAAAAGTCCAGAAAGGGAAAGAAATTGCAAGTGTAACTTTGAATTTCGGGGAAAGGTGCATTTCATAAGGCCCCTTTGATATAAGGAAAAAAATCCCTGCCTCAAGAATTTTTTCCCTTCCTTGAAAAAAATCCCCTCCTGTATTTACAAAATTTTTAACATTAGATCGGCTGTTTGTTTGATTTTTATAATTTTACGACATTAAACGTGTATAAACCCGGTTTATTATCCATACAAAAATGAAATCGGGCGTGCTGGGCAAAAGGAACGATTTACAGCATAACAAACAAATGTATCACAATTGGAAACACTACACCGGTAAAATTCAAAAACCTATATTGTACTATGGGTCTAAAATTTGAGATTTACATGATTCGTATGACTATTGAAAAAGCGGAAGTATAAGGTTTATAAGGTCTTAACAACTAATAGTAACTTTGTATATGGAGAAATTGGAAGAACAAATCTATGAACAGTAGAACTCTAACATTTAGACTAAATGCAATCAGATACTGGTTCAAAGTGTATTCTTTCACATCATGTATTTTTGTACATTGTAAAAAAAATTCTCAATGTATGATTTAGGTATATATTCTGTATTTGAAATAGACCATACTTGTCCCACAGATGTCAAGGCAGAGGAAATTCGTGGAAGAATTTCATACATGGAGGGAAAGTATCTTCCACGAATTTCCTTCTGCCTTGACATCTGTGGGATGTCGTGCAGACCACAGTGGGTAATTTTACGTTGGGCGCCAATGTAACCCAGCTGAAAAAAACCCAAGCCACAATGGGAATTGAACCCGGGACCTCCCGGTTCATAGGCAAACGCTCTACCGCGTCGCTATAAAAGCTAGCTCTTATAGCAAGGCAGTATAAGTGTCCTTTATACATCACCCTACTACAAATGCTTTACATTTAATGTAAAGTTACAGTAATATTTGGCAAAATACAATGTTTTTGATGACGTAAAACAAGTGTTTTATTATATTTTCCCCTAATAAGTGATTGTCGTGCGAAAATATCCCCTCCTCAAAGGCCCCAGGCCCCTTTCCCTAATGGTGAAAAAAAAACACTGATAGCTCCTAGTCACGTAATTGATGTGCAACTTGGTTTTTATTAGCATTCTTGGTCAAAATCGGGAGAGTCTGGCTGCTGCCTCAATCTGATTGGTTGAAGTGATAAACAAGTTGCCATAATTGTAAGAAATTTCTACATACATGAAGAAGATTAATACACAAGTTTAAATCGGAAATAAAAACTTATATTGGGTAATTTTCTGCACTTTTACAGCAGATTTAGTGTTGTTTATGTAAAGTATGTTGATTAATAACTCTATTCTAGCAAATTATAAGAATTTATGAAATTTTTAATTTTCAAGTTTCCACCGCATAAATAGTCTTTCGCGGATTAGACGTTGCAGCGAATTTAGCCCCATATAAAAAGTAGCTCTAAATTCGTTGCACGTGTGATTTAGTAGACTAATAGTGTCTATAGACTTTTGTTTATTGTTTGTTTATTTGGGTTTAATGGCACTTAAACACAGGAAAGGTTATATCGTGTCGTATGCTAAATATGAAGTCTTAGATTTTAGAATACAAGTTAATCTCTTTTAAGAACCGGGTATTGAATTATGATGTTCAATGGAACTGTTGTAAAGAGCTCTTTCAAGGTATTTAATGTATTTACTAGGAAACTATAGACTACTGACTCACCTAAAACTTTGACTTCTTTAACTTTTGGATTCTTTTTTGCAGTAATGTAAACTCTTTCCATCTTAATATTAGAGGATCTGTAGCTAATTTTTGCTCCCATGTTAAACTTAATGATTTGGCACTTCTATTGGCATTGCATGCCAATTTTTTTGAACTTTCAGTCGATGTCGTGCTAGATGCAAATGCCAATTTTTTTGAACTTTCAGTCGATGTCGTGCTAGATGCAAAAAATGGAGAACACTGGCTGTCACTATTATGACACTTAGCACTGCAATTCGTGTCAGATCCTGTGTTATTTTCACTATATTGTGTAGCAGAATCAGACCTGGTACTACCACTACTAATACTAGATCTAGTGTTGGTAACTTGTATTTCGCCGTTATCAGTGACCTGGTTTGAATACAACGTATTTTTAGTTTTTAATTTCTGAATTCGTTTTCTTCTGATTTGATAATCTTTTCTGTTCGATTTGTTATGTTTTCCCATAATCAGAATATCAGACTGTTAAAGAAATAAAAAGTCAAAGAAAAAAATGGCTACAAACCCATGCCGGAAGAATCTCTCGACGCATGTGCGGAATTCGTCTCACGCGCGTAATTGGTTCCACGCGTAATGTTTAGGCCGAAGAAAAGCATAAAACTGCAAAATTAGACAAAAACGAGATGAAATGATGACTCTCAGATGAATGTGGGGACATGGCTGGAAACTAAAAATAAATATTCAAGTTGAATTCCCTTAAACCTGGGCCAACCGTAATTCCGAGGACATGGCAATGACCCCACTACGCATCCTTGGTCCCCACAACAAAGGTTTTTCAACGAAAAAATGTCCCCCCTATTACGGTATTACCAGTACTCCCTCCCTCCTCTCTCTCTCTCTCTCTCTCTCTCTCTCTCTCTCTCTCTCTCTCTCTCTCTATATATATATATATATATATATATATTGACCATATTAATGTGAATTAATAATTTCATCGTTATCATATAGAAATTTGCATATATATTTTAAGAATGACATAACATTGTCATAAGGCACTTGATGAATAAGGCCCATGTGAAGGCTGACGTTGACCCGGTTAAAGGATCATGTTGCAGAGAAGTAACGTCTTCAAACGGTCAATGAATCCAATGCTCAATTACCAACGGTGACTCATGAATTACTTTGCAATGAGCACTTAGTCGAAGTGGTTAGTGGTTAGAATTAGTGACGACAATATAAATATACATGTGGTATCACAGACACTGTGAACGGAACACACTCGTATGAAGTATCGTTAAATGGTGTCAAGGCCATTGTTTTAATAACTTGTTGAACCGACCCGCTGTCTAGTATTTGTAAAAATCGAAAACATTAGTCAGTTTTCCGTGTATTTCAAAAGCATGAAACATAAAATTTGATATGTGCGACCAGTATTTACCGGTAACCATTTTGTATCTACATATACTTAAAACAAAACAAAAAACACAGTCAGAAATGCACACAAAGTAAACTAAAAAAATCCCCACCACCCATCCAATATATTTGGCAACAAAGAAAAACGTTAAACAAATTACAAAAGTTAATGGCCTAATTGGTGAAAAGGCTAGACATATTAGGTTGCTACGTTTCACATAAGACTATATAAGCCGTAGGTTATGAAATGGAAAATACTGTTGCGCTATTACACTTTAAGTAATTGCAACACGAATGTCGGATGTGAACTAGGATATAATAACAATGCACACTTACAGAGTACATGTAAGTCAAGAAGAAAGACAAAGTCTTAATAGTCGAATCATGGTTGACCTCCATCAACGCTCAATGAGTCCTATAAGTGTCCCTATGGCTTAATTGTTCATGGGGTGAAATTGTGCAGAATACAGAAAAAAAAAGAAATATATTCATTAATTGTATTTCTATGTATATTTATGCGCATACAGTCATATAATTATATATTTCGTAGCTACTTGTATGTTAATGCGTGTTTTGTTATGTTGGCATAAATGCCAGTCCGCTTAAGTTAAATCAAGCCAATGCACATGGGCATTATACTTACAAGTTTGGCCTCTATGTTATCTCACACAAACGAAACAGTTACGCAGGTACATCATTAGTAGAGACAACAATGAAGGATTATATTAAATATGCATAAGATATATTTTAACTAATCTCCAGCCTCGATTAAATGAGAGCAATGTGTGTGACAAAGAATTTTAAAAGTACTATTGCTACTAGTGCAGTGCATTAACCTGTTGTATCTATTCAATCATATTAAAAGCAGGCTCTTATTATGCGAACATCCGGTCCCGTGTTCACAAAGGATAGACTTAGCGGATCTTGATCTTCTATCTCAGCTAAGCAGATTCTCAAAAAAATTTAATATTGAAATATCGGTTTGTCTACATTGAAGAACAGTTACAGGAAATAGTGTGTGGTTTTGATTAGACTCTTCATATCAGATTGCAAATGTATGATGAGACGAGTTCAGAATTATGCATACTTTATAATTGACAAACATTGTCAAATAAAATTGATCCAGATTTTGAATGAATGCCATTTTTGAGCCATTTTTGAGCCTGGCCCCACGACTTTGAAGCTCAAGCTTAGTCTTAATCTTAAATATTAAACCAATGGAAATCAAAACTCAAATGTTACAAACTTTCTCATTGGTTAAAGAGGTAGACTGATTCAGTCGTTTCTGACAAATATCGAATTTTTCATATATAGTGTTACATTTCTCCTACTTAGCTGCTTGTATAACATGCTTGCCATGTTGATCTTGCTCAAGACAGTAACTGTCCCAAGCAAATGTAACTTAGTAAGATAAAACAAGAAACAGGATTTGTCGACCTTTGCATTTTATACACAGTTTCAGCAGTTTGTTTTCAGGGGCTAAAATTAGTCTAATTAAAGAGGGTATGTACGATCTCACATCAAATATATTGACATAAATTAAAATACCTCGATAAAGTTAGTTATCATAAACTTCGATTAAAAATGGAAGAAAAATACATAATAACCATTGTTTTAAAATGCATATTTGGCTAGTTTTTAAATCACAAACTTGTTTTCGCCTCTACGGACGGAAATTCTTGTACATGTATATACATTGACTCGACAGTGTTGTTTTAGGTTACACAACACTAATAAACGACGCAAAAGTCTACACTCGTAGTTGTTGTTTTATTCAACATCTGTGTGTTTCTTTCGTCATGTTTATCTTTATCTGTCAGCTTTTAAGTTATATTGTCACTCCCATCTGGTTATTTGGAAAATAACTGGCATGAATGATCGTACATACACACTTTAATATTTTATGTTGAGACTAAGTTTGCGATTGAGACCTTTTGTAATCGTGGGGCCGGCTACTGAAAAAATACTGTTTCTGTCTCAAGCTGATTTTGAACCCGAAAATCAGGCTTAAATCCGCAGTCCATAGAATATAAATCAATACATCTTAAACTGGCATTAGTTCTAATGAACGTTCATGACGTTTATTTGACTGAAAACTGTTTCTTATGTACGAAAGGCATTTTATAATGTCTACGTGCGAAATTGCTTGGTACGAACGGAAGATACTCCTATGTACATGCTGATTTACTCCAGAGGCATCACCAGCTGCCGCATACAGATAACCATACGATAAAAAGTGACTAAAACGTTATTATTTTACCAATTTCAATGCGGTTTTTTTTATCAATATTTTCATCGGTAAGATGTCCATTAGAAACGATTTCTGCAAAGTTTTATTTTATTAACATATTTCTGGACTGCTGCTTTAACTTGTTGTGTGAACATGGCGCCAAAGAGGACAGGGTGTTGGAAACGGGCATGCAATTTATAATAGTACCGGTACATTTACCAGGAAAGCAGCTATTCTTCTTTTTAATTATACAGATAAAACGTTCGAATCCGTTTCCCAAAAACTACAGGCGGATGTATAGTGAACGTGTTGGTCAATAGTAATAATTGTTATTTCATATATCATTTTAAGTGTCACTCTTACGTATTTTTGTTTAAGCGTTTATTTTATTTCCTCGTATAAATTTTAATGTGTCATGCTATGAGCACGGTGTTTTTAGCGGACGGATTGTGATGCAGTCTGGCTACTGTCTCCGTACAGAACCCGACTTGAGAGCTCTGGGTTCTGAGTTCAAATCCAGGGCTGTTGACATTCAGTGCGCAGTAATTGTAACAATCTATGCAAGCGATATGTTAGTTTCATTAGGCGTAAAAAATATGTTTGTTTCAGGTAACATGCCCCACAAAATTAGGGTAGTTAGGTCGGGATTTTTATTTTTTTATTTGGTAAATGGTCAACTTGAAGATTCTAAAACTTAATAAATATCAAAACATATCAGTAATATCCTTAAACATTGTTTATAATTGGAAACTATCAAAACAAAACACTTATTTATCCAAAACACATTTAATTATTGAAAAAGGTAAATAAAACAAAAATCAGTCTGACACACCCAATAAAATGTTCTAGGGTCGGGGCATTTGTTTAGGGTAGGTCGGGTTACCTGAAAAAAAACATATTTTTTTACGCCTTATTGACCTTTCCAGGTCTTGCCACATGCAGTTTAAACCCCTCCCTAGCAATTGTAAATGATATTAATTTTACATTGATTGGCCATCACAAACATATCACAAAATTTACCACGTAGTCTTTTGTGCCAAATAGGTTAACCGTTAAACACGTGATACTCAAGTGCAATGATGGATAATATTGCAGACTAATTTGCATAATTATGATTTGTGTAAACGTCTGTTGTTCTTGCGGTCGAACACTAAATATGCAAATGTGGGCAAATGCTGATGAAAATACGCATCTTGTTCATATGTTTGGCCAAATAAATTAAAAGACAAGACGCTATGTTCGATCAACACATATGGACCCGGTTGGATCTGGACAGCCCATTTGAATTATTATAAGTCAAAATTAGGTCAAGGTCAAGGTCTAAGTAAGGTTGGGTGATATGGATGGATTAGGAAACGTCATAAGCAACAACTGTATAAATATCCAGGGGTTGTAGTAAGCGGTGTTGGTGCTAGACGGAACGGTAAAATATAGTTGACCAAGAACGTGCCCATTTGAATTATTCTAAGTGACTAATTAGAAATAAGGTCAAGGTCAAAGTGAGGTTGGGTGATTATGGGTGGATGATTGTGAATGGTCATAAGTAACAACTGTGTAAGTATCCAAGTGTTGTAGTAAGCGGTGTTGGTGGTAGACGAAACTAAACCTCGCACGGACGAACGGACAGGACAATCATGCCTCCCATATCAAGATGCCGGGGACATCCTGTCGAACTTAAAACAACACTGTGTACAATATTCATAATCCAATGATTGTCAACGGATGAATTTCTTTCGAATAAGAAAAAACAATTGAACAAATACAAAGTTAGGGATGATTGTTGTTAAAAACTAATTCTAAAATAACAAAGATGATGAAATATTACCGGTATTGATTTAAAACTATTTCTAAATAACAAACTTAATGATATATGATTGACTTTAAGCTACATTTTTATAATTCAAATTATCGAAGTTGGTGACAAAGGATTGATTTTAAACTAGTTCTAAAATATATCAAATTCTACCTAATGCAAAAATTACTGTAGCCGACCCTGGAAGAAATGGTGTATCATGGCGCTGGAAGAGAATGTCAAAGAAAAACAACTGAAGTAAGAAATGCACACACTTTAATAGCAAATTTACATTACACAGTATGTAAATCGTAATTAAATAATTTAAATACTATAGTAATCACAGAAATAAAACTATCACAGATTGCTAAGTTGATACGATATGTGAGTGATTATTTTTTGCATTCGCACTGGAGATGTATTATTTAGCGTAATACAAAAAGTATCACCCCAAACTGATTAACATAAAAATGCACGAGTTTGCACCCCCAGAATATTAACATAAAATGAAGGAAATATAGCAACTGCATGAAACATTAATTTATGTAAATGTATTATTAATTTATAAATACCCTGGTAAACTTTGGTCAGTTTAAATAGACATAAATAATGCTAAGTTTTGATTGGTATATGTCCAGACCACACTGTGGTACCCTAGTTCAATTATAATCGTAATAATTATCTGCCTGTATAAATAACAATAGTTACACAATATTTGCAATATGCAAATGTGCCAGGGCAATATTGTACACAATAAAACCCATAGAAAATCTTAGTCATAATTGTAAATTTATCAGATAGCTCCAATACATTCTTAGCAATTAATATTTTCACATCTTTAAATTTTTCAAGTATATAGCATGGATCCATATAATTTAAGTTGGCATTGTGGTAGATTTGTCATCACAAAACGCACATTGGCTCGTTGCATCTATGCGACATACATTATGAAAATGGGCATAGAATGAAAAACAGAGTACCGGTATATGCAAAAATAGACTAACATTTGTAAATCCAGCAAAAAATTCAAAACTATCGCTATGTACATTTGGCAGTTATACCTACAGTTGGTTTGTTTTAATTAATATTGAACACCTTGCTTTTAAACTCGTTTAATGCTCAAACTAGGTTGTCAAACATGCAATAAGTCTACATTCCTTAATTAAATCTGCATAATGACACCCAGCTATGAATACGCACATGGCCTATCATAGAGTCTATATCCATTATTTAAATATGCATACGGTTAATATCCAACATTTCAAGTTAATGAATGTCTGCATCCATCAATACCATCGCTCTATCTTGGAAAATGTGTAAAAATTCAACATTTGAACCTGCAAAAATTGATATCAAACATTAAACCCCACAGAATGTCTATATTTATTAATTAAAAATAAAAATGTAAACACATGCAAGAAATCTATTTAAATATACATAATGTCTATCTCCAACATTTAAATATATATAATGTATATTTCCAACATTTATACTTGAAGTCTATCTACATTATTTAAACTTACCAGTTTTGTACGCATCTTAATATGTCTACAACCCCATTTCAGAATGTTTACACATGCATTTTACACATTAAGAATGTCTATAAAGCAGGTTTAAATCTACACAGAATGGCTAAGTCCAACATTTAAAGCAGCAAAATGTCGACAATATACATTTGTGGTGTGTCGTGAGAAAACCGGTCTTAATGCATGTGCGTAAAGTGTCGTCCCGGATTAGCCTGTGCAGTCCGCACAGGCTAATCCAGGACATCACTTTCCGCCTACAGTTGATTTATGTTTAGAAGAGACTTTCTTGAAACAGAAAATACCATAAAAGCAGAAAGTGCTGTCCCGGATCAGCCTGTGCAGACTGCAATACCAGTATTTTTTCATTAAATGTGTTTCTATATCCAACATTTAAACTTGAAAAACTGCTGCATCTCTGGATCGTCCACATTTCGCCCGTTCACTCCAGCGTACACCTGCTTCAGTGTCTCGTTCTTGAACTTCTCTTCAAGAATCTTCACATACCTCTCCAGTGCACCTGCAGGGCAAATTAATGATAATTTGAGGGACATCGTGGGAAAACCGGTCTTAATGCATGTGCGTAAAGTGTCGTCCCGGATTAGCCTGTGCAGTCCGCACAGGCTAATCCAGGATGGCACTTTCAGCCGACAGAGGATTTATGTTTAGAAGAGACTTCCTTGAAACAGAAAATACCATAAAAGCGTTAAGTGTCGTCCCGGATTAGCCTGTGCGGACTGCACAGGCTAATCCGGGATGACACTTACGCACATGCATTAAGACCGGTTTTATCACAACGCGCCACTAATTTATTTAATAGATGCATGATTTTTTATAAAACCTTTCAGTTTGTAATGGCATAGCTAATGGAAATACTAGGTTAGCAGAATATGGAGTGAATTTGGATTGGGTTGGAAAGCGTGAACAACAAGAAAATTAGATACCAGGCTTTCGTTTATTTTAATATTTACTTTGTATTCTACGTACATCATTGTCAGAAACGTTGACAGAAATTACTGAAGATAACACGATATGTATATATTTTTATAAAAACAAAGAAATTACCAATAGGGGTCCACTCTTGAGTTCATTTTAATAAGCATTGTATCGACTGGTGATGGATTCACAACATGAATTGTTTGATTATTATTAGTCACATATATAGATATTACTGTATGCCCCCTCTAGGTTAAAAGCAATCTTTAACATATCAAGTTCGGTATAGATCACATGAAAACTGTTGGACATAGGAAATAAGGAGCATAAACTGCTAAAATGGCAAATATTATATCAATAAAGGGACATTACTTGACCATAATCTTAATATAGTAGTTCATTTCCCTCTGTTTTGAAAATGGACTTTTTATACCCTATCATTCTCTGAGTTAAAACATGAAAACATGTACATGTTAAACACATTTACATATAACATATTATTATTTTTTTGGCTTGCCTAATGCAACTGAAAGTCATTTTGAGAACTCCATATGTGACTACTAATGCCTGCCTCTTCAAAGTACAGTGGTTAATTGCTTGAGATGGTTCATGTGATTGTTGGAAAAACAACACAAGGTTGATCCATTGTACTGATTTTTCAAAAATATGTACTTTATTTTTAACAGGAGTTGTTTGTAAAACAGTTATGTCCCCTCTAGGTTAAAAGAAATCCTTAAAATAATAAAATATTAAGTTTTGTGAAGATCACATGAAAACTGCTGGAAATAAGGAGCTAAAAAGGCCACTATTAGATAAATAAAGCGCCATAACTCTGCAGTTCGTCGGAAGATTTGGTTGATTATCAAACTTTACCAAGATATTATGCCCACAAACACTTTCATGAACTTTGGTGAAGATTGGATGAAAACTGTTGGACTTAGAGAGTGGAAACGAAAGTGGTCTACCGACCGACCGACGGACATAAGCAAACCAATATACCCCGCCATTTTCAGTGGGGGACATAATTATTGCAAAAAGAGGTGGTTTATGTTTATTTTATTGTATGCTTTCCAGTGATTTATAGGGAAATATCAGTGAAATAAAGTTGGTACTTCACTGTTTGAAACAGTGTAAATTATCACTCTGGTAATTTTCACTGTTTTTCACCGGTTCAAATTTAATACAGTAAATGAAACAAACCGTCAACGATGCCAGGCTAAAAAATGTGAAATGACATCATTATTTTGACGTCATGACGTTATAATTCCCATGATTTTTTCCAATTAAACGCATTTAGATAGCACATAACATGTAACAAAACAGCATAAAAAGCCTAATATAAAAAGAAAATTTGTAGGTTTTGGTAGAATATCGATTTTTTATTCACTTGTGATCATAGAAAATATATATCTTCACTTGTGGCTGCACCACACGTGAAAATACAAATTTCTATAACCACTCGTGAATTAAAATCGATCTTCTGCAGAAACCAACAAATATCCTCTATGTAAATAGGTGTCCTCATAAGAAAGATATGCAAATCAATTCCACAAAACTCCACGTAACTTAAAGATTGTCATATTGCCAAATTAAAAACCTTGCCACACAAAGTGAACAAAAATAAACTACTGTTTGTTTCTAGCAGTATTTAGTGATGTAACACGCACATAACATGATAATTATAACGTGTATGTACACGTGTTGTGAACATTCTGAAAGAAGATTTCCTTGTTTTATTATACATAGTTCTACACTAAATGCATGTATGTAAGTTGGTAAATTAATCAGTTTTGTGTTTCTGTTATATACTTGTATATCCATGCAGACTGTTACCTATTTGCTCATGTAACAATTTTTGGATATAACAATATTAAACATATAGTCGCTCAATATTGTTACAAGCGGTGTTAACAGTATGACAATTGTAGTTTTCACAAGGACTTACCAAGACCAAGGATTTTCCCATAGGTGATCATGTTTGGTGCCAATCTGGGATCATCATATTTCTCTGCCTTGATCAACAAGCGCACGATATCGCCAAAAATGTAGGCGTCGTCAAAAGAGGGTTTCTCCGAAACAGGAAACTTGCAGTAGACATCGACGGCCCCCAGTGGATCTGTTTTCATAAGCATCTCTGCCATTTCTATGTACGCATCATGAACCTGTCATATAGGACGAATTTCTTCATTTCAGCTTATTTATTTTCAACATTTATTTAAACCACATGGCGAAAATATTTCCATGCAATCGTAAAATAATCTCGGCACTGATGCAGATGGTGGTATAGAGAAGCACAAAAAAGTATGTTATTTATCATGTTTGCAAACAACAATAAGCTTATTTTGTAAGTTAACTCCATACTACTGTACACCTATTATATGTTTTATTATATTATCTACAAAAATCAAGTTAACTTCAGTTTAATAGACCGAAAGATCTATGAATTTATTTTAAACGCTAATTATGAATATTCACCTCAGGTGACATGGTGATGACATCATTATAATATTTCTTGGCATCTGGAATTTCATTGGCTGCTCTATGTGCCCTTGCCAACCCAAGGCGGGGCCTGTAGGACTTCCTGTTGATAGGGGCGGGACCTAGTGAAGGGGCGGGTTTAGGGGTCTCCTCTTTTGTTGGCTCTTCCTTCACTGGTTCTTTTGGAGCTATAAGGTAAAAGGGTATAAAATAATTAATAACAAATACATTTTTATAACAAAAACAAGTACAAGAATGTTAAAGACATCAAAAACAAAGAAATATTAATCTTTAATGCTTATCAGTCAAAACGAGAACTGCCACTGTCACGGCGCAAATACCCCCCGCACACCGCTTTGTCCCAAGGATATTGATACAAGCAACATGTAGTTTTGAGGTGTTAAAATGTATTACACTGGGGAAAGAAATTGACAAACGGAAATACATGTAACACTGTAAATAATGCAGATAAAGACACAATTCTTGTGCACTGCACTCCATCTAACAAACAACTATCCATGAATGAAGTTTGAGGTCAATGCCTTCAGTAGTTTTTGAGCAAATGGTCGGACAAGGGAAACTAACAATGAGGAATAACTCCGTAAATAATAAGCTAGTTATAAAATTGAGCACTGCACTCCACCTAACAAACATCTATCCATGTATGAAGTTTAAAGTAAATCCCTTCAGTAGTTTTTGAGCAAATGGCCAGACAAGGAAAAATGATGAAGGGGGATAACTCCGTAAAAAATGCAGCTAGAGTTATAAATCTTGAGCACTGCACTGCGCCTAACAACCATCTATCAATGTATGAAGTTTCAGGTAAATCCCTTCAGCAGTTTTAAGAAAATGGCCGGACAAGAAAAACAAAGGGAAATAATGCATTCTTGTGCATTGCACTCAGCCTAACAACCATCTATTCATGTCTGACGTTTGAAGTTGATATCTAAAACGGTTTGAAAGTTATGCTCCGGACAAATAAAACCCCACACACGGACGGATGGACAGATGGACAGACACGCGGACAGACAGACAAGCAGATTCCAGTATACCCCCCTTCCAACTAGCGGGGGTATAATTAGTGTTCAATACCACTACATTAAAACTTTAGGTAGAATTATGTAGCTTACAAATAGAATCACAATTTTATTTCGCTATATTTGTCAAAAATGAAGGAGATTTTAAGTAAAAAATACAACAAAAGAAAGTACTAACAATAATAAGAAATGCCATTTGTATTTGCAATGCTGTATTTTACCAAAAATGAAGTTATTTTATTGAAAATTCAACTACAGAAAGTGAAGAGTACTATCATTGATTAGAAACAGCATTTGTATTTTGCAGTATTTGCCACAAAAGAAAGGAGTTTTTAATTTAAAAAGACAATGGTGAGTGAAGAGTAATTATGAACCTTCCGGCACAGCTGGAGTTTTGGCCCCTGGTTTTGCAGGGGCAGCAGCCCCTCTCCCAGCAGGGACCCCTCTGGCTACTGGGGCCTGAAAACATACAGACATATTAATGAGGGCCCATATTCATAAATCTCCTCACTAAAATCTTCAGCCAATTTCTAACAACAGTAGCAAGTATATAAAATAGTCATTGACTAATAATTTTCTGAAATTATTAGATAAGGCATACTTCTTGAAAAAATACTTCAAACTTAGTTATTTTTGTAACAATAAAAACATTATGCTACTACATGTACATTTTATGACTAAGTGACAAGGCCAAAAAAAAATGTCTTTGTTTTGGACAACTGGACCCTACCTAGCGAAAGCTCTCCAACCCTAAAGTTGATAGCGATGATTGTTTTCCATGCAATCTGTATTAATCAGAATTTAGATAATTGTCCGAAATGTTTTTTTACCAAAATGTGTCTGTAAAATTTTTTTACAAAAAAAACTCAATCCTGACCCTACCTAACATTTTTGAGACCGTTGCCCGAAATACACAATTTATTTTTTTTGCCCAAGTAGTAAATTTATGCTGTTTAAATAAATGTTTCAATCACCATTGATTGTATATTTTAATTGGTGAATTATCATAACAATAACCAATCATAATACTGGTAAGTTAAACCACATACTATTATATGTGGCGTGGGAAAACGTGGATTAATGCATCTGCGTAAAGTTTTGTCCTGGATCAGCCTGTGCAGTCCGTACAGGCTGATCCGGACACTTTCTGCTTTTATGGTATTTTCTGTTTCAAGGAAGTATCTTCTAAATATAAATCCACTGTAGGCGGAAAGTGCGTCCTAGATTAGCCTGTGCAGACTGCACAAGCTGATCCGGGACAACACTTTAAGCACATGCATTAAGCCCGGTTTTCGAACGACACGCCTCATACCTTTGCTGGGGCCCCCTTAGCTGGGGCTGGGGTCTTAGCTCCTCTTGGTGCAGCTGAAAATATCAGGACGTTAGTAGATTAGGTGTGACCGATTAGTGTTGAGAGAACGCAATAATTGATTTCACAGCTTTCATAAACTAAAATAAATCACGTTAATAAAAAAAATATATAAATGTTTGTGTTAAAAACCATTATGGATATCTGAATACTCTTTCACTGGAGATTTGAAAATAAGGCAGATGGATTACTGCCCTTACGTGTACAAGTACACATGGCTCAAAGTTTCCATGCCGGTCCCGGAGACTTCGAGCAATCGGGAGTGGACTGTATTTCAGTCAACAGTTAAGACCAAGTTTGAGATTGATATCTTACATAATCATGGGGCCAGGTATACACACCTGCAACCTTTGCTGCAGGGGCAGGGGCACCACGACCCCTAGCTGCCGGAGCCCCTCTGGCCGCAGCCCCACCCCTGGCCGCAGGGGCCCCGTTTCCTGCCTTGCCGGCCAGGGCGGTGGAATTGCCTGGCACTGACTTGGCTTCTTGAGCTTTCTTAGCCTCGGCCTGGAGTTCCGCTTTCTTCCGCCACCATTGCTGATCTAAATAGGAAAATATATTTGTGATGAAAGAATGCCTGTCTTAATTGGAGTAAAACTAGAAATGTGTCCACAGACACGGATGCCCCCACATATGCAGCCTGTTCTATATGGTGACGCTTTGTCTATATGCATACAAATTATATTGCAAAAGGAGAATTGTTCGTTTATAATCTTCTTTCTGCTAATGTATTCTCTTATTCTGTGAAGTAAGTTTATGAATCACCAATGTCCAATCAATAGTTTTAATCCTGACAAAAAATTAATAAAGGAATGTAATTAAACTTTTGAGCAATTATCAGTTACAGTTCTTGTATGCTTCACATACTCATAATGTCTTTAATCATTCTGTGAAAAATCAACAAAATGCCTAGTATTGTTTGAATTAATTAGGAAACAATTATGAATTACGTTGCATTTGATGATGGAGATGATGACACAGATACATACTAAGTTTAAAGTGAATAACATGTGTAGTTTTGAAGTTATAAGACTTTTGAATATCAACTTTAACTAAAAAAATATATGTGAAAAAGGGGCATTACTCTCTCAAAATACATAACAGAGCTATAGAGAATGTTGCAACTGATGCTCGAGTCGATAACAAAGGTATATTCTAAGTTAAAAGTTAATAACTAATGTAGTTTTGAAGTTACAAGAACTTAAATCGAGTGCAGGGGCAGATGCCGACTGGGATGGGAAAAGTCTCTTTTTTTACTTACCAAGTACATGTTTGTAAGTACCAAATGGAAAACACACAAACAAAAGCTTAACTTGTGAAGTTTAGTAGTCACTTCCAAGTGGTACTTGAAAATAGTTAAAACAGATAACATATTCAGAGTAAATTTCAATAGACAAAATACAACATAATGGACGTGGGAGAACTAGATAAGGGCCTACTTAAGAGATCAGAATCATTTTAACAAGGAACTATTGTCAATATCGAGAAACTGAAAACCGTAACTGTGGAAAAACAAAACTCCTTAGTAACCAACTACCTTGGCTCGAAAAAAATGTGTACTTGTATGACTTGTAACCAAATAACCAAAACACCACAGAAAAACAGGAACCACAGAAATCTAAAGAACGGACAATAATTTATTATATGTTATAGGGGTGGCTTGTTTCTAGAAGGAGATATCAGCATATTGAGGACAACAGCTGCCGGAGGACAGCGCGCTCGACTTTTCTTATGCTTGTTAGTGTTGCTGGCATTTTTTTTCTAAAACAAGAAACATGGAAATTCAACAAAAATCAAATTTTTTTTACAAAATGCATTTAAGTCAGCACTTCAATAAAATTTTTAGTAATGGTAAACCTGACCTTGACCCCACCCACCCCATATGCAATCCCAAGCAAGGTCTCGATATAAGGTATGATTGTATTAATTTTCCTAAAAATATCTCAATGCATTCTCAAGTTATTGAGCGGAAACCATTTTACTATTTTTAGTAACAGTGACCTTGACCCCACCCACCCCATATGCAATCCCAAGCAAAGGTCTCGATATAAGGTATCTATGTATACAGTTTCATAAATATATCTCAATGCGTTATAAAGTTATTGAGCGGATACCATTTTGCTATTTTAGGATCAGTGACCTTGACCTTGACCCTATACGCAATCACAAAATATCTCAATGCATTCTCAAGTTATTGAGCAGAAACCATTTTACTATTTTTAGTAACAGTGACCTTGCCCCACGCACCCCATATGCAATCCCAGCGAGGTCTCAATATTAGGTATGTATGTATTAAATTTCATTAAAATATCTCAATGCGTTCTCAAATTATTGAGTGGAAACTGTTTGTCTATTTTTAGTAACAGTGACCTTGACATCACCCACCCCATATGCAATCCCAAGTGAGGTCTCGATATAAGGTATGTATGCATAAAGTTTCATTAAAATATTTGAATGCGTTCTCAAGTTATTGAGCGGAAACCGTTTATCTATTTTTAGTAACAGTGACCTTGACCCTACCCACCCCATATGCAATACCAAGCAAGGTCTCAATATAAGGTATATATGTATTAAAGTTCATTAAAATATCTCAATGCATTCTCAAATTATTGAGCAGTAACCGTTTTTCTACTTTTAGTAACAGTAACCTTGACCTTGACCCCACCCACCCCATATGCAATTCCAAGTGAGGTCTCGATCTATGTATTAAGAGTTATTAAACTATCTCAATACGTTCTCAAGTTATTGAGCAGAAAATTTATATGTAAAATTTTTAAGTGTAAAGTGTAAGTTTCAAACTAGAGTTATTAAAATTGGCCTATGAGTTCATTTTAATGTAGGGAATGAATGTTCTAAGTTTGAATGAAATCCCTCAAGCCATTCCTGAGAAACTAGCTTACAGAAAACTTTAACCTAGCTCAGATGCCGATAACGATGGCGACGCCGGGGCAAGTAGAATAGCTTGCCTTTTCTTCCAAAAGTCCAGCTAAAAATTGTGAGTTTTTTGTATCTATAGCAATATTTTACGCTGATATGTTGAGTCCTTCCTCTTGAAATCGAATCTCTATTTACAGGCCACTTATTTATGTGGGGATTTTTTAGTCATCTAATGATGCTGTCATAGCTGATATGGAACAGTTACGGTGTGTAAACTCGATCAGCATGATTGACACTTCAAATTAACTATAAATGTCCTAAAGAACAAGTGTTGGGACCGTATGAACACGTTCAAAATAGCAATTATTCGAAATAGTGAAGTTGGGATTAAACAACACATTTCTATTTAAATTAAGAAGGAAAAAATCCGGGCCTAAAATAAACTTCAAAATGACGAGGAATTTGGCTTAAGGATGTTCGCAACAAAAAGTAAATAATTGGGTTAATTTCTCCTTTTGCTTCATTATTTCTTTACTGTATATAGGTTACAATAAACTAATTTCAATCAATAAATATAAATCTGTGTAAGTCATTAAGTCATTACAGTCAATAGTTAATAGTGAACAAAGCATTAAAATAATCAAAAACACACGTGTACAATGTATTGCCAAACTAAGTAGTTAAAAAAAGATCCATAAAAATATCTATATTCTATTTTGGCAATTGATACGTTGTTTACGTAAACACGAACATGAAAAAGGCTACACAGGTACCCTATTTAAAGTCCAACATTTCCCAAATAATATCGGTGACCCACCATTCTTTTTATTAATGTTTTGGTGCAAGTATACATTGGTGCATGTATGTGCGAAAATTTAAGAAAATCTGTCGTTTGGAACAAAATATATTGATGCATAATAAATGACGTTTCAGAAGGTATTATTAGTACCCATTTGACCTACTTCAATGTCCAGTCAAATTCATTATTTTAACAGTAATATATAACGCGTTTTTTTATTACCAAAATACACATGTGTATTGCCAAACAAGACGTGTAAAACATCAGTTGAAAGAAACATAACCTTGTTTGAAAAAAAGCTATCCTATATACTTTAAACATTGATAAAATATCCAAACTGTAAAAAAAGGGGCTTCATCAGGTACCGTATTCAAATCCCAAAATTTCCGGAACAAGGCCGGTGACCCCTATTTTTTAAGACAGTTTTAGTTTCAGTATTCAATGATGCGTGTGCATGGGAAGTTTCAACAAAATCTGTCGTTTGGAACCAAAGATATTTGCATATTTGATAAATTATTGATGTTTTTACAGGCATATTTGATGCATAATTAACCTAGTTAAGCGTCCATTAAAAGTCATTTGTTAAATGATAACTGCAGATAAAGCACGTTTTATCATTAAACTGCACTTGTATTTTACCAAACGAAACATTAAAAAAAGATCCATTTAAAAATCTCAATCTTTTTGTTTGAATATGAACGCTTTATATTACTCTACATTCTAAGTAACACACACTCAAAAAGGGTCTTTGACAGGTACCGTATGCAAAATTCAATATTTCCGGAAAAAGGCCGGTGACCCCTATTTTTAAGACTGTTTTAGTTTTAGGATACATTGATGCATGTTTGTGCCAATTTTGAAGAAAATCTGTCCTTGGAAACAAAATGAAGGAAATTGTTGCGAACGTCTTTAACAGTGTTCTAAATAAAGGTGATTAACTGTTGTTTAGAACATTTAAATGTATAAAGACATGTACACAAAACAGCCCCATACTTGAGGAATATGATGATTTTTACTTAATTTACCACAATGTTTACTAAAGAGCTTTGTGAATACGGGCCCTGGGCTTCAGACAAGCAGGTAAGCTTCACTGAATGAATGGAAATGCATCCTCTTTAGAATGGGCATGGATTAAAATATTATGGTGGTAAAAACAGACATACCGTATGTTATTAGTTATTACCTTTGATTGTGTCCAGTACAGTCCCAGATGCAGGTTTGCCTTCAAGGTCGATAGAGGCTTGGAAGGAAGACTTCACATCACCCAGAAGCTTGTCAGCCTCGTCTCCAGGGGGCGTGTTCTCAAAGCGTGCAAACTGGGAGGAGCCCAGAAGATAGAGGGCGTGACTAGAACACGGCGTGATCTGGATCAACTGCTGACATGTCTGCAAAGTATGAAGACAATATAAATTAAGAAAGCTGATTATCAGTTTGTTAACTATGACGGAAACTGTCAATGTACTTAATAGTGCAAAACACAACTTAAAAGAGATGGTCATTGGTAAAGAGAGTAAAATCTGAAAGAAACTTACTGGAACTATCGTTAATTTTGCAACAAATGTGTCTGCATTAAATATGGTTAATATGTTTAAACATAAAGGAAAATTTTTATAATACCCCAACTTAATATATTTATGATATTTTCCTATGTTGGTCACTTGAAAGGACAAGAAAACAAACAAGAATATAGAGATAAGCCTTTTTCCTTCAAAACAACTATTTTTACCCATTGCAGTTAAACAGAAAGTTATAAATAGAACTGAGGTGCACCCCTAGAAGTAACAAACCTTTTCATGCAGGGCCAAAAGCTGATCATTCTGCGGAATGGTCGAGTGGAATATCAACGCCGACAGACGCTCGCACCTCTGGACTATGAGTTTCTCGTGTCCCCTCTGATTGGCCGAGAAAATATCGAGCAGGTTGGCATGGGCGTCCAGTATGACCCACTCGAGCTGCTTGTACATGTCTCCACGGGAGATGAACGGCAACATCTGGGTGGCCAGAAGGGCTGAACTGCGGATGGTCAGTGAAGGTAATAATTGATATGAGATTTGTGAATATAGACCATAGTACTATGTGACAATTTGCTATTTTATATTCATAGTGTGTCGTGGGAAAACCGGGCTTAATGCATGTGGGTAAAGTGTCATCCCGGATCAGCCTGTGCAGTCCGCACAGGCTAATCCAGGACGGCACTTTCCGCCTACAGTGGGTCTATGTTTAGAAGAGACTACCTGAAAACAGAAAATACCATAAAAGGGGAAAGTGTCATCCTAAATAAGCCTGAGCGGACTGCACAAGATGATCCGGGACGACACTTTACGCACATGCATTAGGCCCGGTTTTCCCATGACACGCCTCATTCTTATATTATATTAGGCTTAATGTTTACTTGTCTCAATTCTGTTGCCACTGGAGATGATGGACATATCTGTCTAAACATGTACTTACAATACATAAAAAACACTGAGTCATTCAAAAGCTTAATTGCTATTAAAATGTTATCTTTTTTATCCTTTACAAAACAAATGGTAATTTATGGATTTAATAATAAAAATTCTACAATAAAAGTTATTCATGGAACAATTTTATATATTTTTACCATTCTGGCTTAACTGACTTTTCTTAAAATAAAAGATAAAATAAAAAAGGATAGATTAAACTCTCTAGAAAGCTAAGTGTTTAAGTACAATACTTCTGTTTACTATTATTCATGCGCCGCTACGTGTATCATGTTTATTGATCCACTCAAAATAAATAAAGACTGTATTTGATAAACATCATAAGAGGGTCTATTTGTAATTGTTATCAAAATAATCACCAGCAGATTACCAATAGGTGAAATTAAACTTGTGGACATTATATTTACCCACATTTTTATATTAAAGAAAGCACATATAATAAGATATAACTGTAGAGTAAAATTTACAGATGACAAGTACTTTTCCTAGAATTTGTGCAAATAAATGGTATCATTATAAGAAATCAATAAACTATACTGAATTGAATTTTCTTGGAATAAACTTATAACTTGGCTTAAACTGACATTAATCTTTATAAATAAATACTGGTATATTATAAACCAGTTACAAATCATCATTGGAAATCATGCTAATTTTTAGGGATGACATCGAATACCAAAATCAGTATTCGAATATTCCCTTTTTCATTTTTCAATCGAATATTTGAATATTCGCATAGATTCTTATTAAGTAGTTTGTGCTTTGAAGCTTAGTAGACATAATCATTGTTTTGTATGTCGTTTTAGTACTGATTTGCGAGTAGATTTACCGTTGAATTCTCATTAACAAATTGTCCTTTCCAAATAATTTTTAAATAAAACGGTATTGAGCATAAACAATTGAAGGTCCTATGTAAATTGTTTTTGTTTTTTTTAATCAAAAAGTTTCCAATGAATCACACTTTTTCATAAGCATGGAAACGCGCCGATTAAAAAATAGTTCATTAAAAAATTTGAGTTACATTTCTCAGTTATACTGACTGCTAAATGTGTGATCGCACTTCTGTAAGCTATTCTTTATTTTTCTTTTAACATGTCAAACTGCGAGTTATAATTACCACTTAACATTATGGTTTTATACTGTCTGATGTAATTGTGTAGCACTTGCAACTAGACGATTGCCCGCTGACACTGACCCGTGTATTCAATATTTCTCGATCTGACATGTAACACAGGGCCATTCTATTGAAAACACAGCATTAAAATATGTATTGGTGAAATGCTGCCATAATGTTGACAGAAAAATACTTAATACAATCTAGGAATGTTATTTTATTTTAAAGCAATATAAATTTGCGAATATTCAAATGGCTCGTTAACTATTTGAATGGCAATAATTCAATCGAATATTTGAACAATCAAATAGTTTTGCCATCCCTACTAATTCTATACACGTCGCTGAAAATACCATTGAAAGTTACTAATGGGCATGGCCACCGCGTCAATGAGCACAAACCAAAATCAATACAGAAACTAATTCAAGCATTAAATTATACTAATAGTCCACAAATTTGTCCAAGCTTTCCAATTTATTCACTTACTTGTGATAGATGTCCTGCGGTGACATTGTATCTCTGATGTCGGGGTTCTGCTGTATGAGGCGCCCCAGCTGTATGAAGCCTCGCATCAGATGCACGTTAGTAGGCTGCATGAGATTCTCTGCCCTAAGCATGTCTACTGCGTAACTGAAACAAACAGCTCCGTAGATATTGCATACACACCGATCAAAAACTGATCTGTGTATGTTCGGGCATGGTATTCTAGGTAATTAAACTACTTTATTATCGGTTCACTGCCGACGATATATACCTACGAGTCGTTTCATTGCCCATGAGCAGGACAATGGTAAATGATAAATGCGAATACTCCTGTAACAAGAGCTGTTGGAGGACAGAGCGCTCGACTTTTCTTGTGCTTGTCAGAGTTACTGGCATTTTTTTTCTAAAACAAGAAATATGGAAATTCCACGAAAACCAAATTTTTGTAACGAAATGCATTAAAGTAAGCACATCAATAAAAATTTTAGTAAAAGTGACCTTGACCCCACCCACCCCATATGCAATCCAAAACGAGGTCTCAATATAAGGTATCTATGTATGAAGTTTCATTAAAATATCTCGATGCATTCTCAAGCTATTGATTGGAAACCGTTTATATTTTTAGTAACAAGTTATTGATCGGAAACCGTTTTCCTAGTTTTTAGTAACAGTGACCTTGACCCCATCTACCCCATATGCAATCCCAAGCGAGGTCTTGATATAAGGTATCTGTGTATGAAGTTTCATTAAAATATCTCAATGCATTCTCAAGTTATTGAGCAGAAACCGTTTTTCTATTTTGAGTAACAGTTACCTTGACCCCACCCACCCCATATGCAATCCCAAGCAAGGTCTCGATATAAGGTATGCATGTATAAAGTTTCATTAAAATATCTCAATGCGTTCTCAAGTTATTGAGCGGAAACCGTTTTTCTATTTTTAGTAACAGTGACCTTGACCCCACCCACCCATATGCAATTCCAAGTGAGGTCTCAATATATGGTATCTATGTATTAAGTTACATGAAAATGTCTCAAAGCGTTCTCAAGTTATTGAGCGGAAACCGTTTTTCTATTTACAGTAATAGTGACCTTGACCTCACCCACCCCATATGCACACCCAAGTGAGGTCTTGATATAAGGTGTCTATGTATTAATTTTCATAAAAATATCTCAATTTGTTCTCAAGTTATTGAGCGGAAACCATTTTTCTGTTTTTAGTAACAGTGACCTTGAGCCCACCAACCCCATATGCAATCCCTATCGAGGTCTCGCTATAAGATATCTATGTTTGCATTTTCATTACAATAGCTTAATCTGTTCTCGAGTTAGGGAGTGGAAACGAAAAGTTTAGAAACTAGCTTACTGAAAAACTTGACCTGTCCATATAGCTTATATGTCAAATTTCAAAGTGTACAAAGGCCCATAATTTTGACAAATTTCAAACTAGAGTTATCAAAATTGGCCCATGAGTTCATTTTAATATAGGGAATAAGTGTTCTAAGTTTGAATGAAATCCCTCAAGCCATTCCTGAGAAATCAGCTTACCGAAAAACTTTAACCTGTCCATATAGCTTATGTAAAATTTCTAAGTGTAAAAAGGCCCATAATTTTGTCAAATTTCTAACTAGAGTTACCAAACGTGGCCTATAGGTTCATTTTAATGTGGGGAATAAATGTTTTAAGTTTGAATGAAATGCCTCAAGCCATTCCTGAAGCCATTCCTGAGAAACTAGCTTTCGGAAAACCTTTAACCTAGCTCGGACGCCGACGCCAACGCCGGGGCGAGTAGAATAGTATGTGTGAACCGTTTTAGTATAGAGGTCTTTGTCTGTGACATGACCGCTATTTATAGAATGCTCCATAGCATTATTGTTTTCAGAAAATAAAAATTAACTGTTGTTACGACAATGCCCAACACATATGCAGTTATGTCCCTTACTACAATACAAATTCCAATGCAGTGACATCTACCTACACTTTATTTTACAACATTAGTTGGTGTTTTGGCTGTAAACGTTATATAAACATGACAAACTAAAGCATTGCTGTTAATTAGCATTGTCTACACTTTGCTGCAAACAACATGGCTTATAATTCAAAATATAGAGTCCCTCATTAGCACAAGACTTTATAATCGCAATACTACAAGAAGGTCGCTACCTTACAGGTTCAGGGCTCACAGACTGCTTGGTGCGTTCAGTCATGAGAGTTTCAAACGCCTCCAGTAGGTACTGTACCGCCTCCTTGATCCGCCCACCTGGCCCGTCCTTCTTAAGGGCTAGTGCAAGACCCAAGTAGAACCTGCAGAATAGCAGTGAAATAGGTGCATAACTGGGGCAAAATTAGCTACTTTCATAAAACCTTGATAATTCTTCAGTTTTCTTCGCAGAGAATGTCATTTGAATAAGAAAACATTTGAAGCATTGTTATGTGGTTTGATATTATTATTTATTTATAATTTCACATGAACGTTTATTTACCTGCAGAATAGCAGTGAAATAGGTGCATAACTGAGGCAAAATTAGCAACTTTCATAAAACCTTGATAATTCTTTAGTGTTCTTCGCAGAGAATGTCATTTGAATAAGAAAACATTTGAAGCATTGTTATGTGGTTTGATATTATTATCTATTTATAATTTCACATGAACGTTTATTTACCTGCAGAATAGCAGTCAAATAGGCGCATAACTGGGGCAAAATTAGCTACTTTCATGAAACCTTGATAATTCTTTAGTTTTCTTCGCAGAGAATGTCATTTGAATAAGAAAACATTTGAAGCATTGTTATGTGGTTTGATATTATTATTTATTTATAATTTCACATGAACGTTTATTTACCAGCCATCAATGTGGTTGCCACGTAATCATTTTTTTGTCGATCAAGAATTTCCTAATGTCTTTCAAAACACCAATCTCATTAAAATCATCTCCACTTTGAAGCTACTATACAATTACCTAACAGTGCCAACAAATGGAGCAAACATAATAATTTGATTTGCTGAAACAAACCTCACCTGGAAAGCTGATGTTGCGAATTCCAGTTCAGACTGGTCTCCAGACGTTTGACGGCATCGTCGTATTTCCCCTGCACAACCATTAGTCTGCCTACATGGAAGTTGAAGAGCGCCTTCGCCTCGTCACATGCCAGTGCGTCCATATACTTGAGGAAAGCCTGACCAAGCGGGGACTCCTCGTCTTCTGCTTTCTGGGCTGCGGCTCCTTCCTAGATATAGGATATATTATATAGGATCTGACATATGTAAACATTGCTGCAGTACTTTCCTAGATAGACATTGTGCGTATAGGATCTGACATAGGTAAACTATATAGGATCTGAAACATTGCTGCAACACCATCCTAGATAGACATTGTACAAGTAGGATCTGACATAGATATACTATATAGGATCTGAAACATTGCTGCAACACCTTCCTAGATTGACTTTGTAAATATATGATCTGACATGGGTAAACTATATAGGATCTGAAACATTGATCTTACAAAAAGTAATGCATATAAGATATGAATTTGGTTTTTGTAACATATATAGGATATGACAAAAGCTAACATATGGTATCTCTAGTACCTGTGTAGCCTGCTTTGACTTGCACATAGGTAACTATAAAGGATCTTACAAAAAACATTCATATAGAATCTGATATATATGATATGACAAAAGCTAACATATAGGATCTCTAATACCTGTGTAGCCTGCTTTGACTTCCACTGGAACAGGTCCATGACATGGTCTGCCTTTGAGGACTGACCCGTCTGTATCAGGCTGTGATACTCCATATCAATGGCCTTAAGTTGCAGGGGCAGGGGGGCGGTGGGCTCCACCCCGTGGAGTTTGCATATCGCCCCACACTCGTCCTCTTTTGAGCTCTCGGAAGCTTGAAGGTTCAGGCTCGGCAAATCATCATGTGTCTGCATGTGAATATAATTTTGTTAAGAAAAATATATAACACTCGTCTTCTTTTAGCTTACAGGTTCAGGCTCAGCAAAAAAGAAAATGATTTTTTTTTTTGTCTTCCATTTTCTAAATGTACAAATAACTTTTCATGTTGAAAGCAAAAGCAAAAAAATCGTATTAAAATCACCTCCAGTTTTATGGTATTATATTATCTGCTGACAGCGATAATAAATCATTGAAAAGCATTCAGATCTAGACAGGAAACTTGAGTTATAATTTTCTTGTGACAGTTTTTATGTTATTCTGGCACTATGTACATGTACTACTAATGCAAGGCCATAATGCTTTTGAAGTTCAGTTCAATGTTCCAAGACGTTGAATTTTTATATACCTGGAAGTAAAAAAGGATCATTTTAAACTATGTTACACCTCTTTCTTGAGTCCAAACATGTCTTCAATGTAGTATTTCTCCTCCAGGAGCATGCCCAGCTGCAAGTGAAGGTTGGCGTCCTTCGGTTTTAATTTCAACGCGCTGGCGTAGCAATATGTGGCCTGTTGCAAATAGTCCATTGGTGACTCCCCGTCTGGCCATGACCTTGCCTGATCTATAAAGATGAATAAAATTTTAACATGATTTTACGATGTCAAGTAAAGCAAAAAAGATTACTATTACTAACAATTATCTGGTAATGAAAAAATGATGGAAAACAAAATTCTTTCAATGCAGAGACTGCGTCAAAAAAATAAATAATTATTAGGTTAAAGAAACTACTTAATTCCCATGCTTGATCGGAACATAGGTTTCAAATTTGAAATTTACTTTAAATTAATGCAAAAATGCTGACAAGAGAATTACTGGTAAATAGTAGCTATTTATGCAAAACATGTGCATTTATTAACAAGAGCTATTTGTAAAACAGGTAGCCCCCTCTAGGTTGAAAGCATTCCTTATAATATCAAGTTTGCCACTTTGGTGAAGATTGGATGAAAACATTTGGACAATTTAAGATAAATCAAGGGCCATAACTCTGCAGTTCCTGGAGCGATTTGGCTGATCATCAAACTTGGCTTTTAAACATTTTCATCAAGCTTGGTGATGATCGGATAAAACGTTTGGACTTAGAGAGTGGAAACTGCTAAAAAGGCCAATTTTAGATAATTCAAGGGCAATAACTCCACAGTTCCTAGAGCGATTTGGTTGATTATAGAACTTGATTGAGATATAATGCCAACAAAGATTTTCATCAACTTTGTTGAAGATTTTATAAAAACCGTCGAACATTAGAGGGGAAATGGCTCAAAAGGACAATTTTAGATAATTAATGGGCCATAACTCCACATTTCCTGGGATAATTGGCTGATATCGAACTTGGCCGAGATATTATGTCCACAAACATTGTCATCAAGTTTGGTGAAGAACGGATGAAAACTGTTAGACTTAGAGAGCGGAAATAAAATAAAAAATAACATGTATTTAAATACAGTTGGCAATATTGTGTGTAACATGTTTAATTAAATTTTGCTGAAATATTACTTAAAAATACACACTGGGTTTTGGCAGTGATGCAAAATATTTCTTCAGGTCTTCTTTGGCTTCAGAAATTAGCTTATCTGCAATTGTCTCACCAAACACTTGCTGTAAGCCTTTCTCCCATTTTCTTTGCTGAAATATGATACAAAAGTACATGTAAATATACAGTAAACTCACGAACATTCTCATAAGAGTTATGTCCCTTTATAAAAGTTCCATTAATAGGGTCATCCCTTCACATTTGTAGATTGGAGCTGGGGTGAAGACAGTCCTTATAATTAGCAACGAATAATTTGGAATGACTAATATTTCGCTGAGGTATATTTTTTGCGCATTTCGTGCTCCCGCCATTGCGCGAATTTATGACCACCCTGAATATTTACCAATTTAATCAGACCTTTTTTAACGCAACTGATCTTTTTATCAAAACTGGGTTTGCGCGAATTTAAGACCACGCGAATATGTCCGTGATCACATTTGCGCAAAAGTTGTACCCGGCAAATTCAAGTGATTCCGCAGTATAGTGTTTTTATTGAGGGCTAAATTGCCAGTTGGATATTGCCATCATAAACAGTAGCTCAATATTTGAAAGCACCTAACAAGCTATATATGCTATGGTGAAGACTGGGTGAATTTTGGCATTGTTTCTACATTTCGGTGAAATGTATTTGTTTTTGCAATAATTAAGTTATATATGATGTAAAGTTAAGGTGAAAATTAACCAAGCTTTTTAACCAGACTAAAAAGGGGGAAATGTATACATGTATCTGGCCTATAGTCAGCCACCAGTATGGTCAAATGTATACATCTGATGGCCTATAGTCATCCACCAGTATGGTAAAATGTATACATCTGATGGCCTATAGTCATCCACCAGTATGGTAAAATGTATACATCTGATGGCCTATAGTCAGCCACCAGTATGGTTAAATGTATACATCTGATGGCCTATAGTCAGCCACCAGTATGGTCAAATGTATACATCTGATGGCCATAGTCAGCCACCAGTATGGTCAAATGGAGCCTACCATTAGAAAGTACTGGTATATGACTGCATTACCTCCACTTTGTGGTTGACAGGTGCATTAATGTCCTTGAACTGGTCCTTTGTGTCCTGTTACAAAGCAAAGAATTCATAATTATTGAGCTTTCTTGAAATCTGTACTTTTGTATGACCTTTACATTATAGTCTGTATAGAGCATGTATCATTGGGCAACATTGAAATTCATTGAAATTCTATTAAATAAATGTTTAAATTAGTGTGTTAGTCATATTCTTTGACATAATTATTTCAGACATCCAGACCATGTAGTCTAGAGCACACATTTCAAAAGTGATCATCAAACACAATGTTGTTTATACGGGCTTTCTTATGTTAAATATAATAAGAAGGCTTAAGTAAATACATGAACCTACCTCAATTTTCGGAGGAACATTACATTTGGTAATTTGTGCACCCATATCTTTGAATGGACAAGATTCGGATGTTCCTGTAAATATATTTCAATGAGACTTAATCTAATCTAACAGATCTTTTGATTTAGAAGTGCTTCTTCAACAAGTATGTAAAATCTTACTACGCAACATTTTACCAACTATTGAATACATTATCCATGACCATAACATTAAAATAAATAATATAGTAAACACATGAATGGTTTTTATCTACATGTGAATTAAAAAATTATGGACTTCGCTTGTTGTACATTATATATTGCAAGAACATTTTTCAGATGGTGATGATTGCGACAATCAACGCAACAAAGTTGATAAAGGGGACAAACAATCCAGGAGTGATGTCAAATTTTGGAGAAAATGCATGATTTTTGAAAAATAAATTTTGATATAGGAAGATGCCTATGGAAAAAAGCCCTGACTAAATAATGGAATTGCTAGATGAAGACCCAGCTGGGTAAGAATTACCACAAGACAGCAACTACACTTTATGCAGTGCGAGATTACTGGATATGGTAAAAGAAAGGAAAATAAAAGTTATGTTATTAAAGGGACTATGTCAACAAAAAATTGTCTTCCTATTGCACTATAAATTATATTATTTTATAGAAATGTGCTTTACTAAGACATGTGCATTAAATAAATAAAAATAATATAATACACAATAAGATATTTGATAAAAACAACTTAGCAAAAAAGCCTGAAAAAATTAAAACCCCAAGCAGGTATCAAACTCACGACTCACGACTCCCGAGTCATACGGAGAAATGACAGTAGACAGCACTTTAACCAACTGAGCTATCATGCTTGGTAAAGAGTCGTTTGTAAACAATGGTTATACAAAATGCCCACAATTCTGACGTCAAAATGTAAACAGGAAAAGGGCCAAATAAACACAACCCATATTATAAATTGATTTTTATCTCAGAATGCATACACCATTTTACCATTATACATACCATGTTTTAACTGTTATTATAATATGCCAGTATTAATATCTACATTTCAGATTTTTTACAGAAATTGCCCCCTGGAGGCCCTTTTCGAAAACATAGTCTCTTTAAACTTCACAAAGACTCCATACAGTCCAAGATTACAAGCAATGGTAAATAACAGACAAAGATGGAAACCTCAAGGACATTTTGTTCCAGTATAGTATTTCGTTAACTTGTTGCAGTGCTTTATTGCATGCAGTAGTAATTAGGTAATACAAAGCAAATTAAGAGTAATTCTAATTGCACAAGTTCTCTATGCCATTCATAATTACATGCAGTAATACTGTAATTAACTACTACCAAGGAATACATGACGATGATGCTGATTCTAAAACTAGCTAATAACAAAGAAAATATACAAAGGATGTGTTATGGGGCTTTTTTTTATCGTATCTCAACTTACAATGAAAGATTTTGTTCTAGTATAGATGGAACATTTGCTTTTAAATGCACCCAGATGTATCTTACGTATTCACTTGAGTACATGTTAAGTTAAGATTTTCTTAGGATCGTTATGAGTCCTGGCCATGGAGTCATAACTTGCCAACCTACCCCCATATGTAAGCGGCACACATGCAACAGCAGAACTCATTTTTTGATCCAGCTCAAAGTCTTCAACTCTCCATTCTGACTCCAGTGACGTGTCATTGATTGGATCAAACTCGGATGTCTTTGTAAGCTCGTCTATGATTGGGGCAGAAAATGTGTGCCTTGGGTCACTATTACGAATGGTGATTGGTCGATACAATGTGCTCAAGGAAATGGGGTCCTCATATTGCAAGGCAAGAGCTTCATCTGTTATCCTCACATGTCGAGGAATCTGTTTTCTAGTTACACAAATGTTGTATTTCTGTAAATTACATTAGAAAGGAATTAATTACAAGTAATAATTTCAAACTGAAACTTTTGCTTCTTCTTCTAATTATAATTATTATCATCATCAAGATAAATAAAGAAAGAATTATGACTCTCAGCCATATAAATTAATTCTTTCAAATGGTCCTTTGATATTAACATTAATATTAACATTTCCCATTGTCAAGCACACATCTTTACAGCATAATATTCCTACTGGTATAATTAATGTTTGTAGTACTTAAGTGTATTAATATAAAAGTATAAAGATGATCCACAGATAAAACCGTACTTGTTTATTCGAACCATCCTCCGATGTAACTTCAACATCGATGCTTGTGCTGCCAACATTGAGGCTTGTGGCTGACCCAGGTTTCTCTCCATTGACTGTCACTGCATTCTTAGGGTCAGGGGCCGTGGGTACTACCTTCACTGTGTTGACATTACATGGCTGTAAACCTGTATTAAAATGGTGTATTGTCTCTTAGTCCTCGTGAACATTTTCAGCAGGGATATCCAGGAGTGACATAATACCTGTCTGTTTTTGGCAAATGTTGCTTGCCACTTGTCTGTACAGGAATAATAAGGTAAATTACAGAAAATTTTCACCTGTCCGCCCAAGCTCTGGGACCAGCTAGGCAACATGGACAATTAATTTTGCCACACCTGTGTTATCTTTTTACTTGGATTAATGGAGTCATGTACATTGTAAATAAAAGATATTTGTTTCCACAGTTCAGATATATAAGAATTGAAACATTAGAGACTTATCCTATTGCTTTCAAAATGAAACTGACATAAATGTGAAGAACATGTTTATTTCTACAAATAATATGCATATAACTGAAAATAAAAACAAATAACTACAGTTCACATTAAACTACAAGAGAACTATAAAAAAGAAAAAGGTATTTACAGAAGTATTCAAATACATCTGGACAGAACTCTGGTACAATAGTGCCCGGTTCCAACTTGAGATTTGACAGAGTTGCATCTTTCGCCGACAAGCGTTTGACTTTGATGAGGTACAATTTAGTTGTCTTTCCATCCTCTGCACATACATCAATTTTGATATCTGTAACAGCGCCCTCTTTGACAGGGACTTTCTTTGAGCCGCCACTACCCTGTAAAAAAGAGCGTTAAAAGATATACATATAGCATATAGCAAGGGAAAAAATGCTTGCATGCAAATATATTATATATATACGATGCTGTCCGGTAATCTTGCGCAGTTAAGCACTCATTGTGTGATAAACATCGGATTAAAAAAGCGTAGCAATTTAATTTTTACTGAACATAAACGACAGTCTGTCTTGCATTTAGAAACACAACCATATCTGAAATATTCAATAAAAAACTATCCGAATCCAAATCAAAACAAAAACTCGCACCGTTTTTTAACAATTCCAGTGTCCGGTAATCTTGCGCACTTTTGAAAATGACGTCATTAAATACTTAATGTAAAAGTATGGTGTCCAATACATATCATAAAACAAACTTATAATTCTGTTCAGTAAAAATGTCCAGATATATCAATGTGTTCAAGTTTTTTATCATCACTGCAGGCTTCTTTCATCATTAAGTAACTATACTTTGACAAGATGTGACTATAACATCAAAAAAGCAAATTAAAACTAGTTATTTGATACAAACACAATACAAAAAGATTGTTTAACGAAGTAAAGTGTATTTGTCTTTCATAACAGGATTCCGTAATTAAAAAGCAAGTGGTCTTTGCGCATGCCCGGAGCTTAAAATCGACAGATTGGCGGGAAAAAGATTCAATCTCGTCTATATACGATGTCTGTTGTAGAGCTCAGAAAAGATAAATACCAAACTTTGATCAGGAAATAAAACAATTATGCATAATTTATAATATTCCTTTTAAAAATTATGAGAGGAGTGAAGAAATCGAGGAATTTTATCCAGCAAACCGGATTTATGCCTAAGTAGGTCGGTGTTTACAACTCATGGATACTTGATTAAAATCATTCAAAAGGTAATTATAAATACGAAAACTATGTTTATTTTCATTTATTACAGTTGTTTTGGCTCCTTTAAAATTTAATATTTCAGTAAACGTCAGTAAATAAAACGCGCTGTCTTCCAAAAATGCCTAACTGCGTAGTGCGCAAGATTACCGGACGCGCAAGATTACCGGACATGACTGTACTTAATTAAAACATGAATTGACAATAATCTTTTTTAATAAATCCTCATGACCAATTTAAATAAACAAAAAGTATAAGGCATTTGTAACAAATGACACAATGGTCATGGTTTGAACTTGGTTGCTATTGGAACGAGGTTGTATTAAGGGGCCAGGTTAGTTTTGTATGGACAGCACTCTCCTAATATGCAAGGTTTCCCAGGTTCGACTCCCGGATTGACTGCACAATTCGCCAACCAATATGAATTGAAGTAGGGAAGTCTTCTGTTGTTATTGTTGCTATTTTTAGTGGTTTCCTATCATAGTGTTAAAAATATATAAGTCAGCCTGGACTAGTGGTTTGGATGTCTTTTTTTGTTCCAGCGTTTGTAAGTTTGATCCCTGGAATCTATTTTTTAATACTTTTTTCTCTTTTTTGAAGATCAGTTACCATGCTTTATTTGCTGCACTCAAGACATTTTATGATATTATGTAAAAAACGCACACACCCACAAAATATACAAAGAAGACCCTTTATTGATAGCTAACACTGGATAATCCTACTGTCAGTGACATTATACTTTTGACAGTTCCATACAACTGTACACATGCAAACATGAACACTAAGTGCATACTGAAATAGTGTAGGATGCACCAGAATCACGAGTCAACAATTCTAATGCCACTTCAGCTACATTGCTCGGGACAGTTGTGCTGTATTCTAAGGTTTCCTGGTGGAACGCTGGAGAAAGTTTCCCAGGATTGATGACAAGCTTTTCAAGGTTGCAGTCGTCCATCTTGAATCTTAGGACGCTTTGCTGCGGAGCTATTTTGTGCGAATATAGATTATACATTTAAAACAAAAAATGTGTTTATTCATTATTTTTTATGTTTATTAATCTTCAGATAGAGTTGGCTGCACAAAATAAAGCTATTAATAGTTTTGTTAACTTTCGATTTCTCAAGCCATCGTATTTACGCGGGAAACTTGACTTCCGTGTTTACATTTTACGATAACTTTGTCAAGATAAGAAACACAGAACAGGCATCGAAGATGACAAGTTTTGTCTCAGAAGAAGAACTTGAAGAAGAGTTTTCAATGTTTGGCGTTGAGTTGTCAAATGAAGGGATCATTGCAAAATGTACCATATCATTTTATTTCTCATCCAATTTTATTCGTTGCCAGTTAATTTGTACCTTGTCATTAGGTTGTTTGGCCGAATTATGGAGGTTTCGTCACATTGCAGTTTCGTCACACTTAATTTTGTGTATAAAACGGGTAGAGGGTTCGTCACAGTAGTAATATATAGCATACACCGTATAGGTGTGAATAATATTGGGAAACTTTAGCACCTTTAGTTTGAAATTCAACAAAAATATTTACATTTTGCATATCAAACATTCATTATTGATACGGACATCCAAAAATCCATTTAGTAAAATATTACATTACACAATACATTAATAATATTTACATATAATAAAAAATATAGTGACACAAACACATACAATATATACAAAGGAAACATTTCAAATACAATAAATAATACAATACAAAACAGATACATTACATCACACTGTTCACAACCAGCAGTCTATAGTACACACACGTTACACATTTGTTATATTCTTGATATTCCTTTTTAGACGTCTTCATCGTGGATCGGGTCGTGCGTCGAATCTGGTCCAAGTCCCGTGATGTGGCTGCATGTCCTCAGTAGTTGTGTGGTCGTGATCGCGTCGTCCTCGTACTTGTCCCAGGTGTCGAACAATCTTCCGTGGATTTCCTTGTACTTCTTCCTGTGAACACGGGTTAGGGCGTGCTCCGACACAAGGCGGATTGTCAAGTCCACCGTCTCCGCCTCACGGCGTAGAAGGGGGACAAGCATATAAAAGCCTAGGTCGGCACGCCCTGCCCTTGTGTTTATTCTTCGATGCCAGCCTGAAATAATTAACAAAGGTTGTGAAAATTTTGTTTATTATGTTACGAAAATAAATAATCAAAGAATAAAAATTATGTTGTTGTTTGTCTGGTGGTAATAATAATAATAAAAATAAATTAATAATAATAATAATAATAATAATACCTTCAACATCGTTGTTAGTTCTCACAGTTTGTCGGTACACGCTCCAATGCTCCGGCTGCCACATTGATCCCCGGATCCACGTGCGCTCCATGTACTGGACAACATTCAGAAGAGGACCACCAACCTGAAATTTAACCAATAATTTTATGTCATAAGCAAGTACACATAATACATTTTTGTTACGTTATGTTTAAGTTATTAATATAATTAAATCATATAACTATAATTAAATCATATGAGTAAATAAAATAAGTAATATACACAAGTATAGTAGTACCTCTTCAGCCTGTATCATCAACTGATCGAAGGCAGGAACGATGTGCTCACTTGGCAGATACGGCAAGGACATGAGTTTCCTCAAGAAGAGGAACTTGTCGCCCTTTGCCGCATAAGCTGTTGCGAGACCCTCGTTCACTACCTTCCTGTACGCACGTTGATTCCAATGGAATACACAGCCTTTGACTGTCGATCTTGGGTACAGCTGTCGAATCGCCTGCCACGCAGCTGAAAAAAAAGAAAGAAAAAAGTAAAGTTTACATTAATAAAAGTTCGATAAAATATATGATGTAAAAATAGATATTCTAAGTTTGATAAAAATATTGAAAGAGGATTATTCAAATTTCAAGGAATACAATGGTAAAACAATTACCTGCTTCAAAATCCAGCATGAACCACTCTACCAGCGGATTTTCAAGGCGTTGGTGGATGCGTGACAGCACCTGGATGTAGTCCTCCTTCGATCTCCTCGACATCAGTACGTACACCAGCGGTACTTGTTTGGTGTCCTCGCCTTTTTTTACAAAGGCGTGGATGGTGAAAAGCTGGTAAAATGGATTTTTAACCAGCTTAAACGTTCCGTCGAGGAACCATCTCCGGGCTTCCTTTAGTTGATGGAGTTGATTGGCAGTCCCGAAGATGATGTGGCGTTGATCGCCCACCCGCACGTCTTCCACCAAGAAGTCTTCGCCGATGAAGTCGACATCGACCTACAATATAAAATTATCGATAAGTAAATAAAGAAAGCGATCATGTTATGTTGTTGTTATTATTATTATTATTATTATTATGTAATACGTAATAATGATTTAGTATTATTACCTCAAAGTTCAAATCGGTTGGGTCTTTGGGTCGCATGTGTTGTCGGAAGAGGTTGGCAGCTCTGATAAGGTTCGCCGGTTTCGGCAGATTGACGTCGTCTTCCGTTACAAGCTCCTTTAGGACCTCCTCCACTATACTCGCCGCTGGCTGGAACACGTTCTTCTTGGACCTGTCCTTAACATGGGCAAGAGCCTTCACTTGTTTCGGAACGCCAGGATTCGCGGGATGGGTGTGACCACCCAACGACACTGTGAACATGTCACCGAACTGCTTCACATTGGCGTTGCATTTCATGTTCTTGCTCCGGATGCTGCATGTCCAGTAGGTCCGTGCTCCATTGCTACGCTGAAATAATAAGACAAATAATGTTAAATTATTACTTTTATATATAAATATACAATTATTATTATTTATTATTATTATTATTATTATTGTTATTATTATTATTACTGTGGTTGTTGTTTTCTTGGTATTGCTGCTTAATATTTACATCGTACATACCCTAGCAGTGTATGAATATCCATCGCTGCTGACCAGCTTGTTGCCGCCTCGTTTACTTCCGCCACTTATTATTTCATACGTAACGGGTCTGTCTTCTGGTATCACAGCATCCAGAGGACGTTCCCGTATTGATTGGTCTAGTGGCACATTCGGCTGTACAATGTCCCGGCCAGTTATATTGAAGGACCGATCTTCGACTTCGTCTCTTCGTGAATCGACAGAGTTCTGACATGTATGAACTGTCAGCTTGACTCTCCGATACCTCCGGTACCTCTGGTAGGTCTTCGGTTTCCACTGGTCGGCTGCATTCGCTGCACTTCCACTCTACGACTTCACCTTTCATCATTTTACGATATTGTCGCAGACTGATACCTGTCTCACAAGACAGATGCTGCCATCTTTCACATTGATCACATGATATTGCACGTTCATCATCATTCACGTTCCGTTTACAGTGTACGCATGGATATTCGGAAGCCATGATTGGATTTGTGGTTGCAATGAACAACTCACCTATTATATACTTCTTGTTCAATTGACAATATTTACTCTATCTGTTTAAATACACAGTTTGTATAATCCACGCTGCCAATTAAAGATAATTGAGTTGTTTATTAATTGACAATTAAAGGCGCGTGTCACTAATTGATTGTTTGCAAGGCGTTAATTAATGTGTTTGTACTATCAAGTTGTTTATTAATTGACAATTAAAGGCGCGTGTCGCTAATTGATTGTTTGCAAGGCGCTAATTAATGTGTTTGTACTATCAAGTTAATCATTGGAATGCGGTTAATATGTTATTTTATGTATATTTATAAGCATAAGAAAAATCAACAACATTTATAATTTTAGTATTTTTTTTATAATATTATTTATTTCCATGCTTTACAAAGTCACATATAATTAATATAAATAATAAAACCTGTACATGTCAAGCATACATAATTCATTTTAATTATATTGACCATTAAAACCATATTTTGTTATGATACTCTATTCAATCACACTCAAAAAATAACACAAAAACTCCAATATATTTCAATATATTTATTCACATAACAAAAAATCTTATTCAATGTCAATACCATGTATAATACACTACTATATATCAGTGTGACGAAACCTCCACTCCCCCCGTACACAGAATAAGTATGACGAAACTGTAGTGTGACGAAACCTCCATTACCCGTTTGGCCCCCCAGTTTATTCATTAGGTCGTTCCCCCCCCCCCCCCCCCCCCGAAGTCGTTTCCTACCGTTAGTTACCCCATTATTCATAATAACACTCGTGCTCATTACATTAAGCGCAGGTATAGAGTCCGATTTTTAGTTACCATCAAAGATTTACACGGCCAATAACTAATTTATAAAATATAAGTTATTGCACATAATATAGTTGTCCCAGTGGTTAGCATGACCAATTTTTTGATCCAGAAGTCGTATGTTTGAGCCCTAGTGCTTGCATTTCTTTGAAATGTGTTTGTAGGGGCTATGCTACCATAGTTGACCTGGGAAGTCTGATTTAAGAGTTCAAATTCCATTAAATTGTTATTTTTAAACTGTCAGCAGTCAATGAAGTTAACAATACTTTCAGTGCAAGAGCTGTGCACAATGCATAGACTAGATGCTGGTATAATTGTGACAGAATGGATGGCATTTGCTCACTCGAAGAAAAATCTCACAATTGAAATAGACATTTTGGACAACTTTGAACGAGAGGTGGGTACAGTATTCGGACCATTCATTTGGGCAAGATCTAGGATGCTGATGGGCACAGGGGGCTGATTCAAATTCTTGCTTATTCCAAGGTTTTTATCAAAACATAATGTTTCTCATACGGGAATTTTATCATGATATAACAGTCAGAGCAACAGATAATGATTTTACCAGAATTAAATATTACCATATTATTTTTACAATTATTGAGTACTGAGTGGTTTAGTTGTAATTTGAGAACTTGAAATTATGTTAGGCCAATAACACTTTTTGATTGTTGGAATACCGAAAATTGAGTAAAAATGTAACACACAAATAAATCAGTGTGCATACTATTTTACAACCATGCATCAATGATGTGATAAAAGTTACTTTTCATATTTAGCTTGCATAAAACACTTATATTTTCAGTATATGACTATCAATTAAACGTTGACCAATTTATAATACACAATCTGTTTGGCATTGTTGTGTATTCATTATATGAAAGGAGTTTGGTCACTTCCTTAAATTTTAAATTATTGAGTAAATGATTTACGCAAATATGTGCCTTATCTGTTGCATTGGTATTATCTGTTCATTTGTCATTGAATAATTGCAATATTATATTGAATTGCAAAAGATATTCAACATTTCGGTATTACATGTTAGTAGAAAGTCTCCAGCTTCAAACTGGAAGACAGTGTAGTTCAAATTGCAAAATTAAAAACACTCATGGTCATTATCACCAAACACTTCAAGGAATAATTTACTTGTTTTTAAGGCATATGATAACCTGCTGTTCATTTCAGAGATTGTCAAAGAGGCATCAGAAGACGCCTAAAGCCATAAAGAAAGAAAATGGACCAGTCATCCATAGCATTGACTCTCTTCCGTAAGATGATTTAATTTTAATTGGTTGTGCTATGGTTCAGACCATGTCCGTGTTGACGTTTAAAAACATTTGGATGATGGTTTTAGTTATTGTTTTATTGTAAAAGCTCATATTTATATTTGCAGTCTTCACGAATAAGTTTTAAAAGCAGTTCACCGTCGGTCCACCAAACCAGCTTAATCAACTGGACCGTACAACACTTTAGTGGACCACAATTTGTTTGTAGATTTTCATTCACTCTTATGTATATATATCAATGATTTTATAAAAAAAATAAAATGAAAGCAATTATGGTTTTCAGACATTTATTCTAACATGAATAATGTATTTATTAAGTTTACTGGCAAATAAAAGATGGCCAAATATTAATACAAGATTGCCAGTTAAATCAAATATCAGGTGTATATTTCGTTTTAGCCTATTTGAGTTCAGTACTCGCTCAAATGGCCAAGCTGGAACCTGGGCCGAAATTTACTCGAATGCGCAGATCAAATGAAAACTGTTCCGCTTGCTAGGATTGCAGAACATGGTCTCCCTACTCGTAAAAGTTGGGGTTCCAGTAATTGTTACCAAAGCACCCCTCCCCACCCACTCCTTTAACAATAAATGCTTTGTGTCCAAAAATTATTTAAAAAAAATTCCATTGTTGAGTAATAAAACATGTTTACTTTCTCTGACTTAACTTTCGCTAACTTTCATGAAAATGTGGCAGCATACATTTTTAAGTGTAATCAGTGTATAGTTATACTTTTGTATAGCACGTTTATTAGAAAACACACAGTCATAGCAATAGGTTCTTTTAAAACAAATGAAGACGTACCTTTGACATTACACACTAAAATTATATGCGATCGGCAAACACAATTTGTCAACATCTCATTTCGTATTTTAAGTAAACATTTTGCAAACAATAATATACTGACTTCATTTAGTATGTAGTATTTTATTTATTATGTGAGTGTTACAGACACGCAGGTAACAACATGCACGAAAATGTGTTACACATTTCTTCTCCTTTACCAACAATGAGGGCGTGATAAACATTCTGTTGACTACACTCATCTTCATATTGGAAATTTAATGCATTCTCATTGGCTGACTGGGTGACTGTTGTATATCTAGCTCCTCCTGCTTACAGATTTTATCGATAATTGACACACTGATGCAGAAAGAGAGTGCGTTTATTGCCGAGTAGGCGTTCTTTGTTTTAGAAAAACATGCGTACGCAAGCAGAAATGGTTGCGAATCTGACACTCAATTTTACAAATAAGCAGATTTTCGCTTTACCGAAAATTATTGGCTGAACATTTTTTAGCGATTTCTCTTATCAAAATTATCAAGGGAAATTTCTTTGCTGGACAGCCGGTCCAGTTACTTGCAACTTTTGCTGGACTGAGCGAAAATTTGGTGGACTCGGTCCACCGCTTAACGTCGAAGACTGTATATGTTAAGCGAATGTGTTCTGCATGCTTGGGATTAGATTTTGTGAACTGGGATTTAATATCTATATTTCAATTATATACATATAACAGCATTATTCATGGGTTTCAAACTTCAAGAAAATACTGTTTACTTATTATTATGAATGGCCAAATGGGTCCCTTTACTTACTGGACCAGTCGAAAACTGAATAAAAAAAAAAGTTCTGTTCATGTATGTTAGTTTTCATGTATCTCACTATTAAACAGGATGGATGTTGAAGGTGCAGAAGAACTCTACAGTGCGTATGGTGGCAAGACCCCGACTTCAAAAGTAAGAACAAGTTTTACTCTTTCTGGTCATGGCAATTTGCTAAGTGTTTTAGGACCCCTACTTTAAAAGGAAAAACAAGATCTTCTTTCTCAATTCAGGGCAAAATGTTCAGTGCTTTAGGACCTCTGCTTCAATGTAAGAACAAGATAAACTTTTTCTGGTTAGGACAAAATGTTATAACGAAAACCACGCCAGTGCACTTTGTAAAAGGAGCTGTTAAATATTAAGCGCATTTATATCACTGATGCAGCATCCTCTGTTAAATTATAAGTCCATCAGCTGTGCAGTTATTATATAGCTTGTTTTAGCTTGACTATTCACAGAATAGTCCAAGCTATTCTCACCAGTTCGTCGACAGCGTAATGCTGAGGTTAAGGTTTGCGTGCATCAAGTTCCTATCTCTATATCTTCTACTGATATTCTATTTAAACTTCACACATGCCCCCAGGGTCATTATATAAGGTCACTGGCCAAAGCCCATAACTGACCAGCAGAATTAAGCCCCATTTTATATCTAGAAAATTCATGTTAAGGTTTACATGCTAGTACATATATGTAACTACTAGAGATATTTAATTGAAATTTCACACATCTTCGGGGTCATTATGTAAGGTCACTGACCAAGTCCCAGAACTGTGACAAAGAGGTGTAAATAGTCGAGAGTGCTGTCCTGAAAAAGCTCTTGTTAGATAAGTTGCCCTGAACAAATTTTCGTGGCAACAGAAAATTTAAATGGTAGTTATTATTATCCCGCCAAGGGGGTATGTATTTGCCAGCATTAGTTTATCTGTTTGTTTGTTTTGCAAGCAACATTACCCAAGAGCAACGAGCTATAAATGGATTTGCATGAACTTTTCTGGGAAGGTTGGAAATAGACCAATAAACACATGATTAGATTGTGTATGTGATCCAAGTTATTCTGGCCACTGTCTTGAGTCAGAATTTGTTTGAAGGATTCTTTGTTTTGGGGAAATTACCAGTATGCTGTAGGACTCAATAGTTGCACAACGCATTGGGGGAATGAGCTGACTTGACAATGATCTGCACTGTCTGAGTGCTTTCTAGTGTGTTTGTTTAGCTGTTTTGTAGTTGGGAAAATTTATTTTATTTATCTGTCATGGAAACTGATGTGTTGTTCTTTGAAAAACCAAACTGAACTGTTGCATTTAATGTGTACTCTACAACGCCAGGTATCCAACAAGAGGCAGCACACTCCGGAGAACGCCCCTCTCAAGCGCTTCACCGGTCCCAACAGGAGTCCGGCGGCCCCTTTCAGCCCATCCAGCTTCTCACCTGCAAGGTACGAAGTGTTCAAAGTACTGGGGTGTTATTCACATCGCATCCTTTGTTAAGGATATGGTGTCCCCATTGCGATTAGGAGATTGTAAATTTGATCCCTAAGTTTCGAGTGTTACAACGATCTTTCTCAAAGAGAAGCCAAGTACTACCTCTACCCAGGTAACAGATTCAAGAGTGTCTCTTTAAACCTCGGGCTTTCAACACAATTGTGGTAAAATAAATAGGTTTAATCGCTGCTAAAGCATTTTTAGTTTAATTTCATCCTTGTTGTTAAAATGAAAACTTCTCTGCTTCAATCATTTCGAGAAATATTGTTGAACAGTAAGTAACATAATGAAATCATTATGGAAATACACTTGGAAGAATATACAAAACATACAAATACTTAGGATGCTTTGTGTATGCTTCCACTGGCCATTATTGTATAGGAGTTATTTGCTGTTTTTATTATTTGAAGGTAAAGGTATAATTTTGAAGATTTACAAGTGAGAATTTGATTTGAGGCTTGAAAGACATGGGTAATTTTTGGGGGGTTAACCTTGTATTCATATTTTTGTAACTTCACCTTGCTGGTTTCTTTTCAAGTACTACTCCGGCCAAAAAGTACACATCTAGGACAAACAGTGGGGATGTAGTGGCTACCATAGGGAACACGAACGGGCTAGCCTGGCATGGGTCAGGCAAAGAGGTGAAAATTGAAAGCTTCATACCAGAACAGGCCGTATCCAGTAAATTCAAGTACATGTTTCAGAAGATGTCAGATAAGAGAGATGGTAAGACTTGCCAGTTGATGTATTTCATTGAATTGTTCAACATATTTAAAATGTCTGTATGGTTTTTTAAAGGAAATAAATCAGAAGTGCTCTACTAACCATGAATCAGAATTATCTTGGTTCAAAATTCTTTTCTGCCAAAGGTTTATTGCAGAATAAACAACAGTAGATTTCGTTCTGTGTCAACAATGAATTATGTGTTGTTGAGAAATACTTTTCTGTTTATCATTATTTATCGTCTGATAATCTACTGTTTGGAGTTCTGATGCGTAGGAATTAAATCACAAGGGTATTGGGTCGAGTGGTTTAATAACCGTGCATCAGAACAACAAAACAGTTGTTAATTTACAGATAAAGAACGATAATGTGAAAATTATTTTGAGTCTAAAATGATCTGACATTACATTGTGCAAATAAAATGCGAACTATATATTGCAGTTTTGGAACTATTTTTTCACATTGTTTATTGGAGATTTATCAATGGAAAATTGTGTTCTTTGTCTATAGAAGACACTGCGCGTGTCATGTTAGAATCAAGACTAATGTTTCTAGGAAAACTCACTGTGAATTAAAAATTTTCAGTGCTGAATGACCTGATAGAGGACATGGCGGAGCACCTGCAGAAGGTCCACAGCATCGAGGAGTTCTCACACGCCGTGTTGACCACACAGGAGGAGGTCACAGTCTGCGGGCGGATCTGCTGCGACAGTAACGGCAAACTTAACGCCAAGTCGGTAGTGCTTGAGGGGTCAATCGACACGTCTGCGGGCAAGGTGATACCGCTAGACGTGTCGCAGCTGAACGAGTATGCCTTGTTTCCCGGCCAGATTGTGGCATTGACTGGTCATAATAGCACCGGGCAGAAGTTTGTGGCAAATAAGTTATATGAGGTGGGTGTGATTGAATATGTTTTGCTTTTTGTTGCGGTTACAGTTTAGATTGCAGGGTGGCCACCAACTCTGGAAAACAGGGAAATAGTGTGAAAAAATCCCTGCAGGGAAAAATCTGGGAATCTGAAAATTTGGCAAAAATTGGTGAAAATTCAGGGAATTTAACCAAGAGTTAATAAATATTCGACATTAAAACAATAAAATTATCATATTTGTTTAAAATAGGAAGTTAACTACAGTAAAAATGGCCAAAATTGGAAAAAAGTGGTCTTGTATTTATGTACGCTATCACCACTTTGCACTAATTTTACTGGTAATAAGTGTAATACTTTATGTGTTATGTTGTTATTGCCTTAATGGGGTATTTATTTAAGCTTGATTTCAAATCTCAGTAGTGAATTAATTCAAATTTATTTCCATGATTTTTTTTATTCAAAATATTTTGCAGATTTATGTAGAAAACATCAGTAAATGTCATGTGACTGTGTGGCGAAAAAGCTGGCATCATAAAAAAACTTACACAAAAATCTGGTGTATAATGTCCCATGTTGAAGAGAAAACTAGTGTTTTTTTTCTGAACAGAGTGTACCCCTGCCACTTCCAGACTGCCCTGAGGAGGGGGCCAACACCCGACTGACACTCCTGGTGGCTGCTGGCCCCTTCACCACGTCCGACAGTCTCTCATACGAACCCTTCACCGACCTCATGGAGCAGATACGCCTCATGCGGCCCGATATCTGCATACTGGTAATGTAACAGCGTTATATCCATGGGCTTTGTAACCTTTTATAGTTTCAGCCTTATGAAGGTTGCTTTCCCTAGCAAAACTTGTTAAAAAATCATGGACATTTCCCAAATATTTTATTTTGTATCCGTATTTTTTGTTTGCCTTAAACAAATTATTAATTTGTGATTCACTCCCCAAAACTGTAGGGTATTGGCCCCACAGCCTCTGAAAAAAGCACTTGTTGGATGTAATTGAATGGTGTAGCTTTAATTATTGGTATTGTTTCATTGAGAAGAGTTCTAATTCTTATAAAGTATTTTAGACAACAAATTTGTATTACATTGTACAGATTTTGTTAGAGTAGTTTACCTATTTGTACTTTATTTGAATGTAACTGTTCAAATTTGTACTTGACTTGTGTGTTTAAATGTATCTGTATTAGTATGTGCTTTGGATTAATGTTGGTTTCTTCAGTTATATACATGTATTTCACTTTTGCTGTTTCAGATGGGCCCATTTGTGGATGGAAAAAATACAGAAATAGAGGTAGGATCTTCCTTTATGAGCTAGTATTACTAGTACAGTGTTATCATATTTACACATTGTACAGCCTACATTTCCGGAATGTTTTTACTTGTATTTAGAACATGAACTTGGAAGATTCATATCTTAAACAAACAAATCTTATTGTCATGTTCAATTGTTCATGAGAGTGCCTAATAATAAAAATGTCTGCTGGTTTATGGCTGTTGTAAAATTGGTCCATGATGATTTTTTGCTTGACTGTTAAATGTCATTGCCTAATTTTAGGCATGGTGGAATTCAATTGTCCGTATTACCCAGCTTGTATTAGAGCAGGTACGGACTAGCGAAATTTTCCCAAATTTTCTATATAATTTATTGTATAGACAAATAGCAAACGTCATTTGTCAAAAATCGATAAATTAGTTCATGATTTTGCCAGCAATGCCTATCATAGTGATTTCTGATAATTACTGATTTCACTGCTAAAAATCTATATTATTGCAGAATGGAAATTGCCCAGTGTCCTATGAGGCAATATTCCAGGCCAAACTAGAAGAAATAGCAAATGCTACCGAAAAGTAAGTTGACATGGAAGTCTTTAGAATGCTTCATCTTTGAAAATTACAGTTGAACCCCACTATTTCGAACACAGTTCATTCAAATTAATCACTATTTTTAACTATTTTTTTGGTCCTGATTTTTTTCCTTCTTTATTTAACTAAAATATCAATCATTAATTTGAATTTGCCTATTTCGAAATTCATCTCTATTTCGAACTAAAATTCCAGTCCCAACTACATATTTCACACCTAATCATCGGTGTTTATTTCGAAGTCGCACCTAAGTCCAAGCTGTCTATCGAAGGTGTGATGACTTGATAGTGGTCGCTGTGTGTTTGCACCTTCCATTTTTCTCAGGTTTACCAAGTGATGATTTACGGCTGGGTTAATAGTCAACATTAATGGAATATACGGTAGAGTTATAATTGTAAGTAACAAGGCGAAGCAATGCTGTCAAATGCTCGGGAGGGATGGGTTGAATATGTTATCACATTGTTCTTTGATTTCTTATCATTTGTTTAATATGTAAATAAAAACAACAAAATAAATGCAATCAATGCTTATTGATTTTTGCAATCTTTACAATGATATTTATGAACCTTCATTATATATGTATACGTTATACATACACATGGTGTCATTTAACTGCATGCATGTAATTATAAACAATTTATTAGTACAATAGAGAACATCGCTATTTGGAACTTTCCTATATCAAACTATTTTTCTTCGGTCCCAACGACTTTGAAATAGCGGTGTTCAACTGTATGGAGAATTTAACAATACAGAAACATACATCTTTCAAATGGCGAGTGACATTACCAGGATTTCAGAGTATTTGAGCATCAAAACTAAAATTCAAGGTTGCACTAGTTTTAACTTTATTTTGAAATCTGTACCTAAAATATGCTTAAATATGGGCTCAAAAGATGCATGGGTTTGAATGTAATTCCTTACTTATGTTGGCCTTCTTTAGAGAATAAGTCAAGACAACTATTGAAGTATAAATACCCCTGATTAAATTGTTGCAACTTCTTGCAGGCTTAGTATTGGACTGTCTGCACAATCCTTTATTATGCGGAGATTAAACTGTCAGGCACATATCAATTTTGCATGGACTGTTCAACAAGTAAAAATTCATTATGTACCTCTTTTTGCAGTTTAAATGTTCAAGTGGTGTTGATATCTTCTTCTCGAGATCTTCATCATGACCCAGTGTATCCTACACCTCCATATCGACTGGACAACTTCAGGCATAAGGTAACTATAGTTGTATTGGACAGGAATTTTAGCTCACGGGGGCGTGTACATGTAGATCTATTAGTACAGTCAACGAAACTGAAAGTTTGACCACGCAAGACCAAATTCTTATAACATTGCTTGAGACCAAGAAAATGTTAGAAGTGTTCTGCAATGTTCGTGGAACTCTTTCAGGCTATTCATCTGGAAATATAATGAATTTTACCACTACTTAAATGGCAAAAACGCAACACATTGATGCATATTTCAAAGATATTTATAATTAAAATATGGGACGTGTCGTGATAAAACCGGCTGAATGCATGTGCGCCCGCACAGGCTAATCCAGGACGGTACTTTCCGCTTTTTGGGTATTGTCTGTTTCAAGGAAGTCTCTTCCAAACATAAATCCACTGCAAGCGGAAAGTGCCGCCCCGGATCAGCCTTTGCGGACTGCTCAGGCTGATCCGGGAAGACACTTGATGCACATGCATTAAGCCCGATTTTCCCACGACACTCCTCATATGTACATTTTCATTTGTTGTTAATGTTTAAAAATATAATTCAGTATAAATGGAAGGACCGTGCAAGATTCAAAGGTTTACCAGTCTTGTTTGAGGTTTCGCTTAAACAGTGTCAGTTCTTGCGTGTTTAACCTGCCAATACCTTGGAAATATGACCAACATCGTACTGTAGAATGTTGTCAATATGTGTTCGTACTCTACTATACAAAACCAAATACAAGTTTACTCGCTAATATAACTAGCAGTAATTTGAAACTACATGTAGCAAAATCACTGCAACACTTGAACATTTTGATTATTTCCAGCTAGCAGTAATCTGCATCTAGCAAAATCACTGCAACTACTTGAACATTTTGGTCATTTTTAGCTAGCAGTAATCTGCAACTAGCAAACTCACTGCAACTACTTGAACATTTTGGTCATTTTCAACTAGCAGTATAACTACATGTAGCAAAATCACTGCAGCTACTGGAACATTTTGGTCATTTTCAGCTAGCAGTATAACTACATGTAGCAAAAAAATCACTGCAGCTACTGGAACATTTTGGTCATTTTTAGCTAGCAGTAATCTGCAACTAGCAAACTCACTGCAACTACTTGAACATTTTGGTCATTTTCAACTAGCAGTATAAATACATGTAGCAAAATCACTGCAAGTACTGGAACATTTTGGTCATTTTCAGCTAGCAGTAATCTGCAACTAGCAAACTCACTGCAACTACTTGAACGTTTCGGTCATTTTCAGCTAGCAGTATAACTACATGTAGCAAAATCACTGCAGCTACTTGAACGTTTTGGTCATTTTCAGCTAGCAGTATAACTACATGTAGCAAAATCACTGCAGCTACTTGAACATTTTGGTCATTTTCAGCTAGCAGTATAACTACATGTAGCAAAATCACTGCAGCTACTTGAGCATTTTGGTCATTTTCAGCTAGCAGTATAACTACATGTAGCAAAATCACTGCAGCTACTGGAACATTTTGGTCATTTTCAACTAGCAGTATAACTACATGTAGCAAAATCACTGCAACCACTTGAACATTTTGGTCATTTTCAGCTAGCAGTATAACTACATGTAGCAAACTCACTGCAAGTACTGGAACATTTTGGTCATTTTCAGCTAGCAGTATAACTACATGTAGCAAACTCACTGCAAGTATTGGAACATTTTGGTCATTTTCAGCTAGCAGTATAACTAAATGTAGCAAAATCACTGCAACTGCTTGAACATTTTGGTCATTTTCAACTAGCAGTATAACTACATGTAGCAAAATCACTGCAGCTACTTGAACATTTTGGTCATTTTCAGCTAGCAGTATAACTACATGTAGCAAAATCATTGCAACTACTTGAACATTTTGGTCATTTTCAACTAGCAGTATAACTACATGTAGCAAAATCACTGCAACTACTGGAACATTTTGGTCATTTTCAGCTAGCAGTATAACTACATGTAGCAAAATCACTGCAGCTACTGGAGCATTTTGGTCATTTTCAGCTAGCAGTATAACTACATGTAGCAAAATCACTGCAGCTACTTGAACATTTTGGTCATTTTCAGCTAGCAGTATAACTACATGTAGCAAAATCACTGCAGCTACTGGAGCATTTTGGTCATTTTCAGCTAGCAGTATAACTACATGTAGCAAAATCACTGCAGCTACTGGAACATTTTGGTCATTTTCAGCTAGCAGTATAACTACATGTAGCAAAATCACTGCAGCTACTGGAACATTTTGGTCATTTTCAGCTAGCAGTATAACTACATGTAGCAAAATCACTGCAGCTACTGGAACATTTTGGTCATTTTCAACTAGCAGTATAACTACATGTAGCAAAATCACTGCAGCTACTGGAACATTTTAGTCATTTTCAACTAGCAGTATAACTACATGTAGCAAAATCACTGCAACTACTTGAACATTTTGGTCATTTTCAGCTAGCAGTATAACTACATGTAGCAAAATCACTGCAGCTACTTGAACATTTTGGTCATTTTCAGCTAGCAGTATAACTAAATGTAGCAAAATCACTGCAACTACTGGAACATTTTGGTCATTTTCAACTAGCAGTATAACTAAATGTAGCAAAATCGCTGCAGTTACTGGAACATTTTGGTCATTTTCAGCTAGCAGTATAACTACATGTAGCAAAATCACTGCAGCTACTGGAGCATTTTGGTCATTTTCAGCTAGAAGTATAACTACATGTAGCAAAATCACTGCAGCTACTTGAACATTTTGGTCATTTTCAGCTAGCAGTATAACTAAATGTAGCAAAATCACTGCAACTGCTTGAACATTTTGGTCATTTCCAACTAGCAGTATAACTAAATGTAGCAAAATCACTGCAGCTACTTGAACATTTTGGTCATTTTCAACTAGCAGTATAACTACATGTAGCAAAATCACTGCAACCACTTGAACATTTTGGTCATTTTCAGCTAGCAGTATAACTACATGTAGCAAAATCACTGCATCTACTGGAGCATTTTGGTCATTTTCAGCTAGCAGTATAACTACATGTAGCAAAATCACTGCAGCTACTGGAACATTTTGGTCATTTTCAACTAGCAGTATAACTACATGTAGCAAAATCACTGCAGCTACTGGAACATTTTGGTCATTTTCAACTAGCAGTATAACTACATGTAGCAAAATCACTGCAACTACTTGAACATTTTGGTCATTTTCAGCTAGCAGTATAACTACATGTAGCAAAATCACTGCAGCTACTTGAACATTTTGGTCATTTTCAGCTAGCAGTATAACTAAATGTAGCAAAATCACTGCAACTGCTTGAACATTTTGGTCATTTTCAACTAGCAGTATAACTAAATGTAGCAAAATCACTGCAGCTACTTGAACATTTTGGTCATTTTCAGCTAGCAGTATAACTACATGTAGCAAAATCACTGCAGCTACTGGAGCATTTTGGTCATTTTCAGCTAGAAGTATAACTACATGTAGCAAAATCACTGCAACTACTTGAACATTTTGGTCATTTTCAACTAGCAGTATAACTACATGTAGCAAAATCACTGCAGCTACTGGAACATTTTGGTCATTTTCAACTAGCAGTATAACTACATGTAGAAAAATCACTGCAACTACTGGAACATTTTGGTCATTTTCAGCTAGCAGTATAACTACATGTAGCAAAATCACTGCAGCTACTGGAGCATTTTGGTCATTTTCAGCTAGCAGTATAACTACATGTAGCAAAATCACTGCAGCTACTTGAACATTTTGGTCATTTTCAGCTAGCAGTATAATGTCATGTAGCAAAATCACTGCAACTACTTGAACATTTTGGTCATTTTCAACTAGCAGTATAACTACATGTAGCAAAATCACTGAAACTGCTTGAACATTTTGGTCATTTTCAGCTAGCAGTATAACTACATGTAGCAAAATCACTGCAGCTACTTGAACATTTTGGTCATTTTCAGCTAGTAGTATAACTACATGTAGCAAAATCACTGCAGCTACTGGAGCATTTTGGTCATTTTCAGCTAGCAGTATAACTACATGTAGCAAAATCACTGCAGCTACTTGAACATTTTGGTCATTTTCAGCTAGCAGTATAACGACATGTAGCAAAATCACTGCAACTACTTGAACATTTTGGTCATTTTCAACTAGCAGTATAACTACATGTAGCAAAATCACTGCAGCTACTTGAACATTTTGGTCATTTTCAACTAGCAGTATAACTACATGTAGCAAAATCACTGCAGCTACTTGAACATTTTGGTCATTTTTAGCTAGCAGTAATCTGCAACTAGCAAACTCACTGCAACTACTTGAACATTTTGGTCATTTTCAACTAGCAGTATAACTACATGTAGCAAAATCACTGCAGCTACTGGAGCATTTTGGTCATTTTCAGCTAGCAGTATAACTACATGTAGTAAAATCACTGCAGCTACTTGAACATTTTGGTCATTTTCAGCTAGCAGTATAACGACATGTAGCAAAATCACTGCAACTACTTGAACATTTTGGTCATTTTCAACTAGCAGTATAACTACATGTAGCAAAATCACTGCAGCTACTTGAACATTTTGGTCATTTTCAACTAGCAGTATAACTACATGTAGCAAAATCACTGCAGCTACTTGAACATTTTGGTCATTTTTAGCTAGCAGTAATCTGCAACTAGCAAACTCACTGCAACTACTTGAACATTTTGGTCATTTTCAACTAGCAGTATAACTACATGTAGCAAAATCACTGCAACTACTTGAACATTTTGGTCATTTTCAACTAGCAGTATAACTACATGTAGCAAAATCACTGCAGCTACTTGAACATTTTGGTCATTTTCAACTAGCAGTATAACTACATGTAGCAAAATCACTGCAGCTACTGGAACATTTTGGTCATTTTCAACTAGCAGTATAACTACATGTAGCAAAATCACTGCAGCTACTTGAACATTTTGGTCATTTTTAGCTAGCAGTAATCTGCAACTAGCAAACTCACTGCAACTACTTGAACATTTTGGTCATTTTCAACTAGCAGTATAACTACATGTAGCAAAATCACTGCAGCTACTGGAACATTTTGGTCATTTTCAACTAGCAGTATAACGACATGTAGCAAAATCACTGCAACCACTTGAACATTTTGGTCATTTTCACCTAGCAGTATAACGACATGTAGCAAAATCGCTGCAACTACTTGAACATTTTGGTCATTTTCAACTAGCAGTATAACTACATGTAGCAAAATCACTGCAGCTACTGGAGCATTTTGGTCATTTTCAACTAGCAGTATAACTACATGTAGCAAAATCACTGCAGCTACTTGAACATTTTGGTCATTTTCAACTAGCAGTATAACGACATGTAGCAAAATCACTGCAACCACTTGAACATTTTGGTCATTTTCAGCTAGCAGTATAACTACATGTAGCAAACTCACTGCAAGTACTGGAACATTTTGGTCATTTTCAGCTAGCAGTATAACTACATGTAGCAAAATCACTGCAGCTACTTGAACATTTTGGTCATTTTCAGCTAGCAGTATAACTACATGTAGCAAACTCACTGCAGCTACTTGAACATTTTGGTCATTTTCAGCTAGCAGTATAACTACATGTAGCAAACTCACTGCAAGTACTGGAACATTTTGGTCATTTTCAGCTAGCAGTATAACTACATGTAGCAAAATCACTGCAGCTACTTGAACATTTTGGTCATTTTCAGCTAGCAGTATAACTACATGTAGCAAACTCACTGCAGCTACTTGAACATGTTGGTCATTTTCAGCTAGCAGTATAACTACATGTAGCAAAATCACTGCAGCTACTGGAACATTTTGGTCATTTTCAGCTAGCAGTATAACTACATGTAGCAAACTCACTGCAGCTACTTGAACATTTTAGTCATTTTCAGCTAGCAGTATAACTACATGTAGCAAAATCACTGCAACTACTTGAACATTTTGGTCATTTTCAACTAGCAGTATAACTACATGTAGCAAAATCACTGCAACTGCTTGAACATTTTGGTCATTTTCAACTAGCAGTATAACTACATGTAGCAAAATCACTGCAGCTACTGGAGCATTTTGGTCATTTTCAGCTAGCAGTATAACGACATGTAGCAAAATTACTGCAACTACTTGAACATTTTGGTCATTTTCAGCTAGCAGTATAACTACATGTAGCAAAATCACTGCAGCTACTGGAACATTTTGGTCATTTTCAGCTAGCAGTATAACTACATGTAGCAAAATCACTGCAGCTACTGGAGCATTTTGGTCATTTTCAACTAGCAGTATAACTACATGTAGCAAAATCACTGCAGCTACTTGAACATTTTGGTCATTTTCAACTAGCAGTATAACGACATGTAGCAAAATCACTGCAAGTACTGGAACATTTTGGTCATTTTCAGCTAGCAGTATAACTACATGTAGCAAACTCACTGCAAGTACTGGAACATTTTGGTCATTTTCAGCTAGCAGTATAACTACATGTAGCAAAATCACTGCAGCTACTGGAACATTTTGGTCATTTTCAACTAGCAGTATAACTACATGTAGCAAAATCACTGCAGCTACTGGAACATTTTGGTCATTTTCAGCTAGCAGTATAACTACATGTAGCAAACTCACTGCAGCTACTTGAACATTTTGGTCATTTTCAGCTAGCAGTATAACTACATGTAGCAAAATCACTGCAACTACTTGAACATTTTGGTCATTTTCAACTAGCAGTATAACTACATGTAGCAAAATCACTGCAGCTACTGGAGCATTTTGGTCATTTTCAGCTAGCAGTATAACGACATGTAGCAAAATTACTGCAACTACTTGAACATTTTGGTCATTTTCAGCTAGCAGTATAACTACATGTAGCAAAATCACTGCAGCTACTGGAACATTTTGGTCATTTTCAGCTAGCAGTATAACTACATGTAGCAAAATCACTGCAGCTACTGGAACATTTTGGTCATTTTCAACTAGCAGTATAACTACATGTAGCAAAATCACTGCAGCTACTGGAACATTTTGGTCATTTTCAGCTAGCAGTATAACTACATGTAGCAAAATTACTGCAGCTACTGGAACATTTTGGTCATTTTCAGCTAGCAGTATAACTACATGTAGCAAAATCACTGCAACTACTGGAACATTTTGGTCATTTTCAACTAGCAGTATAACTACATGTAGCAAAATCACTGCAGCTACTGGAGCATTTTGGTCATTTTCAGCTAGCAGTATAACTACATGTAGCAAAATCACTGCAGCTACTGGAACATTTTGGTCATTTTCAGCTAGCAGTATAACTACATGTAGCAAAATTACTGCAACTACTTGAACATTTTGGTCATTTTCAACTAGCAGTATAACTACATGTAGCAAAATCACTGCAGCTACTTGAACATTTTGGTCATTTTCAGCTAGCAGTATAACGACATGTAGCAAAATCACTGCAGCTACTTGAACATTTTGGTCATTTTCAGCTAGCAGTATAACTACATGTAGCAAAATTACTGCAACTGCTTGAACATTTTGGTCATTTTCAGCATGTACAGTGCTACTCAGATCCTTGCACGTTGAAGATGAATAACATTGTGTTCGGTCTCACCTCCACAGATGTCATGTTCCAATTGGGTAATGAAGAAATCGCTTTGTAAGTCCTAGACCAATTATATGTTGAATTTTGTGAATGATTGGCTGTTGTGACAATGGAACAATAAAAATACCATAATTGTGTAGAATAAAATGTTAATTTAGTAAAAATTGTCTAAAAGGGGAGAATGACTGTCATATATTTGTATATACAGTAACAACTGAGCACTACTTTACCGGTACTGGTAATCTGATACATGTCTTAAAAAACACATTCTGGTCAGGGAAATACCGGTATGGGAATTTATGTCGGAATCTCAGTGGCCACCCTGATAGTGTGAGATGTTAGCACGTCAGTACAAGATTGATTTAAATGTCTGGACTGTTTGTCACGTTTCAGTCCCTCTGGCAGTGATAGGCTAGGGCGTCTGACTCAGCATCTTCTGACACAGCACAGGTAGGTTTACATTTGGAGAGGGCCTACTAGAAATTAGAACAACAAAAAATACCTCATTAAAAAAATATAAATAGTGTACACGTATATGTGTCTCCAGTTTTTAGCTTTTAGTCAGAGCTATTCTACTCACCCGTTCGTCGGCAAAGCCGTAATGTTCTGGTTAAGGTTTGCCTGCATCAAGTTCATATCTCTGTAACTACTACAGATATTCAATTAAAACTTTGCACATGTCTTTGGGGTCATTATGCGAGATGCCCCTTTTTGTAATTAGAAAATTCAGGTTAAGGTTTACATGCAACAAGTTCATATCTCTATGCCTTCTACAGATATTGAATTAAAACTTCACATATATCTTTGGGCTCATTATGTAAGGTCACTGACCAAGGCCCATAACTTTTACCTGCATTTTTGCAGAATTGTGCAACTTTTTGTACTTAGAAATATTCAGGTTAAAGTTTGCACATATCTTTGTAACTACTACAGATATTCAATTGAAACTTCAGACATATCTTCGGGGGTCATTATTTCAGATCTTTGACCAAGGCCCATAACTCTGGCAAAGCGGTATGAATAGTCAAATGCGCTGTCCTGAGAAACCCTTGTTAAACTCTTAATCAGACAGTAAAAGATTAACTGTAAACATTAATAATAATGGTATGAACCTTCTTTGTTTGTAAAGCCATTAAATATTTGGAACAGCTTAATTCTGAGGGGCAATCAAACTTGAGTAAATACATTTAGAACATTTCTGATTTCTACTTCTCAATTATGTATTTTTTGCTTTTCGTTAAAATGCTCACTACATTACATTGGCAATCCCACATTAGGGCTGTTTCAGGAAAAAGGGTGATGAGAGGGTGGAACGCCGATGTATTACAATTCGGTGGGTGGGGGGTGATAGAGAGGATAAAGCAGATTATCAATGACTACAAAAATAAAGTGACTATAACAAACAAAAAGTTGTGTTGGTGGTACCCCATTTTTTGTACTGGCGTTCTGCCCCCCACCCCCCATCACCTTTTTCCTGGAACAGCCCTTATCTGTTTCGATGTTTGCCACTTACATTTGAAGCTCCTCCCTTGCTATAGTTCTAGGATTAATTCCATTCATCAAGCACCACAAGCCCTTCACAAGTTTTACCATGTGCTCTTCAGTGTAAACTAGAGTAATAATTGAACATGTGATTTCTGGTTACATACATTTGATTGATTTACATGAGTGGAAATGTCTTTTTAGGTATTATCCTCTGTGTCCACCCAACGAGGAAATGTGTGTTGACTATGAGAAGTTCCAGGCCATGTGTTTTCTGCCCACGACCCCGCATGTCCTCATTGTGCCATCAGAGTTTAAGCAGTTCATTAAGGTAAGTAGCCAGGATAAATATTCAGTGTTCATCCTGGCTTAAGAGTTTAGTAGCCAAATGTACCGTATTTCATTGAAGTCCTATGCATTTAAGGTATTTTAATGGGTTTAATGAAGAAAAAATTATGTTGCCAAACAAATGTTTCTTTATCCAAATACTTAGATTTGTAGCCAAGTAAATTTTGGTGAGTGGCATATTGAGCCCTGATTTTGACTTTTATATACTTTGTTGTTTACATATTGCAGGCTGTCAGCAGATTCCTATATTCCTATATTTTCGTATATTTTGGAAAGAAGTCCTGTATTTTGAAAAACCTGCTATATTTCCTATATGGAAGACTTTTTTCCTATATTTTTGCAAAATTGGGTCATTCACGCCTCTGAAATTGGCCAGTGAACAGTATATCAAGAACCTATATGTTGATTTTTTTTCTTGCTCGCTTCGCTTACATCGAACTTAAATACTCATATTATTGTTCGGTCATAGCATACATGTCTCAGTTACCAATTGACCAGCATGAACATGTTAGCAAATCATTTGTTCACTAAAACACAAGCTTAAAGAACTTAAATACTCAGATTATTGTTCGGTCATACCATACCTGTCTCAGTTACCAATTCACCAGCATGAACATGTTAGCAAATCATTTGTTCACTAAAACACAAGCTTAAAGACTTACCAGGCTAGAATATGATTCCATATTTTCATTTAAATGAAGTATTTTTACCATAAAAGTCCTATATTTTGTCCAAAAATTCGGCAAAAAGTCCTATATTTTTGGTGAAAACATTCCTATATTGTTCCTATATTTTCTGTGCAACTTGGTTGACAGCCTGATATTGGTCAAATGATGTTTTTAGATATCTTGATGTTTTTTTTAAACTAGACAGTAAGGTTCTTTGACAATTGATATTTAGTTGACTAAAATAATAGCTTTCAAGGAAATTTATGTTGTTCTCTATCAAGTTCAAAGATTCGGATATGTTGTTCTCAATCAAGTTCAAAGATTCTGATATGTTGTTCTCTATCAAGTTCAAAGATTCTGATATTTTGTTCTCTATCAAGTTCAAATATTCGTGTATTTTGTTCTCTATCAAGTTCAAAGATTCGGATATGTTGTTCTCTATCAAGTTCAAAGATTCGGAATTAGTTAATTATTGAAGATCTTTTGTTGGTTTTCTTCTTTGTTTAAAATTGAAACTAAATGACTTTCTCTCTGAAATTATATTTGGTAATGTAACGCCTACAGAAACTGCCTGTAAAATTCAAGAAATAAGTGAAAATTACCGGTATTTCAGTTCTAACACGGCCTGACAACATATTATGCAATTACATTGCAAAATTTATTTTAAAGTTTCTGAACTACTTTTATGTGTTGTTTATTGGCAATTTAACAGTGGAAATTTTGCGCCTGTCATGTTAAAATGCTTCATATTCTCGTAATCCTATGCAAAATTTATTTTACAGTTTTGGAACTACTTTTTTGGTGTTGTTTATTGGCAATTTAATAATTGAAATTTTGCACATGTTAGAATGCTTCTTATTATCGTAATCCTATGATAATGATACAATTCTTTTGAGAAACTACTGATTTCATTTTGCAGAGATACTTGGACTTGAATGTGATGTGATTAATCGTATGGTTTTCAGGACATAAAGGGCTGTTGCTGCGTCAATCCAGGACGTTTGACAAAAGGACTCACGGGTAGCACATTTGCCAAGATTGTGATTCACACCAATAAACTCGCCAGTAAACAGTCCCTTGTAAAAAACATTATTGCTCAGGTTGTCAGAATATGATTGTGCTGCTTTAATCCGGTTTTTGTCTCATGTGTGATTGTTCCCATAAATGAAATATGAATTGCATGTATTGTGTTATTTTTAATTAGCACTGGCAACAGTTACAACTGTGTAAGAGTATTTTGTGAAGTGTAAAACATAAATGAATTCAAATTTAAATTTCTGACTACAGAAGATTGTTGAATACGTTTTAAAATGTATTATATTGCTCCCAATAGCCATATTTGAAAAAAAAAGCTTCTTTTACTGCATGGATCAAGGACTAAGATATTTTTATTGTGTATAAAACTTCGAGTGTTTGGTTGTTGACTGGTATTTGCATCAGTCTTAAACAGATTGTATAGTACATTTCCTGCTTCTGAATTCCAGAAACATCTAAAGTTCGTTTTAAAACTTTTGTCCCTGAAGTTCAATTTTCGTAATGTAATGTTTATAAAAGTACAAATAAGTCTGGGATGTCATCAAGTAAAGAATACATGATATAGTTGATCGTAAATAAACACCAAGCTCAATGCAATATACAGGAGGAATCAAAAGTTAAAGGAAAAGTTAATGAGCCTGGCCCGGCTATCTCAGTTGGTAGAGCGCTGGACTCTCAATGCGGGGTTTGTGAGTTCCGGCCCAGTCCGGCCACATAACTGATGTGGGGATTGGTCATGAAATAATTTCTACGGCCATTCTCCCGCTACCTCTGGTATCAAGTAGGGCAGTAGTCAGTTACTGGCATAAGTATGTGCACTTGGTACTGGTAAACTGCTTAGATCGGCTAAGCTTGCCCAGGAAAAGTGTATGTTAACTGACTGCCATTATATGACTGAAATACTGTTAAAATACGGCGAAAAATCAAAACAAAACAAAAGAAAAAAGTTAATGGAGATTTGACTCAAGATTTGTCGGGACTTTGGCCCCTGGCCTAATGGCCGACTCTAAGCAGATGTAGACAATACATAATGAGAAAATGACAAAATGTGGCGCGTCGTGGGAAAACCGGACTTAATGCATGTGCATAGTGTCATCCCGGATTAGCCTGTGCAGTCTGCACGGGCTAATCCGGGAAGAAACTTTCCACCTAAAGTGGATTTATGGTTAGAAGACACTTCATTGAAACAGAAAATACCATAAAAGCGGAAAGTGCCGTCCCGGATTAGCCTGTGCGGACTGCACAGGCTAATCTGGGACGACACTTTACGCACATGCATTAAGACCGGTTTTCCCACGACGTGCCTCAAACCTTGTTTATTGAAGTGCTTATTGAGCTACCGGTAATTTGTATTACATGTTGTACTTCTTATGTAGGCCCATGTGTTATTTTATTTATTCAATGATTGTAATCAAGAAATTGTACTGAGTGAAAAATCTGTGGAGAAACTGAAATAAAATATTTTAATTAAACTGTTGTTCCATTCATCCATTGATTTAAAACTACTCTACAGTAAATCAAATCAATATATACAATGTATATTTGCAAATTTATTTTTGTGCAAAGAAACCATATTACAATTATTTTATTCATTAGAGGAAATTAGACACTTGTAATTAATTGGTTTGACAAAATACAGTTTGGTATAGTTCTTGCAGAAACAGAAGAACCGAACTTTTTTTAATTTAAAAAAATCAGGTTCAAGTCTGTTTCAATTTGTGAAAAATGACCTGATTATTCAGTTGAATACTTCTGACCTTACACATAATGTACCATAAAGGCAAGACACTAGTTAAAACACTTCAATCCAGATTTATTTCTGACACAACACAGCACAATACATCGTGGTCCAAGATTATTTCTTAAGTTTAGCAGGTAGCTCCTCCAGTGCATCCAGCAGTTTCTGTTTGTGGTGATCTGGTACATACCGGGCCTCCTGGTCGGCGTCGGTTGACTGAAAATACAAGCAATCTCTGAGTATCTATGTACTGAAAATACAAGCATTCTCTTGAGTATAATCTAGTTGACTGAAAATACAAGCAATCTTTGAGTATGTGTTGACTGAAAATACAAGTAATCTTTGAGTATGTTTTGACTGAAAATACAAGCAATCTTTGAGTATGTGTTGATTGAAAATACAAGCAATCTTCGACTATGTGTTGACTGAAAATACAAGCAATCTGAGTATATGTTGACTGAAAATACAAGCAATCTTTGAGTATCTATGCACTGAAAATACAAGCATTCTCTTGAGTATACTCTAGTTGACAGAAATACAAGCAATCTCTGAGTATAAGTTGACCGAAAATGCAAGCAACCTTTGAGTATGTGTTGACTGAAAATACAAGCAATTTTTGAGTATCCATTGACTGAAAATGCAAGCAACCTTCAAATATGTGTTGATTGAAAATACAAGCAATCTTTGAGTATCTATTAACTGAAAATACAAGCATTCTCTTGAGTATACTCTAGTTGACTGAAATACAAGCAATCTCTTGAGTATAAGTTGACTGAAAATACAAGCAAACTTAATATCCATAGACTGAAAATGTAAAATGACTGCTTGCAGAAAAATAAAATTGTAAAACATTTTGGTTTGAATAATATTAAATGATTGCATTGAAGGTACATACTTCTGCTACAGTTACTTTGACACCTTCTGGTATATGGGACCACACATTGTCCAGCAGAATAGGCAGCTTTGTGGAATCAATATTCTGCAACTGAAATATATAAACATGCAATTGGTAAATATACTATGAGTTTAGAAAAATAATCACATAAGGTGCAATTTGAAAGGGTGAAACCTAGCATTCCTATTTACCTAGGAAATGTGGGGCTGGTATCTATTAGACTGGGAAATAGGAAGCAAGAATGATTTTTAAATTGTAAATACACAAAGTTGAAACATTTTATTCACCAATTGGGTCGACCAGCTGCATATGTATAATGTATAATTGGGGGAGGTTTTGTTTCCAATTAATACTGTTGGTAATACCACATACAGGAACCAATATGCTCAATCTTAAATCCACTTGTGTGGAATTTCTAGTAACATTACACGGTTTCTTTTTAATCAAATTGGGAAAATGCTGTTTTCCAGTGGTATGGAATGATTTTTTCCCCCAGATCCATCTAAAGAAACAATTCCTTAATTCTCAAAACAATTATCCCACAGAACAAAATAAGTGAATGAAAATATTTTGTAGTGTGAGAATAACAAGTAGTGTATAGTTTGGTTCTGAAAATTCAGGTCTAAATATTAATCATTGGGACAAACGTTGCATAAAAAAAAAAAATTGAGGCATGTCATGGGAAAACTGGGCTTAATGCATGTGCGTAGTGTCGTCCCAGATTAGCTTGTGCAGTCTGCACAGGCTAATCCAGGACGACACTTTCTGCTTTAATGATATTTTCTGTTGCAATGAAGTTTCTTCTAAACATATATCCACTGTAGGCAGAAAGTGCCATATGGAATAAGCCTGTGCTGACTGCACAAGCTAATCCGGGATAACACTACGCACATGCATTAAGCCTGAATTTTCCCACAACATGCCTCATTTATTTATCTGCTCAAATTTTAAAAAAATATTTAGCATTAGAAAAACATTCTTGAATAAACATTTTCTCCCATCCGTCATTGGCATTATTTGTGCAGGAGATAATTTACAGCATTTTATGATGAGCCTTCAACGAATGTCTGCATTATTCAGAAGAATTTTCTTTTTCCAAATGTTTAGAGGAAAAAATGAACATAACAACAAATCTAATTTATTTTATATTATCGCTCTTCTGTTAACAAGAGCAGAGACTTGTTTTTTACCTCCACTACTCGCTGATAAATTTTTAAGTGACATGTGTGGTCAATTTTCGTAGAGTTCGGTTGCAGAGTTTGCATCTCCAACTTCTGTGCTGGCAACGGCCACCTAACAATATACAGACAAAATAAAGCATTACAAATCACATGGGTCTAAGTTGTGTAAAATATACATAACAGTATTGTTATATTTTAGCCAAGGAAGAGGATTAATGTCCTGTCCTTAAGAGACCAAAGAGAAAGTCCTCATGGAAAAGGTCACAAATGTACTACATATGCTACAGTAAAAGTGACTTCCCTAAATAAATTTTACATTTCTGAAAGCCAAGATGTTCACATATTTGAACAATGACACAGTGTATGAAAACAATGCTTGCATTTGAATTCACACATTATACTCTTAAGTCAGCATCTACTAGGAACAATAACGGAATATTCTCACCAAAAATATATGACTTCTTGCCAATTTTTTTTGAAAAAAACAAAAACAGGAATTTATAGTAAAAATACTTCATTATAGGAATAATATGGGATCATATTCTAGCCTAATAAGATTTACAGCTTGTGTTTTAATGAACAAAACATTTGCTAAACATGTTCAAGATAATCAGTTGGCAACTGAGACATGCTATGACCAAACAATAATCTGAGTATTTAAGATTGATGCAAGCGAAGCAAACGAGAAAACAATCGACATATTGGTTCTTGATATACTGTTCATGGACCAATTTCAGATGAGCGAATGACCATCTTTTGCAAAAAATATAGGAAAAGATTTCAGTCAAATCACTGCAGTCATTTACCCTACTCACACTTTTCCTGGGCAAGCTTAGCTGATCTAAGCTGTTTACCAGTACTAAGTGTACATACTTATGCCAGTAACAACTGCCCTCCTTGAATCAGAGGTAGGGGGAGAATGGCCGTATAAATAATTTCATGACCAATCCCCACACAAGTTATGCAGCTGGGCTGGGGTTTGAACTCACGAACCCCTGATTGACAGTCCAGCACTCTACCAACTGAGCTAGCCAGGCCTGGCATTCTACCAGAACAATCCTTATATCTACTCTCACATAATTTACTCACATGTTGGTGTCTACTCGCATTACTCTGGCAACTCGATTAACATATTTGGCATAGGATTCTAGCACTGTGTAGTCGTATCCATGGAGTTTCACCAAAACTCCAGGGTAGGGGGGTATTTCGGGTTCTGTGACCTACAAACAATGGGTTGTTTTGTTTCATGCTATGTGGCAAAAGAGTTGAGATTACGATCAGCAAATGATGCCCGAGTTATTTCATTTTAAGTCAAATAAAATGATAACATTTGATTATTTCACTTTGGGTTATATGGAACTTCTAGTTTTTGGGATTGTATGTAAAAAGGACTCATTGGTAGCAGTCATCGAAATTATAAATTTGGTCAATAGCAGAAAATTTGACAAGCCTGTCTTAGACATTATTGTAGGAGGCCCAGTTCAAAATTTACCAGTGCAGCTCTTAAGGACCTGTGCTAAGTTCAACCACTGTGGCAGTACATATGCCAGTTTGGTAAGCAACAGCAGACACAATACAATATAAATTTACTAGGAACTTTACTTTTAATCTTTAAAAATATTGACAATACCATTATTCATGTATTTATTAAACTAGAAAACAGATTTTTACTTGAAAAATATATATTACATTATTATATTATACTATATATATATACAGTTCAAGTTATAATTCCATCTCATTTTCTCATTAATAATCCCCCCCCCCCCCCAAATTTTTTTGGAAAAGTTTCATAAAGTTTTGGCAGTAAATGAAACGTTATGGGAATGCATTTAGCATCAATTGCTCAATTACATTAGTGTCTCAAACATAAAAACTTTGTATTACTATACAAGCATACATACCAGGCCATCTGGCTCCCATCTGTATCGCCCGAGGTTTGTAGTCGAGAAACCTCTGCCAAGATAAACAGTATAAATGAGGCGTGTCATAGGAAACCTGGCTTAATGCATGTGTGTAGTGTCATACCGGATCAGCCTGTGCGGACTGACCCGGGATGACACTTTCTGCTTTTATAGTATTTTATGTTTCAAGGAAGTCTCTTCTAAACATAAATCCACTGAAGGCGGAAAGTGCTGTCCAGGACTTAACGCACATGCATTAAGCCCAGTTTTCCCACGACATGCCTCAAATGATGAAATTGACTTGAAAAGATCTTTCATTTGTGCTGTATTTTAAGAAATTATGCCATTCAGGAAACCAAAATGACAATTATTCATTTGAATAAAAAATGTTCAGCATGAGGGTCTCTTAGGCAGATTAAATTCAAAATACAGTATTGATTGATTGGTTACCTCTCCATGTAACTCCGCCAAATAATTATGTGAATCGAAAATTCTAACCATTGCAGCGGGACTTAGCTGTACTGTATATGAGACCTGGAATTGAATTTATGATTAATGTAATCTGTAAATAAAAATAACTGGTAAGAAATAATGAATTCTCACCTTTCTATCTGTTTTAAGCATTTTAATCTGGTGTATGAAACAGAAGACAAAATCTTTCTTGTGACGCGTTCCATTCTGAAATTAGAAGAAAAGAAGTTTTATTTACAAATTATCCACCTGTATAACTTCACACATACAGAATAATCTGAATTGCTTACATTCCAAGCCAAAGGGAAGTTTGGTTCTCAGAAACCCATGTTGAGTTATTTACATTGGAATAATGCCACCTTCCCCCTGCCCCACACACACAAACCAATATTTTACTCCTGTCACAATGATTATGAAGAAAACCAATACCATACTCATATTTACAGGAGAATTTAGCATAACTTGTTAGTGTTCAGCGAATATTGAGCTACTTTTTACATAGGCAATATTCTCTGGAGTCCATAACCGGATAAGGACCATTTCTGTGGTGGAAAGTTTTCCTTCTTTGTGTTTATTGTTCCGACAGGATTTTGATCACAACTTTCACTTCCCGAAAGTATATAGTTATTGTGAACGGATTGCAATGTTAAAGTAATAAGTGAATTCTACAAAGATATTAAATATTCACTGGAAGGTCAGAAGGACGGGAACTTACGAAAGATAAATATTTGCCAATGAGAACCCTGATAATGTTAAACATAATTTATCTTCAGTGGAATGATCTTTTTTCTCCCCCATAATTTGTAATATACATGTACACAGCTACATTTTTTCCGTTTGAATAAGATCTGAATACCTATCAAATTCAGAACAAGGTTGCTCAATTCAATTTAAACTAAATGTGTAGGCCATGTACGATAAAAATCAGCAACTTTGAAAAGGAATTATTCAATAATCATCTAAGTAATACAACAGGGTATTACTCCAGTGTGACAAGCGCTTTGAATATTTATTAAAATCACAATCAGCAAAGTGACATTTTGTCCGAATTCATCCGAATACTGCTATAGTTTAATACAATTCAATTACTAAATATTTAGAAAATCAGTATCAAAATACATACACGCAATTAATAAAATGATGTAAAATTCATTTTGAAAAATATACTTACAATATTGCGTAAGCTTATATGCCAAGCAAACGCACGATAAATAAAAACTTCTGTGATAAAATACCTATAATTGTGTTGTTGTTGTTGTGGTAATTTCAGACAGGTTACAAAGCACTATAAGTACAGCATAAAGGGAGGGAACCCTTGCGTTAAGTTGTTGGACCTTTTAAATATGTTTTCATATATTTTGCTCACTGTTATTATGCTCCCCGAAGGTACGCATATTAAAATCGAGCCGGACGTCTGTCCGTCCGTGCGTTAGTCCGTCCGGCTAAGGTTTTTTTATAGTCCAAGATCTTGAATACCATTGAAGGTATTTATTTTAAATTCCTCTTTACTATCAAGGTCTCCAACAGGGAAATCAACCACCATAACTCTGTATAACTTTTGTAGCTAAGAAAGTCTGGTTAAGGTTTTTCATGAAGTCCAAGATATTGCCGCGGAATACTATCAAAGGTATGTAATTGAAACCTTTAATACTATTTTAATTACTATCAATACATCCACGAGGGAAAGCAACCCCCGTAGCTCTGTTTTGTTTTTTTTGACAGATTTATGACCCTTTTTAACTTAGAAATTTTGTTTAAAGTTTTTCATGAAGTCCAAGATTGTAAAACTACTAAGGTATTTAATTGAAACTTGAAAATTCAAATACTTCTTGACAATCAACGCAGGGGGTGAACGTATTAAGAACCGCGTAATTTTGAAGTGAGAAATTTGCATCGAGTAACCAATATGGCCGTATAAAAGCATATTTTATTGGACATTTGAAGATTCGTTTAGCTGGTAAGTGGATTTGAATATTATTTTCGAAACGTTAAACGTGCCTATTGTGTGATCCTGTGATTAAACTACACTCGGTTTGTTATTTCATTTTCGTAGTTGCTCGATTAAAAAAGTTATTGAAGTCATTATGTCCTACAATGTTTGTTTACATGTTTGAAAACTGGTTATTTTCAGTTTCTGAGTCGTTTAAGAGACTATAAGAGGTTGTTGTATATAACTTCAATGTTTTTCTATGGAAAATAATGCTTGTTTCCTTGGTGGTGGTTGTTTTATCTACATATTACTGCCTCCTGCTCAGTACGTGGTTGGTTGGCCTTTGACACGTAGCATTTATATTTAAAACAGTTAGATATTGTGTACATGGCTATTTTGCTTGAAACCAGAATCTATTTAAATGGTATCTATTTGTTGCAAATTTATACACCACTGGCAATGCCGATGGTACTAAATTGGATTGTTCAACGGTGGAATACAATGATTGTGCTTGCCTTTTAATAAATGTAAATATGCACGTATGTTCAATTGATTTCTGCTAATTATATTAATTCTGTTAACAGATTGACTAAATTGCACAGACAACAGAAAGAAAGTGTTATTCGTCGGAAGAACATTTTTCTGCGTTCGAGTCAACATGCACAAACATTCAACAGAGATCCGAACCCGGCTGAATGGAGGAGATAATGGGGACTAGAAACAGTTTTAGTGTATACATAGTGTATTAAAGAATGTGACACATAAATCCTTGGATTAGTAACGTGATTCGGTGTGGTAAACATATTTAGAAGTGTGTCTTTACATTGTCTAGTTAATCATCAAAAACATTTATGAGTAGCTGATATTCATAGTTTATGTCGAAAGTTAAATAAACATACACGGAACATTAATTTTTGTATTGAAAATAATTTAATGGTATCAGGGGGGGGGACGTATTTGGTATCGCGTAATTTGTAAGTGAGACATTTGCATCGAGTAATCAATATGGCCGTCTAAATGCACATTTTAATGGACATTCGAAGATTAGTTCAGCTGGTAAGTTGGTTTAATATTATTTTCGAAAATTTAAACGTGCCTATCGAGTGGTCCTGTGATTAAACTAAGCTCGTTTTTTTTCAGCTTTGTAGTTGCTAGAATAAAAAAGTTATTGAAGTTATTGTGTACTATGATGTTTGTTTACATATTTGAAAACGGTCAATTTTCAGTTTCTGAGTTGTTTAAGAGACCCTATAGGAGGTTGTTGTAAATATCTTTGCTGTTTTAATATGGAAAATAACCATAGTTAGACTTTATTTGTATTTGCACCACATCTGGGGTTTATACGGCCGAAAACAAACTGGTTTATGCACATTTTGGAACCTAGTAATAGGTATATGCCCATTTATGCACAGAGTAATATGTTTACATGAAAATAAACTGCTATATTCATTATTTGTTTTTATAGTTGTACAAGTTAGGACATTATAATATTCGGTGTAAACATGTACCGTTTTGAACGTTACTAATACATTTTAACTAAATATGTTCTCAAAACCAGTAGCACATGTTTACGAATTCTGTTAAAAAGAACCATATCCATTTCAGTAATCACATACAGCACATTCCAAAGCGAAAGACGGATTGACAGACAAACCAAAAACAACTACACCTGCATCGACCATGCTGGAAGAAGCTCAGAAGACATTGTGTATTCATGAATAAACTGCAACAGATGTTGACCACATCATACAATGGGATTTGAATGAAATGAATTGTGTACTTATTGTAAAAAAAATAATAGCGCGTATTTGATTTCTTTTGTTTTATTATGCATATTTACTGTAAATAATTGGGCATTACACAATATAACAACACAGTAAATTGTATATGTATATTATTTAATATTAAGTATTAATTTAACATGTGATTTTTAATTAAATCAAATATTTGTGTGTATGTAAAGCACGTTTTCAAATCACTATCTACATGCTGGTTTCATTTTACATCGATATACTCACATTTAAATAACAAAACAGAATTGTATTACCCCTACTATTACAATGATACAACTTGCAAAATGCTTATGAAAAGTGAACAGATCTGAAAAAGAACAATTACATACATGTATATGAAAAGACTAGTTATAGTATTATATTATAGTACAATTTTCCATTTATACATTCAAAAATCTACAACATATCAATATGCAATATCTTAATTAAATGTCAAAAAAATAGTATTAATACCATTCAATTACTTTCAATACAAAAAAAAAATATGTTCTGTGTATGTATATTTAACTTTCGACATTAAATGTGAATAACAGATTCTCATAAACGTTTCTGATGATAACAAGACGATGTAAAGACAGACTTCAAAATATGTTTATTACACCGAATAACGTTTCTAATACGATGCTTTATGTGTCACATTCTGAATACACTATGTATACACCGAAAATGTTTCTAATCCTCATTCAGTTTTTTTACCTCTGTGAAATGTTTGTGCATGTGGACTCGAACGCAGCAAATTTCTCCCGACGCATAACTGACTTATTATTAAACTGTAAACATAATTAATTAAAGTAGCAGAAATCAATTGAACATACATGCACATATATTAATTAATTAAAAGTCAATCAAAATCATTGTGTTCCACCATTAAACAATCCAATTTATTACCATCGGCATGCCAGCGGTGTATAAATTTGCAACATGCTACGTGGCAAAGGCCAACCACCCAAATATTGGGCTTGCGGCGGGAATATGTAGATAAAACAGCAACCACCAAGGAAACGTGCATTCTCCCAATTAAGTGACAGACATTTTATTGTGTACATTCATGAATAATTATTATGTGGATATCTGTAAACTACCAATTTTGCAAACTTGACAAATCTTTGCTATGTGCAAGATGGTGGTTTTTTGTTTACGATTTGTGCAAAGCGAATACCCGCCCTGGTAATATGAGTGAACGCTTTTTTGAATCGTGGCTTGTATAACTGAAAATAAATAATAAATAATTCGTTAACTTATCAAAAATATACATTTAGCCTTGAAAAAAAAATCTTTACTTGCAAATTTAGAAAAAAAACTGAAAGGGCATTATATATTGTGCTTTTTTACGGAACACATTTTATAAAACTGTTTTTTTTGTAACATTGGCAAATGCATAAAATGCATATATAAATGAAAACAGAAACAATATTATGTTTGCCAAACAATCAAACTACGAGACTATCCTCACGTTTGTTCCTATTACTCTGTGCACAAATGGGCATAAACCTATTACTGGGTGCCGAAATGTGCATAAACCAGTTTGTTTTCGGCCGTATAATCCCCAGATGTAGTGCAAACGCAAAACAAAGTCTAAATATGGCTATTTTCCATATGAAAACATCGAAACTATATACAACAATCTCTTATAGCGTCTCGTAAACAACACAGAAACTGAACATAAACCGTTTTCAAATATGTAAACAAACATCGTAGTACACAATGACTTCAATAACTTTTTGATTCTAGCAGCTAAGAAGCTGAAAAAAGAGTGTAGTTTACTCACAGGACCACACAATAGGCACGTTTAAATGTTCGAAAATAATATTAAACCAACTTACCAGCTGAACGAATCTTCGAATGTCCATTAAAATGTGCTTTTAGACGGCCATATTGATTGTCTTACTTAAATATTACGCGGTGCCAAATACGGTCACCCCCTTGACGTCTCCACCAGGGAACGCAATCCCCATCATTTTGTTTTCGTTATTTACAAATTTATGACAAATTTATAACTTTATTCTAATTTTAGTTATTTTTTTGTAAAGGCTAGTACAGGTATTTTGATTTAATACTATCAGAATGTTGCAGTTTGATCTTTTTTTCTCAGTTAAGGTGAGGTGGCGCTTTTACACGAATCGTATACTGCGCAAAGAACGTTTTTTATTACTGCACATCGGACCGTTTTCCTTGTTCTGACATTGTGATGCATTCCTCTGACAAGCCTTGTTTAAAATAAATAAATATTTCATGACTATGTAGTTGTAACCATTTCACATGACTGTAGATGTCGCATTAATGAATGAATTTGTGAATGAATTTACTTGTAATGAATTTGGATAAATCGTCTTTAAGACTGACATGTATGTTAGTTGCCATACCAGGCTATTCGACCAAACCTGGTCAGTAAACATAATTATGCTTAAATTGCAATTTTGACACACAAAGCCCTAACTTGTTCGTGTTATTGTTTTTGGTAATAACCAATGCAGGTTGGGCTGAGAAAAATACTTGAGGACACAGATATCTGATAGCAGGCGCGGAAACAAGATTTTGATTTATAGGGGGCGGAAATATTTAGTAACAAAAAACAAACTGCTGCTGGTCTCTATTACGTGTTAGGATTATATCGGAAAGGTAAATTATCGTCAAAAAGGAACATTTAAACGAGCATACCACAGAACTAGTTTGATAATTTCAATACTTAAATTCAATGAAGAACACGTCATCGGCAACGAAATGCATTAGTTTAAGCTACTCTGAGGTTACATCAAAACGCTGACAGGGTAGAAAGACCGTTGGCGACAAAAGAAACTAAAAGCATGTGAGTGCAGTTTTGCTTAAAAGGGAACATTTGTTTGAATGAAGTTCAATTTCCCACCTTTAAACTTTATAATTCGGCTTCTTATTCAATAATATACGCCATCATAATGAAAACTAATTTGCAAGTAACGAAAAATATTTTGTTCGAGCTAATTATCTTCTGCAAACGGAATTATATACATGCCATTTAACGAGTCAATCTGCAAGGGCCAGAATAGCCGAGGAGGCGTAATAGTTAGGCGCGCCGATTGTTAGTGCTTCGTAGCCAAAGACCTATAAATAAACATGTTTATTTATAGATCTTTGCTCGTAGTCTACTGAGTCAAAATTGATCATACGATGCAAGCTCTCGATTGTCCGTAGTACAGTTTAAAATTAATGAATTGCAGTCACTTGTTGTCAAAATATTCAGAAAGAGAATTGGTAACAAGAAAAAACACTGCAACGAGTAAAAAATAATCTATGTAGCGCATTAATTTGGTGGTCTTATTCCAGGACACTCCGGTAAATATTTCGGTTACATACAAGTAAATAGCAAACGAAGGGGTGTCATTAGTTTAAATTTCTTTTTTTATATAAATAAATTGACCTTTTTACAAACTATAATTAAAATAAATCACATGATATACACATTAATATACATATTACATACATGATCTTAAATAATTAAAATGTAAGAAAACGGATGTGAAGTTTTGCTGTTTCGAAGAAAGACCCTTTCTGGTTTCGATTTACTGACTAATAGCCTGCAAAGAAAAGAAGTAGTTTTCCGCGATACCTGTTTTGGAAATTACCCTCTCGAAAGCCCGTTGGCTTCCGCCAACAGTCTAGAAAGCAAATGTTGGACAATGGGGGGGGGGGCGTGCCCCAGTCGCTCAAAATGATACACAGTGAGATAAAAATATTCGTAATGGCTGTATTACACGGAAAATAAGGTATGGCATGTACTAATTTTTTTTAATATATACCTATAGACAATCTGACTCAAATACTGATGAATTTCCTGTATAAAATACAATAGGCCAGATAAAATTCCCGTATTTCACACTGTGAAATAATTTTCCGTATTCAACGGCTGCAAAATCCGGACTGCTTTTAGTTCGTTGAGTATCGTATATTTCCGTAACGTTGCATGCGACACTGGGAAACATTCTGTTCTATTTATAGACACTACGACGCCGTTTCAACGATTGAATTGAATGACGTCATTGATGTACATGACGTGTTCGTGCGCGTTCTTTAACGGTACTATTTTGTTATTATTTTGTTTGTTTCGTAGCGTATTTGTGATGTTTTGATCGTAAGGAGGTATATAATAAATGGAATACTACATGACTGTGGTGTTCGCAATAACGTCATGCGATTGGCCAGTCAAAGAATATGTAGCCAATGAAAACGCTTAAAATATTATCTTACACATGTGTAAGATATAGCGAATATGACATGACTGTGGTATTCGTGGAATACAGCGTTATACAATCAACTCGAGCGATACAACCCACCGGATCTGACACTCGTTGTCATCTCATATCGTATTTTATTAAACTCGTCCAGGAAATTCGTTAGTGAAAGGCTCGCTAACTACCAAAATTCCCGAACTCGTTTAATAAAATATGGTATGAAATGACAACTCCTGTCAGATCCTATAAACTGTGTATAGCAGAAAGATTTTCGGCGAAGCTGTCTAAGATCACTTTTGACCTAGATTTCTTGCGATAATTATGCAGCCGGAAAATTGAATGCCAATAGAATTGGGCACATTTTTCTAAGTTAAAGGAATGCATACTTACAACAATGGTTTAATGTATACCAATAACTGTTGCATACTTTTGGGGGTTAAAATTTACATAATTGTTTACATAAGCGGTTAAAATAAAGTTAAAAACATATCTTCGACATACACTCTAGAACTGAACATAATTATGAACAATTTTACTCAGTGTATGTCATGATCAGAATGTTATATTTGTTCACATAATGAAGTAATTATTTTGTTTAGCCTACATCAGCGGCACGCTCTATAAATAGCAATTACAATGATCCCATTGGTTGACCGATATCTGAGAATTGTTGTGCTCTGAAACGTTTCGGAGCCATACGTAGATATTCGGCGAAGATCGGTATGGAATGGTCTATTCTAGCTTTACAACTTTGTTTTAATTGATAAGTCGTGGCCCATAAGGGCATGTGACAACAAAACAAAATACAAAATAACGGCAATGGCATGTAAATGGCACAATTATTACAACAAACATCTATATTAATGAAGAATGGAGAATGCGAAAAAAAAAATAAGCATGACTCAAATGGACATCTTAATTTTTGCATGAAAGCATAAACAATTATGCGCAAATATTTAATACCACGTACTTGAAATAGTTATGTGGAAATATTTAATTTCATACATTTAAAACGGGCACTATTTTTTTTACAAAAGATTGATAATTTAAGCAAAGTTGTCCTGTCTGTAGAATTCATAAGCTCAAGAGAATAGTTTATAACATTAGGATATTGATAAAGGTATTCCGAAATATATATTTTTCTTTCTTCTTTTAAATAAGAACATACAAATAGATAATAAAATTCACCCCCTTACAAATTATTGTTGCACAAGGTACAAAAACGGAAATTTTTATCAATATTATAAAAGCGACCGTATTCCACACACTCCAGAGAAAGCGTGCATCATTCTAAAAATAGCGCGCGGTATAGCTGTGCTAATATACATTCATCAATTAGTGTCTGGAGAATCATAAACCCGAGAATTTCAAGTTCAAAGTTCAAGTTCAAAGTTTATTGGCGATTGGCAAAATAAAAATGCCTTTAGCCATTTACTAAATAAATAAATTATGGCAAAGACAAGCAATCAATACACACACACAAATGATGATTTGATAAGTTCAACTACATATTCATAGCAATGCATACCTATATATAGTAATAGGAACGCAAATACGCGAAAGATACAGAAGACGCATAAATATTACATTCAAGGAACAGATAACTCAGAAAGGGTATTTTTTCTGTATGACATAGCTTCTTTAAGATATTTACACACACCTAACAGATTCTTAACATTTTTTGATGACATAACAGTTTTGAATAAATAAATGGTTGGCCACGAGATGTTTCCTAAATGTTTCTTTCTCAAATGTCTCTAGTTATCACAGCAAAGTAAGAGGTGGTACTCAGATTCTACAACATTCATATTACAACAACGACATAATCTTTGTTCGCGCTCAACACCATAAAATCTGCCCGATTATATCTCTAAATGATGGGACGATAGTCTGAAACGCGCTAAATGTTTATATAAAACAGCCTTTTTAATTTTCATCAAATAGTTTTCACAAACGAACTCTGTTTTGAATATGCAATAGTGATGTAGTTTAGGCATTGGTTGAATGGTTGTAAGCCATTCCTTTACAAAAGTGTCTCTAAGCTTAAACTTCATACTAGGAAAATAGTTTATTTCATTAACAAAGTTTTGACGAATATTGTTGAAATCTAAATGATCGATGATATTATTAATTCTTTTAGACCATCATGCATTATTACTAGAGTTACAAAGGTCAGAATATATATTATACATAGGTAAATTTCTATTTTTCATAATTTTTAACCAAAAACGGATGACCCTTTCTTTATAAAGAATAGAAAGGGGAAAACGACCAAATTCACCAAAAACAGCCTAATTTGGCGCCTGCTCTTTGACTCCGAGAAGGTGTTTTAAAAATCGAACTTGTAATTTGTCAACATCTTTTATATTATAAACACCCCAAATTTCTGAACCATATAGCAATATTGGAACAATCATAGCATCAAATAATGTTAATTTGGTTTATATCCAGGTGTACTCTATCAAAAATTGATAATAAGCTGCAATAGGCTTTTAATGCCTGGTCATTTAATATTTTAACAGAGTTTTTCATGTTGCCAGTATATGTAAAATTAATAACAAGGTAAGTGAAATTATCAACAATTTTTTCTCCATTAATACAAATATTTACATCTGAATATACAATTGTTTGACGTTTTTCAAATATACATAATTTCGTTTTATTCAAATTTATTGTCAAGCCCCATTTTCTGAGTATTGATAGATAGCATCAAGTTGGGCTTGTAAACTTAATTGATTTGTCGTGAATGTCATCAGCAAATAAAATCATATACATAGATAAGAGCTCAATATCTTTTCTGGATAACTCATCAATATTGATGTTATTGAATACCTCATTAATAAATAGTACGAATAATAGAGGCGAGAGTGGCTCCCCTTGTTTTAGGCCCACTGTGACTTCAAAGAAGTCTGAATAAGAAAACTGTTCATTCTTTTCCTTAACATAGTTTGGCAACTTAATACACGACTGTACATTCTTATATATACTTTTTATCATATCTATCATTTTACAACTAACACCAGATTTTATAAGTTTTACCAATAATGCATCATGATTAACAGTATCGAATGCACGTTGGTAATCTATGAAAGTACACCACAATTGTTCTATGAAAGCACACCACAATTTTTCATTTTTGTTAAGTACTTTTTTAATAATTGCATGTACAAGAAAAATTGCATCAGTCGCAGAATGATTATCACTAAAACCAAATTGACAATTGTTAAAAATATTTTCATTCTCACACCATTTATTAATGCGATTTCTTAACACAAGAGAAAATATCTTTGCAGTAATATTAACTAGAGTTATCCCCCTATAATTAGTGGGATTTGACTTGTCGCCTTTTTTATGTATAGGGACAATAACACCTTTTGTCCATGACATGGGATAAACTCCGTGGTCGTATATGTGATTGAATATTTTACACAGATATGGAGATATAATTTCATTTGCATCAATAAAAAATTCTGCTACATTGTTATCAAAGTCACAAGACTTAAAACGTTTAATGGACTTAATAGTTTTACATATTTCGTCTATTGTCAGTGGGCAGTCAAGCTGCTCAATAAAGACCGGATTATTTCTATTTGTGTCATAATCATTGGATGTAAAATTACCCTCATGTGTATTTGATATAGTTACAAAATTATTGAACATGTCATTTTCATTAAAATTACCAGACGAAGAAGATTTCTTAAACTTGTTTACATATTTCCAAAATTTGCGAGGAGATTTTTTGCTCATGTCAGCGAGTTTAGACTTTTCCTTAGAAAAGTATTTAGCCTTGGCAATCCTTTTTGTTTTACAAAAATGTTTTCTTGCATGTAAAAAAGCGGACTTATTCTCCTCACAATTATTTAAACATAGTGTTCTCTTCGCAACATACACTTGTTTCTTGGCTGATTTACAATCATTATCAAACCAGGAACATTTCTTTTTTAAACTATTGCATTTTGACGCAAAACATTTTTTCAAAAAACATGACGATGATATATCGTATATTGTATTTCCAAAATCCGACATACATTCATCAATAGATGTTACGCCTGACAGTAGTTTTGAAGTAATATTATCAAAAGCATATATTTTTGCACCAACACAATTCAAAAACGTTTCTTTTTTGGAAGCATCCCATACCAGTTTATAAGCAGGGTTGGTATTTTCACATTATCAACGGCTTTGCATTTCATATCAAAATAAACCGGGCAATGGTCAGAAAATTCTGTTAAGTCGAAAACTTGTAGATTATATACAGATTCATAAGAATTATAATCACATATGACATAGTCGATAGTGCTAAACACAGGTTTATTTCTAAAAATCGATTGAAAAGTACATTTGCCCTCTTCTTTTCTGCCATTCAATATGCACAGACCGTTTTCTTGGCACAGCGTGAGTAACTTCCTACCAAAATTATTACACTGTATCAGAGTTGTGTCTAGTCGGGAGATTATTAACAAAAGAGCTATTGTTCGGCATGTCTACAAAACGGTCATGGTTTATATCTGAGACGAAATCGGGCCAAATACCCGTGCGACAGTTAAAATCCCCTGTTAAATACACATCACCCAGTTCATTAAATGGGGAATTTATATTTATAAACTTACTGTGCATGTTAATTTATATTTGAATTGCGGTTGCGTTAGTTTGCGTTTTATTAAGAATTATTTACGATTGCATCTTTCTATCAACTTCTCCAGTATCTGATGTTATTCAATCTCTAAAAATATTTAACATTTTTTTATACAACAACAACAACAACATTTATTCAGCAATAAAGCTTATACAAGCTCATAGCCTACATAATATGAATACGTATATATATTTACAAGTAATGGCAGAAGTGGAACGTATAATTGTCTAATAAAATGGTTAAACACAGTTATATTTTTATTGACAAGAAGTAAAGAGAATAAATCTATAATTGGAGAGAAACAAAGATTATTGCTCATATATTATTTAAATACGAATAGGAGGAAGTATTTAATGATAAAAAAATCAAACATGTTTGCGTGAAATAAAATCAGTAGTTCCGTAGTTTATGACTAGGATACTTAAAATTTTAGGTTGTAAACGATGTTTTAATTACGTTCTAATTGTCGTCTTAAATTAGTTGCTTCATAAATGAACTTCGCTACACTTATTATTTCATTTTTATTTTCGCTGGACATTAATCTTTTAAACTTTGAAATTGTTGGCCACCTGCAAAAATGTTGTTTTGGGATTTTTTTCTGTGTGTATATATTGGACAGACTCACAAGAAATGATACTCATTTTCTATTGCGTTCATGTTGCAAAATTTACACTTACGATTTTCTCTGTCCATGTTATGATATCGTCCTCTTTATATTTCTTGATTATGTGATGACAACCGGAGCCTACTTAAGGCGATTTTATGTTTTGTTTCATTTACATTGTCTTAATACGTTTCTAGTGTTTAATTTTTTTTTAAATATGCAATAAGAAGATAGTCGTGGAGAATTGTTTACCTCGCTATGCCAGGTTTGTGTATAACTGTCTAGTATTCTTTGTTTGCATTGTATAAACTGCGCTTCGGTTATGTTTTGGTTAATCCATAGGTCAGACATGCCAATGTTTTCGAGAATGGTTTTCACGTGACAAGCCCAGTTTTTATTGTTATATGTATGACCGTTATTCGCATCGTTTTTAAGCATGTTTATATTATTTTAATTACGCTGTTTTCATTTGACGAAATCAGTTTAAACCAATATTTAATAATATTTATTTTCTGTATTTCTTTGAATGGCATTCGTCCTAATTCTCCATATAACGCGCTAAGATTTGTTGACTTATTGACGCATAGTATTTTTCTTAAAAATTTTGTATGCACGGCTTCTATATCGTTTGCCCGCGCAGTTCCCCATATTTCGGATGAGTAATTTAATACGGACGCAACAAGGATATCGAAAAGTTTTAGTTTGCTTTTTGTGCTAAACTCGTAATTATTGAACACTGAGAATAGTCGGTGCATTGATTTCGAGGCGTGGTCTGCTATACATTTGTGTGTTCTATTGAAATTACCATTTTTAAAGAAGTATACTCCCAGATATTTGAAAGAAGTGACTACTTCAAGTTTTTCACCGTATAGGAAGATATCAACATTCGTGTAGCGTGTTCCTTTTTCAAAAATTAAAACTTTTGTTTTGGCTGTATTAATTTTCAATTTCCACGTGTTACAGTATGTCTCTATGTCCGTAAGCATGGTTTGTAGTGCTGTTGGGGAGGATGTAAAAAGAATCTGGTCGTCAGCATATAGTATTAGAAATAACTTTAGTTCGTTAATAGTCAATATGTCATTTACGAACATCATGAACAGCAATGATGAGCTAGAGTCACCCTGTTTCACACCTTGGTGTATAAGGATAGGGTCAGACAAGTTGTGATTAAATTTAATTGCGGATTTAGCGACACTGTACATCGCCTTTAGGGCATTTATCATTTTTGAACTTACATTTTCTGACATTAATTTTTGCCAAAGCAGTGTGTGATTGATTTTATCATAGCATTGTTGATAATCAATAAAAACAGTGTATAAATTTTGTCCTGAATTAATTATTTTTGATATTATTGCGTGGAGTATAAATATGCAGTCTGTCGTACTTTTTCCTTTTTGATAACCAAACTGACAGTTAATGATTTTTTCGTCTTTATTTGCCCAATTTGTTAGACGATTAAGTAGTAGTTGTGAGTATTTAAGGTTATACCTCTATAGTTGTTTGCTTCGTTTGATTTCCCGCCTTTAAATATAGGAAATATATACCCCAGATCCCAGCTTTCCGGATATTCGGCATTTTTAAATAGTTTATTGTATATTAAAAGTAAATGTGGTGCTAATATGTGAAATGATGACTTAATTATTTCTGCAGTTATATTATCTGGACCACATGACTTATTATTGTTTTGATGGAAAACGGCAGCTTTTATTCGTTCATGGTGAATTCTTTGTCTAAATCATTATCTGTTGTTTCAGTGAAATGTATATTGTCGTTTATTTGTGTGGGTTGTTCGCCTAATAAATTATTAAAATGCGTATACAGGTCATCTAATTTTGGACTGTCATCAGTGTTTGACGTCTGTTAATAGCATTTTTTTTTTTACAGATTTCCAGATTTGTTTTGGATTTGATTTAGCGGTATTTTCAAGCTTTTTTCCTTCTGATAGTTTGTATTTAGCGTTAGCTTTTTTTCTTGTTTTGTTGTACAGAGTTCTCATTTTTTTTAACAAAATGATTTATATTTTCATCAGTTGTAGATTTGTTGAACACGTTTCGCGCGCGTTTGAAATTTTTCTTCGTCGTGTAACAATTATTATCAAACCATTTTGGAGAACGTGATTTGTTGTGTTATTTTGATTGTGATTCGAACTGATTGTTTTTCCGAATATTTTGACCGCATTATCATATATGCAGTCTGTGATACATTTTATTTCACGGTTAATATATTCATTATGTAAGTCATTTAGTGAACTGATATTTTCTTTAAAGATTCTTGAATTGTTCAACCAAACTCGCGTTGAAAACAAGCTTAGTTTCTTCTGTATATTCGTCAGGTGGTATAGTTTTAGTTTTAGTATTACATTTTATTGAGAAATAAATAGCTGCGTGATCGGAAAAGTTTTCCCAGTCGAGTATTTGAAATTCATTTACGAGATCGACATCGTTTGTATTTACAATTAAATAGTCAGTTATACTCATGCCTCGGGTTGACGAGAATGTAAATTGATTTTCTTGCTCATTGTTAAGACGTCCATTTACAATTATATGGTTAGTGGATTTGCATAGGTTAATCAGTTTTTTTTCCATTGTTATCAATGACCTTGTCTGGATTGTTGCGTAATATTGAAAAATAGTTATTGGTATTTTCTGTATCTAGATCTTTCAAAGAGTCATGATATTTATCAAATTCAAGAATATCTGACAAATTACCTGGTCTGGAATTAAGATCACCAGTAATGCATGTTTTACCAAGTTGTCCATATTTTTCAATTCCTTTTTCTATTTCATCAAAGAAATCAAAATCTTGGTCAGTTAGAACTTTTGAATTAACAGGTGGAATATAAGCATGACACAAATATATATCTGACTCTAGAGCAAACAACTTATTGTCTAGTTTTAACCACACTATTCCATTTTGGTTGGTTTCTACAACTGATATATTATCTGTCAACTCTTTACTGTAATATATTGCAAGTCCTCCGCTATAGCGACCTTTTTTGGTACCAAAATGTTTATTTCCGTGCAGATGGAAACTAGAGTATCCATCAATATCGAGATTTATTGATTGTTTGCTATTTGTCCAGGTTTCAGATAGTAAAATTAGATCATAATTTTGAACATATTCTAAAAAGTCAGCATCATTGATTTTTCTTACAAGTCCATTAATATTCCATGCTAAAATGCGTAACTTCCCTTCATTGTCCTAGTTCGTGACCTCTTTGAACTGGCTGCTTGCGTTGTCACGGGATAGCAGTTTTGCGCCGGCCCATTTCACCTGTTTTCCGGCACCTTTTTCACGGTTGAATAAAGCGATTTTTTCTCGTCTTTGTTGGAGTACCGCTTTGGTCTGTTGGATGCCGATGCCCATTCCGGCTGTTTTGAGCTCGCGTGTTTTGGTAATTGCTGTCGTTCGTACCAATTCTCTTTGCTGGTAATAGTGGAATTTGGCCACTATCGGTCTGTGTTTTCCGTTGTTTGGTTTACCAAGACGATGAACTCTGTTTAAGGTGATGTTCTCCTCAATTCCGAGCTTTTCTGATATCATAGTCTTTATGATTTCTTCGCACTTTTCATAAGGTGTTTCAGTACATCTGTAAAACGAGATTTTCTCTCATGCTTCTGGCTTCTAAGTCGTTCGTCTTTTGTTTATTCTTGTTCGTTTGGATTTTCATGTTTTGTACTGTTGCTTCTAATTCTTTGTAATGTTTGTTTATTTTCTGTAGCACTTTCTCAGTTGATTGCATTTGCTGTTTCGTGTCTTCTAGTTCATTGCTAATAAACTGAGAAGCTGTCTCTACCTCTTGTGTACGGGTTTCGATGGACTTAACACTTAGCTCTAATGCTTCTACTTTTGTGCTCAGTTTGTTCAGTAACTGTTCAATTCCGTCCATTTTTTACACTGATATTTTTATGCTTTTGATGTCTTCCATCAATCCAGTTGCCCACTGGGCTGGTTGCATTTGGTTTTATGTTGGTGTTTGCGCTGAAACTGGATGTGGTGTTGTGCTTTGATACCCCGGGAAAGCCCCATGTTGTGGCGTTATGAATTGGAGGTGCGGTGGAAAGTATTGTCCTCCGTAAACCGTTTGTATGGGAGGCACTGTACCGCTCATCTGCACACCTGCTGGAACTTCCGGTGACTGGTTTGACATTATCATGCACTTATCTGGTTGAGCACTTGAAAAGTTAGGGGAAGCTTCGTCTTTTGTGCGTTTCTGCCCCCCCCCCCCCCTTTTGTTTTCTTATCCTGTTTTGACATGTGGTATACAAAATTACTGCTAGGATCTTTAATCCAATGTAAAACTGAATTGATTGTACTCTTTAATTGGTGTGCTGTTCAGTTCATGGTATTGGTGGTATACAAATTATCCACTTACTGGATTAAGTTGACGGTGGTGAAAACATCTCACGAATTCGCACATAGGATTTGGATACGTTGTTAGTGTTACAAAGGAAACGTTGTCTGATTTTCATAAATAACTTGTAAAAAGTACCTTGTTTTACAACTTTCTACGCTGATAACATCCACAAATTATAGCACTTTGGTAACACTATGTATATCCACTTTCTAATTCCAAAATCCACCTGTTTTATTAGATTTTGTACATGAATTAATCACATATTTGCAGGAGCTCAAAAAACACGTCCACCCCTACCGACTACTTGCCTATACATAAAATGTGGTGAACGGAGTCTCGTAATACCTCGAAATGATGTTCAAGTTACTTTAACTTCATTTGCGTAGCATGAATAAACTATGTGCAAAACTAATGATACATATAGTATATTATTTAACATAACTTTGTACACTCGTTTTATATATAATATTTTTCATTCATTCCCGCAATTATTTTCTGACAACGCTAATTTGTTAAATTTGCCTGACAAATTCTTGTAACAATTATAGTAACGTAAACTACTAGCATTTAGGTTATTCATTTATCACCGGTGCAAACATGGAAGTTATGATCGGTTTATTTACAGTACACATATTAATAATGTTTGAGTTTATCTCAAATTAATTTTGGATCAAGTAAGTTTTCTTATGGTGTCCGAAAAGTATACAGTCCGAGAAGTCGCCTTAGTGGGGACCAAAAATGCTGGGGTCCGAGAAGTCACGTAACCGATCCTCAGCTTGTCCCTGTTGTTTTATGTTTCGGTAGATGTTATTCAACTTCTCCAGTAGATGTTATTCAATCTATAAAAAGGTTGAACATCTTTCTATAAGTAAAATGTGGTGAAAACATTCTCGTTATACGTCGAAATGTTATTCTTGTTACTTTAACTTCATTTGCGTAGAATGAATACACTATGTGCAATACTAATATCACGTTTAGTACATATAGTATATTATTTAACATAACTATGTACACTTTTCTGATATGCATAATAATTGTCATTAATTCCCGCTATTATTATCTGACAATGTTAATTTGTTAAATTTGCCTGACAAATTCATGTCTATCAATTGTGTTTACGTAAATTACTAGTATTTAGGTTATTTATGTATCACTGGTGGGGCGGTATATGATTGGATTATTCGCGGTACAGATATAAATAATGATTGAGTTTATATCAAATTAATTTTGGGGCCGATACGTGTTGTTATGGTGTCCAAAAAATCTAGTGTCCGAACTGTCTCCTTAGTAGGGACCGAAAAATCTGGGGTCCGAGACGTCACGTAACCTATCATATTGGCCCTCTTGTATTATTTTTAGGGCAAAAAAATGACATCTCAAAATTAATTTCAACGCCGATTGTCTTTTTCAAGACATTGCTTGTTTATATATGAAACCAGAAATTTTATTTCATTCCCCATCCATTTTGAAATAATAATCCGTGTGTATTTCGGTTTTGACGGGGATTTTCCAACCATGTCCAACCATGTAGAATCAAACAATATCTGTAGCCTAGCTAGTAAGCGATCAACCCATGGTATTTCTTTATCAGGGTATTGATTACGGTCACGCATAATTTGTAATTGTACAACCTATATGCGTGTGACTTTCACCTACAATCAGTCCTCAATTAAAGATACCTTACCCTTCAAGACTATAAGAACGTAAGGAAAGAAATGTAGAACCACTAGGAAATAGAGTTTAAAGTATTGTTATTGTGAATATAAATTCAAAATAATGTATACACAAGTGTCTAGCTTCGTTATGTTAAAAACAACTCGCATTTATTGTAAAAATGTAAAAATGAAAACAGACATAAAAAGCGACCTTTTTAAATTTTGTTTAAATTTTGCATAATAATATTACCGTTTTACTATATAAGTTAGATCTATATCTTTGTACGAGTACATACGTTTCACTTTATATATTCAATCATATTATACTAGTTTTAACTGATATTTGATTATAAGTATACATGTATTTTATCCTATATTTTCGATGATGAACATTTCCAAACTGTCAAGAAAATATTTCCCGAAAAATATCACGATATTTAAATAGTTACTGTATGCAGTTTAAAGGGACTATGTCAACGAAACATTGGCTTCCTATTGCAGTATACATTATATAATTTGATAGAAATGCGCTTTACTAAGACATGTGCATAAAATAAATAAAAATAATATAATACACAATAAGATATTTGATAAAAACAAAGTAGCAAAATAGCCTGAGAAAATAAAGCCCCAAGCGGGTATCGAACTCACTTAGGAGCAATACGAAGAAATGACAGTAGACAGCGCTTTAACCAACTGCGCTATCATGCTTGGTAAGGAGTCGTTTGTATACTATGGTTATACAAAATGCTGACAATTCTGACGTCAAAATGTAAACAGGAAAAGAGCCAAACAAACACAACCCATATTATAAATGGATTTTTATCTCAGAATGCCTACACTCTTTTCCCATTATATATACCCTGTTTTAACCGTTATTATATGCCAGTATTAATATATAAATTTCAGATTTTAAAAAGAAATTGCCCCATTGAGGCCCTTTTCGATGACATAGTCCTTTTAAGGCACTAAAGTGAAATTTTCCTTGCAGAACAGGGACCTTAAGTGAAGTGGACAAAACGTTTCATGAAAACTGCGCATATTTTTATTTTGCAGCTTTTCTTGAAAATTAGTCAACTTTTTACGAAAAATATCTGGTTATCTTATGGAGTAGTATACTACATAAATCGGTTGCTGAATTTACTTACATGTGTTTATTTTAAATCGACTAAGGTACATAATTATGTATTATATAATGAAAATCTTTCGGCATTTAATACAAATGAAACTAATCCTAGCTATCGACACATGTGTACATCCAGTATAACCACGTACGTACAATCGATTCTGTGTGCTTTACATGATTTACTAAATTTTAACCTCTTACCACTTTCATTATTGTTTCTGAATTTCTATTCGTTTTACATGGATTCTTGGAAGAAAGCCGTACATAGTCACTTATAGTAACAAAACGTTTTTTACGATTTTGGACAAAGATACGTTTTATATCCGACAATAATAATCATTTTAGATTGAACCAACTCAACGCTTGCATTCAAAATGAGCTCAGTTTCATGCATTATGGCAAAAAAGTGATTTTGCTCAAAGTGGGTTCGTTCGTAACCATGAAACAGTTTTTGCTTTTCATATTGATGTTACAACTTTAAACTGTTTGTGCTTTAAATATTAATGTTCGAACGTTCTTTACCATAAAAAGTTTTTTATTTATTTTGATATTAATGTTCTGACCTTTTTAACTATAAACAGTTTTTTTATATTTTCATATTAATATTCTAACGTTCTTAACCATAAACTAGATCTAGTTGTGCTTTTCAGATTAATATTCTAACGTTCTAAACCATAAACTATTTGTGCTTTTCTTATTAATATTCTACCTTTCTTAACCATAAACAATTTGTACTTTTCAAATTAATGTTCTAACGTTCTTAACCTTAAACGAAGTTTGTGCTTTTCATATTAATATTCTAACGTTCTAAACCTTAAAAGAAGTTAAAGGTTTGCTTTTCATATTAAAGTTCTAGCTACCGTTCTTATCCTTAAAATATTTTTGCTTTTCATATCAATGTTCTAACGTTCTTATTTTTAAAACATCATTTGCTTTTCATATCAATGTTCTCACTGGGGGCTGACTGGTGTAAACTTGAAGTGTTTCTCAAAGACAGCACGTGCATGTTCCTCAATGAAAGCTTGCTACCATTCCTTCACGTTGATCACGTGTTGGGTACAATTTGACGTATTTACGTGTTTCATGGAGATCAAGTAGCAGTTACACGATGGTTAATGCTATTTTCTTTAATACAAACTCCTTTTGTTGCTATACTAAATGTTTTAGTGCAGTTAATGTCATAAAAGTATGCGTTTTGTGTGTTCTTACACAATTTCATCTACAAACCAACTGTACACAGACAATAATGGTTAATAATATTGATTTCTTGAATAAATGTCGTGATTTAAAAATAAATCGCGTTTTTTCTGCTTCTGGTAATAAAACAACATACCTACGAGGGATTTTTTAGCAGTTTACTGTGTGTGCGAGTCGCACAGAGACTGTGTATATTTTCCAAAGAAGTCGAATTGTATGTGTTTGCTTATAAACGAAATCATGTTACAATTCAGGAAATTAACCACGCTGTATGTATTATTTTTTTGTTAAGAAACATACACGTGTGTTGTCTTTGAGAAACACTTTTCGTTAATTGCGTCAGCCCCCCCCCCCCCCCCCCCCCCCCCAGTGGTTCAAATGATCTTAACCATGAAACAGTTTTGCTTTTCATATCAATTTTCTTACGTTCTTAACGATAAAGCAGTGTTTGCTTTTCATATAAATGTTTTAACGTTCTTAACCATACAACAGTTTTTGATTTTCATATTAATGTTTTAACATTCTTAACCATCAAACAGTTGTTGTTTTTTTTATATTCATTTTCTTACGTTCGTAACCATAAAACAGTTTTTGCTTTCCATATTAATGTTTAATGCTCACGAGGTCTTCCAAACCAGATGCATTCAAATTGCAAACTATAACACGCGCGTTTGTAATAGTATTTAATCTAATCTACCGGTATATGCAGTCACACGTTTCGCACACACATGTACATTTAATTTTTCCTTTCCATATAGTATTTTCGTAACGACTGTCCAAAGAACACTATGATACGTAAGTTTGTATTTACTACTCAATTTAATAGTGGTTAAACTGCATGTCTATAAATAGCTTAAACAGAAAGTTCATAATATCGACACACCCTCTGTTATAATTTATACATGCATATCTGTTCATTAAAAAATACAATGTACTAACAAGTTCATGGTATGCAAGTAGGTCGATGAATAGAATACAAATACTTACTCGTATATAGTATCGGCGAAATCGACCGGTATTCCCCTAAACTTCTGAGCATGTAATGGCATTAATTTGGGATTAAAATTCAACGCATTGAGTAATTCGCACCGGAATTAATAGAGGAACTATATGATAACATGCTAATACCCGTGGGTCAATGTAAAATAACAACTAAAACCGTTGACCTCAATTGAAGGGATCAAATGACACTTGGTTTATTACGTATTGACGGCATTGTTTCATTTGTTTTAAAGACGTACATATAGTAAAGTGGGGTCTGTTCAATTCGCATTTGGATTGCGGATTTACAATGGTAACCCGTGAATTCGATACATTAATTGAAAGTTATTTTAACTTGTGATACGTGCTGTTGTATAACTGTTTAATTCGTATATGCATATTGCTTATCAACTGTATTCGTTGTTCATAATTATTTTGTTCGGTTTGCATTTGGATTGCGGAATCACAATGGTAACCCGTGATTTCATTGAATTGATTTTGTTAGCTAAACTTCTGATTTTTATACGTTCTTGTTTAATTGTTGAATCTTACGATAGATAAGCTAAATCAACTTTCACATGTATTTTTGTGTACATTTATTCTGCCTACCCTGTTCTACAAGTTTGTCATCTTTCTCCTTCTTTCCTATTTTGGTCGCTTAATTGCTATTGTTTTTACTGTGTATTGTTCGTGTGTTACATATATGTATTAATTGAAATAAAGAGAATTCGTCCGAAAAAAGCTTAATTAATTCTTACCCTGATGGTTTTATATGTTTACATGTTTTCTATCATTCATGTACTTTTTTGTAAGACATGCACCGCTATATTTGTTTACAGGAGTTTCCATTCTATTACCTCGCCGTGGCAACCTTGGCTATGCCAATTTTAACGACTTCAGCCTCGTGCAGCACCGCGTACTCCGAATGGCGTCCCACGTGGTTGCAGTCACGTGACGACCTTCGATGCAAACCCTTTTGCGACGCCGAAAGTTCTTTCACGGAGACCGAGATGTTCGGAGACCTGTCATCATACGACAAATGCTGTGTGTGCCACTCGTGCACCACGTGGGAGGGTGAAGAGATTGACCTTTCCATCGAGTACGTGTCAGTTATGGGGAAGTCTGTGGTAATCATGGATGAAACTGTGAACGTGGATTCCGTGTACAAGATCGAAGTGCAATACGAAGAAATGTCTGAGTTTCCGAGCAATATCTGCAATTGGGACGACGACGAAAGGATCAGTTTGCTCTTTGGAAGCGAGGGTATAGTGTCCTCGTTTGTTTATTTCCAGGACAAGGTTGTCGCGATTGATCTCACAGGAAATAAAGTTAGAAAATTGCCCAACATCAATTGTCTCGTTCGACTGGACACATTAAAACTCGCAGGAAATAGAATACCTCTTTTATCGAATACATCCATAGCCAATCTTACTAATTTGCGATATATAGATTTGTCAAATAACATTTTAACAACAATAGATCCTCACTCTCTGGTTAATCCGAATTTAAACATTTTACATGGAATATTTGCCGGAAACCAGATGACCAATGCAGACGTTAGTAACTGGTTGAAGGAGCGTCCATTCTGCGAATATGACTTCAGTAACAACAAAATCAGCGAGCTGACGAACGCGAAAAACTTAACACTCAAGCCGCAACAGATTTACGGTAGTGGGTTTATTGGCCTTTCAGGAAACTTGATCACAACTTTTCCTGACCTAAAAACGCTTCTAAACCTAGACAGTCTGAATGTTTTTGGGACTTTGATAAATTTCGGGTTCGATTTGCGTAGCGTCCCATTGACGTGTGACTGTCACATGCAACCGTATCACCATCTGGCCAGCAACACGCTGGTGCAGCTGTGGAGGGACTATTTTAACATGACCTGCGCGAGCCCGGAGCATTTAAAAAACGTGTCAGTCTTCACAGTCGATCCAAATGACTTCGTTTGCGAGCTGACACAGGCTGACAAATGTCCCCGAGGATGTACTTGTATTGATAAACCGCATGTTGACACTTTGTTCGTTGACTGCGAAAATGCGCATCTACTGGAAATGCCAAAGGCATTGCCAGAATCGACATTTTCCAGCAAGATTTCACTTAACTTGGCTAACAATGATATATCAATACTGGCAAATGCGACTTACCTTGACAAACTATCGCTCCTCAATATGTCAAATAATGATCTGGAAACAGTCAACAATGAGGTAATAAAACGGCTTGAGAACGCCACTGTAGACCTCTCTAGAAACGCTAGGTTACGGGTTCTCCCGCGATCGATCCAGTACAGAAATGTGTGTGAAACAATGCTGTTTAACTTGCACGTAGACTGCACCTGTGAAACTTTGTGGATTGAAAGTTGGCTTAAGACGCGGTCATGTGAAAACACGGACCATTCCTTTATGTGTGAGGTTCCAGGAAAAGGAACCATTCCTGCTAAAGAGTTTTCGGATAGTTTAGTTGACTGTCAACTCGACCTTACATATTTGCTATATTGGTCAATACCGGTGATGTGTTCTACGGTCGTTATGATTATTGGTGCAATTATCATGTACATATTCAGATACGAAGTACTGGTGATCTGGTTAAAACTTACACACGATAGCGACTTTGCCAGGTTCTCGTATGACGTTGGGTTGAGCTTCAATTCAGAAGACGAAAAGTTACGTAAATGGGTTAACAAGAGTCTCGTTCCTGAACTGCACAATGAAGGCTACAAGATCTTCTTGCCCTATATTGATGTAGCCCTCGGTGATGACAGAACAACGGGCGTGATTGAGGCTTTTAAAGAGTGTCGGAATTTCGTGCTTATTTTGTCCACTAGCTACCTAACTGATGATATCCCCCTAGCGACCGATATAGAAGAAATCAATGAACAAGAACGAAAATGGATCGAAAATGAGTGGAAATATGCGTGGCACCAATTCAGAACTGACCGTCGAAGGAAGGCTATTGTCGTCAATTATGACCATATATCTCCATCTAAAGTAGACAATAAGAAAATAAAAGCCATTCTTAGAGTCGGGGACGTGGTTCATTTTGGAAACCATTTCAACGACGTGATCAGTAAGATAATCCAGAAAATAAGACACCAACGAAGGACGGGCAATGATAATGTAGTATCCTACAGGGTCAACCAAAATACCATACATGTAGAATCAAACATGTGGCCGTCTGATTCAGCAAGAGGACATTCTGCTTTTACAACTAATTCGAGCCGGCACACACTGCCTGCTCTTATCCGAGTGTCACCAGCATTAATACAATTTCGTCTTAACCAACCAGGCAACGCCCCCACGAACACTTATCGTTTCTGAGTATAACACACCAGAATTTTGCCTCGCCACGTAAACACTTGCTTGGCTTTTTATCTTTCTCGTACTTATAATGACTGTTTTGTTGCTTTCATGTATTAAAACAGATCGGTTGATGAGGCTTGTGAAATGTAAAATATAAGAAAACACAAAATAATCGTAACATTGTTCACCACAAACTCTTTCATTTAAGCTTCGCTGGACACGACGGTATAAACTTTTGGTTTGGTTTTATAGCTTTGTTACGATAACATTTTATCACATAAAAGTGTCTCTTAATAAAATTAGCTAATTCCTAACGTACTGACATACATATTTAAACTCGGGGCTTCACGCCGGGTACGTAAGGACCAGGGGTTGACTGTATGAACGGTTTGTTTCTAGTATTTCAACCATATCCTCGATAACTCATCTAACAAGTCTTCTGGCCGTATGTAAAAGCATTACAGGCCCCGTGTTCTAAAAGGATTTACTACCGGATCAAGATCAATCTTAGCTGATCTTGATCTCTTTTTCAGCTGAGAAGATTCTCAAAACTTTTTGTTACATGCATATTGTAATAACTTTGTGTCTACATAAAATAACATGAAATGTTGTGAGGTTTTGATTAAAATCTTCGTATCAGATTGCAAATGTACGCTCAGACTAGTCCAAAATTATGTATAATGTATTTGACAAACAATTGAAATAGACCCAGAGTTAAGTGAACGCCATATTTGAGCCTGATCCTGAAATATCTGGCTCAAGTTCATCTTAAACCAAAAATCAGGCTTAATTAAATTTTGTAAACACGGAGCCTGAACGCTCGATAAAAAAAATCATCACATATTAAATGGCAATTATATTATCGTGTGAAATACGAGTACTGCACTATAACTGCATTTGAGGCGTGTCGTGGGAAAATCGGGCTGAATGCATGTGCGTAAAGTTCGCAGTCCGCACCGGCTAATTTGGGACGACACTTTCTGCATACAGCGGAGTTATGTTTAGAAGAGACTTCTTGAAACAGAAAATGCCATAAAAGCGGAAAGCGTCGTCCGGGATTAGGCTTATCAGAAGCGACACTTTACGCACATGCATGAATACCCGGTTTCCCACGACACGTCTCATTAGTATTATCGGTGTGTGAACTTTATTACCTTTGAAATAGATGAAAAAGCGGTTCGTTTGCGCCATGTTTATGTTCCTGTTTAATATTGTTTATTGTACTATTTTTATTGTATCAACATATTTGATATCTGTCTTTGATTTAAACATCCACTGTAAAGCATAACACTGTTGTTTGAAACTATATGTGTAATATTCAAATAAAATATGATGTACTTAAGTTTTCATATGCACTCTGACATTACACGCGCAGTGTTTTCTATAGACAAAGAAGAAAAATTTCCGTTGTGAAATTGCCAATAAACAACTCGAAAAAGTAGTTTCGAAACTGTAAAATATAGTTCGCATTGTAATAGCAGAAAATATTGTCAGGTCATGTTAGATTCGAAATAAATTTCACTTTATCGTTGTTTATCACCTAAATAAACAACGATTTTTCGTTCCAATGCGCGTATATTAAACCACTCGTTCTAACTCTCTAGTGGTTTAATTCCTACGCATCAGAACTCAAAATCGTTGTTTATTTACAGATAAACAACTCAAAATCGAAAATTATTGCTTAATTATGGATATGTCTTTATAAATACGATTAGTGAGTATTATCCACACGTTGAAACTACGAGTTCACAAATCCTATACGGACGACACAGAGCAGACTAGTATTAAAACCGCGAATCATCGTCTAAATGTATTACGTAATCAATTTATCTAAACGGAATTGAAATTCCCCCTTTTAATTGAACATTTAATGGCACCATTTCGGTGAATATTTATTAACAAGATCGTGTCACTGTAACATGAGCGTTATGTCTCTTTGTTCAAGCTGAAGTTGGATATAACATTATTGAAATTCATGATCAGTTTCAATAACCACAACTCGAGCCATCATTATTTTTTATTGAGTATAATGCTGTACATGTAAATGTAAATTGATACCCGTTCAAAAGACTTCAGGAAGAACTAAATTACCGTATGTCAACGCGGCAATACATGTATGCCGAAACACGTCAATTTTGTCCAAATGACATTACACACAACAATGACCTGAAACGAAAACGCAAATTGTTTACGAGAAAGTGAAAGAAACGTTTGGACCAGTCCTCGTATATAAGAAAAAAGTCAATTATGGTCAATCACGACTAGATATTCCCACTTGAAATTCACAATAAGTATATATCCAACTGACTAAGACAAGGGTTCTTTGTCTGTCTTGGAACATCTGTAATTATGACTTTATATCTATTAATATCCATATAAATGGACACCAACGAAACAAGGCCAATATTTACTTCAATCTCTCGGTGTAACCGTTTATGAACATTACAACACAATTGTTGTTGCTATTTTAATTACTGGTATTTCAAAAGCAACATTTGCCTGGACCTTTCGACCGTCAATTACCATTGCTTGTTCCATGTTAACCACAGTTAATAAGACATACATACTATAACGTGAAAGTAACAGTTATCTGTATATTGATATATTGATTTTTGCAATATTTACCGGTTATTGGTACCGGGTATTTCAAAAGCACCAATCTTTCGACCATCATATGATATAGCATTGCTTGTTCCCTGTTAAAGGCCTAGTTTAATCCTTTTTCATTTGACCCTCCCACCCCCAGTCTGGGGTATTGTACTCCTGTGTATTGGCACCCTGCTGTGGTCACAGTGTGGACACAAGGTGGCGACCCTGATAAGCTGAGATCAATACACTGCTTCAATTGGAACAGCGCACTCAACCATTGTCAAGTCAGCTGAGAGAAAAGATTGCAGATAAGGATAAGAGATTTTATGGTGGATAAATACACAGAGTGGAATACCCCTGTGGAAAGGCCAGACATTCCTTAAACTAGGCCTTCAATTAAAGTAGGCCTCACAATCTGCAGCAAGGACTGAAATGGGTATTGCGCAACTTGCACAAAACCAATTATGTTAACTATTCATTCAATACTTCAATTACTTTCAACTGCTGTGTTAAAACGTTTCAGCCTATACGTACCGGTGTATATGTCCAAACAGCCAATCCGCTTTGAGGAGTGCAAACACAACATAATTAACTTCACGAATATTCATTCGATACGTTTAGAATGAATAGAATGAAAGTTTATCGGTCAACATATTAGCCAATCCGCTTTGAGTTGTAACACGAAAAGAAATTCTCGTAATATTAGCTTCCTCAATGGTATAATAGATCTAATGTGATATGTTACCTCGTTGTCACTAAACTCCGTTTCATGTGACAGTTGTACAGCTATGTACAGATATTTATTTGTATCAGTTCTGCGAATGGTAATATAAACTAATGTTCTTAATGTTCTTATATTTAAATTATTCTTATTAACTTAATTCTAAAATCATAATTTTAATCATAATAATTATTCAATATTTTATTTATACATTTATTGATCCATTTAAGTCTGTGTTTGTGACATACATGTATGTGCCGTTGGAAGTACAACGCAATCTTGACTCTTGTATAAACAGTTTATTTTAATGAATAAAATGCTTTCTTGAAGGATGTGTGCAGACATATAGAAGCATAAATTACAACAATGAAGTTTATTACCATATATTTCGATTTTAAATGGAAGAAAAGTTAAGAAGAACCATTGTTGTTAAACGCATTGCTGGTTAAAATTTAATCACAACATATAGTGATCAGCCAAAAATTCCAATTCATGTTAACATGTTACTGGACCGTTGTTTTTGGCAACACAACATTAATACACGAAGAAAACGTCGGCAATTTTTTTTTGGTTTATTCAAGTGATTCGTTCGTAAGTTTTATGTCAATCTATCTGATTTTAAGTTACTTTCATCTGCTTATTTTAAAAATAATTGATAAAAAAAATCGTACATACACACTGTATACCAATTACACCGCTTTTGATAAAGCTGAAATCTAAAATTAAGTGTACGTAGTGCTCACTTAAAATACAAAGAGTCGAGCTTCGCCAAATCTCTGCGATAAAGACATAACTGCAATGTGACAGCATTTTGCGTTAATGCTTAATAAATATGAATGCATTTTGCAATTATATTTTCGCTGAATTAAAGCAAAGTTCTGCAAAACGAATTAAATAAGGTGACATATAGTGTTAAAGCAATGTTGGTATTGCAAAGAGAACGCATATGTTACATAAAGCACGCATTCTGCTTAAGAAAAGAATGCTTTGGATGCACTGTATGACGTTTAGTAATCTGAAATACATTTTCTAGATATAATATCGTTCTCAAATGAATCTTCATGTTACGTAAATGCCGCTCTCTGGGTAACTTACATATATTGATGAGGTGCAGGTGTATACATTTAATACGCAGCAAACGGTTTAAGTCTCAGCCACGCTCTCTGTTATCAGTCATTCCATAAAAATAAAAGTTTTATCAACCGTTACAACAAGTATAATTAAATATTCGTGTCGTCATTCATGAAATCGTTAAATATATATTTGTTTTTAAAATTCAAAATATACATATTAAATTTGTTCCTTTTTATAACTCACAGAAACCAATGAATTTCGCCTTCGCCATTGCCGTATGGTTACTCACGTCATACGAGACCAACGCTTTATGCAACGAAACTTTCCCAAAATGGCAGCCACACTTGACGTGATGAGCTTCGGTGCAGCCCCAGATTTGATATTTACAAAGGTTTGGGGTTCAGCACCCTTTTCTCTGGTAACAGGCTAACGACAGCGGACGTTACCAACATTATGCTCAAAAACCCATGGTGTAAGTTCGATCTTAGCAACAACTTGATCGACACAATTACAGACATGTTGAACGTTCGTCTAGAACTCGACCAAATCTACGGAATTGGATTCATAAGTCTCAAAAACAATCTTATTAACACATTTTCGAATTTGAAACATATTTAGAACCTCGAAAACTGGCAGGCTTTTGGAACTCTGATGAACTTTGGTTTTGATTTGCGAGGCGTCCCGTTGATGTGTGACTGTTACATGCAGCCGTACTATGATATTCAAAGGGAAACTTTGATGCAGCAGTGGCGAGACTATGCCAACCTAACGTGCGCCAGTCCAACACATTTAAAAGGTATGAGTGTTTTTCGCGTAGACCTTAACGATTTTGTTTGCGAACTAAGTCAGGCCGACAAATGTCCGCGGGGATGCAAGTGCATTGATCAACCTGAAACCGACACATTGTACACAGACTGCGAGAATGCACTGCTTGGTGAAATGCCAAAAGTACTGCCTGAATCCACTTTCTCTTCCAAAATCTCATTACACGTAGCCAATAACGGAATCAGGCACCTACCTATCATATATACACAAACTTTTGCATTTGAACATTTCAAACAATGATTTAACTATTATCGATGAAAAGATTATTGAAATGCTGGAGAACGTTCCTGTGGACTTCTCAAACAATTTTAGAATAAGTTCACTACCTAGTACGATGCAGTTTAGGAACGCCTGTACGACGATGCTGAGAAATCTTCACACTGACTGTAGCTGTGATAATTTGTGGATTGAAAGTTGGCTGAGTGCGCGTTCCTGCGATAACATACAACAGTTAAACTTTTTTCTATTGGAGGTGTCTGACAAAGGGGCAATTAACGCTACTGATTTTCCGGATAATCTGCTGGATTGCATGGACAAAACACGATTTTGTATTTACATATCAATCACGATCCTTTCCATAACGACATTTCTTATAATTGGCGGTGCATGCTCGTACACGTTCCGATATGAGATAGTGGTAGCATGGCTTAGAATAACGCAAAAGAAACCAGCGGTATGAAAGTACAAGTACGACATCCCATTGTCATTCAACAGCAATGACGAACCATTGCTGAACTGGGTCAATAAGATATTAATTAAAGAGTTTGTACTCGGGATAATGCCACTTTCGTACCATATCTTGATGTTGAATACGGGATCGATATGAATGCTGGTATTAAAGGTTTTCAACAGACAAGAAATTATTTGTTAATACTGTCCAAAAGTTATCTTGGAAAAGACGCAAATGGTGTTGACGAAGATAAAACAAACGTAGAACATATCTGTATGGAGATCAAATGGAAATATGTATGGAATTATTACAAAAGTTATCTTGGAAAAGACGCAAATGGTGTTGACGAAGATAAAACAAACGTAGAACATATCTGTATGGAGATCAAATGGAAATATGTATGGAATTATTATAAATCTGATCGATATAAGAAACTGATTATTGTGAATTTTGACTTCATGACGCCATCTCAGATTAACAATCCAAAGATAAAGACAGTGTTTCGTGTAGGCGAAACGGTGGCGTTTGGAAATCATGAACAAAAGGTTATACGGGAGATACTCAGTAAACTAGGACCACCTAGCACCAAGCACGCCGGTGTTGCAGTTGGGGACGGTATGCCACACAAAATGCAGCCTAAGGCAGACAGGAATTCAAGGCCTCAATTCAGACATGTTTGGCAACACAATGGAATCGTTCGACCTAAATTCAGATGTAAAGTACGGCGTACCAGTTGTATCACTGATAAACGCTTCCGGCGGAACGACCCGGAAAAGCGCCTTACCGATACACGGGATATGTAACAATAAACAATTACTCATGAACGATCAACTCAGAAATACTGAACCATTATTTGCGGAAAGAGCTAAAGAGACGTGGATTCACCGATATACGTTTTCCAGGTTTGGAGAATTTAATTTGAATAATCGTGTAGCTCCCTTTCTACAAACCTGGCCTTATCAAAATGCTGAAGAAGAGTTGTTTGTTTAAAGTATTTCTGCGTCCACAACTGACTGGCTTGATATCTGAACAGTTGTAGGGCACAGGAAAACAATAAATACAAAAAGTGCAGATATGTGTGCAGATGTATGTTTGCTTCGATTACAAACCATAGAGGCCATAACATATTGTATTTGTTGCGGTACACGTACTTATTTGTTACTTACTAACTCTAAATAGGTACACCAAAACTGCACAGATGCACATGTTTGCAAAATAAAAAAAGTAGTTTGTTTTCATTAAATTTAAACAAAAATACGTTATGAGTTAAAAGTTACTGGAATTACCAAGAGAAACAGTAACACAAAATTGTGACATCATGCAAGGTGGTCAAACCATTTACTAAATATGTCAGGGTACAGTTACAAACGAGTATAGTATATATGTGTGCTTATATTATAATTTCTGAAGTGTTTGTTTTGTTTATAATTAGTAAATGTACGTGCGTCGAACTCGCTACAGATGTATTCCAGTATGCATGTATGACATGAATATGTTTATTTAGTAAGAATGTCGCAACGATGTTTTATAATCTGGAAATTGATAATAATTGTGCACATTTGGCCACAATAGTTGCATCTCTCGCAAATCGTACAACATAGTTGTTTTTATTTGTTTGAAAATAAGTGATGACCTCAAGAGTTCAGCAAGAGAACCAGTGTCTCTGGGTCGCTCACCTGACGGTACGCAATGCTCAAGTGTTACATTCCATATACAGAAAAATGCCCATGTTTTTAAGGTATTGGTAGACGGTCACGAAGGAATATTTCTCTGAATTTTGAAACTTGGTGATTCGTTTCAGACAATATTGTTATGCCTCAGTTCGTAAATGTAAACATGTGTTAATTATAATTTTTATAATTTAATATTTATGCCACTGTTATTTAATGGTTTCATTAGACGCTTTATTGTATACAGATATGGTAACAACCTTTTTTTGAATAGTTTTACATGGTTAAACGTCTGTCAATATTTCCGCCATTTTGGATAAACAAGAAGTTGAACCTGTGACAGTATAGAAGTGCATTGTAGGTAGTTTACAATGACTACATTGTTTTGACAGATAAGATACTTGAAATACTAACTTAATTCTACCTTTTCCTTTTATTAAAATTTGATATAAAGGTATCAGTCATCTTTATTATTTTGTAATCTGCTATTAATCTGACTAGTTTTTTGTGATAAACTCTATGTTTAAGACGAGTGATATTTACAGTGTATAGAACGCTCAAATTCTATTGTGTGGCTCTTCTGTGCGCTGTGTGTTCGCTACTTGTGCTCTCTTTGTGCGCTTTTCCTAATGTGCGCTGTTATATTCTTATTGCACAAAGTTATATGTGCGCTTTTGGAGAGTATAAAAGGCACAGAAAGTTCTCATTCTGGGACTCTGAACTTTCATTTCATAGGTGTGAGGCCGATTTTATTTTAAATATTCGAAATCCATAGACACGATTATTTATTCGAAATATACGAATTAAGATTTAAATTAAGATATATAACGGCTCATATACAAAAATTAAATATTATTTCTAAGAGAGTTGTGCAAATATTTATCTTTATCTTTTAAACTGTACTTTTATGGAAATTCATGAGTTATTGTTGAATTTTTTGTCTTAAAATGTATTAGAATTTATATAAAAATGTGTTGAAATGTTATAAATCTTAAGTGATATTTTCCTGTTATTCTACAAAGAAACTTGGGATACTAGTTATATTAATTTCTGTTTATAAGATTCCATTTTAGTTCAGTGTCATGTATAAGAAAAACATTATAGAGATAAGGACAAAAGGTATCGGCCACATTAAAATAGAACAAAACTCACAGTTACCTCTCGGCTAGTGACAATATTTGCAAAAAATTCTAAACATCCACGACACAAGCGGTACAATATTGCCTGTATTGCTCTTCTAGCTTATTAATTGAATATTTTCAGGGGAAGGACACTAATGAGCCATATCAGGAAAAAGTGCCTCGCCATTTGGTGGCCATTAACGAATCAAACTAATGACGTATTTGGGAAGAGGGCTACCCAATTAACATTTCTGTGAAATTATTTCGAATCTCAACCAGTGGTTTCTGACAAGAAGATTTTCAAAGTTTTATGTATAGCATAAGGAAAAAAGGCCCCACTACCTGGCGGTCATGTAATTCAAAGGTCCTGAACCATTTGATCAACGTTCTAGGAGAAACGTCCAAGGAACATTTCCGAAAGTTTATTTCAATATCCAACCAGTGGTTTCTGATACGAAAGATCAGGGAAAGAAAGGGTGGAAAGATCAGGGATAGAAAATGATTCAGGTTGGTGCGCAAAGGGAGCAGTGTGGAAAGATCAGGGATATAAAATGATTCAGGTTGGTGCTCAAAGGGGGCAGGGTGGAAATGATTCAGGTTGGTGCTCTAAGGGGGGCAGTGTGTGGAAAGATCAGGGATATAAAATTATTCAGGTTGGTGCTCAAAGGGGCAGGGTGGAAAGCGTCCCAGTTCTTTGACGTTTTCAAATAATTTGATGCATCAAGTGCTTATATAAATTAAATACTTTACGTACGGGGTTTTAACACAGTATATTTATTTGCAATTAACTATCTGGAATAATATAATAAATTTTAAAGAAAATAAAAATAACATGTTGTTGACCAGCCCAGATGGAGAAGTAGCGGGGAGGGGGTGCTGGCAAAAAGGAGTAGGATGCAGGGCACTTCTTTTTCGACCAAGATATTTTCGTAATTAAATTTCAAAATTGGATGAACTATATTCTATACTGCTATTTACAAAGATTAGGGAGAACTAACAACGTAAAGACCTTAGCAATGCATGCCGAGACAATTAAGGTGTGCCCATAACAGATTGATCAGATAATATACAACACACAGACAAACACAAACAAACACGTACGTACATTGTATAAGAGCAATGAAATGAAACATATTAACCAGTTCAGGACAAGACTGCAGGAAGCACATTTAGACTATCATGGTAAATGACGTTATCAGCATAATTATCCTAAATGGCCAGTGGCAATGACACTATATACCGGTACTTCTTATTTTTTGGTGTTACGGTTACTAAATATTACAAAACAATTGATTTGCATTTCAGTGACTAGGTTTTTGAAAGCTACTTTCGCCCCTGACTTTCGACCCTTATGTATCATTGATTGTTCCGGGTAAAACAGTAAATAAGTCAGAGTGAAACATGAAAGAGACATTTTATCCCATCATCACGCCTCCATTTACGAAATAACACCCCATGGGATAAACTATTCCACCTTGTTAAATGCAGCAAACACGAGCAATATAATGACGTGATGTTGTTTATGTTCGTGACGTCATTAATCTGTTCGTGCTATTTTCTATCGTTTATTTTCAAAATAAAGACAGAAAACGATGGGATAAATAGAAATATAGGATCTGACACGAGTTGTCATTTCATACCATATTTTATTAAACGAGTTCAGGAATTTTGTTAGTAAGCGAGCCTTTGGCGAGCTTACTTACGAATTTCCTGGACGAGTTTAATAAAATATGGTATGAAATGACAACGAGTGTCAGATCTTTTGTATCACATGCTGATAAATCGTAAAAGTTGTGTATTGGCATGACGTCATGTCATGTTGACGACGTCATTTCACCAAAATAACGTCATGAGGTTGGTCAGTCAAAGAACATTTAGCCAATGAAAACGCTCAAAATGTTATCTTACACATGTGTAAGATAGAAATATTCGTAATGGTTGTAATACATGGGAGACAAGGTATAGCATGTGATAATTCCAGATAAGTGTTGAATACATATACGTTTATTTGCTCGGCACGAAAACCTAAACCACTCGCCAAGGCTCGTGGTTTCGGCTTTCTAAGCCACGCTAAATAAACGTAGCTGTATTCAACACTAATCTATTATTCTCTATATCTTTAGAATCATTTCTGCAATATTCAGATGTAAGATGATTGCTGTGGCTCATATAATTCCCCATAAATATTTATTTTTAAAATGGTATACAAAAAGTACAATTTTTACACCGGTACTAGTATGGTTCCATTCTGTTGATTTTGGATAGAGTAGTCCATGTCTGCTTCGTTCTTTTTCTGTGATTCTATAATTTGCAATAAAGTAGGCCAGTCAATCGGCAGCATGGACTATGGACAAATTTGCCAACATTGGTAAGCGCGCGAATTTAAAAATCAAATAATGTAAGCCATTGCCAATACTTGTATATATTGAATGTGCGTTTCATTCGATACGCTAATCGATCAATATAGTCTATTAATAAATCCGCTTTCAGCTGGACACAACACAAAGCAGAACTTATATAAATGTTAACTTCCTTGATTGAATAATACTACACTTCATTTCTTTTGACAGTTTTGCTGCTACAGATTTGGATTTGGATCGGTTAAGAGAATGGTAATATACTTATATCATTATTCTTGTAATTAAGCGTATTAACTTTATTCACGATCATAATTTCGTTCATAATAATTATTCATTATTTTACAAACATTATAGATTGATTTTTATGTTTGTGTTTGCGACAGAAGTTGAAATGTATCATTACATGTAGTCAATGCTAAATTAAAATGACTCTGTTACGCAAACACGTTTCCAAAGAATACTCAGCAAACTTTAAGAAATCGCGCCGATAACGATATACAAATGAAATTTGAACTAAAATAAAGTTGATTTAATAAATACGAATGTATCTTGCAATTATAATTTCAATGAATTAAAGCAAGGTTCGGGGAACCGAATTGGAAATAGCTGACAGGAAAATGAATGTGTTACATAAAGTACGCATTTCACATAGGACAAGAAAGCTTTGGGAACGTTGTAAGACGTTGAGTCCAAGGAAATATACATGCTCTATGAAATCGGTTTGCTGCTGTATGGCTCTGACATAGTAACACTCGTGAACGTTATTAGCATATATTGCGCGCTTGAATCATTTCCAATAATTTTTACTCGGTTTTGTTCATATGTGACATATTCCTGCATTGATTTAACTCAATTCCAATACTGAAATAATAATCCGTTCATGTCGTGCATTAAGGTTAGTGTCCATTTCATTTGTTTCAAAATCTCTTTATTTTAAGAAGATGCCCCTCTTTTGGTAAGGTGACAAAACTTTTCTTTTGGTAATGGCAACATATTATGAAAACAAGAAAAAAAAAACATATTGTAGGAGTACAGGAAGCCTACCGATATGTAAAATACTGCAGTTACTGAAATTTAAGTCCATCGTCATGACTTATTCCGTAAGGTTTTATGTCTACGGAAAGGGCCCCTAAAGGGCAACAGCAGTTATACATCTACATTTCAATATTATATTGGTATATATTGACGGTTAAAATGGTATACATATACTGGAAATGCATGTTATTCATTCTGAGAAAAACTATAAACATATAAGTTAGGTCGTGTTTGTCGTGGACCATTTTTTGTTTAAACTTTGACGTCACATTTTGTGTGTTTCTTATGTAACCATAACTTATGCACATGTATTTTCGCAAGTCAGAATAGCGCAATTGGTTAAAACGCTGTCAATAATCATTTTATCTTGAATTCGATATCAACTCCTTTTAAAATTAATTTTGTGCCTTTGTTTTAATCAAATTATCATAATATATTGAATTATAAAGGCTTTATTTATTGCATATACGTTCGTATTGCTCATTTCAATAACACGTTTACATTAAAATTGTTAAAGGAGATAACTTTGACCTACATATAGTCCCTTTAAAGGGGGACAGTACGATTTTGTACGAACACTATCATGTAAAACCATCCATTGATTTTAATGATGTCAGTATATTTTTAAAATACTAATTTATTATAATAAATGTTAAGAATTACCTGTTCAGAATTGCGTTTTAAGATTTAAAACTAAAATAATACTTCGATTCGCAGCGAACTATTATATACATCTACACACAGCATCTAGACGACTCAGATCGATTGATGACGATTGCGCAGTCCTATTCAAAACCGAATGTAGCCGTTGCTATAGGTTAAACTGTCTGTATCGACGGAAACTATATATTTGCATTTTTCGATAAGAGAAACTGGTTTTTGTCGATGTCGACGTTTATGTATGTTTAATAAAACGGTTTTTGTTAGTAGGTAACGAAAGAGACATGAAATAAATCTATAGAAAATCAGACAGTCCCTCTTAGATAACAGTTACTCTGGCAAAACAATCCACGACAAGGTTTTTGAAATGATTCACCCATTAAACGTTTTCATTAAATCCTGTTTTTGTATTTATTTGATTTGACAATCAAAATTTACATGTTCAATGTACATGTACAGATGATTCTTGTTTTAGAACGTACAGAAATCAAGGAAATGTCCCTTCGCCCTCACCATGTGGTTACTTACATCATTAGAGGCTAACGCTTTATGCGACGAAACTTTCCCAAAATGGCAGCCAGAATGGGTGCCGCCTCGCGAAGAGCTGCGATGCATCCCAGAGTGTGATATTTTCAAAGGTGTTCACATCAGCCCACTTAGCGAGTGGTTGGATTATGACATGTGCTGTGCCTGCAAGTCCTGTACAAGTTGGAAAGGCAAGGAAGTTAATTTGCCTATCGAGTATATAACCGTGACCAGAAAGTCTGTGCTCTTAGTGGAAACCCCTGTAAGTAAGAATGAAATGTAAAAAATCGATCACCAACAGGGGCGAATGATATAATTTTCTAGCAATCTTTGCAACTGGGATACAGACGAACGCGTTGTCATTCTCGTTCAAAGCGATACGATTGTTTCGGCAGTGGCAGATTTTCAGGATAGAATTGTTACTATTGATCTTACGGGCAATAATATACGGAATCTGTCAAACATAACTTGTCTTCAACGACTTGACACCATGAAGCTCTCTGAAAACAGAATATATCATTTATCAAATTCATCAATAATTCATTTGCCGTACCTCCGATACTTAGATCTATCTAACAATATTCTCACCGTGATGGACACAAACTCTATTGTGGATCCTAATCTTAGAATCTTAATCTGCAGCTTCTCTGCTAACAGGCTGACCGAGGCAGATGTTACCAACATGATGATCAAGAATCCAGGCTGACCGAGGCAGATGTTACCAACAGGCTGACCGAGACAGATGTTACCAACAGGCTGACCGAGGCAGATGTTACCAACAGGCTGACCGAGACAGATGTTACTAACAGGCTGACCGAGACAGATGTTACCAACATGATGATCAAGAATCCATGGTGCTATTTCGATTTCAGCAACAATTTGAACGACACAATTACAAACGTGTTGAATGTCAGTTTAGATACCGACAAAATCTACGGATCTGGAATGATAATTTTCCGAAATAATCTTGTCAAAACATTTCCAGATTTGAAACATATTTTAAACCTTGAAAACTTGCAAGCTTTTGGAACTCTGATGAACTTTGATTTTGATGTGCAAGGTGTCCCCTTCATGTGTGACTGCCACATGCAGCCGTTCTTGGACATTGCAAGAGATATTCAGATACAGTTATTTGGAGACTATGATATCTTTACGTGTGCCGGCCCCAAACACTTAGAAGGAATGAGTGTCTATCGCGTAGACCCGAAAGACTTTGTTTGCGAACTAAGTCAGGCCGACAATTGTCCGCGGGGATTCAAGTGCATAGACCAACCTTACACTGCTTGGCGAAATGCCAGAAGTACTGCCTGAATCCACATTCTCTTCCAAAATTTCATTAAATGTGGCCAATAACGGAATAAGGCTCCTACCACGCGTATCGTATCTATACAAAATTTCAAAATCGAACATATCAAACAATGATTTAACTATTCGCGATAAAAAGGTTATTGAAATGTTGGAGAACGCTACTGTGGACTTCTCAAACAATTTTAGAATAAGTTCACTACCTCGTACGATGCAGTTTAGGAACGCCTGTACGACGATGCTGAGAAATATTCACATTGACTGTAACTGTGAAACTGTTTGGGTAGAAAGTTGGCTGGATGTGCGTTCTTGTGACAACATATTTCATTTAAACTCTTTCTATTGCGAGGTGACTGGCCAAGGGTTAATTAACGCTACTGATTGTTTTGGAAGATCTACTGGATTGCAAGGACAATACACGAATTTTTATTTACATATCCATCGCGATCCTTTCCATAACGACATTCATTACAATCGGCGGTGCATGTTCGTGCGCTATGAGATAGTGACAGCAAAAGAATCCAGAGGTAGGAAATTGTAAGTACGACGTCGCATCGTCATTCAACAGCAACGACGAACCATTGCTGAACTGGGTCAATAAGATATTAATTAAAGAGTTACGCAATCAGCATTATGCCACTTTCGTACCATATCTTAATGTTGAATACAGTGTCCATAAGAATGCTGGTATTATTGAAGGTTTTCTACAGACGAGAAATTATTTATTATTATTAACGATCCACATATAAAGGCAATAATTCGAGTTGGCGAAACGGTGGCGTTTGGAAATCATGAACATGAAGTTGTATGGAAGATACTCAGTAAACTAGGACCACCTAACACCAAGCACACCGGTGTTGCAGTGGGAGATGGCATACCAGGAATTCAAGGCCTAAGTTCAGTCATGCATTGCAACAAAATGGTATTGTATGACCTAAATCCAGATTTAAAGTCCAGCGTCAATCAATTGTACCAGTTGTACCACTGCCAAAATCCGGAGAAACGTCCCGAAAGAAAACGCATTACCGGGATATGTAAGAATGAAGAATTACTGTTGAACAGTCAACTCAGAAATCCTAACCCATTAATTAAATATAACGGAGCTAAAGAAGCGTGTATTCATCCAGCAAGTTTTGCGCTTTTTTTAGCATTTGATTTGTATAATCGTGTAGGTCCACACTCTGTTAACATTTACTTATCAAAATGCTGGAGATAATATGTTTGTTTAAAACATTTCTTTCGCAACTTGTGAAAAGGTCTTAAAAGTCGGTCAATATGCATTTATGTTATTCGAGCTGTTTTTTTAAAATCTCAGATGAGTAATATTTTACCATAACATTGATTTTATTAATGAATACAATATGACCAAGTTTTACCATTAAATTATCATAAAATATGTCCTTGAAGTGTAAACAAGCTTTTTTACATAGATTATTCATATAAAATCAGAACTTAGATTTAAATGACAACAATCTGACCAGGTTTCAACCTGGTCTGAAAATAACTTTGGTTCCTAGAGTGTTAACAATGATATTTACTTAATTTGAGTCAGCCACCTGACCCATATTTTTCACCACCTATATTTACCGATATTGCAATCTTACCAAGTTTCAACTTGATTTAATTTAAGGTGTAGTTTGTATGGTGCAAACGAGTCTTTTTTTCTTTCTTGTTTTTAACTAGAAACATTGTTTTTCAACCGACTTGTAAATAGTTAATGTGGCTTCTAGGGAGTAACTATTGTTTCTTTATTTCACCATGTGACCTTGTTTTTCAACCGACATGACCCGTATTCAAACTGTATCCAGATTCAACGAGTTCAACATTCTGATAAAACATGAAGCTACTAAATCGTAAACGTCACCTAAAAAGTGGAAAAAAACAACATGAACTTATGTTAACTATCTAGAGCCCTAGTTTTTGACGGCAGGTTACTCATACATTAACAAAACCTAGAGTTCATAGAGAACAATTATGGTCAAGGTTAAACATGATTAATGTCGATCCATGTAGGTAAACATTTTTTATTACGGTTGACCTAGTGACCTAGTTTTTTTTAAATCCAACATGACCCCTTTTCAGAAATCACCGTACATAAGCTGAGGACATCGTTCTGATGGTTTCGTGGTGATCAAATGAAAACAATGTGACCTGTAGAGTGTCGAGTGTGGACGACGGAGAGTCCCAGTCGTCCCAATAGTTCATCTGACAAAACGTGCCAAGTGAACTATTTAAATGTATTTTGTTTGCTTGTCGCTGCAGTGTTTTCGAATGCTATTTCGCAAATTGTATTATGATAGTTATTTCTGTTGCTTTTGACAAATGCATCTATCAATATCCCCCCCCCCCCCCAAGTGGAGGAGCGGCGGGCATATCGAGGACTTCAGACTAAAATCGATTCCCGACAGGCGGAAAATTTACATGCCGAATGATTCCGAATCCCGGGAAATTGAGTCCCACTGTGGGGATTTAGACAAAAATGCTTGGCTGTAGGGTGTGGAATTAGACTCAAACAAACTGAAAATTAGTCAAATTCCCGTGGGTCATCCCGCCACTCCCCCCCCCCCCCTGGGGATATTGTTAGGTGCATCATGTATGTTATGACAATAAATGTGCACAATTAGCAAAATTATATGCGCCTCTCGCAAATTGCACAACATAATTATTTTAATTTGACTGAAACTTAGTTATTACTTTAAAAGTTTAGCAAGATGGCCAAAGTGTCCCTGGATCGCTCATAATGTAAACAAAACCTGACGACAAGTAGCATCCCAGGTTTACATGCTTACATGGAAAACGTCACTGCCCTCTAGCGGCCATGTGTAAAACCAAACAAAATGGTATTAAAAAATTCATTGAGGGTCACCAAAGACATTTGTCTGAAATTTAAAATTGGGCCACTAGTTACATTCAATACATGTTTCCATATACCTGTATCAGAAAAACTTTTTTGTCTCCTGGAAGTTTGTGTACGAACAAATCAAAATGGTTTGAAGGAATTTGGTAGTCTCACTGAAAAAACATTTCTATGAACTATTTTTGCAATTGGTCTATTAGTTTCAGCCTAGATGTCGAATGTTTCAATAAGCCATTTAAAGAAAACTGATCTCTATCCGATGGTAATTTTGTTTGCGAATCAAAATAATTTCAAGGTATTTGGTAACATTCATTTAAGAAACAATAGATTCAACACAACTTTAGTTTACGCAATATATTCTTTAAATTATTTCTTCAAGGCAGGAGATTTAATGCTAGAGTAATAATAACAATCAATCTGCTTCGTTGCAAAACGTCCAATTGTTATATATGTATACTTGTTTTTTTAACATATTTTTAGCATACTAAAGTACTGACTTTAAACGAACTACAACATACCAAATTTAACAAGGCTTTGATAGTATTGCAAGCAATACAGGAGTCCCCTACCAGTGAAAACCCATATTAATTAAACATTGTGCAATACCGTCAAATCGCCCTTTATCTGTAGATGTACAAAGTTTCATATTCAAATCCCATTTGTCACTGCAGTATTAAGTTGTAGTTTTTTCTATTTTAGTAACACTGACCAGACATTCTAGTTACTTTTTGAGTTATTGCAGTAATTAACTAACAGAGGTCAATCATATAGTCCATATGTGTACCAAGTTTCATGATCATAATTACGTTATGTTCTTTTCGAATTATTACAGTATTAAGTTTATTTCTATTTTAAGCAACAGTCACGTGACCTTTAACCCCTGGTGAAAAATAAAGGGTCAGGTACAATCCTCACCTTGCTCTTTCTATGTTTACAAAGTTTCATCAAAGTATCTTCAGTAGTTTTTTAGTTATCGCAGGATCCAGGTTTTGGGGACGGGACAGACATACAGAGTGAGACCGACGGATGAACAGACAGCCAGAGGCACACAGACAGAGGGCAAACCCCTAGTCCAATCTGTGTACCAAGTTTCATGATCATATCGTATGCACTTTTCAAAATATTACAGTACTAAGTTTATTTATATTTTTAGTAACAGTCACATGACCTTTGACCACTGGTGAAAAATAAAAGGTCGTGCATAATTTTCACATTTCTGTTGCTATGTTTACAAAGTTTCATCAAAGTGCTTCAGTACTTTCCGAGTTATCACAGGATCCAGGTTTTGGGGACTGACGGACAGACAGACATATGGATGAACAGACAGAATGACACACAGACTGATGGCAAACCTATAGTTCAATCTCTGTACCAAGTTTCATTGTCATACCTTATGTCCATTTCAAATTATTACAGTATTTAATTTGTTTCTATTTTTAGTAACAGTCACATGACCCTTGACCTCTGGTGAAAAAAGGTCGTGCATAATCCTCACATTGCCACATTGCCGTTTATATGTATACCCAGTTTCAGTGAAACAAGTTTAGTACTTTTTGAGTTATTGCAGTAACCAGGTTTTGGGGACGGACAGACGGATGGACGGACGGAGGGCAAACCTATAGTCCCCTCCGGTGAAACACCGGTGGCGGACTAATTAGTTTAAATTAAAATGATGATATCAAGGTGCCAAGTAAAAAAAGTGAGCATTGTTGATACATTTATCCATACTTTGCATGATGGATACTAAAGATGCAAATAATAAAGCAGAAATTTTACTACAACAAATTGCTTGATGTTTTTTTATTAAATAAATACTATGATAATCACTCTACACCATCAGCACTAAACCATTGGACGGAATCCATAAGATACACAAAATGTACATGTAGCCGTCTGACCATTAACGATTTTAACACAATATTTTTTTTTATTGTTAAGTTGAAATGTTTATGGTTTAGTGGCTTTTATTGCCAACAATATTTTTGGAACATTTAAATTATGCTTAGTAGGCTATTTTACCAAATTAAAAAAAATAGCAATGTTGAAGAAATGTTTTATTTTGATATCGGTTCATTTGATCGAGATAATGAATTAACGATGTATATATACTAGTCAAATACCCTAACGCACATAATAGAAATACTGCAAATATCTTAATACATTAAAGAGGAAACAACAAATGGGTCAAAATGACCTTAGCTGACTGATAAAGTTTACTAATAGTTATTCTGTTGAAAAGATTTGATAATTGACACTAATGTCTGAACATTTTATTTATATATGTTTATGAGAAAGGTTTTTATGGTCAAATATAAATGTGCATTGGAAGATTTGCCTAGTATATAGATATTCTTTCATTTTCAGCAATTAATTCTTATTTTGTTTCGTAAAAAAAGAAACTCAAAAAGGACAAAAATTAAATCCAGACTGTATCACAAAAACTTCAAGTCAATCCATTGGATATACTAGTATTATGTATTTGTTATAATTTTATCTAATACTATCATTATTGAACAATGGATAAGAAAAGTATAACTGGAATGGCTGTGTCTTTTTAACAAGGAAAAGGAATGTCATTTTACCTTAAAAATGGGAAGTAAAACATAGTTGCAACCTTTTAAATACTAGACATACATGTACTCTACCAATAAACATAATGCTATATTTTCAAACTATTCAGTAATCATAACACACTTATAAATTAATAAAGCACATAGCATAGTTTTTTTAATTTTTTTCACTCCCACTGGCATTCAGAATGTTACCATAATAACACACTTATTTGAGAAATCACAAAGTGTATCTTTTCAAGGACACGAGGCGTGTCGTAGGAAAACAGGCTTAAGGAGCGTGCGTAAAGTGTCGTCCCGGATCAGCCTGTGCAGTCTGCACAGGCTGATCCGAGACGACACTTTCTGCTTTTATAGTATTTTCTGTATCAAGGAAGTCTCTTCTAAACATAAATCCACTGTAGGCGGAAAGTGCTGCCCTGGATTTTCCTGTGCGAACTGCACAGGCTAATCCGGAACAATACTTTAAGCACATTAATTACGCCCGGGTTTCCCATTATATGCATCGACACCTATGCGCCCACAGGGCACTGGCAGCCACATGCCTATTCACAGACAGTGTTGATAACCGCATGGATGTCCTGTAAGCAGGTGTCAGACAGAGGGCCACTGTCACCATCACAGCTAGATAACATCTCTTGCAGCTTGGCAGCCACATTGCAGTTCTTCATGATCACCTTGGCCTGAAAGTACAGGAAATATCAACAGATACATAGTTACATATTACAGCTGAAATCCGCTGTCTCGAATTCGCTAAAGTCAAATATGTCGAAGTGGAAAATAACTCCCGACTTTGTGCATTCTTATTTTATATAAATTAAATATATTATAGCTCAATTTCTTGTTGTGTGTAGTGAATTTTAATCGAGAACACTGGGATTCTTTCCCATATGGCCATCGCCCCCAGAAGACTTGTTAGTTGGTTACGGGCCCAACGTGGGATAGTGCAAGATACAGGAGACGCCCCGTTCCAGAGGCGACCCTGGGTCTATTAGTACACTGCACCTCGGTTCAACATCCCATGCGAAAGATGAGATAGTAGGTTAGGGTGTTGCGGGGGCTCGAACCTGCGACCCCTGGGTTGTGAAGCCAGTGCATTACCTCTAGACCACAGATCCGGAACAATTTGTTTGTTAGTTATGTGGAAGTGTTTTTATATCCCAGCTAGTGTTTTCACACTTTTTTCTATCTCTTTATCTAAAAGTGTTGACACATGTGGCAAATTTGTCCACGTTTGTTGCACATTCTAAACATCTGAACACTTTTCTTGCAGGTTAAGTAAGTAAGCGTGACGTTTAATTGAGTAAATAATGCTTGCTTTACAGTACAGTATATATATAAAGGTTTGCTAATTTAATTTAATAATTCTATTTAATTTATTTAATTTCATAGTGTGATTTATCAGTCAACTGATAATACGCTACAGGATTTATCACCATACCAACTTAGTTCAAACTCCAACAAACACCGTTGACAGTATATGAATGGTTTTACGTCTTGTCGGTCCTAGTTTTCCGAATAGCTACACACTGTCAATCAAATCTCGTTGTATGGTCAATTGTTGTATGAATCAACCATATTTTCCATAGGGAATGTGTGCGGATTGCCTGAACTCTGGGAATAGTAGAAGAAAAATGTCTGCTACTACTTCTCACCTTCTGATTGTTGTAGACGAGGGCCCAGAGAGCCGATGCAGCCCCTGACCTCAGTTTGTCCATGTCAGACTCAACACACAGCACTAACCGTGGCAATAATTTTTCTGAAAAAAAAAGAAATATCAGGAAATATACATCTTTTTTGCAGCATAGTGCATAACCTTTATAGACGTTACATGGTTAATGTGAATTAACTTGCAAACCAGTTAAGCAGAACGAGAGCTGTTTCAGGACAGCACGCTCGACAATTCAACCGCTTTGTCAAAGTTATGGGCTTTTATCACTACAAACAAGAAAAATATTGAGCGGAAACCATTTTTTATTTTTAGTAACAGTGACCTTGACCCCATATGCAATCCAAAGCGAGGTCCCAATATAGGGTATCTATGAATTAAGTTTCATTAAAATATCTCAATGCGTTCTCAAGTTATTGAGCTGAAACCCCTTTTCTATGTTTAGTTACAGTGACCTTGACCCATATGCAATTCCAAGCAAGATCTCAACATAAGGTATCTATGTATGAAGTATCATTAAAATATCTAAATGCATTCTCAAGTTATTGCGCGGAAACCGTTTTTCTATTTTTAGTAACAGTGACCTTGACCCCACCCACCCCATATGCAATCCCAAGGAGGTCTCGATATAAGGGATTTATGTATTAACTTTCATTAAAATATCTCAATGTGTTCTAAAGTTATTGAGCGGAAACTGTTTTTCTATTTTTAGTAACAGTGACCGTGACCCCACCCACCCTATATGCAATCCAAAGGGAGGTCTCGATATAAGGTATCTATGTATAAAGTTTCATTAAAATATCTCAAAGCGTTCTCCAATTATTGATCGGAAATTGTTTTTCTATTTTTAGTAACAGTGACCTTGACTCCACCCACCCCATATGCAATCCCAAGTGAAGCCTTGCTATATATGTATGAAGTTTCATTACAATAGCTCAATCCGTTCTCGAGTTATAGAGATATGGAGTTGTTGCACGCAAACTTTAACCTAAATTTCTAAGTACAAAAAGGGGCATACTTCTGCTTAAATGCTGGACATAGTAATGGGTCTTGGCCAGTGACCTTATATAATGACCCGAAAGTCATGTGTGAATTTTCAATTGAATATCTGTAGTAGATATAGAGATATGAGTTGTTGCACGCAAACTTTAACCTGATTTTCTAAGTACAAAAGGGGCATAATTCTGCTACATTGCAGGTCAAAGTAATGGGCATTGGTCAGTGACCTCACATAATGACCCAGAACACATGTGTGAAGTTTCAATTGAATATCTGTAGTAGTTACAGAGATATGGACATGTTGCACACAAACCTTAACCGGAATTTTCTCTTGCACGTTAACCTTAACCTGACTTTTTAAGTACAAAAAGGGTCATATTTCTGCTACAATGCTGGTCACAGTTATGGGTCTTGGCCAGTGACCATATAATGACCCTGAAGGCATGTGTGAAGTTTCAGTTGAATGTCTGTAGTAGATACAGAGAAATGGAGTTCTTGCACGCAAACTTTAACCTGATTTTCTAAGTACAAAAAGGGGCATAATTCTGCTAAATTGCAGGTCAGAGTTATGGGTCTTGGTCAGTGACCTCAAATAACGACCCCGAGCACATGTGTGAAGCTTCAATTGAATATCTGTAGTAGTTACAGTTTCAACTCAATATCTGTAGTAGTTACAGAAATATGGACATGTTCCACGCAAACCTTACCCAGAGCATTACGCCGACGCCGAGGAAAGGGCGAGTAGTATAGCTCGACCTACTCAGTGAATAGTCGAGCTAAAAAAACGGGACTTATTTTTTGCAGTATTGTAGATGTTTTAGCAGTTACATGGTAAATCAGGAGGAAATATGACTTTTCAAAACACACAAAGCCAATGAACAAATACCAGGGTTTGCCCTGCCTCATGATTTTCTTTGGCCAAATCTACCATACTGCAATGAAATTCTACACAATCCAGGCATTTTAGGTAGTGTGATGAAAATTAAGTTACAGACAAAAGGAAATTTCTTTAACAAAGCATTTAGGTGGTGTGTCGTGAGAAAACCGGTCTAAATGCATGTGCATAGTGTCGTCCCGGATTAGCCTGTGCAGTCCGCCCAGGCTAATCCAGGACGGCACTTTCCGCCTACAGTGGATTTATGTTTAGAAGAGACTTCCTTGAAACAGAAAATACCATACAAGTGGAAAGTGCCGTTCTGTACCGGTTTTCCCACGACGAGCCACAAATGTAATTTCTTTAGACAAATGATGGCTAATTCGGTGAATGACAGAGTGAGCCCTGGATACGAACCACAAGATAGCAGTTTGGGCTTGTTGCTGGTGTGGCAGCAGAGGTTACGTATCACCATGACGGCAGACTCCTGCAGACGGCACTGGGGGCTCTCCAGAAACTCAAGTAGGATGTCCACGCAGTCTGCAGGCACAAAGTTTACATACATGTAGTTGTTTGTTATTTGGGAACGGTCGTCATCTAATGTTGTTAGACCTTGTGACCCAACACCTCTGCTTCTTGCAATTTATCATGTCAATGTTTTTAACAATCAGTGGGTTTTTTTCACCTGTGGGTGAAAGGTGGCCCTTCTGATGGAGAATTTTATGCCGAAAGAGGATTTTTTTGGGGGAAAAGCATTAGTTTAAAAGGACACTTACGTTCAAAATCCTAAATTAAAAAAAACAAACTCATTTCTTTTATTTGTTTTTCCTTTGAATAAGATATAAAATACATCTGAACATGTAAGTTCAGTGCGTTCTTTACTAGAAGTATTTATAAAACTTGAAATGTTGCAAGATGTTAATATTTATGGATCAACATCAGGAATTTACCTGGAATTTTAAGGATCATCTGTTGGCCCTCTAGGGAAAAGGACAGGTTGAGGAGTAACTCCAGCCACAGGGTCTCTGTGAGGAGTTGTTTCCCTTTAGACTTGAATGCCTTGGAGCGCTTTGGGTTAAGGCTGCTAAAGTCTTGTAGGAAATTACTCTGAAATTTTGAATGTGTTTGCTTTCAACACAGTTCCAACATAAACTTTTTTTATAAAGAGATATTTTCTTTACCAATTATGTTAACACATGCCTACCCATATTATACCACAATGGCAAATGAAAGTATGAACAATATTTGGTTGCCAATGCTTTAGCCATTCATAAAATTATGACTTCAAGGTCTGTCAGTGATTTCTTCTAAACACAAGCATATTCCCAATTTCTGCAAGTTGGAAGATCAAACCAAGAAGGCATGGTTAGAAACCCAATAGTGATCTATCAATTGATGGTGCATTATGGGATTTATAGCCACCTCGACTTAGTTCAAACTCCAACCGTTGACAGCATACAAATGCTTTTACAAGACATCTCCGTCAAAAAGTCCTCTCTTTCTGAATGGCTAAACACATCAATCAAATCTCGTCGTATGGTCAATTGTGAAAGTGCCCATTACCTTCCATATGATGTTTCTACACTCTGACGAAAGTGCCAAGTTGGAGAGGAGTCCAAACAATGATTTTCTCATGGGCTCCTTTAGGTTTTCCTTGCTGGTCTGCTTGATTACACAGTGTACGAGGGAGTTGGGGCTGAGCCCTGATTTGCCCTGGGGGACCCCTTGTGTGACCCCACTGCTTGTGAAAGCAAGGGAACTCGTGGCTGAAATAAAATGCAGAAAATAGAAGAAACAACGTACATGTACATGGAATAGCATCTAAAGAAAATACAGAATTTTGATTCACCAACAATTTAAAGGCAACTTTTACTGCCACTGCAGAACTTTCTTCAATAACAGGTGCATTAAATCAAAAGTTATATGTAATAACTGGGCTATTGTTAATTATAAGTTTATTTAAAGTAATAATTACTGTAACAAACTATTTTTTCGGCAAATGTAAGTATTTTACATTAATGTACTTACAATAAATTTTTACAACAGTAAAAGAACATAATTGCTATGCACTGACGAGTCCCATGTATAAATATTAAGCATGAGACTGTGTAATAATGAATCACATTGTTAAAATCATAATTACTCAGCATGTAATGGTGCAATGAAGTTTTAAACACTAAAACAGCCACATGCACTACATTTACTACAGAAGCAGGCTGGTTACCAGTGGGACAGGATGCAGTGTACGTAGTGAGGAGGGCCACAGCACACGCCATGAGGCCGGGATCCAGTTGACACCAGGACCACAGCCGATGTAGCAGATTGTGGAGGCCGGAATGGTAGCATGCCATCTGTAACACATATCGGCTTTAGACGTGGAAATGGGGGGCAAAGTGTGCACAACCCAGAGTTGTACATGTAGTATTCTATGTGCAGGGGTGGCGAAATATTCCATAGCCTTACTTGTCCATTTTTGACAAATAATGTTTGTTTCTTATCCATACAGAAACAATACAGTAAATTCTGGAAAAATGTCACTTGTCGGTACATGAACTGGGACAAGCTGGGCAATATGGACAATTGATTACGCCAACCCTGATATGAAACATTCATATACTTCAATTCGATAAAAAGCAAATATAAAATGTCTACCCATATGGTGGGCCTTATCAATAGTTTCAATTATGCACAATATTCGGGGGCCATAATTCTGAAAATTCGCTTAAATCTGCATCAAAAGTCAGAGAAGCACAATGTTGTATGCCGAAAAAAAAATCATGTCAACTTACACGTTGGGAAACATCTAAAATGATCAACAATATTTAGCTACCATAATATTTTTATTTATACAATACTTTTTTTTCATTTGACAAAAATATGTGAATTAAGTGACATCAACCATGACCCACCTTTACATCATCATTTCTGTACATGAAATTCCTCAGAAGGTCAAAGGTCAGTATGAGTTCATGAACTGCAGGCTCATCCTTGACCTTTGACCCCAGTTTGTTGGTCTGCAGGGAGGTCAGGTTGAGCTTGGAATGCGTTTGCTTTACATGCTCCATAAGGTTCTCCACCAGTCCCACTGGAAGAAAAATGGTAATTCATGCATGCAAATGGATAAACTTATACATCTATGACTTGTCTTTTGTTTATGAAAATATACTGAATATGCTGATGTAAATATTTATATAAATATTAATTGGCAGGGCTTACCCTGGCTAAAAACTGTCTTTAGTCAATTTTACAGTATTACCTTGAAATCCTTAAAAAGTTTGGTATTTAATAGGGTTTTAAGAATAAAAAGTTGTAGCCAAATAAAATTTCTTTAGCCAAATGTTTCTGTTTGTAGCCATTGGCTAATTTGGGCAATGGCAGAGTGAGCAATGCAGGCTGCATCGGAATTGACTTAAAAATGTCTGTCAACGAAGTTATAAATAAATACAATCTGAAAAGAGCTGCCTTACATTCCAGTGCTTTAGCCTTGGCACTTTGTGAGACGGCTAGCAGACATTTCAGTGCTGAGATGACATGGATTCTCTCCCCTGAATGAGAGCTCTCCTGCTTCCGGAGGATAAACTGGTCATAGGAAGTAATCAGGGACTTGCAGAAGCTTGAACCAGCTGTTACTTGACCTACCTCTTGATTTTCTGTGTCTGAAATTATTGATTTCCAACAGAATAAGGAGATTAGAATGTTTATTCAATGATCCCATTAAAAACCTACAGAGAGAATTGTTAAAAACCTGTTACATTTACTTTATAATAATAGTAAAATTTTTCATTACAACAAAGACGAACGTACATTTAAATGTAAATATCACAATAAGATTGTTCACAAATAAAAAGTGCATAAAATAGTATACAAGCATACAAAACAGCCCTGTTTTGTTGATTACTGCTATTACACTTTGGCTATAAGGCAAAACATACCAGAATATAGAAACATGAGATCGTTGTGTTTTTTAGTAACACAAACATTAATTCATATTCCACATGGCAATCAATGGCACTGACCCATTTTTAACCCCAAAAACTTTTTATTACATAAATTCTGTCTTAACCTAACCAAAATCTTTAGCAAACACATAACAAAAAGCCCATCAGATAGAAGAGAAACCAACCGGAGTTTCGAGGAAGGTTCAAAAGGCCAGTCAGGGATTCTCTCCCCTCTTTCTCGTTTCTCAGACAAGCCTGCAGCTTGCCTTCCTCTGCACACAGTACACACAGGAAGTCCACACACTGGACGTACAGGGTCCGGCTCATGAACTCTCCATCCAGAATATGCTGAATGCATTCTGAAAGAAATAGAGATGGAACAGTAAGCAATCATGGTAAAGACTGTCAACTTTGAAAAAATGCCAGTATTCTTACAATGAATTTACCAAGCTAAATAGTAAAGCAATTGATAATTGTAAAAGACACGTCAACTTTCAACTTACTTTCAATATTTTTTATAATTTATTGGCAATCAATTAAATTAAATACTCCAAATCTTTAACATATGTATATATGCTTTCTGAAAGCAACATACCAACCAGTCGATAAAACTTGAATACAAAATTGAGAAACATAACCCTCTTCAAAAACACACCAGCCCCACCTCAATGTGAGCTTCTTCTTTGAAGCACCAGAATACCATGCTCAGGCTTTGTTAAAGCGATGCCCAAGCCCTTCAAAAGTTCGTCTTCAAAGCACACTCACACCATACTTAGAATCTTCTTAAAAGCATATACTGATAATTGGTTGCCACTGTTGACTCAACACTATGGCCCACTACTAACCTGTGATTGGTTGCCACTGTTTACTCAGCAATATGGCCCACTACTAACCTGTGATTGGTTGCCACTGTTTACTCAGCACTATGGTCCACTACTAGCCTGTGATTGGTTGCCACTGTTTACTCAGCACTATGGCCCACTACTAACCTGTGATTGGTTGCCACTATTTACTCAGCAATATGGCCCACTACTAACCTGTGATTGGTTGCCACTGTTTACTCAGCACTATGGTCCACTACTAACCTGTGATTGGCTGCCAATGTTTACTCAGCACTATGGCCCGCTACTAACCTGTGATTGGTTTCCACTGTTTACTCAGCACTATGGTCCGCTACTAACCTGTGATTGGTTGCCACTGTTTACTCAGCACTATGGCCCGCTACTAACCTGTGATTGGGTGCCACTGTTTACTCAGCACTATGGCCCGCTACTAACCAGTGATTGGTTGCCACTGTTGACTCAACACTATGGCCCACTACTAACCTGGGATTGGATTGCCACTGTTTACTCAGCAATATGGCCCACTACTAACCTGTGATTGGTTGCCACTGTTTACTCAGCAATATGGCCCACTACTAACCTGTGATTGGTTGCCACTGTTTACTCAACACTGGCCCACTACTAACCTGTTTACTCAGCAATATGGCCCACTACTAACCTGTGATTGGTTGCCACTGTTTACTCAGCACTATGGCCCACTACTAACCTGTGATTGGTTGCCACTGTTTACTCAGCACTATGGCCCGCTACTAACCTGTGATTGGTTGCCACTGTTTACTCAGCACTATGGTCCGCTACTAACCTGTGATTGGTTGCTACTGTTTACTCAGCACTATGGCCCGCTACTAACCTGTCATTGGTTGCCACTGTTTACTCAGCACTATGGCCCGCTACTAACCTGTGATTGGTTGCCACTGTTTACTCAGTACAATGGCCAGCACCTCCACTGCAGGGCCTCCCTGCATGTGAAGCAGAGTGGTGAGAAACGAGAGCACAGCCCCCCACAGCTCACTGCATGTGGCTCTTGTGTCATCAGACACTGAAAACAACTGTCATTCATGTAACACAGTTCAAAATCAGAAATAAAAATGAAAAAAAAAAATCCACTAAAGTTAAATCATCCATTTTTAGGGTACCTTTAGACTAGAATTTGCATAGGGTACCTATAGAGTAGATTCAGAAGCAGGTACCTTTAGAGTAGATTCTGAGGAGGGTACCTTTAGAGTAGATTCTGAGGAGGGTACCTTAGAGTCGATTCTGAGGAGGGTACCTTTAGAGTCGATTCTGAGGAGGGTACCTTTTGAGTAGATTCTAAGGAGGGTACCTTCAGAGTAGATTCTATGTAAGGTACATTTAGAGTAGATTCTGCAGAGGGTCCCTTTAGAGTAGATTCTGAGGAGGGTACCTTTAGAGTAGATTCTGAGGAGGGTACATTTAGAGTAGATTCTAAGTAAGGTACCTTTAGATTCTGATAAGGTTACCTTAAGAGTAAAATCTGAGTACGATACCTTTAGAGTAGATTCTAAGGAGGGATACGATGCCTCCAAGAGCCACACGGTCCTGCAGGATGTCCATGCGGGTGGTGGGGTCATGCACGAGGCTTGTCTGGAGTAGACGCAGGATGTTCACGTGCATCTCTACCAGCTCTGTGAAGAACAGCTCCAGCTGGTCAGAGGCAGTCAGCGCCTGTATGCCCTCCAGGAACCCAGCATCCAGCATGCTGGAAAGTAGGGGAAAAGTTTGATATTTTATAGTCTTAACACCTAGTAACTTACTGTCTTCTGGGTAATTTAATCCATTTTTGCATACATACAAATATGGAAAAGACTCTTATGATTCACAACGAGACGTCAATACTTGAAAGCACATTGAAAGTACAGATGTCTGCCAAGGCAGTCAATTTGCCCCATCCTCAATAATAATGAATGATTCAGAGAGCACAGATCCCCGCCAAGGTAGATGTAACACAGCACAATTCCATTAAAGTCAGTCTATTTGAATGTCATGAATCCATCACTGGCCACAAAGTAGGTTAAACTATTCATTATTACTGGCCCAAACTTTCTCTTATTAGCCACTCAAAATCATTTAGATAGCAAGAAGAAACTTGACCAGAATTTTTCACTGCTCATAAGGATCAGTTTTGTGATTATTTATTCTAGACGTTGTACAGTTTTATTGGTTTTGTCTAAGGTCTGACAGACTTTCAATGAGACTGAAAGTGCAAACATAGCAATTACCTGACGAAGAATGGTATGAGAGACTCGTTCTTTAAGGCCGTCACAGTGTCCTGTGGTGCTTGAATAATCAGGTTACGGACGAGCTGGGACACGGCTGACACTAGACATGGAGTGGTCACATTCTGGTCTGGAGTGGTCTCCCTTCCAGCATCAGTCCTAGAGTTGCCTCCCTGTCTGTTATCTAAAAGTAGAAATTAGTCACGTGGACATGTGGATTGCACAGAGAGAACAAAGAAAAGAAAGAGGATAGGTACAGCCATTTGTTGTGATAAAATATTGATATATAACCTTGGAGATGAAATTCAATGTTACTGCAGAAACAATCAAACGCATGTATATCAAAGTCATTTAGATAAAGTTCTTCATAGACGAACATGTAGAAATAGTCTTGAAAGAATAAATCCATTTATGCTAAAATATTTGCAAATTTATAAAATAAAAGACAAACAATATATATGCATATACTAGCACAGTGAAGTAACAATGTAAGCAGTGTATTTACTTATAAAGAGTATATTTGTTGTATTTCCCTATAAAGTGTCTAGTTTGGACTATTTCCCTATAAAGTGTATAGTTTGTACTATTTTCCTATATAATGTATAGTTTGTACAATTTCCCTATAAAGTGTATAGTTTGTACAATTCCCTATATAGTGTATAGTTTGTACTATTTCCTTATAAAGAGTATATTTTTTAAAGAACTCTGGGATTTGCTTTTGTAATGACAGGTACTATATGGAGTTACTGATAATCGAGCAATTTTTATCATACTATCTATGTCTATAGTATGTAAATGAATGTATAATGCCAAAATGGCTGAAGTGCGGCTCACCCTGCTGTCTGGAGGTGGGAGGGGTGGTGGTGTTCGAACTGATAGGGGTCCGGTTCACAGCTGACTGACCAGCGGAACCAATCGCCCTAGGGCGCTCTAACCCTCGTACTGACGACACACCTGACGACTGTAGGCAGAGAAATTGAGGATAGACTATAAGATATTAAGTTAATTCAATAGACATTTAATAGATACATGTATTTCCACAAATGCTGAGCATATTTAAATTACTGGTACATGAGTCATTTATCCTATCATTATACTTTTGCTATCAACTGATCATCAATTATCAACGAAATTTATACACAAGATCATGTGGTATAGCTGGGGATGCACCTGCCTTAGCAATTAATGTAAATAAGTCATCTAATAAAACATTGGAAGGAGTACTATATATTAGTGGCAAAAACCTTAAAGGTCCATTTTTATGACTGATCCTAAAAATCAAACTAATTATTATCTTGAAATGAAAAATCATAAAATATCTTGAAACAAAAATATTTCAAACAAAAGCATATATAGTATCTTTTATCATGCATAAAATATTGTATGTGTTTTCTAATAAAAGATTTGTTTACTATTCATTAAAGCTAAAAACCAAACAGCAAGAGATGCTGTACTGACTTGTAGCATGGACATAGTGGTGTGGTGGGAGGCACTGCCCGGCCTTGGTACCAGACCAGCATCAGCTGAGGTGATAAAATACAGATAGGAAGATAACTCATGTTGTTACTGTATACTTTAACTATCGTTGTTAAATCCTTACTTGAGACCACTGACACACTGTTTATAAACAATTATTATGATTATGAAAAGAAAAGTAAGGGCATTAATAACAAGATTCTGTGTTTGATAAACACCCATGCCCCCGGTTGGTACTGGGTGGCCCATTATTTAGTCCAAATTAGGTCAAGGTCAAAGTCAAAGTGAGGTTGGGTGATATGGGTGGATTGGGAACAGTCATAAGTAAAAACTGTGTAAATATCCAAGTGTTATAGTAAGCGGTGTTGGTGCTAAACAAAACGGTAAAATCTAGTTAACTTACAAATTGAACTTTTGAATTATTATAAGTCAAAATTAGTTCAAGGTCAAGGTCAAAGTGAGGTTGGGTGACATGGGTGGATTGGGGATGGTCATAAGCAACAACTGTATTAAGTATCCAAGTGTTGTAGCAAGGGGTGTTAGTGCTAGACGAAATGGTAAAATCTAGTTAACCAAGAAACAGCCCATTTGAATTATTCTAAGTGCAAATTAGTTCAAGGTCAAAGTGAGGTTGGGTGATATGGGTGGATTGGGAACGGTCATAAGTAACAACTGTGTAAATATCCAAGTGTTGTAGTAAGCTGTGTTGGTGCTAGATGAAACGGTAAAATCTAGTTAACCAAGAAATAGCACTTTTGAATTATTATAAGTCCAAATTAGGTCAAGGTCAAAATGAGGTTGGGTGACATGGGTGGATAGGGAATGGTCATAAGCAACAACTGTGTAAGTATCCAAGTGTTGTAGTAAGCGGTGTTGGTGCTAGACGAAACGGTAAAATCTACTTAACCTTGTCACGGACGGAAGGACGGACAGGATGATCACTATATGCCTCCTGCATCAAGACGCCGGGGGCATAAAAATAATTAACAATGGGCAGGTGTCAGTGCACAAAATCTGAACACATGGATCTGTAAACTTCAACACTTCCACAACAAAAGTATTTAAAAAGAAAAAGACTATTGAAAACATTGTCTTATTGGTATTTATTTTAAACCCACAACTACTATAAAACAAACAGCTGGCGTGTGTGAAAAAACAATTTGTAATCAAACTGAAATTGAACACAATTCCTACCCAGAACAGACAGTGTGTTTTCCGATGTTGAATTGGACAGCTGATAGAGCTCGGATGTCACTGAGGGCTGAATTGTGGGCTGGGTGTAGTAGCTGGACAACAGCAGGGTCATCTCCCGGTAGAACTGGCAGTGGTGCAGCAGGGCCAGCAGGGCGGTTAGGCCCGTCAGGGAGACCTGGTACTCTGTATCCATGACGACGGGGCCCTGCCAGGTGTTGTGATCGGTCTCTGTGGAGCCACTGGGTAGTGGGGTGGAGGTGAGGTTCACCAGCAGCAGGGCAGCCTTGAGAGAGAGCAAACATACAGTTGAAACCAGACACTACTAATGAAAGAGAGACACAGATTTGTTCGTAGTATGAAAATGGAAAACAGACAAGAGATTGACAGCCTTATTTATAGTATCCCATCATTGCATGATTCACAGTATAGCGTTTTGACTGTATTTTATTAACTAGGCATTCTCATGACCACACAACAAATAAGATTATTTTTCATTCTAGATTTCTGGATTTTACATTTTGTAATCCCATGTACCAGTAAATTTGTTACTACTATTTTATCCAACAGTATAAATGTAACAATTTATTTGTTGAATGTACTTAAGATCTGTTAGAACTTTGGATTTTTATTGCAAAACTGGTTTTCTAGCAATTGTATTACATTTTTGTCATTGCAGCCATAATTTGCAATAATTATCGCAAAACTGGTATTTATTACCAAACTGGTTGTAACATAGCTTTTATTTGTGAAGTGGCAAAACATCTGTTAATGATCTCTAACAAAATCTTACTTATAATTTTAAACCTGAGGAACACTACAATATAAAACCTTTTCCACAGACCAACATTTAACACCTACACACCAAATTTTAAACTGAGTAGAAGAAATATGCACACAGTAGTTTCTATGCGATATACCTGCTGTCTGACCATGTTGCATTCTGATTGGTCGAGGAGAATGCTGAAGGCTGCAGCCCAGATGCCACCTGGGATATGTTTACAGTTGGTGGTCAGCAGCAGACGACCTTCCTCCACGCAACTCATGGTCACTGCTATTCCCAGTCCGGCCGTGCGCACCTGTTAACATGAAATAATGGTATGAGAGAAAGTAACTGTCATCCTGTACAATATTAGTGATTAGTAACCTAAAGTTATTGTTACTGTTAACTCTTTAAAAGACTCTTTGTAAGTTATCGTTACTGTTAACTCTTTGTAAGTTATCGTTACTGTTAACTCTATGTAAGTTATCGTTATTGTTAACTCTTTGTAGAAAACTTACTCCACAACCATTTCTGTTGTTTGTGTGCCTTTTTTTTTAAAGCAAAACTTTACAAATCCATGTTGATCCATAATAAGGCAATTTTTTTTGCCATTTTAGTACAATGTCATTTTAGTACAATTCTCTATTTCTATTGTTTGAATGGCCCGCCTTGCTTTCTTTGTACTCTATACAGTCATCATAAGGAGACCTTAACATTAAACATTTAAATTTCACATGTAATATTATATGTGAAAATGATAATTTATAACTGAAATATGGTATGGTATCATAGAAGCATATTTTCACTCTGTACTAAAATAAAACTCTGTCATGCAAATTGAATGATAAATTATATTGCTATAGGGAGACTTACAGTACTGTAAGAAATTTTTACATCGTTTTAGAAAATGACTAAAGTTTTTATTATGGCCGTTATGAATACAGTTCCTGGGAATAAGTTGGAAACATGACCCAACAAATATGATTAGGGCAAATATTTCAAAGAGCAAACAAGTTGGAGTTAAAGCAAAAATTGGTGGAAAATATTACCAAAATTCAATTACAAACAGTACATTCTTGATAAGCAACACTTTCTGCTGACCTCTGCATCCCTGTAAGCCCACAAGGTCAACATCCAGTCTAGGCCAGGGTCACTGGAGAGGTCATCGCTATGACGACTGTACAACCAGCTTTTAGTCCATGTCTGCAACAGAGAAAGTAAGCCTATGTCATTCTACATAATGATTATTAACAGATTTTAACAGAAAGCAAATATATAACATGAAACATTCAGAATACATGTACGATGTAATGAATCGCTTGCACTGGTTTTTAAATATGTACCATATATCATTACAAACTTATAAACTTAAGTCTTCAAACATTTGTTTTCAAATATTTTTTTCTTTATCAGAAAAAAAAAATCATGAATAATACTTATGCAACTGTCTTTTAATGGGTTAGAAAGCTTTTTGTAAAATTTCAATAAAAGCTTGGTCGGCAGTATTTCAGAACTTATTATATCCAGCCATTTGTACCATTTGTATTAAATACCAGTGAAAACTTGTATGTAATAATTAAGAGCTTACACACTTCCAAATATACCCATTTGTAGAAATTAGTTTATATTTAACCAAATAACAATTTAGAGGTGCTACCCTACGATGTCCGACCTACACACCTTATCTTCAGCGAGGGTTGCCATTTCATACGCCAGGTGTCTTAGACAGAGCGTGGCTGCCTTGGTTACGCCTTTGCCCATGAAGGACATGGAGGTGCCACCCCGGCCCACATGGAACGCGCTCACGACCTCCAGAAGGCAACTCAGCACGTTCTTACGCAGCACCACGCCATCCTGGTCCGTGCATTCCATGCTCCAACCTGGTCTGTTACAATTTAAATAAACTGGGTGTTATCTCAATTAGGGCCCATATTCACAATGCTCCTTAGGGAAAACTTAAGTAAATTCCTTAAATTCATACAATTCCTTAAGTCTCTGGCTGTTTCATGTATAGGTCTTTTATCATTAAAATGTTGTAAACTTGTAAATATTGCTCATGTGTTTAGTAACGCAGAATTCTTTGTACAGATATCATTAGTTTCACATACAAATATTTCATCTAAAATTTTCACTTAAGTACAACTTAAGTTAAGATTTCCCTTAGGAGCTTTGCAAATAACAGCCCATGTCAATATCAAGCCATATTTACATACAAATGTTTGTGCTATATATTACAGTACATTTATTATTTCGTTATTCACGTGTAATTGCCAAACCATTGATAAAGCAAGAGATTGACCTCTTTTTCTTTTTTGTCATTTTGTTTGTCTTTTGTCTTCTGTTATTCCAGAATTTTTTTGTTTCGTCTTTATCTCTTGTTTTGTTTCCTCCACTACTGCAGTTATTTTTAAACATGCATTTGACGGAACTAAATTTAGATAAGCCGTAGCTACTGTTCAATCTTTGCCTACCTAGCAGTGATATGCATGAGGCAGAGCAGCGTGCCCTCCAATGAGGCCAGGTTGTAGAAGTGGGGGGCGTCGGTCACGTTCAGTCGCTGTATCAGCCGGTGGACCAGGTCGCCACGCAGCTGGTGGAACTTCAACCTGGGAACACATCAGCGAACGTGTATGTGTATGTGTAGAACTCATTGGGAACACATCAGCGAACGTGTATGTGTATGTGTAGAACTCACTGGGAACACATCAGCGAACGTGTATGTGTATGTGTAGAACTCACTGGGAACACATCAGCGAACATGTATGTGTATGTGTAGAACTCAGACAAACTGACCTGACACTAACTATATATATATATCCTTGTGTATGTGTAAGTCTGACAAAATGGCCAGACACTTGTGACCTTTATTAGCATAACTTACAGCATGAAAGATTTCATTTATTTATACTCAGTTTTGTATTGATAATTATGTGTTACTTACTTCGTTATGTTTATTGGTAAGCATTTTATCTGTAGAACTTTGATAAATTAACCTCACACTCATGACCTCTATTTTCTTAATTAACTGCTTGAAAAATTTCCTATATTTAACCTCTGTTTTCATAATGCGCGTGTTGCTTCCCGTAGTTTCACATGTTTATTGATAAGCATCTTAGGGCTGTTCCAGGAAAAAAGGCAACGGGGGAGCGGAACACTGATGTATTAAAATTCGGTGGGTGGGGGGTGATAGAGGGATAAAATTGTGTTCGCTAGGGTATTTCTTCAATTCTAATTGTGGTGTGAGGGAGTAATTTTGATATTTTCTAATTAAAACTCATGAAACAGCCGACAGTCGCGTCTTATTTTATGAAGTGTATTGAGTACAAATTATTTTTTTTGTGGTACAATAATTTTTGGGTACGAAAATTACAACCATGTATTACGCGCACCCATGTATAATGCACATTCGACTTCTGAAGCAAAATTTGCGGGGAAAAAACTGGACATAATTTGCAGCTGTTGTTTGCTAATGTCCGTTGAAATTATTTTCCCCAATTTTTTTTTTTGTTGTTGTTGATCTGGAATATTGTACTAAATTTACTGTCATAAAAAACATAATCAATATAAATTTCAGATGCGCATGTTATACATAATTACCTTGTGCCCGAAACACATATTAATCCAAATTGAATGTAAATATTCATGTTACTATTCAGTAAGTTTTATGCCATGACACAATCTCCATTTTAATTCCAATACATGTATATTTCGTCACTCAATGCAACAAAACAACTGTCTTATATTTTCACACCTTTGACATTTCCTCTAGAATGCTAATTCATTAATGTTCTATCGACAGTGCTTGCATTGTTCAGGTGCAGTAGTATTAATTGTTGTTTTTTTTACTGATCACGTGCTAATCATGTTACACGCTTATTGCTACAAACCGCTAGACAATGGCCCCTGCTTGGCATTCACATACAATACTTTTTGAAGCCAAACGTACACTGTTGAAGCCAAACGTACACTGTTGCTAAAGCTTTTGCTAACGGCCTGCAGATTTAGAGACCTGGCTAATTGATGACGTCACGCTTTCACTCTTCTCTGATGTAACAGGTGTTATTATCAATGACTGTGTTTTTAACTGATTTTATTGTTTGTTCAAATTGGAAATATGATTGCATGGTAATTAGAAAGCAATGTATTGTTACTAAAAACAAGACGGCCATGATGGCCCAAAGCTCTCCCCTGAGGACTGGTACAGATGAAGACCATACTGTTGTGACAGGTTTGAAAATTAAGGTATATGAACAATACGCAGAGGGAGATAGGATAAATTTTGATTTAAAACATCGGTTCGTGCAATGGGCTAACTAAAGTACGTGTTGGGTAGTGGATGTGCGTTTTTTTGCTAACGGTTCTCAAATCATTTTTCTCAATATTCTTACCTGACCCTTTTTCCTTAAGTCAGTGACAATACTGGAAAATGCAGAAACAGTAGATTTTGATGTCCTTTTCGCAAACAATTTTGGAGAACTAGTTGCAATGCGATAATTGCAATGGCTGTGCTATAAGGTAAAGTTTTGCTTTTTCTTTGATAATTTTCTGTCCAATGATGATAAATTATGTTAATGCAGGCTCTGAAGACATCAATGTTGCATGAACAAATAACTGCATGCAAGGTTTGCAACTGTTGGAAATCAAATTTATCAATCAATTTTTATGGTCATGATGAAACTGTGTAAGTTTGGTCAACATTTAATAAAAAAAAATGTGTGCAAGCCAATCATTGATAACTTGTTGATGTTTTTTTCCAAACAGAAGGGGCAATAACTCTGGTGTTTCTGGCCCGATCATGCTTTTATTCGACTTCCCCTGTAGTCTTAAGTTCATAGACAAACTGTACACAATTGGTGAAGATTGGATGAAAAATGAAGTCTCTATCCTGAATAATGTCTATTTTTGCATATTTTTTTCACAAACAAAGGGCAATAACTCTGGTGTTTCTAGTCCAATCTTGCTTATATTCCACTTCACCTTTAATCTTATGGTCATAAGCAGCAAACTGTTCAAGATTGGTGAAGATTGGATGACAAATGAAGTCTCTATCCTGAATAATGTCCATTTTTGTATATTTTTTTAATAAACAAAGGGCAATAGCACGATCTGGCCCATTTTTGGCGTCTACTAAGATCTGATGGTCATACACAAACTGTGAACGTTTGGTTAAGATTGGATGGAAAATAAAGTCTAAATGTTGGAAAATGGCATTTTTCCACTGTTTTGCATGAAAAAGGGGCAATGACTCTGGTTTTACTGGTGTGATCTCACCCAATAACAATCCCATCCGAGATTTTATGGTCATACACAAACCGTGCAAGTTAGGTCAAGATTGAATAGAAAATGTAGCCTTTATCGCGATAACGGTCCAAATTGTTGACGGCATAAGGACAAGGGACAACGCCGGAGAGGTCCCCTATGCCAATAGCTCACCGAGCACTTCGTGCTTAGGTAAGCTAACAATACGAATGAAATATAAAACAAATATAACAAAAATATCACTAAAATGTTCCAAAAAAAAAAACATGGCTTAAAATGATTGTTACCGTGTATAACGCTCACCAAATTTCATAGCCAAATTTTAAGGTTAAAAAATGGGCGTGCAACAACATAAGTGCTCTTATAGGCATTTTCAAAGGTAAATAAAGCTGTGCAACTGACATCATATTGTAATTATTTTTCCTGAACAAAGTTGCCAATTGGTGATGTTTGGGCTGGTAAGGTGCACAATTTTGCATACGTGTCGCTCCTTGCCATGTGCGATTTCCAACAGACAAAAACAAGTTCATAAAAAGCGGTCAACAACATAGCGGTAGTCAAGTTGATGAAAAAGAAATATAGAGAAAAAAAGAAACAAGAGGGCCACGATGGCCCTAGGTCGCTCACCTGATTTTAAGACATCCCAGTTTTGACCCCAGGGGCATCATTTAAACAATCTTTGTAGAAGACAAGACTGGTATGCAATGTTACATACCAAATATGAAACCACCCGGCCTTGCGGTTTCAGAGGAGAAGATTCTGGAAGTAATTTAGCAATTGAAGTCTATACAAACAATGTGACTCCGGGGCATGGACAGTTTTTACACCAGGGGTATCATTTGAACAATCTTTGTAGAGGACCCCTATACAATGTTACCATCCAAATACCAACCCTCTCGACCTTGCGGTTTTGGAGAAATCATTTCGCTATTTAAGTCTATATAAACCATGTGACCACCGGCGCGTGGCCAGTTTTAACACCAGGGGCATCATTTGAACAAGGTTTGTAGACGACCACTATGCAATGTTACATACCAAATATAAAACCCCTGGGCCTTGCAGTTTCAGAGGAGAAGATTTTTAAAGTCATTTTGCTATTTAAGTCTATATAAACCATGTGACCCCCGGGGCATGGCCAGTTTTGACACCAGGGGCATCATTTAAACAATCTTTGTAGAGGACCACTAGAGGATGCCAAATACCAAATATGAAAGCTCTCAGCCATGAAATTTTTTTTAAGTTTTCACTTTTTAAATCTATTATTTAGCTCTGGTGACCTACGTATGCAGCGGACCGAAACGATTGTCATCCGAGGAGCATTCCTGTGAAGTTTAGTGAAAATCTGCCCAGCGGTTTAGGAGGAGATGTTATTTGAATGAAAATGTTGACACACAACGCACGGACGTAAGACGTAAGGTGATCACAAAAGCTCACCATGAGCACGTTGTGCTCAGGTGAGCTAAAAATAAACACAAAAGCAGCGGTGTGGGGGAATTTTAGTTTTATTGGGTGTCAAGCCTAATAGTAATAATAATGTGGTGCTTGGGGGTATCTGACTTTTTCCAATTCTGTTGGCTGTGGGTTGAAAAAAAAATTGTGTTGGTGGTACCCCATTTTTGGGAAACTCCCAATCACCATTTTTCCTGAAACAGCCCTTATCATAACCAGCAAAAAATATCAAATTACTTCAATTGCAGTTTGGGAACTAATAAATGCAAAAAAAATCAAATTTTAATAATTTCATGCTCAATGGTCCATGTTGGGTTAATTTGTCCGTTCTATAGTTATTTGAACAGCAAATCCAAAAGTAATGCTGCTGTATCCTTTCGTAAAGCAAAATATGTTGGGATTTCATCAATACTAGTTAAAATGCTGTGGCCAAGAATGACATAATATGCAACTTTCTGTAATGCTGGAGCATAAATAAGCCTAAGATAAAACAGAATTTTTCTTAATACAAGACTACAAGAAAGTCATGATAAAAATAAGGTAGATAACTCTTTTTGTATACCTGACAGTCAGCTGGTAAGGGAGAGAACTGTTGTATTCAGAGATAAAGGCAAGCAGAGCCTTGTCCAATGACCTGCAAGATGCCAAAACAACACTGTTTCTTTACCAATCACAGCAAGACTTACCATTTAACAGGACTTGTCACAGTGACATATGTAAATGCACATGAAGAAATGTTATACTAAATGCCAACACACAATGTACACTAGAGTTCCTCTCACCGACATTTATCATTACATAAAATTTCATCTGAATCCCTTCAAAAGCCATGGCGTCAGGAAGGAAAATTAGTAACGGACAATGACACTATGAACAAGTGCTGTTGGAGGACAGCAAGCTCGACTTTTCTTGTACTATCCGAGTTATTGGCATATTTTCTTAAACAATTAAACTGCTTGGATAGTAGGGGCCACATTCATTTAAATCCCTTTCACACATTTGAAGTTATGCTCCACATACAAAAAAAGCAATTCTTCATGAGAAAAATTCAGTACAACCAACTGTTAAAGAAATACTGAAATGAAACCTATACCTTTTCACACTAACAAGAGCATCAGACCCTTCATCAGGAACCTCCCTGGCTGTCTGTCTGTGTAACAGACCAATCAGAGGGCCTTTCGGATGATAGAGGATTTCCCCAATCCATTGCAGAATGTTATCTGGTGCATGATTGGTCAGTCTCAGAACGAGACTGTTAAATCTCAGAATATCTAATAATAGATTCTCATCTGCTATTGATGAAGGTGTGACCTTGACAAATCTGTAGAAAGAGCAAAATAATTCATACAAGCAATAGCAAGACACTTATAGATTATAAGAAATGAAAACTAATGTGTGCCTGCGATTCTCACATTTGAAAAATGATTATACATTGTATCTAAAATTGTTTTAAGTTATAATTATAATCATTTGATATCCCAACAACTTATTAATCTACAGTCGACTCCCGATGGCTCGAACTCGCTTGTCTCGATTTTCTCGTTGGCTCAAACTTTCTTCGCGGGACCGATTTTTCATTGCTATATATTCATATACATTTCTGTTCAGCTCAATTGGCGAGGGTCAAATTTTCTGATTGCTCGAAGTGTTTGTCACGGTCCCAGTATGGTATTAACACCTTAATTTGTTTGTTTGGCTCGAACTCGCTTTGGGTCGCATCATGTCGCTAATCGATTAGATGCGCTTGATAACTGTCAACCAATTTCACAGCTGCTGCAAAGTTGTCATCGATACAATTGCTCAATAAATTGAGTAAAATATAATATGGATGTTTGTATAAAAGTTAGTGTTTTTGGGAGAATCAGCATTCTCACATTTTGTGCAGTAACATTTCTAAAATACGTATACAGTAACAAGAAGGCAATGATGGCCCAAAGCGCTCACCTGAGAACTGGTACAGATAAAGACCACACTGTTGTGACAGGTTTGAAAATTAAGGTATCTGAACAATACGCAAAGGGGAATTGGATCAATTTTGATTTAAAACATCGGTTAGTGCAATGGGCTAACTGAAGTATGAGTTGGGCAGTGGATGTGAGGTTTTTTTGCTAAAGGTTCTCAAATCATTTTTTTCGATATTCTTACCTGACCCTTTTTCCTTAAGTCAGTGACAATTCTAGAAAATGCAGAAACAGATTTTTATGTCTTTTTCACAGACAGTTTTGGAGAACTAGTTGCAATGTGATAATTGCGATGGCTGTGTTATAAGGTAAAGTTTTGCTTTTTCTTTGATAATTTTCTGTCCAATTATGATAAATGATGTTAATGCAGGCTCTGAAGCCATCTGATCAATGTTGCATGTTCAAATAACTGCATGCAAGGTTTGCAACTGTTGGAAATCAAATTTTATCAATCAATTTTTATGGTCATATACAAACTGTGTAAGTTTGGTCAACATTGAATAAAAAATCGTGTGTGCAAGTCAATCATTTTGATAACTTGTTTATGTTTTTTTCCAAACACAAGGAGCAATAACTCCGGTTTTTCTGGCCCAATTATGCTTATATTTGACTTCACCTGTAGTCTTACGTTCATAGACAAACTGTGCATGATTGGTGAAGATTGGATGAAAAATGAAGTCTCTATCCTGAATAATGTCCATTTTTGCACATTTTTTCACAAAAAAAGGGCAATAACTCTGGTGTTTCTGGTCCGATCCTGCTTATATTCGACTTTAACTGTAACCTCATGGTAATACACAAACTGTGCAAGATTGGTGAAGATTGGATGAACAAGAGCTGTCAGAGGACAGTGCGCTCGACTATTCCAAGTATTTCAGTTGGTACATATTTTGGATAGTGGAAGGGGCATAAATTGATTTCAGTATTCGGTCCCATCCCTAGTTAAAATACGAAACTTTTAAGAGAAGTCTCGTATAGTTATTACATTTTTGGAACAAAAACTTTAACAACAAAGTCTATGTAAAAATTGGGCTAACTCTGTCAAAATACAAAACATAGTTATGGGTAATGTTGCCCCTGATATCTGAGTTGATGACAAAGGTTAGTTCCAAGTTTCAAGTGAATAACTTATCTAGTTTTGAAGTTACAAAACTTTTGAATATAAACTTTAACCAGAAAATCTATGTGAAAAAGGGGCATAACTCTGTCAAAATACAAAACAGAGTTATGGGTAATGTTGACCCTGATACTAGAGTTGATGACAAAGGTTAGTTCCAAGCTTCAAGTGAATAACTTATGTAGTTTTGAAGTAACTAAACTTTTGAATATAAACTTTAAACAGAAAATCTAAGTGAAAAGGCGGCATAACTCTGTCTAAATACAAAATAGCATTATGAGTAATGTTAACCTGATACTAGAGTTGATGACAAAGGTTAGTTCCAAGTTTCAAGTGAATAACTTATGTAGTTTTGAAGTTACACAACTTTTGAATATAAACTTTTAACCAGAAAATCTATGTGAAAAAGGGGCATAATTCTGTCAAAATACAAAACAGTGTTATAGGGAATGTTGCCCTAGATACTGGAGTTGATGGCAAAGGTTAGTTCCAAGTTTCAAGTGAATAACTTATGTAGTCTTGAAGTTACAAAACTTTTGAATATAAACTTTAACCACAAAATCTAAGTGAAAAGGGGCATAACTCTGTCAAAATACAAAACAGAGTTATGGGGAATGTTGCCCCTGACACTGGAGTTGATGACAAAGGTATATTCCAAGTTTCAAGTGAATAACTTATGTAGTTTTGAAGTTACAAGACTTTGAATAAAAACTTTAACCAAATTCAGACGTTGATGCCGACGCTGGGGGTAGTAGGATAGCTCACTATTCTTCGAATAGTCGAGCTAAAAATGAAGTTTCTATCCTGAAAAATGTCCATTTTTGTATATATTTTTTAAAAGACAAAGGGCAATAACTCTTTTTTGACACACGATCTGGTCCATGTTTGGCGTCTGCTGAGATATGATGGTCATAAACTGTGAAAGTTTGGTTAAGATTGGATTGAAAATAAAGTCTACAAGTTGGAAAAAGGCATTTTTGCACTTTTTTTTGCATGAAAAATGGGCAATAACTCTAGTGTTACTGGTGTGATCTGACAAAATAACAATCCCATCCGAGATTTTATGGTCATACACAAACTGTGCAAGTTAGGTCAAGATTGAATAAAAAATGTAGTCTTTATCGCGATAACGGTCCAAATTGTTGACGGCATATGGACGACGGACGACGCTGGAGAGCTCCCCTATACCAAAAGCTCACCGAGCACTACATGCTCAGGTGAGCTAAATATGGCTGAAACTTCTGCATCACCAATTGCTGAGCAATCAAGAGAAGGCCCCGGTATCCAACCCAGGTGGATATCTAGATCAGCAACACTGAATGGGTCAGCAGCAGGAAGTAACGCAAATTACATGTAAAATGTTATACTGAAAAATGCGAAGCCATTATGGCTTACGTCTTATTGCTTTTGTAATGAATATTTAGAATTTGTTTAATCGATGTTTGTATAAACGTCTGTTATAAAATAATGTTAATAAATCTGTAAATAAATATTTGGTGTTTGTTAATTCATAGTACGGGTTTACGCTATCTGAATACTCATCATTTGGAGATTTGAATCTGAAGCAGACGAATTTCCGCCTGTGGTAGTAAACAAACTCGGACTTCGTTTGGCTCGAAGTTTCGATGGTTCAAAGTTTCCTTGCCAGTCCCAACAACTTCGAGCCATCGGGAGTCAACCTTTTTTTCATAACAATGTTGTACATCAATGAATTTGTAAAAATATTCATACTTTTTTTCATTAAAATCTTACAAATCTAAGTATTTTTACATAATTATGGTTTGTTTGTTTTCTGTCCTTTGTGTAACAATTATTGGACTGTAACTATAATGCAAACTACAACTATTTTTTGTCATCTCACCTTGCTATCGCACCACACCAGTCCAGTGTATGGAATACATTCATGACCTCTGCGTTGCCCCTGACAACCAGGTAACTAAGGAGACGCCTCAGTGACCTCTGAACTGCGTAGTGAGAGGTCGAGTTAGTGATGTCATGGATGGCCGACTGTAACCCCTGTTTTAGATGGCTTGTCTTCAGTATTATCTTGTCAGTGGGAGTGAGACGTAATTTGGCTGAAAACCTGAAGAATAGCTAAGGATTTTAGCATATTTCAGTCCAAGACATATAACACAGGTGTGCATTTTTAGAATAATTCTGCACAAAACCTTTAGAATTGTAATGCATTTAATAATTCTGATTTTATTTTTTTATTTTTTTTTTATAAATAAATATGATTCAAAATGACAAAAAAAATAAAACAGACATGTGTGGTACCTAGTATATCCAAAGTATTTGGATTTGATAACAACACTTTGTAAACAAATTCTGGAAAAACAATTTCAAACAAAATCCTAGGCACATGTTCACAATTTTAAACAAGAACCCTAAGTATATAAGTACATAATTCAAACAAGAACCAGAATATATCTAAACTCATGCAAAAACATTGAATATAGATGTATCTGGAAAACAATATCAGACTAAGAACTTTAATACATACTCCAGGTCATTGTCCCCATTCTGCCTGGGTTTCCCCAGGCTCTCCACGAGGCTATCCATGCCTGCGTTCCAAGCTACGTTCCACGTGACCCTCATCATCTCCAGGGGCACGCCCGTCACCAGGGGGTCCGGGTCCATTGGGGCGAGGCACACATGAGGGCTCTTCTCATAGTGGGTGGCCGGTCGGAACGGTAGCTTGTATCTGGGAATATATTATAAATGAAGAAAATTTAAGCCTTTGCTAGTTTTTTGAAGAAAAAACAAGGCTTGTCACAGGATGTGACATATGCCCCCGAAGCATATGCTTGTCAGAGGAAGGCAAAACAATGTCAGAGTACAATATTATGCCCTGGACAAATATATTGAGATTTCAGCAACACAGCTGTTTGTTGTTGTGACACACTGCCCATAATGATCTTCATTCCCACCAAGTTATTACATTCCTTACACGTTGGCCAAAATGATGCTTCCTACATAAAGTTCATTCTAATATTTGACCTTTTAAGTGTAACCTTGGACCCACAGACCTTGATCGAGGAGCATGTAAGGGGTATGAGACACATCATCTGGTCATGGGACAAAATACCAGTAATCAGAAGTAATATTAAAATCCTTCAAGGCTTTTGGAAGTTATAGAGCAGAAAGAAAATTCCTTGACATCTGACCTTGAATTGTGACCTTGACCTTTGATGGAGGACCATGGGAGTTGTACACGACACATCGCCTGGTCATGGGAAATAATCATCTGAAGTAATATTGTTGCGCACCAGCTGGCTCTATCACACTTGTCAGGATGTGGTAGCTCTTTGGCAATAATTACTTTACTAAGTTTTATCGTTTTAATGGTACATCGTGATTGTAAATAAATAAACAAGTCTTATATAAAGTTTAAACGTTTAATTTTTGACTCCTTGTTCAACCAAAACGTAAATAACAATTGTAAATATAAACATTTCGAGTAATAGCTTGTCAGTAAATATATAAGATACAGCACGTATTCCAAATCACTTTACAGAGTTTAATACTGGTGGTAAAAATTAAAACAAGGCACTACAATTCTTCAACAATCTCTCAAAGCTCACTACTAACAGAAGATCTAAATTAGTGTGGACAATTACAACTACAAAAGTATTCAGTTATCCATAATTTATAAGCTCTATATAGGTAAGTGAACTGTTAAAATATTAACGAATAACTTATACTTAAATAAATCTATATAGGTTTGAAACAGATCTAACTTGCAATAGTAAAAGAGTGCAATTTTTGTTATTAAAGTTTCTTTAATATAAATTACGCTTGAGTTCTAAGTCTTATTTTCAAATACGACGATGTTACGGCCTCAGATGTTATGACCAGACTGCCTTCCTAACAATTTTCTAGGCGCTTTTATACGCCAGTGACCCAAAAGATGGTCACTGACCAAGTTTACATGACCCGACCAAGAATTTCTGGTCGATCGTCCAAAATAAATGGGCCGCGACCAAATAGTTGGTCAGCCGTGACGTCAATTGACCAAAAACGTGGTCACGAACGCTCTAAACAGAAATCTGCAAAAATACGCAGCCATATTGGATTTGATGTATAAACTGTGATAAAAGAAACAAATGAGACATTTAAAACTACAAGATATACAGTTTTAAATGTACACGACACAGCGATTACACCATATCTATTAATAACCTGTTTCATGGTTCATAAAACAGCTGCCGAAATAGTTTAAAATCGACCACAATGCACTGCAGCAACATGGCTTCTACTGACCGGAAAATGCGAGCGTTGTGACAATAAAAAAAAAAATTTACGTATTAATTCAAGGATTATTAATCTGACATGCAGCAAAAATGAAAAGGTACTGTTACTCAGTATTATACTAGCTTAAAAATCGTGTGTACTCTTAGTAAAAACAATATGAATCACATGAAATCGATGCACAGACACAACGACAACAACAACAACAAAGTTGGAATTTACACTTAAAAGTTAAAAATGGATTAATTCATCAGCTATGTCACTGGTTTGTATGTTTTCTGTGATATCAACAAGATCACATGCAAATTTAAAGCATGGCTATTGAAATAAACGTCCAGTGTAAACAAGTACGTGAAATAATGAAGGTAAGTAAAGTTGATAAAATTAATAGCAACAAAGTTATTTCATTTGCAGGGCATATCAATATTTTAATCTTTCCAAACGTTTAGAAGTTATGGTGGAGAACAGAAATCCTTGACCTTTGACCTTGAATTGTGACCTTGACCTTTGACAGACGAGCAAGGGAGTTGTATGCGACACAATGTCTGGTCATAGAGAGTAATAATCTGAAGTAACATTTAAATCCCTCCAGACGTTTCGAAGTTATGAAGTGTAAAAAATAATAATTGACCTTTAACCTTGAATTGTGACCTTGACCTTTGACCGATCATCATGGGAGTTGTACGCGACACATTGTCTGGTCATGGGGAATGACAATCTTAAGTTATATTAAAATCCTTCCAGGCATTAAGAAGTTACAGAGCGGAAACAAAAAATTCATGACCTTTGACCTTAAATTGTGACCTTGACCTTTGACCGACGAGCATGGGAGTTGTACATGACACATCGTCTGGTCATGAGGAATAATAATCTGAAGTTATATTAAAATCCATCCAGGCATTTAGAAGCAGAAACAAAATTTCATGACCTTTGACCTCGAATTGTGACCTTGACCTTTGACAGACAAGTATGGGAGTTGCACGTGACACATTGTCTGGTCATGTGGAATAATAATCTGAAGTAATATTAAAATCCATCCAGGGGTTTAGAAGTTATGAAGTGGAAACAAAAATTCATGACCTTTGACCTTGAATTGTGACCCTGACCTTTGACCGACGAGCATGGGAGTTGTACGCGAAACATCGTCTAGTCATGGGAATAATAATCTGAAGTTATATTAAAATCCATCCAGGCCTTAAAAAGTTACAGAGCGGAAACGAAGTCTGGGCGGACGGACCCACGCACGCACCCACGCACGCACGCACCCACCCACCCACAGATGGATGGTGCGACTACTATATGCCCTCCTTTGGGGGCATAAAAATTTGTTTGTACACTGAAGCCAGTAGTAGCTTATGTCCAATTTGAACAAACAATAAAACCCAACAATATGTGTATACGTCTATTATGCATGCCTTCATGTATGTATGTATGTATGTATGTACCTATGTAAATATACTATGAGCAAATAAAATATTGCACACAAAAAAAACAAACAAACAATAAAACCCAATAAAAACACAGCCATTGATAATAACACCTGTAACAACTAAGAAGTGTGATAGCGCGACGTCGTCAATTAGCCAGGCCTCTAAATCGGCAAGCCGTTAGCAACAGCCTTAGCAACAGTGTCGGTTTGATTTCAAAAACTCTTGGATATGAATGCCGAGCTTTGGCCACTGTCTAGCTGTTTGTAGCACTTCAAGCGTGTAACACAATTAGCACGTGGTCAGTGAAAAAAGCATCAATCAATACTACTATACCTGAACAATGCAAGCAGTGTCGATAGAGCATTAATGAATTAGCATTCTAGAGGAAATGTCAAGGGTGTGAAAAATTTCAGACAGTTATTTGTTGCATTGGATAAGATTTGCATGGGATTTAAATGGGAATGACAAAATATACATGTATTGGAATTAAAATGGAGATTGTATTACGATATAAAACTTATTGAATATTAACATGAATATTTACATTGAATTTACATTTATTACGTTTTTTATTGAAGTAAATTTAGTACAATATTCCAGAACAACAACAACAAAAACATGGACAAAATTTGGTAAAATAACATCAACAGACATTAACAAACAGCAGAAAATAGTTTCCAGTTTTTTTCCCTCAAATTTTGCTTCAAAAATCGAGTGCGCGTTATACATGGGTGCGTGTAATACATGTTCTTTTACGGTATCTTGAATTTTTAGTAACTCACCTGATCTTCACAATATGTGGGACAGAAAAGCTACTATTCTTTGAACCACTGAAAAGAAAATACACATAAAGAGATTTAAATGAAACTATAATAATAATTTTTAAATTAAAAGTTACAAAAGAAAATCAAGAAACTTTTATATCACTAATGGATCTCTTAGATTTTATACTTTTCTTGATAGAATATTTAGGCTGATTAGAGCTAATTCTTTAGTTAATAAAAGATAAGATATTTTTGGACATTCTCAAACAAAATCTGTGAATAAGTCCCTTTAAAGAATAACCACAGTTCCACTGACCCCGTGTAGAAGCGAGCCTGCTCATCGAACAGCAGCAACGTGAGGAGATGCGATACTTCGTAGCATGTCCTGTCATCTCTTGAGCACAGCAACGCCACTGCAACAAAGGCATTGTTGTCTATACTTTGATCAGAGATTAAAGAAATATTGCTACTCTTGTAACAACTGACCTTGTGCAATATGTAGATCCTGCCTTTATTGTTACAAGTTGTTACAAGAGTAGCAATAGTTCTTCTTTAGTTCTTATAAAGGCCAGATCTATTCATTGTACAAGTCAGTTGTTACAAGAGTAGCAATATTTCTTCTCCAGTTCTTATAAAGGTCAGATCTGAACATTGTACAAGTCAGTTGTTACAGGAGTAGCAATATTTCTTCTCCAGTTCTTATAAAGGCCAGATCTGAACATTGTACAAGTCAGTTGTTACAAGAGTAGCAATATTTCTTCTCCAGTTATTATAAAGGCCAGATCTGAACATTGTACAAGTCAGTTGTTAGAGAATATCAATATTTCTTCTCCAGTTTTTATAAAGGCCAGATCTATTCATTGTACAAGTCAGTTGTTACAAGAGTAGCAATATTTCTTCTCCATTTCTTATAAAGGCCAGATCTGAACATTGTACAAGTCAGTTGTTACAAGAGTAGCAATATTTCTTCTCCGTTTCTTATAAAGGCCAGATCTATTCATTGTACAAGTCAGTTGTTACAAGAATAGCAATATTTCTTCTCCATTTCTTATAAAGGCCAGATCTGAACATTGTACAAGTCAGTTGTTACAAGAGTAGCAATATTTCTTCTCCATTTCTTATAAAGGCCAAATGTAAACATTGTACAGGTCAGTTGTTACAAGAGTAGCAATATTTTTTATTCAGTTCATATAAAGGACAGATTTGAACATTGTACAAGCCAGTTGTTACAGAGTAGCAGCATTTTTTTGTTCAGTTCTGATAAAGGCCCTATCTGAACATTGAACAAGCCAGTTGTTACAAAGTAGCAATAGTTCTTCTCCAGTTCTTATAAAGGACAGATCTGAACATTGTACAATCCAGTTGTTACAGAGTAGCAGCATTTTCTTCCCCAGTTCTTATAAAGGCCAGATCTGAACATTGTACAAGTCAGTTGTTACAGAGTAGCAATATTTCTTCTCCAGTTCTTATAAAGGACAGATTTGAACATTGTACAAGCCAGTTGTTACAGAGTAGCAGCATTTTCTTCTCCAGTTCTTATAAAGGCCAGATCTAAACATTGTATAAGTCAGTTGTTACAGAGTAGCAATATTTCTTCACCAGTTCTTATAAAGGACAGATTTGAACATTGTACAAGCCAGTTGTTACAGAGTAGCAGCATTTTCTTCTCCAGTTCTTATAAAGGCCAGATCTGAACATTGTACAAGTCAGTTGTTACAGAGTAGCAATATTTGTTCTCCAGTTCTTATAAAGGACAGATCTGAACATTGTACAAGCCAGTTGTTACAAGAGTAGCAATATTTCTTCTTCAGTTCTTGTAAGGCCAGATCTGAACATTGTACAAGTCAGTTGTTACAGAATATCAATATTTCTTCTTCAGTTCTTATAAAGGCCAGATCTGAACATTGAACAAGTCAGTTGTTACAAAGTAGCAATATTTTCTTCTTCAGTTCTTAATTCTTATAAAGGCCAGATCTGAACATTGTACCAGTCAGTTGTTACATAAGTACCACTATTTTCTTTTCCATTTCTTATAAAGGCCAGATCTGAACATTGTACAAGTCAGTTGTTACCAATAGCAATATTTTCTTCTCCAGTTCTTATAAAGGCCAGATCTGAACATTGTACAAGTCAGTTGTTACATAAGTAACACTATTTTATTCTCCAGTTCTTATAAAGGCCAGATCTGAACATTGTACAAGTCAGTTGTTACCAATAGCAATATTTTCTTCTCCAGTTCTTATAAAGGCCAGATCTGAACATTGTACAAGTCTGTTGTTACCAATAGCAATATTTTCTTCTCCAGTTCTTAGAAAGGCCAGATCTGAACATTGTAAAAGTCGGTTGTTACAAGAGTAGCAATATTTTCTTCTTCAGTTCTTATAAAGGCCAGATCTGAACATTGTAAAAGTCAGTTGTTACAAGAGTAGCAATATTTTCTTCTCCAGTTCTTATAAAGGCCAGATCTGAACATTGTACAAGTCAGTTGTTACAAGAGTAGCAATATTTTCTTCTCCAGTTCTTATAAAGGCCAGATCTGAACATTGTACAAGTCAGTTGTTAGAGAATATCAATATTTCTTCTCCAGTTCTTATAAAGGCCAGATCTGAACATTGTACAAGTCAGTTGTTACAAGAGTAGCAATATTTCTTCTCCAGTTATTATAAAGGCCAGATCTGAACATTGTACAAGTCAGTTGTTAGAGAATATCAATATTTCTTCTCCAGTTCTTATATAGATCTGAACATTGTACAAGTCAGTTGTTACAAGAGTAGCAATATTTCTTCTCCCGTTCTTATAAAGGCCAGATCTATTCATTGTACAAGTCAGTTGTTACAAGAATAGCAATATTTCTTCTCCATTTCTTATAAAGGCCAGATCTGAACATTGTACAAGTCAGTTGTTACAAGAGTAGCAATATTTTTTCTTCAGTTCGTACAAAGGCCAGATGTAAACATTGTACAAGTCAGTTGTTACAAGAGTAGCAACATTTTTTCTTCAGTTCTTATAAAGGACAGATTTGAACATTGTACAAGCCAGTTGTTACAGAGTAGCAGCATTTTTTTGTTCAGTTCTTATAAAGGCCCTATCTGAACATTGTACAAGCCAGTTGTTACAAAGTAGCAATAGTTCTTCTCCAGTTCTTATAAAGGACAGATCTGAACATTGTACAATCCAGTTGTTACAGAGTAGCAGCATTTTCTTCTCCAGTTCTTATAAAGGCCAGATCTGAACATTGTACAAGTCAGTTGTTACAGAGTAGCAATATTTCTTCTCCAGTTCTTATAAAGGACAGATTTGAACATTGTACAAGCCAGTTGTTACAGAGTAGCAGCATTTTTTTCTCCAGTTCTTATAAAGGCCAGATCTGAACATTGTATAAGTCAGTTGTTACAGAGTAGCAATATTTCTTCACCAGTTCTTATAAAGGACAGATTTGAACATTGTACAAGCCAGTTGTTACAGAGTAGCAGCATTTTCTTCTCCAGTTCTTATAAAGGCCAGATCTGAACATTGTACAAGTCAGTTGTTACAGAGTAGCAATATTTGTTCTCCAGTTCTTATAAAGGACAGATCTGAACATTGTACAAGCCAGTTGTTACAAGAGTAGCAATATTTCTTCTTCAGTTCTTGTAAGGCCAGATCTGAACATTGTACAAGTCAGTTGTTACAGAATATCAATATTTCTTCTTCAGTTCTTATAAAGGCCAGATCTGAACATTGAACAAGTCAGTTGTTACAAAGTAGCAATATTTTCTTCTTCAGTTCTTAATTCTTATAAAGGCCAGATCTGAACATTGTACCAGTCAGTTGTTACATAAGTACCACTATTTTCTTCTCCATTTCTTATAAAGGCCAGATCTGAACATTGTACAAGTCAATTGTTACCAATAGCAATATTTTCTTCTCCAGTTCTTATAAAGGCCAGATCTGAACATTGTACAAGTCAGTTGTTACATAAGTAACACTATTTTATTCTCCAGTTCTTATAAAGGCCAGATCTGAACATTGTACAAGTCAGTTGTTACCAATAGCAATATTTTCTTCTCCAGTTCTTATAAAGGCCAGATCTGAACATTGTACAAGTCAGTTGTTACCAATAGCAATATTTTCTTCTCCAGTTCTTATAAATGCCAGATCTGAACATTGTAAAAGTCAGTTGTTACAAGAGTAGCAATATTTTCTTCTTCAGTTCTTATAAAGGCCAGATCTGAACATTGTAAAAGTCAGTTGTTACAAGAGTAGCAATATTTTCTTCTCCAGTTCTTATAAAGGCCAGATCTGAACATTGTAAAAGTCAGTTGTTACAAGAGTAGCAATATTTTCTTCTCCAGTTCTTATAAAGGCCAGATCTGAACATTGTACAAGTCAGTTGTTACCAATAGCAATATTTTCTTCTCCAGTTCTTATAAAGGCCAGATCTGAACATTGTACAAGTCAGTTGTTACATAAGTAGCAATATTTCTCCTTCAGTTCTTATAAAGGCCAGATCTGAACATTGTACAAGTCAGTTGTTACAAGAGTAGCAATATTTCTTCTCCATTTCTTATAAAGGTCAGATCTGAACATTGTACAAGTCAGTTGTTACAAGAGTAGCAATATTTCATCTCCATTTCTTATAAAGGCCAGATCTGAACATTGTACAAGTCAGTTGTTAGAGAATATCAATATTTCTTCTCCATTTCTTATAAAGGTCAGATCTGAACATGGTACAAGTCAGTTGTTACAAGAGTAGCAATATTTCTTCTCCAGTTCTTATAAAGGTCAGATCTGAACATGGTACAAGTCAGTTGTTACAAGAGTAGCAATATTTCTTCTCCAGTTCTTATAAAGGCCAGATCTGAACATTGTACAAGTCAGTTGTTACAAGAGTAGCAATATTTTCTTCTCCAGTTCTTATAAAGGCCAGATCTGAACATTGTACAAGTCAGTTGTTAGAGAATATCAATATTTCTTCTCCAGTTCTTATAAAGGCCAGATCTGAACATTGTACAAGTCAGTTGTTACAAGAGTAGCAATATTTCTTCTCCAGTTATTATAAAGGCCAGATCTGAACATTGTACAAGTCAGTTGTTAGAGAATATCAATATTTCTTCTCCAGTTCTTATATAGATCTGAACATTGTACAAGTCAGTTGTTACAAGAGTAGCAATATTTCTTCTCCCGTTCTTATAAAGGCCAGATCTATTCATTGTACAAGTCAGTTGTTACAAGAATAGCAATATTTCTTCTCCATTTCTTATAAAGGCCAGATCTGAACATTGTACAAGTCAGTTGTTACAAGAGTAGCAATATTTTTTCTTCAGTTCGTACAAAGGCCAGATGTAAACATTGTACAAGTCAGTTGTTACAAGAGTAGCAACATTTTTTCTTCAGTTCTTATAAAGGACAGATTTGAACATTGTACAAGCCAGTTGTTACAGAGTAGCAGCATTTTTTTGTTCAGTTCTTATAAAGGCCCTATCTGAACATTGTACAAGCCAGTTGTTACAAAGTAGCAATAGTTCTTCTCCAGTTCTTATAAAGGACAGATCTGAACATTGTACAATCCAGTTGTTACAGAGTAGCAGCATTTTCTTCTCCAGTTCTTATAAAGGCCAGATCTGAACATTGTACAAGTCAGTTGTTACAGAGTAGCAATATTTCTTCTCCAGTTCTTATAAAGGACAGATTTGAACATTGTACAAGCCAGTTGTTACAGAGTAGCAGCATTTTTTTCTCCAGTTCTTATAAAGGCCAGATCTGAACATTGTATAAGTCAGTTGTTACAGAGTAGCAATATTTCTTCACCAGTTCTTATAAAGGACAGATTTGAACATTGTACAAGCCAGTTGTTACAGAGTAGCAGCATTTTCTTCTCCAGTTCTTATAAAGGCCAGATCTGAACATTGTACAAGTCAGTTGTTACAGAGTAGCAATATTTGTTCTCCAGTTCTTATAAAGGACAGATCTGAACATTGTACAAGCCAGTTGTTACAAGAGTAGCAATATTTCTTCTTCAGTTCTTGTAAGGCCAGATCTGAACATTGTACAAGTCAGTTGTTACAGAATATCAATATTTCTTCTTCAGTTCTTATAAAGGCCAGATCTGAACATTGAACAAGTCAGTTGTTACAAAGTAGCAATATTTTCTTCTTCAGTTCTTAATTCTTATAAAGGCCAGATCTGAACATTGTACCAGTCAGTTGTTACATAAGTACCACTATTTTCTTCTCCATTTCTTATAAAGGCCAGATCTGAACATTGTACAAGTCAATTGTTACCAATAGCAATATTTTCTTCTCCAGTTCTTATAAAGGCCAGATCTGAACATTGTACAAGTCAGTTGTTACATAAGTAACACTATTTTATTCTCCAGTTCTTATAAAGGCCAGATCTGAACATTGTACAAGTCAGTTGTTACCAATAGCAATATTTTCTTCTCCAGTTCTTATAAAGGCCAGATCTGAACATTGTACAAGTCAGTTGTTACCAATAGCAATATTTTCTTCTCCAGTTCTTATAAATGCCAGATCTGAACATTGTAAAAGTCAGTTGTTACAAGAGTAGCAATATTTTCTTCTTCAGTTCTTATAAAGGCCAGATCTGAACATTGTAAAAGTCAGTTGTTACAAGAGTAGCAATATTTTCTTCTCCAGTTCTTATAAAGGCCAGATCTGAACATTGTAAAAGTCAGTTGTTACAAGAGTAGCAATATTTTCTTCTCCAGTTCTTATAAAGGCCAGATCTGAACATTGTACAAGTCAGTTGTTACCAATAGCAATATTTTCTTCTCCAGTTCTTATAAAGGCCAGATCTGAACATTGTACAAGTCAGTTGTTACATAAGTAGCAATATTTCTCCTTCAGTTCTTATAAAGGCCAGATCTGAACATTGTACAAGTCAGTTGTTACAAGAGTAGCAATATTTCTTCTCCATTTCTTATAAAGGTCAGATCTGAACATTGTACAAGTCAGTTGTTACAAGAGTAGCAATATTTCATCTCCATTTCTTATAAAGGCCAGATCTGAACATTGTACAAGTCAGTTGTTAGAGAATATCAATATTTCTTCTCCATTTCTTATAAAGGTCAGATCTGAACATGGTACAAGTCAGTTGTTACAAGAGTAGCAATATTTCTTCTCCAGTTCTTATAAAGGTCAGATCTGAACATTGTACAAGTCAGTTGTTACAAGAGTAGCAATATTTCTTCTCCAGTTCTTATAAAGGCCAGATCTGAACATTGTACAAGTCAGTTGTTACAAGAGTAGCAATATTTCTTCTCCAGTTATTATAAAGGCCAGATCTGAACATTGTACAAGTCAGTTGTTAGAGAATATCAATATTTCTTCTCCATTTCTTATAAAGGCCAGATCTGAACATTGTACAAGTCAGTTGTTACAAGAGTAGCAATATTTCTTCTCCAGTTATTATAAAGGCCAGATCTGAACATTGTACAAGTCAGTTGTTAGAGAATATCAATATTTCTTCTCCATTTCTTATAAAGGCCAGATCTGAACATTGTACAAGTCAGTTGTTAGAGAATATCAATATTTCTTCTCCATTTCTTATAAAGGTCAGATCTGAACATGGTACAAGTCAGTTGTTACAAGAGTAGCAATATTTCTTCTCCAGTTCTTATAAAGGCCAGATCTGAACATTGTACAAGTCAGTTGTTAGAGAATATCAATATTTCTTCTCCATTTCTTATAAAGGCCAGATCTGAACATGGTACAAGTCAGTTGTTACAAGAGTAGCAATATTTCTTCTCCATTTCTTATAAAGGCCAGATCTGAACATGGTACAAGTCAGTTGTTACAAGAGTAGCAATATTTCTTCTCCAGTTCTTATAAAGGCCAGATCTGAACATTGGACAAGTCAGTTGTTACAGGAGTAGCAATATTTCTTCTCCAGTTATTATAAAGGCCAGATCTGAACATTGTACAAGTCAGTTGTTACAAGAATATCAATATTTCTTCTCCAGTTCTTATAAAGGCCAGATCTGAACATTGTACAAGTCAGTTGTTACAAGAGTAGCAATATTTCTTCTCCATTTCTTATAAAGGCCAGATCTGAACATTGTACAAGTCAGTTGTTACAAGAGTAGCAATATTTCTTCAACCTCTGGTATCACCCTACACAACAATTCTAGTACAATTATCACAACTGGGACACAGTAACAGAGAACAACATTACTGTACATGGGTCAGGGTTCAGGAATAGTCCTAACCCTCACACACAAAGAATACTGTTAGTCCTTACCCTCATACAAAACTAGAGCTTTGTCACAGGAGTGGCAGCGGGCCCCGAATGATAGCATGTTTGAAGATGAGGAGCCGATATTGTATTTTTAGTAACGGTGACCTTGACCTTGATCCCACCCACCCCCTATGCAATCCCAAGCGATGTCTTGCTAAAAGGTACATGTATCTATGTATGAAGTTGAATTAGAATAGCTCAATTCGTTCTTGAGTAATTGAGCGGAAACCGTTTTTCTATTTTTTGTAACTATTTTTTGTAACGGCGACCATCCACCCCCTTTGTAATCCCAAGCCAGGTCTCGATATAAGGTATCTATGGATGAAGTTTCATTAAAATATTTCAATTCGTTCTCAAGTTAAAGAGCTGAAACCAAAAGTTGACTCTGCCTGAAAATGAAAAATTAACATAGGTCAATAACTCCAGAATTATGAAGTGCAGAGTAACGGTTCTTGTGCACTGCACTTCTCCTTAATGAGATCTATCCACCTATGAAGTTTCAAGTTAATACCTCTTATAGTCTAAGAGTTATGTTCCAGGCAAGAAAAATTAACAAAGGGCAATAACTCCAGAATTATTAAGTGCAGAGTAACGGTTCTTGTGCATTGCACTTCTCCTCCATGCGATCTATCCACCTATGAAGTTTCAAGCAGTCTGCACAGGCTAATCCAGGACGGCACTTTCCGCCTATGGTGGATTTATGTTTAGAAGAGACTTCCTTGAAACAGAAAATGCCATAAAAGCGGAAAGTGTTGTCCCGGATCAGCCTTTGCAGACTGCAGATGCATCAAGCCTGGTTTTCACATAACGCGCCTCATTTTAAGATAGTTACCTCTAAGAAGGGTGTGATACAGGTTAGCGTCATGTGCAAGTTTGTGTCGGAGGGTGTAGTCATGGTGAACCAGGTTCCTCAGGATGGTCATGCAGGCAGGCAGGTACTGCATGGTGTTGTTCTAAAAACAGCGTCCGTATTCATTAAGTTGCTTAGAAAAACTTAATAACTTTCCTACAAATCATAAAATCCCATAAGTCTTCGTCGTTTCATGTGGAGTTTCAATTTGCATTAACATATCTTATTCTAGTAAAGAGGAAACAGATGTTAATCATTTTACCACATTTCTAACATAAATTATTGATTTTTTAAAGGAAATTTAAATATAATATCTACTGATGTACATGTACTACTTAAGTTACAATATTCCTTAGGAACCCTATGTACATTGGCCCAGGTCTCAAAATAGTCAGGTTCTGCTCTCATATTTAATTGTTCCATTATTCATGATAAGGACTGTATATGCCATCAAATCATTACATTTTCCTTTAATTTCTGATTACAAATAAAGACCTGCATTGGGATTTCACGCAGTCAGGTGTTATATTATGTTAAAGCATTTTAAAATCAGCAAAAATGTAGAGATAAGTACTATATAAACCCGTCAAGCATTTACTATACTCAACCAAAAAAGAAACTTTTGCTAAGTTTTAATGTAGATATTTTTTTAATGTTTGAATAGATTTGAATGAAATCTTCTGTTTATTGTATAAGTTTGTGTTATGAATCTACGGGCATTAACTGGTTGATTTTGCCAAGTAGAACGATTTTACAATAACAAGGTTTTTATGTGTGTACATCTCTTATGTAATCATGAAAATTTGGCATGTACATTACGAAAGTTTCTTTTTATTTATGTGTAGTTCATCCCCTCCAAATGGTGAAGTACATTTTTACCTAAATTAAAGCAAAAATATGACAATAGCTGCAACCGCAAAAGCTGTACCGTATTAGAGTCCCCATCCTTCATGATTCCCAGCTGCAGATGTTCTAGAATCTTCTCTACACCTCCATCTTTATTGAACGCTGCATGCAGGGCAGGATCTGGGCAATAGTAAGGGATAGAATGCTGATGGTTTCCAATGTTAGTATATACATGTAAGTTTGGAAGTTTATTTCTCTGCTCTCCAAATTTCAGGCAGGTGCAAAATTAAGAACTGGAAAATACTGTTCACAAAATTAATATCAAAACTTCAGATCATATAACTATAATACTACAATTGACATGCAAACATCAGGGATCTTTTTTCTGTTTTGCCGGTCTGAGACCGATTGGTTTTGAAAAAGAGTGATTAAAATGCCTAAATATCGGTCTGACCACTTTTCTTAAATTCCCCAGTCACTATAAAAGTCATGATAATCCCCTATTTCAATACACAACACACATTTTATGGTCCCGATGCCCTGTAGGTGTGAAAACCAGTCGATCAGTGATGCGTGAATGATGCCAGTCGTGTCATTACTGATCGATAATTGGTGTATTTTGCTGCAGCTTATTGATTGTGTTACATAACTGACATGTATCGGTCTCTGATTTTGAGATCAGAGTATACAAGTTTCTTCATGGATAAAATCGTGCAAAGCTACTATAGAGACTGATCATAGCAAATGCTTTTACGAGGGATGTTCAAAAATAACGTAGACTTTTTATATTGTTTACAACTAAACAAAAGTAATTGAATAAAACCTATATAAAAATGAATCGGGATTCAAATGTAACATGTTTAATAAGTAATATTGTGAAATTAATTTGTTATGCGCCTAATCTATGTGATAATATAACCATGGTAATCGTTAAGCGGAGCATGCCATTTATTTGCATTACAACAAGTAAATAGATCGTAAATTCTGTACGAAATAAGTATACTTACTTCAAAAAAGTTTGGTATAATGTAAGACAAACACACATTGACATCATACCAAAAATTGGCTTTATTTTAAGACTGCCTATTAATAAAAACAATATATGATATGAAGGTGATGCACAACGTCAATTAAGAAAAAATGTAATTTTGAGATCAACTCTAAATTCGGGTGGTAATGAAATCGAGTAAAGATATTTGTAAATCATCTATGCAGACATTTGTTTTTATCAAGAAGCCGCAGAGAATACAGTTTTTGAGTAGGGCACGTGTTTTTACATAGTGCAATAGAATTTTTAGATGGCATTGTAAGCATTGAGACATGAATGGATGAGGAAAAAAAGACGCGACGATGACGACGTCAATCAGCTTAAATTAGCTTGATCAGCACGGACAGTCAATGGTCAGGTAGCTAAGCGAATGTCTCCCTTGGTTTATTTCTCCATGATTAATGCATGTTGATTAGTAAGCAATAAGAAAAACATGTCAATGACAAATTACATCGTTATTTTAATTGTCAGTGTACATGCATATTTAAAATAAGACGTATATATTATTTTATTTTAAATATTTCTAACAGGTATTTCCTTTCTTGATTCAGTAAAATGATGTATGCATATGGTAACATTATACACGTTTATGTGCTAAATGTGTAATGTAATCAGACATATTAAAAATGCAGAATGTTTTAAAATGTATTTTATGTATTGGTATTCAAAATGCCATAAAGCGCCCTGAACAAGTGTATGCGAGACTAGTTATCATATTGCCTCAAGACCATGATGAGAAAGGCCTCTTTACGGAGATTTTAACACAAGAATCCTTGATAAGATAGTGTAATTAAAATATCTGAAAATATTGAATAAAAGTGAAATAATAATATTGAAACAAGACCATTTCTTTCGCACCAAATCTTCCCTTAAGTATATGTCGTTAACGACGTCATTAAATTCCAATTGACGTGCATCGGGTTGCCTATAGTGACTAATTTTAAATGCCTGCCATTTTTTACAGAGAAGAGTAAATCGCTGAAATTTTGTAAATTGATGCAATATATATTCCAGTTTATTTTAATGTACATATTTTTTATGAAATAATTATGTTTATAAATATGAAAATAATCTACATTATTTTTGATCATCCCTCGTAATCCTAGTGGAAAACGTGCATTTGCTGCATATGTACTGTTCTGCCTATAATATGTTATAATGATACAAAATATTCCTAGTGGTATGCAATCTAATTTAAAAAAAGATCGTTTTACAAACATATTGCAATACAAATAGTGTGTATTTTTTTTGGTTTAAAGAAGCTTATGACGTCATGACTATTGTAGTTAAATTCAATCAGTACAAAGTGAACATATTTTCGGACCTGCCTTATTTTCGGATACACATAGTTCGGACCTCATGACGGATTGGCTTTACAAAAAAATATGATCCCTGGCAAACATATCTGGTATGAAAACAAAGTGATATTGAGGAACGCTTTTATTTGAGAGACAAAGAACATCTAGCATGTAACCCTGGCATATCATATGCTTTCAATACTGTAAAGTCATCGTTTTTAGCAATGTCTTAATTCTGTGCATTCTTTAAAACTTGGCTTATTCACGCGGTTTAAATTTGTACATTTTTCAATTTTTTCTTTATTATTCTAATTATCAATCAAAAAGGAAGTTTACTAGTGGTCTTAATTCACGCTTTGTTTGGACCACGAAATACACAAAAATTATGTAAGAGAATAAGAATACTGTTGCCAAATGTGTGTGTATGCTGTTAAAAGTCACACATATACACAATATATACATTTCTGACCTTCCATTTTTCAAAACTTAACAGAAAAGTAACCCACTATTTAAATTTAATAAAGTTTCAAAAATGTACCCAATGTAGGATTGATGGTGAATTCATGCCTAACAACTCACCTTGAAGAATAATAGCCAGCTGGTCAGCTGCAGATTTCTTGACACTGGGGTCCGTAGACAAAGTTGTGAAAATCTCATACACTTTACGGAGGCCATCCACCTAGGCAAAATAATTAAGAAGTTTATATAGTATAATTCCAGGTCCTTTTCTTATTGCTTATCATACATATAACCATTTATAGATACTAAAAACAAGGTTTGTAAGAGAACAGCGCACTCAACTATTCGAATTATTTCAGTTGGTGCATTTGTCTGTGGAAAGGGGACAATGAGGAAAGCTACACCTATTCTTTGGATAGCTGAGCTAGAAACCAACAACATGTCACTTTTAATGTGGTGAAACAAGCCCAAAACATTCTGTTTACTAGTAGCCTGACTCTCATCTACTCATTAACTGCCATAGGAGACATGGGCGATTTCATTATTTTCTAGTTAACAAACACATGTCGTTCAAAAATAATACCTCAAAGACTTAAGGCTTGCCCAAGCCAAAAATGTTCTACAGGCAAATTAACTGTGCTACCTTGAAATCCAACTCTTTCTGGGAATACTTAAGTGTTTCATGAGAAAGAGTTGTAGAGTCATTTTCTTTAGCATAATGTTCAGATTATACATATTGCTATGTATGAATATTTAGGGCAGCGAAGGAGGTTCAATGAACACGAGACATCACGTCTATATAACAATTTTATATACGCACCGGTTCATAGGTTACAGAACACCAACTATTCTACATGACACATACCTCCACCCTTAAGAAAAACTTTGATAATATGACAGAAAGTTAAGTCTAAATCTTAAGTTAAACCCTTACAATGTTTATCAAAGCTAGAATTACAAAATTCTTTGGAAAATAACTTAAGTGTTCACAGTGTTTCATGAAATGTATGTGAAAGTTTTTCAAACGTTCTTGTTGAAAATAATGTCTTCGTCACTTTACATCAGAGGGTACTATTCACTTGTTAAACAGTCTCATACCAATTACTTTTATCAGAACAATGACTAGTTCTGCTGACCACCAAGGGATTATTATGCCCTCACACACACAAGTGGTCAGCTCACAGATCTAATTTCTCTGGTTTCTTCCGAATTCTCTTTGTATCGACGACTTGTCGGAACATCTGGAGCTCTTTTCGGAGATGGTGTTGCTACTGTCTCTGGTACAGGCTGAGGAGGTGTAGCCTGTTGGTCTGCACTGGTGACAGTTGCTGGATTCCTGCACTCCACCGATTCGGTAACTGGCGTAGTTCTACCGAATACTGGATTGATCGGACGTGGAGCTGGGACATTGCCGGATGACGCACAAATTTGGTCTGTATGCCTGCGCCACATCACACCAGGTGCAATCTCAACCTGATATGACACAGGACCGGATTTCGCGTGGACAACACCTGATAACCACTTATCGTGTCCATCACGATAATCACGTACTGCTACACTTTCGCTGACATCGAAATGACGATCACGTGTTGAACGTACCATCTTAGACTGTTCTTCTTGAACACGCTTCTTGAGACACGGACGAACTTTGTCTAGGCGCGTAGTTAAGGAGCGTCCCAGAAACAGTTTTGCTGGCGATTCTTTGGTCGTAGCATGTTCTGCATTGCGGTATTGCAGTAAGGATTTAGAAACTTTGGTTTGGATTGTTCCGGAATCACTTTTGGCTGCTTTCAATGCTTGTTTGAGTGTCTGTACAAACTTTTCAGCCAATCCGTTGGTACGTGGATGATACGGAGCGCTGCGGATATGCTTCACTCCATTCATTTTCAGGAAATGTTTGAATTCCTCACTCGCAAATTGTGGACCATTATCGCTGACCAGTTCATCACACACGCCACAATCTGCAAATACAGCTCGAATCACTTCGATGGTATGCGACGCCGTAGTTTTCTTCATCACCTTCGCAATTGGCCATTTTGAGTATGCGTCGACCATGACCAAGTACATGTAACCCTGGAATGGTCCAGCAAAATCGACATTCACTCTACTCCATGGCTTCTTCGGAAACTCCCATGGATGTATTGGAGCTTCTGGCGGGCTAGGTTTGTTGGCCATACATCCAGAGCAACTCTTGGTCAATTCCTCTAAATCAGTGTCAAGATGTGGCCACCAAACGTAGCTTCTCGCCAATGACTTCATCTTCACGATGCCTATAAGCACTTGTTTCTGCAAGGTTTCCGGCACAACTACTCTTGAGCCCCACATCAAACAACCTTGATGGTGACAAATCACGGTGTCTGTTCAAATACGGTTTCAGTTCCGCGCTTGAAGTGTCAATACCTTTGAAGCCTGTCGCTACTACTTCATACACTTTCGACAATACAGAGTCATTTCTTGTAGCACTTGCGATCTGCTTACAGGTTACTGGCAAATTGTCAATGAGTGAATTCAGGTACACCTCAGTTGCATCAAGATGCATTACTTCTGTTTCTTTCAGCGGTACTCTTGCGAGACAGTCACAGTTTCCGTGTGCTTTTGTATTCTTATATTGTATCTCGTACACATATCCCGCGAGAAACAACGAATATTTTTGAAGTCTAGCACCTGTTGTAGAGCTGAGTCCTTTTTTCGGATTTAGGATGGACAGGAGCGGCTTGTGATCCGTGATCAGCGTAAACTTGTTCCCATACAGGTACGTGTTGAATTTCTTCACGCCCCATACGAGAGCTGTAGCCTCTTTGTCGATCTGGCTATAGTTCTTCTCAGCATCATTCAAACTTCTTGACGCATAAGCTATGGGTCTTTCCGAGCCATCTGGAAGTTTGTGACTCAGAACTGCACCGAGCCCGTAAGAACTTGCATCACACGCTAACAACAGTGGTAATGAGGGATTATAGTTCATCAATACCAAATCAGATGTGATCATGTCTTTCACAGTTTCCACTGCCTTTTCACACTCTTTGGTCCAATTCCATTTCACATCTTTTCTTAACAACTGATGCAGAGGGTACAAAACTTCTGACAGATTCTTCAAAAAACGGTTGTAATACTGCACCAGCCCTAGAAATGACCTAAGCTGAGAAACATTCTCAATCTTAGCGTTGAGCACTGCTCTTATTTTCTCTTCTGTCTTGTGCAGTCCATTCTCATAAACTTCATGTCCACAAAACTCGAGTTTGTCCTTGAAAAACTCACATTTATCAGGGTTAACTCTCAGGTTGTACTCTTCAAGGCGTTGAAGCACCCTTTCTAAGTTTTCCAAATGAGCCTCATCGGTGTCGCCTGTGATGATCATGTCGTCAAGTATAATGCTCACTCCTGGCACACCACACATGATTTGCTCTATTGTTCTCTGGAATATAGCCGGAGCTGAGGCCACACCAAACACTAGCCTATTGTACCTGAACAGGCCCTTATGTGTTGTAATAGTAAGTAACTTTTTACTTACATCGTCTACTTCGATCTGTAGATAAGCGTTTTAAGGTCTAGCTTGGAGAATTTCTTTTTTTCCACCTAATGTACCGAAAATTTCTTCTATCTTTGGAAGTGGGTAGAAGTTGAAGTCAAGTACAGGATTTAAGGTGACTTTAAAATCTCCGCAAATTCTGATCTCATCTTTTTTCGATTTAGGAACTGGAACTATCGGCGTTCCCCAATCACTGTGCGTAACCTTCTCAAGCACCCCGTCGGCCACCAACTTTTCAAGCTCCTTTTCAATCTTTGGCTTCATCGCGAACGGGACATTTCTTGCTTTCACAAACTTTGGTTCTGCACCTTCTTTCAACTTCAGATGAGCTTTTACCCCTTTCACTGTACCTAGATCTTTACTAAAAACAGTTTTGTATTTAGATTTCAATTCTTCGGCTTTTCCCTTTTCTATCTGCAGTGCCTTAATATTTGACCAGTCTAAACTAACACTGATAACCATTCGCGTCCCAACAACGGTCTATTTCCGTTTTCGACAATGTACATGTCTAATACTTTGGTCTGGCCACCATGTTCAACTTTGCACTTCATTACCCCTTCAGGTCTAATTTCCTCTCCACTATATGTTTTTAACTTCAAAGTAGTCGGCAGTAGTCGCTTTCTGGGATATAATTTACTGAAGTCAGATTTTGACATCACTGAAACACCTGAACCTGTGTCGAGTTCCATCTTCAATGGTTTTCCATTGACTTTTGTTGTCACCCAGATACTGTCAGATCTACTTTTAACAGATTCTGTTGTTTTGGATTTGGTTTCGGTTTCCATGCTGAACAGGCATTCTTCCTCACTGCTTGTATCCTCAATTTGATGAATTTTGTTTTGCTTAGCTGGGCATGCTGGCACAATGTGACCTTTTTTTCTACATGAAAAACAAGTCGCATTCTTGAACTTGCAGTCTACGGAGGCATGGTTTCTTCTGTTACAGTGTTTGCAAGTCCTATGAGAATGACGCGATTGTGACTGTCTTTTATCACTAGGGGGATTCCTCTGACTTTCTGCTTTAGCTGTCTGTTTTGTAAGTTTTCTGTTCTATTTCATTTTGTGTACACTTTCTGTTTGGACTTTACCATGCAGCTCTTGCACGTCTTTGTTTGCACTTTCCATAGCTTGTGCTATCTTCACGGCATTATCATATGTTAGATCACGTTCAGTCAACAGTTTCTTTTGAATTGTGTCATTCTTCAAGCCACATACAAATCTGTCTCTCAAAGAGTCATTCAAATTTGCTCCAAAACTACAGTGTTCTGCTAATTTTCTCAAACTAACATTGAAATCTTTCACAGACTCATCTGCCTTCTGATCTCTCTTGTAAAACCTAAAACGTTCTGCAATAACTAAGGGCTTGGGACTAAAGTGTTCAGACAACAAAGTGCAGAGTTGGTCAAACGATTTGTCCTTTGGCAAATCTGGTCCAGCAAGGTCTCTGAGTATTTGGTAAGTTTTCGGACCTATCAAAGCTAAAAGGGCAGGGACTTTCTTGTCATTAGCTACATCAATCGCCAAAAAGTATTGGTCGAGTTTCTCCTTGTAGCAAGTCCACGATTCCGATTCGTCAAAAACATCTATTTTCCCGATTGCGAACGCCATCTTGGACGACTGTGCGAGGGACGAATATGCGGTGACAAATTCGGACAATCAGAACAAACCGACGTTGAAATTCATCGAGTTAGGGGCTCCCTGTTAATCATCGACGTGGAATTCATCAATTGATGCCAATTTTCTCGTCGCCTATTTGCTATGTATGAATATTTAGGGCAGCGAAGGAGGTTCAATGAACACGAGACATCACGTCTATATAACAATTTTATATACGCACCGGTTCATAGGTTACAGAACACCAACTATTCTACATGACACATATTTAGCCACCCTCTAATTAAAAACAATTGTCAAACAGCAGACCAAACAATGAAATTGCAATGCTACTTACCTGGAAGCCAGATCTTTTACTATATTATAATTACCTTAGTCTTAGAAGACTACCATTCTCTACTTAAGAAGAAATATGCTACTCCATAATAATACTTGTAAGTAAACATAACAACACAACTAACCTGGAAGACAGATCTGCCTAGGTCTTCATCGACAGAGCGAGGCGTGTCTACCACCAACAGGTTTGACAGATGACTGACGTCCAACTCAGAGAATGTCGGCAGTTTACGAGAACTTCCTTCCTCCGTTGAGAGGTACCAGGACAGCCTCTTTAACGCTTCTGATCTCACTCTGATAACATAATATTAATGTTTGAGTGATTACAAATGATATTGTACAGAATTTAAATGTCTGCTTATTTCATTAAATATTCATTAAGGCCAGGGTAACAAAGTCTTAACAAGAACCAAAATATCAACTTGCAAAATGGGACAAGAATTTAACTTCACGAGTACGACTACATTTCAAGACAAAATTATTTTTATCTAGAATACAGCGAGTCGGAGGTGTCGTCTGACATGGCATAACTCAAGTACTATAAGAGCAATCATGCTGAAAACCGAACTCAACTTTCCTTTTATGCCTACTAACACTTCCCTTTAATGTCATAATGATTGCATAAAAAGTTATTGTCTGCACAAACTTAAGGGGAGGCCACCGCTACTGCCGCCAAAGAAACCCCTATATGTCGCCTTTTACACAACTAGATGTGTCACAGACACGGATGCCCCACGAAACATGTTTGGACACAGACAAAGGGCATATAAATTTTATAGTGGAAAAAAGACAAAGGGCCTTAATTCTGCCAAAATTGGTCGCAGCCAAAATTCCTTCCTTTACAATCACCTACAAATTAAGGTTGTTCAGCTGTGAAAGTTTGAACAAAATCTGTCCAGCCATTAAAGAGGAGTTGAGTCCACAAAATTTCATAAAGAATATAAAGTGGATAAAAATGTCAAAGGGCCATAATTCTGCCGAAATTGGTTGCAGCCAAAATTTCTGCCTTTACGACCACCTACACATTAAGATTGTTCAGCTGTGAAAGTTTGAGCAAAATCCGCCCAGTCGTTGAAGAGGAGTTGAGTCCACAAAATTTTGCGATGTATGGACGGACATATGGACGGACAAGTGCTATGCTTAATGCCTCCCACTTTGTAGGGGCATAAAAACATGTGTAAAATGTGTACAAGTGTAACATCAAATCTTAAAACAGCATTACCACTTACAAAACACGTGTAAAATGTGTACAAGTGTAACGTCAAATCTTACAACAGCATTACCACTAACAAAACATGTGTAAAATGTGTACAAGTGTAACATCAAATCTTACAACAGCATTACCTTTTACAAAACATGTAAAAATGTGTACAAGTGTAACATCAAATCTTACAACAGCCTTACCACTTACAAAACATGTGTAAAATGTGTACAAGTGTAATATCAAATTTTACAACAGCATTACCACTTACAAAACATGTGTAAAATCTGTACAAGTGTAACATCAAATCTTACAACAGCATTACCTTTACAAAACATGTAAAAATGTGTACAAGTGTAACATCAAATGTTACAACAGCCTTACCACTTACAAAACATGTGTAAAATGTGTACAAGTGTAACAGCAAATCTTACAACAGCATTGCCACTTACAAAACATGTGTAAAATGTGTTTAAGTGTTACATCAAATCTTAAAACAGCATTACCACTTACAAAATCGGAAAAAAGTCAGAAACTTTCTAGACTAACTTGATGTCTGATGACAGCATGCATCTGAGAGTCCCTCGGAGCTTCTCTGCCCTGGTCAGTTCCCCTGGCTGGCTGCTGGAGTTAGTGTCCAGCATGGACAGGATTGAGGTGCCCAGCACCGTGTTCAGACTGGCGTAGGACTGGGGGGGAAAGGTAATACATGCAAACAATGGTACCATTTGTGGAAACGTAGAGGACTCTATCAAAAAGTAAAGAAACATGAGACAAACATGATAATTAAAAGACAAAATACTGAATAAAAGAATTACTAATAATATTCTGGGCATTACAATTCTTTTCTCTGGAAACAGTTGACCTTTATTTATGAGTGGACACACTGAAAAATAGATTTTTTTACCAAAAAATATTTTGACAGCTTTTGAGTTACCATGAATACAAGTGTAGATATTTGCAAGGTAGATAAAACTGTCTTTTTGCTCATTTATCTGATTAAAAACAGTTGAACTTAATCACTCACAGGAAATGCTTCAAAATGGGCAAACCCAATACAGTTGGATGCATCCTAAACACTGCCAAATGACCTGCAAATGTCAACAAAAGTACAGGGCAAATGATTCTTAATTGTTCAACCATATCAGGCCCTACCTGTAGAATGGGCAGCCCCCTCATGAGTTCCTTCATCAAAGCCTGCCACATGTCCCCCGGCATCAGCAACTGACTCTTCAGTAAGTGGGTAACTAGGTCAGAGGCCACACCCGAAACCTGAAACCAGCATCACCATGGTTACCAGGGAGTTACAATCCAGCGTTTTTCCTCACTACTTTGGGAATGGTACCGGTTAAATTGGAAAATTAGCGTCCTTTTCAACAAATTTTATCACTTTCATCAAAAACTGCCAAAAAGGATGTAAAAACAATAAGTTAAAATAAACAACCTCTAAAACAACTATTTGATTCTTTCACTTGTATTTATTCTTTGGAGGCGTTAAAAGTAAAATTGTTACAAGAACACCATCAATCTTTTCTGGATTTTTTAGTTTGTTCAGAGATTTAGGAATTTTTCAACTTAAAATTGGGTAAAATGGTATGTAAATCTGATTCGGAATGGTTCCGTTTTCCGGTACCAAATTTACAAAGAGGAAAAACGCTGCAATCGTGTGTCAAGGTTTTCATCATTGTCATGGAGAAAACAAAATTTTTCCAAAGTTTTGGCATTTAAAAACATCTGGCTGAATAATTAGATGTAAAATGCTAATATTTCCAACCATTTGATTAATAGTACTTTTAAATTTAAATACAATATAAATAATGATATAATACATCTAGACATTTTGTTCTTTAAGACAAAATAAGGGCATGTAAATATGTATAAAACTTGTTTCATTTCCTAGTAACAAATGTTGTTTAACAATAAATGAAGTTGCACACTACTTTGCTCCATTAAAGACATATCAATTAGCAATTGCATAGAAAATATTTGTTGGTTTCGGTAGAATATCGATTTTAATTCACGAGTGATCATATAAATTTATATTTTATCTTCATTTCCCTATAAACCATCGGAAAGCATAAAAATTAAAAGTAACCCCAACCATACCTTTTGCACTCCTGCGGTATAAAATCCTACATGATATTCATTTCAACTCTAAGTACCTTAGCATCTTTGTCAGCCAATCCGAACACCATAATCTCGTAGAGGATGTCTGAGTTAATCAGGAACTTTGCTTTCTCACTGCATGTTGCTCCTGGTTCACATGCCTTCATCACACTCAAATTACTCTGAAAAAAACTAGATGTGTCACAGACACAGTTGCCCCCATGACGCATGTTTGGACACCGACAAACGGCGTGTCGCAAACACTAATTTTTGCCTTCACAAATTTATTGTCATATACATTCTTATGTGGAAAAAAGACAATAGGTTATAATTCTGCTAAAGTTGGTCGCAGCCAAAATTCCTTCCTTTACGATCACCTACACATTAGGTTTAAGTGAAAGTTTGAGCGTAATCCGTCCAGCCGTTTAAGAGGAGTTGAGTCCACAAAATTTCATAAAGAATATATAGTGGAAAAAATGTCAGAGGGCCATTATTCTGCCAAAATTGGTCGCAGCCAAAATTCCTTCCTTTATCACCTATACATTAAGGTTGTTCAGCTGTGAAAGTCTGAGCGAAATCTGCCCACCCATTAAAGAGGAGTCGAGTCCACAAAAGTTCATGAAGTATACATAACGGAAAAAATTAGGGATGGCATCAAATACCAAAATCTGTCTTTGAATATTCGTATATATTCATATTAACTAAATTAAGCTTTGTAACCTATTCGACATTATGTAAATAATGTGTACAGAGTTTAAGTACAATTATTGCCGCATCTTCATTAACAAACTAGAATATTATATTAATGCATAAATGGCGTTAAGCATAAACTACAAAAGTCCCATGTTAAGTGTTGTTTTTTAATTAAGAATATTTGCAATAATAAACAATGCACATTTCTTATCAAGTTAGAAACGTGTCGATAAGCATATATATGGCGTTAAGCATAAACTACAAAAGTCCCATGTTAAGTGTTGTTTTTTAATTAAGAATATTTGCAATAATAAACAATGCACATTTCTTATCAAGTTAGAAACGTGTCGATAAGCATATATGTTTTTTTCGGCAAATTTGAGCAGCATTTCTCAGCTATAATGACTGCTAAATATGTGATCGCATTTATTGTTTAATTAATCTTTTCACAGGTTCAATTTCCTGTTAAATGTTATGGCTTCATATTGTCCGATGTTACTGGCGACTAGGTGATGACCATTGACACGGACCCGTATATTCCATATTTTTGTCTGACACTTGACACGGGACTATAATCTATTGAAAAGACAGTGTTATGTATCTACTGGTGAAGTATTGCTTTAACGTTGAAAGAAAACTACTTTCTACAATCTGCGAATATTCGAATGGCGTTTTAATTATTCGAATAACAATCATTCAATCAAATATTCAAATAGTTTTGCCATCCCTAAAAAATATGGTAAAGGGCCATAATTCTGCCAAAATTGGTCACAGCAAAAATTCCTTACTGTACGATCACTTACACATTAACGTTGTTCAGCTATGAAAGTTTGTGCGAAATTCGCCCAGCCGTTAAAGAGGAGTTGAGTCCACAAAATTTCATGAAGTATATATAGGGGAAAAAATGTCTAAGGGCCATAATTCTGCCAAAATTGGTCACAGCCAAAATTCCTTCCTTTACGATCACCTACACATTAACGTTGTTCAGCTGTGGAAGTTTGAGCGAAATCCTACCAGCCATTAAAGAGGAGTTGAATCCACAAAATTTCATGAACTTCAAGTACATATAGTGGAAAAAATGTCAAAGGGCCATAATTCTGCCAAAATTGATCGCAGCCAAATGTCCTTCCTTTAGGATCACCTACACATTAAGGTTGTTCAGCTGTGAAAGTTCGAGCGAAATCCACCCAGCCGTTAAAGAGGACTTGAGTCAACAAAAGTTTATGAAGTATATATAGTGAAAAAATGTCAAAGGGCCATACTTTCTTAAAGAGGAGTTGAGTCCACACTTTTTGTGGGCATAAAAAATAAACACACAAGTCATAGATTATAGACTTCTTTTCGATTTTTGCAGTGTTTACTGTTAAGCCAGCTGTCTGCTGATAGTCTATTTAACCGCTTAACTTCTGCAGAAGAACCTTTGTGACAATTCCATAGACTTGAGTGTCTTGGCCATTAAAACTGTTCTGCAACCCAAATTTGATCTAACCTTAATTTAAAGATGAGAAAATTCTGAGATTTTCGGATAAAAATCATCAAGAAAAAAGTTCATGTTCAAGTTTCAAGTTATTATTAAATTCACATTAGATTTAAAACATTGTCAAATTAATTTTGACATCAAATTTGTGACAGACCAGGATATTATGGGAGAAAGAGAAAAGTTCCAACACATTATGCCATAACTTTCAATTACGCTGTGTACCCATCCAATTTGTGGGCAATAAAATCAAGGAATTTAATTTGATTTATGCAGAGTATTGTCTATTTTCAGTCCTTGAAGAGAAAATTTAGAGAAAAAGCCAACAACCAAAGATTCTATCATAAAACTAAAGGCTACATTTTTCTTTTTAGTTTTTGATAATGCTTACAAAAAGAGTAACAATCAATTTTTAACATGGAAAACATAGAAGCATGAAGTGAAATGTGAACATAAAGTTTATATCTCTGTTACCTTGACAACCTGAAGCACGTTGGTATAGCTGCTGAGGCGTATTTTGTCCACGGGGTGGGATAGGAGCTGCAGTACCAACTTCCTGTAGCGAGTCTTTTGCATCTCGTAGTGCTGGGATCGGGCACAACTGAACAGAAGCAAATATGAAGGTAACAGTAACATGAAAAGAAAGATCGGATTTACTCAGTTAATACAACCTGTTTTTATTACCAACAAACAGATTTCTTCACTTGATATCTATCATTTCCCAATTCTACTAAACTATTTCGAAGAAGAAAATAAGTTGAAATAATATTTAAACGTAAAAGAGACAATAAATAAAAACAATCATTTTAACATACTGATGGATGCTCCCCAATGCGCTTTGTCAAGCAATATAAATGCAATGAGAAGGGCAGAGATAGTAAAATGAATAAAAATCACTAGAACTGCAAGACCAAATCTGACGTGAAAACTGTCTGTGAGGATACCACAATAATACCATATGAACATGTAGTAGAATTGCAAAATAAAATGAAAACAAAATAAAATAAATAAATGTGATGGATCGTTTCTGTAATAGCGATATGGTTATTTCAATTCCTAGTTATTTAGTTTTCCATCAAGCATCTTTGAATTCATATAGCAGTTCCTAAGAAATAGATATGACACAATTGACATCTTCAACTCCCATAACTCCTAGAAAAATGACTGAAGCGGAACGTCCTGGTAATATGCATACCTTCTCTTGGCAACGATGTTTCCAATAAACTTTTATTGAAATCTGGCCAATAGTTGCTAAGAAAAAGCCCAAACAAGAATTGTGCACTATAAACTAATTTCAAAAATCTTCAAAGTACCATAAGTCTAAGAAAAATCACTGAAGTGAAACATCCTGGTCATATGCACAACTCCTCTTGGTAATGAAGAGTATAAAGCTTCAATGAAATCTGTCCAGTAGTTGCCGAGAAAAAGCCCGGAGAAGAATTGTGCACTATATACTAATTTTAGAAATCTTCAAAGTCCATAACTCCGAGAAAAATTAATGAAGCGGAACATCCTGGTTATATGCACACCTCCTCTTGGTAATGACGCTTCCCATAATGTTTCGTTGAATTCCAGCCAGTAACTGCTGAGAAAAAGCCTAGACAAGAAAGTAAAGATTTGAGCACTATATACTAATTTCAGAAATCTTAAAACTCCCAAAACTCTGAGAAAAATCATTGAAGCGGAACGTACTTGTAATTTGCACACCTCCTCTTGGCAATGAAGCTTCCCATAAAGTTTTCTTGAATTTTGGCCAGTAGTTGATGAGAAATAGCCCAGACAAGAAAGTCAAGAATTGTTCACTTAACTTCACTATATACATATTTCAGAAATCGTCAAAGTCCCAAAACTCTAAGAAAACTCAATGAAGCGGAACATCCCGGTAATATGTACACCTCCTCTTGGTAATGAAGCTTCCCATAAAGTTTCGTTGAATTTCGGCTATTACCGTATTACCCTATGTATTGGGACACGTAAAAATAAATACAATTTTTCTTGTCCCAACATAAAGGGTCATACAAAAAATAATTCCCTAAAATGTGTCCCAAAATATAGGGTAATATTCGACCTAATGTATTTTCACACACACCGATTGTCGGTATGCCGCGTGCTTAACTGAGTGGAGCGTGTCAATTAAGAACACCTGGTAGTATAGCGTGTTAGTACACAGAGTTTGCACCACGGGTCAATTAAACAGGCCCTAGACGTGTTTGTTTAGCGATAAGAACGCCGCATGTGGCACACTATTTGGCTTCATGAGAGACTCGACAATTATCACATACTACCGGGTAGTTACCCTAATACTGTTCCCCTAGCAGAGCTTATTGCCTGAGAAATCGAGCGCATGTCAACATAAGACTACCGGTATATCTGAGAAAGTGATGTGTTGAATGGTTGAGTGCATGGTGTATACTTTGCCCGAGAAAGTGATGCGCTGCATGAAATTATCTGACGCTTTGTTGAATAATTATTTTTTTCCATTATTACACTATGACAATTTTATAGTTTGCTATAAGAAGTTCAATAAATTATTTAATATTAATATCATCTTATGCACATGACGTAATACATGCATTAACATTTTGAAAACGGTAGTCTTTGTAGTTTTTATTATATACCAGGGGTACACTCTTATTTGCAGCATATCTATTGCAATATACGGTATAATCGGTCGCTATGCAACAGATGTACAGTAGATCTATACTACTCTGATCATATTGAAATCGAGAGATTTTTATTTTAAACTGACAATTTATCATTATATTTTTGTGTCCCAATATTTAGGGACAAGAAAAAATTCAAATTTCAAAAGTGTCCCAATATTAAGGGACTCAAAAAATAATTATTTTTCCGAAAAATAGGGGGGTCCCAATATTTAGGGTGTCCCAATACATTGGGTAAATACGGTAGTTGCTGAGAAATAGCCCCGACAAGAATATGGGACAGAAGGACAGACGGACGGACGGACAAGGCGGCGACTATATGCTCTGCCGAAATTTTTCCGGGAGCATAATAATTCCACTTATGAAGTTTCCACGTATTCTTAAAAACCAAACACCATACAATAACAGTTCCACCAACCAACATAGAACAACAACAATGTTGCTAATGAAAGACAAACAGACAAAAGTTACATAGTACACACAATTGCTTGAAACACATCCACATATAAACATTAACTGTTAGTCTAGGTTTCTTTAATCAAAGTTTGAAAAACACTAGGTTTGCCATAAGAAGTCCACATGGCCCTAAATCGCTCACCTGAGTATTAAGATCTGTGACTTGCAGTTTCAGAGGAGAAGATTGTTAAAGTCATTTTGCTATTTAAGTCTATAAAAACCAGGATTGGCACGAATCACCCGCCCCTGGGTTTGCCCAGCGAGTTTTACCTGTTTTTTCCCGCTCCGGTCAATACTCTGAAAGTGGGCAATACTGGGCAATACCTGGCAATACTATTTTTTCTTCAGCTAATATGCTGTTTTATTTTTTTTATAAATCTAAATGCTCAGTTAACTGATGTCATAAAGAAAATAACTTATTTTTAGTTTTGCAGATCCAATATATGCATAGTTAGTACTGTAACAGTATTTTTTAAGGGCCCACACATATCCGCTGGTTCATTCGATCATTTTTCAATGGCAATGCTTATCATGAAATATTTTCTATGTTGTTTGTGAAATGATTTGGCTTGATAATGAAATATGTCTACACTTATCCATCCTTCTTTATTTCTTGCATTGAAATGTTCTTTTGTTATCAATAAAATATAGGGAGGCCTTCTCTGGATAAAAATACCAGCCCCGGTCAATATTATTATAATCTGATATTGGGCAATACTGGGGATTACTGGACAAACCACTTTTATCTTCTATTTTCATTACTTACTTTCATTTTTTAAACGTTCCATGAACTTTAACATTAATGATAAATATAAAAGAAAATAACATCAGATACAAATAACATTTATATTTCCCCTTTCAAAAATGACAAAAATAATGAACAAATACCATAAACATTTTAATAATAATATATTCATGGAACTTAGAATAGGTTTAATGTTTATTCAAGGGGTCCAGTTTACTTGTTTGTTGAGCAATTGCATCTGCCAATTTAATTGCTGTTTGTGTTTGTTTAAGTTGGTGTACATATTGTGGGTGGGTCATAAATGATACCAAAATATTGGGTCATCAATGTACAGCATGGGGCTGCAAAAGGGTCTAGTTGCAACATGACATCGACTAAAATATTTTATAACATAAAAATATGTTAGAATTGTCAGATTTTTCTTATACATTTCCTCTTTTTTCCTTCATAAACATAATTCTGTTACATATCCAACTATATACAGAGAAAAATATAATGAACGTGAGTAAAAACACAGATGCCAAGTAATACTCAGTATTGTCCAGACTGACCAAAACATCCAAGTTAAATTTTGTGAAAAAGAAAATAAATCAATAGGTTTTCTACATGAAATAGAAATAAACAATGTAACTTACAGTATATAATTGTTAATAGATATGTGTTTATATGTAGAAACTCATTATCATTATGCAAACATAATTGTGCAATATATGTTTTCCACAGTATTGCCCACTGGTGCCCACTAAAACCCAATAAACTGGGTTTTTCCCAGTGTTAACCGCCCGGGCCGGTCAATACTATAAAACCCGGGTTTTATGCCAACCCTGAAGAAAACCATGTGATGCCTGGACTAGAGGATGTCATATATCAAAATGAAAGCTCTAAGCCTTGTGGTTTCAGAGGAGAAGATTTTTCAAGTTTTCACTTTTTAAATCTATTTTAAGCTGTTGTGATTTAGGAGATGTTGTTGACGCACGATGCTCGACGGACAAAAGGCAGTTACAAAAGCTCACCATGAGCACTTTTTGCTCAGGTGAGCTAAAAACACAAATGGATAAAAGTACCAATAAACAAAAACTAAAAAAATAACTTATAAATGAATTTTAATGTTTTACTTACACTCCAGAACAATTTAGTTACTGGCTAGCGACCCATTTTCGCCCGGAAATGGAGGGGTTTTGCGTCTTAGACGCGTCTTACTAAACAGTTTGTAATGAAACTAGGCACAAGCAATATTAGGCACCTAAGACAATAAACAATAACATTTTTTTCAAAATCAAGTCACACAGATCGAATTATATCACACGCGAAAAACACCTATAATTGAATGAATAATTATTAACAACTGTACCAATTATTCGCCCACCTTTAAAACACGTGTTATTTTCAAAAGCGAATTTTAAAATATTTTGCGTAATATTATTTCATTTTAGAAAAGCTTTTGTGAGATAATTTCATGTTCAAATGTGCACACAATCACTTCGTAACACACCTAAACATGCTCAACACTGAGGCAGTGTACACTTGTCATGATAATCAACCACATATATTGATTAACAAACTGCTTATTTTTCTATTTCAAGGATGATACACCATTATAAAACACATCATTTCTGTTAACGTTTCACTTCTGAAGAATATGCTAACCTACATCCGTAAGCCACACTTACAAAATATAATTAGCAACAATTGAGGCCTGAACAGGGGTACTGAAGTGTTTGTGCAAGTATCATTTTATTTTTACACTTAATAATTCAAATACATTTAGTTAAAACTGGAAGGGGTCGTTCACAGATCTAGAGTCATTCATGGTTCACTAACAAAACAATCGTCTGGAAGTAAAATGCCTTCTGGAAAAAAGACCCCCCTCCAGCGCCTCAAACAAATGAGCGCGTGTGTGATGACGTCATCCCCCGCGTGCTCCCGACAAGGCCAGTAGTGCACTGTTTGTTTACATGGATATTATCATACGGAATACTTACGGATTCCTGCAATAATCAGCTGAAGTTTAACAAAACAACAAGGCAAATTGACTCCTGTATGGTTTAAAGTATTTGTTTGTGGTTTTGACTGGTTTTCAGTAGTGGGCGAATAATTGGTATGGGCAAAAAATGGGTTGCTAACCAGTACAGTGAATTTAACATTTGATTTTTCTATACACAGGGATTCTTAGAGCTTAAACAAAATAATTCAGCTGTGCAAACCTTCAAAGACAAAACATCTCTTAATTTGCCCATTGCTTAATTAGGAAGAGAAATGTTCTATTAGTTGCTGTATGGACATTTAAATGCATATGTTTCCCTCTAATGTTAAGTGCTACATTTAGTGCTATGATATACCTGGACATTTGTTCTTCATGTCTTCGGAAAATATACATTGAATCATCAGTATAACTCTTAAAAGTCACGAAACATTAACAGATACCAATATGTATTGATCAATTTAACATTTCATTAATGTAAGAATTGCAGTGATTTCATTTAAAGCTTTAAAGAGGTGTGTCGTGGGAAAACCGGGCTTAATGCATGTGCGTAAAGTGTCGTCCTGGATTAGCCTGTGCAGTCCGCACAGGCTAATCCAGGGCGGCACTTTCCGCCTACCGTGGATTTATGTTAAGAAGAGACTACCTTGAAACAGAAAAAAACATAAAAGCGGAAAATGTCGTACCGGACTAGCCTGTGCAATCCAAGCTGACACTTTATGCACATGCATTAAGCCCGGTTTTCCCACGACACGCCAAACATGTTTGCCAAGCAGAACTGGGCCTGTGTTCACCAACCCATTCCTAGACTTAAGACTAAGAATAAAGAATATTTTTGAAACTGTTCTATTCTAAGAAAGCTATTAATTTGAATCTTACTTGGTAATCAACAAAACGAAAAGTTAAGCATTCTTCATGCTGAAAGATTTTTTAATGACATAACCAACATTGGTGCCAAGCATATTTGCAAACGAACAATTATTTTTTCTTTAATCTAAGACATTCTTGATTCTAAATCTAAGAATTGGTTGGTGAATAAGGGCCCTGATGCGGAGTGATGCCAAGTAATTTGTGCTAAAATTTTGTGCAGTCTGCACAGGCTGATCCAGGACGGCACTTTTCCTAAAGTGGATTAATGGTTAGAAGAGACTTCCTTGAAACAGAAAATACCATAAAAGCGGAAAGTGCCATTCTGGATTAGCCTTAGACTGCACAGGCTAATCCGGGACAACACTTTACGCACATGCATTAAGACCGGTTTTCTCACGACGCGACACATACATACGTTAATACATTCTCAATATCCATTTTGGCAAAATTTTATATCAAGTACCAAGTATAATGCTAAGAACGCAGGGACAGGCTTACATATCGGAACACAGCCTCACAGTCTCTGTAATGTAGGCCATGTGTCGGTGATATGGCAGGCTCTCGAAGGCTCCTTCACACAGGGATAATGTGTCCTTGGACAGCCGAGAAGCCTGGAGATCAATGAAGGAAGAACAATTAGACTAAATTTATCATGAATGCGGAAAAGTATTAAACAAAATATGACTCTTGAGCTGTAACGATTCTTTCTATACATCAAACAATCGATTGTGAATGGCCCGATTCGATTGTCGTTACTAAACCGGCCAATTTCAATTTGATTCTGTTTAATATATTTATAGATGATTTGTCATAAAACTATTAATTACAATTATCATCTTATGTATATTTGCCATGTAAATTGATCGCAATTTCCACTGTTCTTTTTTATATTGATATATTTAAGGTACATACGCAAGTCATAAACCAATATAATGACATTAATAATAATAAAATAATATAAATCTTTCCCATATTGCAAGTCATGACTCATGAATACGCAAAAACAATATAAAATGAAAATATAATATACATTATATAGGAAAAAAATGGAAATAGAAATATTCAACTAAATGATGCTTGAAATCAAAAACTAAATGATAATTGAAATAGAAATATTGAACTAAATGATACGTGAAATAGAAAGCGATTCAAATTCAGCCATGGCTGAATCGTTGCAGCTCTAACACTCTTGTCATCTGCAATACCCTTAATATTTTTTGGTTGTCAGTTTAACATTAAATTCAGGGGTGTGAACATCTCATGCCCGACACGTCTGACCCAAGTAATTTTACTATTGGACAAGTAAGCTTTGCCTGTCAAGTTGACCGTGGACAAGTACTATTTATATCCCACGGTGTGTTAAGATATAACAATTAGCAGAATTATTATAGCATTGTAATTTACTTACTTTAACAACAACAAAAATCATGATATATTTATGTCAAATCAACTTATGAGCATCCAGAATAACAACTATATTTTTATTTGGACAAGTGGCATCTGCTTGCGGACAAGTACAAATTTTTGCAGCCAACTTGCCCTTGGACAAGTGAATAGTTGCGATATTGACAGCCAACTTGCCCTTGGACAAGTGAATAGTTGCGATATTGACAGCCAACTTGCCCTTGGACAAGTGAATAGTTGCGATATTGACAGCCAACTTGCCCTTGGACAAGTGAATAGTTGCGATATTGACAGCCAACTTGCCCTTGGACAAGTGAATAGTTGCGATATTGACAGCCAACTTGCCCTTGGACAAGTGAATAGTTGCGATATTGACAGCCAACTTGCCCTTGGACAAGTGAATAGTTGCGATACTGACACACCCGTGTCAAAGATTTTTGGTAACATTAATGGTAAAAGTTTTTTCAATCTTTTTAAATTGAAACAAAATGAATGAAAACATTCGGCATGACTACATGTCTATTATACATTTTAGGGAAAGATCAAGGATCATAAAAAGCACTGGGTACAGCTCAAAAAAAGCTATAGGAGTCATGACTTTCGCAGATGGCCAGATAAGGAACATACCAGTACGTATGTAGTTTATACATGTAAAACCGCAAGAGAAGCACAGAAAATGAGTGTGTATATTTTAACACAAAGTTTAAACTTTCTGCATACACAGGGCAATAAATACAGAATCATTAATGATATTGACCCATTAAAGGCACGAATATGTAGAAATTCTGTATTTAAAACATTTGTATTCTTGAAACATCAACTACTTTATTTTAAGTAACTACATTGCATTATTTTCCTCTATTTAGAAGCAAACCAATGAATTTCAGACTGAAAGTACATTAACCCCCATCCGTACACTTTTTACTGAGTGTATATTTACCCCGATAAATTCTAGTTGGAGTGTACATTAAACCTGTACTTTGTATTTCCATGATTATTTTCTTAGAATTCCTATGCAGAAGAGCCCAAACAGGAATCGGAGGCCACTTAAAAGAGCAGGGTGTAGCCGACATTTATTTTTGAATCCATATATCGTCCCTTGAAAGCCAGTAGGGCTTATCAGCCTTATTTGCAAATATAATGATAGGACCTTTTGGCTTTCACAGGACGATATATCCTAACCGATACAATACTGATAATGACGATTATTGCTTTCAACCAACCTCTTCTTGAGCCAGTGTCATGAATTTACACGTCTTCTGCAATGACTGACATATGGTTGCCGTGGAAACATAGACATTGTAGCGACCTTCATCCAGCTGTTGCAGGTATCCTAGCAACAAGAGCTGAAGGTCAGGGAAAGTGTTGCTAAGGCTCTCATCATAGATGAGGATGTTCATCATGGAAAGAAGGGTCTCCGAGATAATGCCTTGACTCTGCAAACAGGTTACAGAACACAAATGTATCAACAAATATGAAAGTCAGTCTATATACTGGTGCATCTGACATTCAGAGTCAACAGTGTTGAATTCAAAAATTATTGTTTAATTAGAACATTAATCATTTAAATTTTTTCCAGATAATTAATTTCTGAAAATCTGACATATCACAAAAAAGTTGTCGAATATAGGTTACTTTGAAACTAGATTCCGGTATGATAGTCTTATTTTCTTAATAACACTTAAGATCATATACTGACCAATAAAAATGAAAGCTTATATTTGACAACTGTTTTCTTGGACAAAGTTTTAAGTCAAGAGAAAGTCTAATACTATACAAACTTTCGTAATCAAGGGGTCTACTTAATTAACACTCACTGAAAAAAATGCCTGCCACTTTTAAACCTACCTTGTTCACAGGTAACAGGGTCTTTAGGAATCGACACAGCAGCACATGTAGCCCCAGAACACACAGTCGGTGTTGCACAAGGTCCTCAGGGCCCTGATCGGGGCTTCTATCGGGGTTGTAGGGTGCGTTGCAATGGTGATGGGATTTCAACAGGTCAGCTATCACATCAAGGCTTTCAATGAACTTTTCACTCTGGAAGAATACAAAAAGGAACAAACTGTGATAGTGAAAAAAATTGCCCGAAATCATGTTATTAAAATTTACAGTTACTCAGCTGATGTGCAATAAAACAATATAATATTACCGTAATCTTACGAATATAATATGCACTTTTTTACCTGAAAATTTTTATCAGAAAAATGGAGTGCGTATTATACTTGAATGTAAAGTTTACCTGAAAATTTCTATCCAAATATTTACTTAACCCTTTCCCCCATAGGTATGTATAAACCCGACCATATCAATTACTGGATCCATACGACTTTTCCCATCTCCACTGCCCAATAACCTCGTATATTAATGACTTTAATTGTTAAAAGCACATTTTGGCCCAAATTGACGATAAATGTATTAAAGAATTACATAAACACAAACGTTCGCCATTTTTCAGAAGTATCAAGTGCATTTTGGGATATGTTTCTATTTAAAGATATGCTGTAATTGACATCCAATCGGGACGGGGTGTTCCCATTGAACATGCGTAAATCACTTACTGCAATAAGCGCGCATCGGGTAAAGGTCATATTTTAAAAATAGTGACCAATCTAGTAGTGTATTTAAATTTACATGGAATGTAGTTACATCTCCAGACCATTTTCTGAAAATAGGGTGAACGTAGTTATCTGTGTAAATAAACATGCTGCATTCGTCTGTATTTATTTCATCTGATTTACTTATTTCGATTCCTCTATGTTTTTAATGATTCTCACTTTCATTTAAGAAGAAATTATTTGAATAAATCTTGACTTTTTTCTGTTTTCATAAAATTTAGTTTAACAAGATGCCTACGTGATTTAATTGTGTAAGCTACTCTGGCTTGTGTACTGACATACAAAAGCATTATGAACAGACACCTCATTTTTCGATGCGTATTATATTCAGATTTTTATTTTTCCCCAAAAATATTGTTCAAACTTGGGGGTGCGTATTATACATGAGTGCGTACTATATTCGTAAGATTACGGTATACACGTGTGTTTCTTGAGGGTTTTTTTTCCAATAAGAGTGTGCAATTTGTATTTTGCCTGAAAATCTGCCCAAACTCAATGTTATTTAGGGGATGATCAAAATGATTAATTCATTAAATTCTTTATACAATATCTTTTCAGATGATTAATTCATATAATTCTTTATACAATATATTTTTAGCTGTACTTACACATTCTCTGGTGGCCATCGACTGATCCTGCCAGAGGTCAGGGGTAACTATGACAGCCACGATGTCAAGGGTCAGGTTCAAAAGGTAGAACACCTCGTTGGTAAGCGCCTCATCTGGGGCCTCAAGCAGAGGCAGGGCCTTCTCCAGGACAAGGGCACACAACTGGGGCAACGTGACCTGCATGTACTGCAGGGAGGGCGTGTCTTCAAGGTCAATGCCAGGTTCAAGGCCGTCCATTGGGCTGAGGCCTACACTGGAAGCTCTGGAGGTCCTGAAATAGTTCTATTCTAAATAAAATCATGCATTTCATGTCAAAACAACTTCATGTGTACGTAGAGATTTACTGAGTGGTTTCTTTTTTTATTGACATTATTATGAAATTACTCTTTTAGTAAGGTGTGTAAAACATGGTAATTATCATCTTAACATTTAAATCCAGATAAAGTGGATTAACAAAACATCAAATGCTTTTTACCATTGATTGTGCTTTCAAAATAACAAAGCATTCAGATGTTTCTATGGTGACACAATGTGACATCTTTGAATGCATGTATTCTTCAGCAAGGGAAACAATGACAGTAAACAGTTATAAAACATATCTATAAAAAAAATCTGACTTGCCTAGGACATTAGAAAAACACCAAAGAAAGCCTAACCCAGTTGAAGAAGCAGATGTATCCCCATCCCTTCCATCCCCACGGGGGCGTGGATCAGTCCAGCCAATCACTGAAGGCCTTCCATCACCAGTTCCGTTCTGATTGGCCGAGGAGGAGCTACTGGGTGTGGAGAATGGGGAAGGTGTTGTACTGAAATCTGTAATTGACATTATTGGTAACTATAATAGGATAACCTTTAACATTGGTTCAACATTGGTTAATGTTTATTTCCAACTCCTGCACAAACAACAAAATATTTATTTGTAAAACCACAACAGCTTACTCAAAGCAACACATTTGGGCATCTATAGAACAATAGCAGTTGGTTGTTTGTGTAATTCAGAAGGAAAAACATATTTCCCTTGTTTCACAGTGAACATGTGGTTCACATAATTTAAATTTTATAATAACATTTGACATAAATCAACTTTGGGAATGCAGTTTGAGCTTCTTTATTATCTCTCCAAATACAAATAGCCAGAGATCGTTGGGAAGGTATTTAATTTTCTGTACATGATATATTAAACTATGCATACCTGCTTAAAGATATCATTTATCAATTACGATTGAATCAGTTATCCAAATTCCGGGAAATTAATGGAAGAAATGCAATAATAATAATACCCTGTTTGACAGTGTACAGGTTAGGGTCCTGATGACAGCGTATCTTACTGCGTAGACACGCCATGTAGTCCCCGAGGGTACGTATAGCCGCCAGTCGGGGCACCCCCTGGTCACGCACTGGACCACTGAGCAGCGAGATCAGGTTCTAAAAGTAAGAAAGTGAGTTCGCGATTGTTATAATTATTTCTTCATAAGTCATTGATTCCAGTACATAGGAAATTTTATATAGATTATGACCAATCTACACTTATGTTGTCTACTAATATTCTAAAATTCATAATCTGATTTATGTAGATATGTTTTAAATGACTTAAAGAACAAAGAATTTTAATTAATTTCCACAATGCAACATTAGGATATTTCCATGAGCACACTGGTATATTACAGGTGAAACAATGTGTGAAATTTTGTGCTAATTGAGTAGAGATTTCTTAAAAGGCTTATAATTTCAATAAAAATTTAACTGCACACTTGATGATGATGTTTCAGTGAGCAGATTGAGAATATTGTCTGAAATTTCATGCTTACTACAGTCATTGAAATATATTATTTTATATTATAACTTGAGAGCAAAAAAATATTACAATATCCTTAATATGCCTTACAATACTCCTTAATAAAAATGGAAATCTGAGCAAGCCCAGATCAAAATTGACCGGTGCAGGACTTCTGGAGTTGTGCAAATTTATACCACTGTTTTAATATTAAGGCAGATATTTCCTATATGACCAAGAATTTCAGTATGTTCGAACTCCGCACCTTGATGATGTTGGGTCTCTGCAGGAAGATCTCAGCAGGGAAGTCCTGGAACACGACGTCACTGAGGAACTCACAGGTGCTAACCAGCATGGGGCCTTCACGGCTCTGCAGGGAGCTGGGGAAAGACAATGCAGAGAATTAGATATACGAGCATGGTGCCTTCACGACTCTGCAGTGAGCTGGGGATAAAAAATACTGTGAATTAGAGATACGAGCATGGTGCCTTCACGGCTCTGTAGGGAGCTGGGGATAGAAAATACAGAGAATTAGAGATACGAGCACGGTACCTTCACAGCTCTGTAGGAAGCTGGGGATAGAAAATACAGAGAATTAGAGATACGAGCATGGTACCTTCATAGCTCTGTAGGAAGCTGGGGATAGAAAATACAGAGAATTAGAGATACGAGCATGGTACCTTCACAACTCTGTAGGAAGCTGGGGATAGAAAATACAGAGAATTAAATATACGAGCATGGAGCCTTCACAACTCTGTAGGTAGCTGGGGATAGAAAATGCAGAGAATCAGAGATATGAGCATGGTACCTTCACAGCTCTGTAGGGAGCTGGGGATAGAAAATACAGAGAATCAGAGATATGAGAATGGTACCTTCACAGCTCTGTAGGAAGCTGGGGAGACAATACAGAGAATCAGAGATATGAGCATGGAGCCTTCACAGCTCTGTAGGGAGCTGGGGATAGAAAATACAGAGAATCAGAGATATGAGCATGGAGCCTTCACAGCTCTGTAGGGAGCTGGGGATAGAAAATACAGAGAATCAGAGATATGAGCATGGAGCCTTCACAGCTCTGTAGGGAGCTGGGGATAGAAAATACAGAGAATGAGAGATATGAGCATGGAGCCTTCACAGCTCTGTAGGGAGCTGGGGATAGAAAATACAGAGAATCAGAGATATGAGCATGGTACCTTCACAGCTCTGTAGGAAGCTGGGGATAGACAATATAGAGAATCAGAGATATGAGCATGGAGCCTTCACAGCTCTGTAGGGAGCTGGGGATAGAAAATACAGAGAATCAGAGATATGAGCATGGAGCCTTCACAGCTCTGTAGGGAGCTGGGGATAGAAAATACAGAGAATCAGAGATATGAGCATGGAGCCTTCACAGCTCTGTAGGGAGCTGGGGATAGAAAATAAAGAGAATGAGAGATATGAGCATGGAGCCTTCACAGCTCTGTAGGGAGCTGGGGATAGAAAATACAGAGAATCAGAGATATGAGCATGGTACCTTCACAGCTCTGTAGGAAGCTGGGGATAGACAATATAGAGAATCAGAGATATGAGCATGGAGCCTTCACAGCTCTGTAGGAAGCTGGGGAAAGAAAATACAGAGAATCAGAGATATGAGCATGGAGCCTTCACAGCTCGGTAGGGAGCTGGGGATAGAAAATACAGAGAATCAGAGATATGAGCATGGAGCCTTCACAGCTCTGTAGGGAGCTGGGGATAGAAAATACAGAGAATCAGAGATATGAGCATGGAGCCTTCACAGCTCTGTAGGGAGCTGGGGATAGAAAATACAGAGAATGAGAGATATGAGCATGGAGCCTTCACAGCTCTGTAGGGAGCTGGGGATAGAAAATACAGAGAATCAGAGATATGAGCATGGTACCTTCACAGCTCTGTAGGAAGCTGGGGATAGACAATATAGAGAATCAGAGATATGAGCATGGAGCCTTCACAGCTCTGTAGGGAGCTGGGGATAGAAAATACAGAGAATCAGAGATATGAGCATGGAGCCTTCACAGCTCTGTAGGAAGCTGGGGAGAAAATACAGAGAATCAGAGATATGAACATGGTACCTTCACAGCTCTGTAGAAAGCTGGGGAGACAAGAGATACCAGCATGGAGCCTTCACAGCCTATTTAGGGAGCTGCGGAGACAATACAGTGAATTAGAGATACCAGCATGGAGCCTTCACTGCCTATTTAGGGAGCTGGGGAGACAATACAGAGAATTACACAGGGCTCTCACTGGAAAAAAAATATTTCGCCACCATTTTCGCCATTTTTAAAAATCTGTCGCCATTTTCAAAAAATAAGAGCCAATTTGTAGCCATTCTTAATCCATATGCTGTTCAGTCAATAGATAAAATTGTATTTGTAACAATTTATTACGCTTTTTATTTGGCGGTCATTTTAATTGCAATTAATTATAATTATTAACAATTTTTTATTTCTCTGTCGGTAATACCAATAATTAAAATTATTAAATTGCTGCTTAATTAACTTACTTTAATCACCACCGACGTTGTTTGTAACATCGATGTCAAACTGTGAAATCAGCCACTGAAGCCATACTTGTTAATCGCCTGATCAATTATCAAGTATCACACAGTGTTGACACAACACACACACTCCATCCATAACAACAGTCAATACTGATCCTTTAAGCCGTGTGTAATGCCTAATCTGAACAAACAATTTAAACGTTCTTTCACTACAACGTATTTATTCGCAGAGCATATGTCTATATTTAGTACAAGCACATGGCCGATACATGCACGCTTTCCATGCGTAGAACGTGACGTCGTTAGTGTCAACATAACTTTCGCGCGCTTTTCTAGCACAACAAAGGTTTAACATGACATACAAAAATGTGTCTACAAGAATTTGGATATCAGAATGTGTTATGTGAAAATTTAAAGTCGTAATCGGATTTGGAACCATATTCTACCAAATTTTACAGGAAAGTAGTTTAAAATAGCCTTGTTTAGGAATTAAACTAAATTTGGATATGATGAACAACGAAACGCGTAAGTCAATTGTGTTTACGTTTTATGGTCAGGGTAAGCCGCACACGCTTTCAAGGGACGCCTGTTTACACTTACTAATGTGTGCATACATGTACTTCACGCCGATTGGTCGATCATTCACATCATTGGCAAGTGTAAAATAACACTGCGTTTTAATTGGATAATGACGATTTTTATTAGCGATAAAACTCCGTCGGGGGGGGGGGGGGGGCGGAGCTACATGGTGACTGACCGCAGCTAAGGAATGCATGTGCTAGTAACATGTCTGTGATGCGCGCACAGAGACACATGTTTCCGGTCTATTCATGTCGAGTCGCTTACGCCATTTGTTTACAAAAAAATTAATTAAAATATGTTTTCGCCACTAGCTTTCGCAAATTGAAAGATCTTGTCGCCACTTTTCAAATACTTTCGCATTTGGTGACAATTTCGATAGGCAGCGGGAGCCCTGTTACAGATACCAGCATGGAGCCTTCACGGCTCTGTAGGGAGCTGGGGAGACAATACAGAGAATTAGAGATACCAGCATGGAGCCTTCACGGCTCTGTAGGGATCTGGTGAAAGACAATACAGAGAATTAGAGATACCAGCATGGAGCCTTCACGGCTCTGTAGGTAGCTGGTGAAAGACAATACAGAGAATTTGAGATACCAGCATGGAGCCTTCACGGCTCTGTAGGGATCTGGTGAAAGACAATACAGAGAATTAGAGATACCAGCATGGAGCCTTCACAGCTTTGTAGGGAGCTGGGGAGACAATACAGAGAATTAGAGATACCAGCATGGAGCCTTCACAGCTTTGTAGGGAGCTGGGGAGACAATACAGAGAATTAGAGATACCAGCATGGAGCCTTCCCGGCCTATTTAGGGAGCTGGGGAGACAATACAGAGAATTAGAGATATGAGCATGGAACCTACAGAGCTCTGTAGGGAGCTGGGGAAAGACAATACAGAGGATTAGAGATACCAGCATGAAGCTTTCACGGCTATGTAGGGATCTGGGGAAACAATATTAAGAATTAGAGATACCAGCATGGTGCCTTCACAGCTCTGTAGGGATCTGGTGAAAGACAATACAGAGAATTAGAGATACCAGCATGGAGCCTTCAAGGCTCTGTATGGAGCTGGTGAGACAATACAGAGAATTTGAGATACCAGCATGGAGCCTTCACGGCTCTGTAGGAAGCTGGGGAGAGACAATACAGAGAGATTAGTCATGTAAGCTCTGTAGAGAAATAGGCTATGTTAGCACTATTAGTGGACACAATAGCCAAAGGCTACTGAAGTTGATGAAATGATTTCAACGTGAGGCACATATTGAAGGAAATATATATCAAAGGGACGGCATATATTCTGGGAAAAATATATGACAAGTTTTTTTACACAATCAAAATATCTGATTAACAAATTAATTTCTTAGCACCAACCTAGAGCTAACTAAGGACAATCAATAAACGAATTGAGGCTGTTTCATGCTCTGTATAACAAATTATCTGAAAGTTGCATTGCACTTGCAGAGAACTGGGGACAATTGATATGACAATGAGATTGGACAGTTTGTCAGCAAAGAGCAAATCTGCAAATGTTGCTTTCTTTTGCTTTTTAAATATAACCAAAATCACATTTAGTCGCTAATTGTATATGAATAGCTAAAAACAATTTACCTGTAAGTGCACATGGATTAGGAGTAAAAAAAATATGTTTGTTCAGGCTACATGCCCAAAACAATTATGGTTGAAAGGTAGGGATTTATTTTTTGTGTGTAAATGGTCAACTTTAACATTTTAAAACTAAATGAATATTCAAACATCCTCAAACATTGTTTTGAAGTGCATGCTATCAAAACAAAACACTTATTTATCCAAACTAGAACTCGGCGAGTCGGATGTGTCGCCTGATGGGGCATAACTCAAGTACCATAATAGCAATTATGCTGAAAATCAAACTTAACCTTCCTTTTACGCCTAATAACACTTCCCTAAAGTTTCATAATGATTGCACAAAAACTGAAGTTATTGTCTGCATAAGCCTTATTTGAACTTTTTTTGAAGTGGGCATAACTCAAGTACGATAAGAGCAATTATGCCTAAAACCAAACATAAACTTCCTTTTATGCCTACAGTACTAACTACTAAGTTTCATAAAGAATGAACAAAAACTGGTTAAGTTATTGTCTGCACAAGCCTGATTTGAACTAATTTTTTTTTAAAGGGGGCATAACTCCAGAACGATAAAAGCAATTATGCCCAAAATCAAACTTAATCTTCCTTTTATGCCTAGTAACACTTCCATAAAGTTTCATAATGATAGCACAAAAACTTCACAAGTTATTGTCTGCACAAACTGAAGGTGCTGCCGCCGCCGACAACGCCACCATCGACGAGAACACCGCCGCCCCCACCAAAAGTAACCCCTGTATCAGGCGACACAAAAACATTAAATTATTGGAAAAGGTAAATAAAACACAAAAATATCTGACAATAAAATGTTCTAGGGTCGGGGCCTTTTTTGAGGGTAGGTTGGGTAACCTGAAACAAAAATAAAAAAATTTTTACGCCTTACAAGAGATTTTATGCAGGAATACAAGTTCATGTAGTCAAAACAAATAGCACACCTGTTGGTGGATGAGATGACATGCCTGTCAGTGGGTGTGAGGGCTAGCCAGGGTAATACTGTCATACGCAAACAGCTGCTCGTATCTGCAATGGTAAAATTGAATTGCTATAATGCATTTTAATTGGTAGAGTAACAGGGCACTCATTTTATCATTTCTGGGGCCAAACAAAGGCCCCATTCCCTCTGCTGAGATATATACTTTTTCCATTATTTATTTAAACATTCCCCAAAATTTGGTACTGGTAGTTTAAATAACATATCACATCTGCATTTCTAATTTTATATTCAAAACATATTTAAAAATATACTGGTATAATAGTAAATCTTATTTCTTCAATTGATACAATTTCCCTTCAAATGTTGAAATGACACTAAATTTACCCCTTTCAGGCTCAAGTATACGACAGATAATGTTGAAAATAATTGCTCTGCTAGTCACACTAATATTTTGTTATGTATCACTCTGAAAGATAAAATGTTCCAGTGAGTATGAACCCCTAACATTAATTTATTTGTCCAGCATCACAAGGAAATATGTGTATAAACAATGTTAGCACTACCAGCAGCTAAAAATAGCCATTGGTTACTAAAATTTCTAATTGGCTACTAAAAATTCTGAAAATATTTCGAAAATGAGGTGTATTTTAATACTTTCTGAGGAAACTAATTCTGCAATATCCAACAATCTGGCTAATACCGGTAATTTTTATTTGTTAGCACCAACCTAGTTTAACACAACACATGTAAGGATTGTGCAGTTACAAAAACCCATTTTGCTTTCATGTATTTATAAATATACTTGTATTTTATTTCTTTTAATTGGAGCAAAATTATACATGTTTGTTTGTTTTTCGCCATTTTTAACAGTATTTCAATCATATCACGGCGGTCAGTTAACCTACTCACACTTTTCCTGGGCAAGCTTAGCCGATCAAAGCGGTTTTCCAGTACTAAGTGCACATACCTATGCCAGTTACTGACAACTGCCCTACTTGAATCAGAGTTAGGGGAGAATGGCCGTAGAAATTACTTTATGACCAATCCCCACACAAGTTATGTGGCCGGGCTGGAGTTCGAACTCACGATTCCCAGATTGACAGTCCAGCGCTCTACCGACTGAGCTAGCTGGGCCCGGCAACAAAAAGAAAAAAAAAACATAGCTGATAATACCCGTAACACATGGCAAGCTTACCAACCTGAACTGACATTGACATGAACAGGCAGATCAATCGGTTGCATCTGATTGGTCGGTACATTGTGGTTGTCGCCCTGGAAGAACCCCAGTGGCGGCTCTCTATAATTGGGGAGTTTACACCCCGCTTCTGATGGTGCGTGTCGGTTGCTAGGGTCAAGGGAACAGTCCTGTGTGAGTCTGGTTGCCATGGTTTCCACTGTTGTCTCCCCTGCTCCTAGCATGCATGAAGAAGATAATTAATGATTTGTATAAAATTTAAATATTTACGTTTTCACACTTAATACTTTTGTGTGTGATATCTGTGTATTAATATTATATATCAAATTGCCATGATAATGTTTTTAAAAATCAAACAACACTGCCATTAGTAACATATTTTGAAGTTGAAAAAAACATCACCACGACAAAATTTTAGCTATTAGGCCAAAAATAAATGATTGTTTGTTTCCCCTCCCGCGACCGACCCAGCAAAATCGCCGCAACCCAAACAATTTTATAGACCAAAGAAAACAATATTTTATTTTATTTGTGTGTGAAAATGCGGGGTGCGAATTCTTAAAAAGAATCCAATAGCGTGTACAAATCTTACTTTCCAAAGACGCTTATAAAATGACTTTAAACGGACACTTCTAGGTAAATAGTAATTCGGCGTATTTTGACGCATGCTTTTACGAAAAGGACGCCATAATATTCAATGTCAGATTCTAGAGCGCACCATTTCCGCTCGCATATGCATGTTTTTTTAAAGACAAAGAACGCCCACCGGCAATGAACAAACTCGCCTTTATGCACCAGGTGTCCATTTTTTTATGGATACAATCTTGACGCAGGAGGAGTCAGCTTAACAAGAGCCAAACAGTCAGCCAATGAGAACGCATTTCCAATATGCAAATGAGGAAGTTTATCACGCCCTCATTCTAATTTTAATTGGTAAAGGTGCAAGTCATTTGTAACACATTTGCGTTAGGTATGTGTTTTGTTATAGATATGCCTGTTTTTAACAGCCGCGCTTGTAATAAATTACCCGTACTACAAATTAAAATAGTAAATAAATAAATAATTTATAAATAAATATCATAATTTTGGTGAATTTTGGTGAAAGGAATCGTTAACTAAGAATATGAAATACGACGTCATTTAACTTGACAAACTGATCGCGTCAATCATCTTATTTTGTTAAAAAAAATAACATTACTAGATCTAGTAATAATTAACGAAAGTGTTATTCAAACTCATCACTGCACACGGCTTAAAATTATGCAAAAACTTTGGCTGAGGCAACATTTGAATGAAAGTTAGCGGAACTAAAGTCCTTGTCAAAAATGAAAATAAATAAACTTCAGCGCCTTTTCTTTTTATTTTAATTTATCAAAAATGTTGTGTTGCTTTCTTTCTATTAATGAACAAAGTCCTATTTGTTTTTATTTCCATAGAATGCTAATTCATTTATGCTCTAGCATTTGCATTGTTCAGCTACAGTATTACAGATTGATGCTTTTAAACACTATCCACGTGCTAAGCGTGTAACACGCTTTTCAGCTACAAACTGCTAGCCGCAGTTTGACAGTCACCGTTGCTATGGCTGTTGCTAACAGCGTTCTGTTTTGGGTGCCCGTCAAATTGCAACTTCATGCTATTACTCCTTAGTTTTAACAGGTTTTTATTACTAACGCTCTTGTTTTTAACGTATGTTATTGTTTTAATATGCCACAAATAATTGCTATGCATTATTCCAGGGATTTTTTCATATTTTGAGAAATAAACTTGTACATTGCCGCCTATTGCCGAACTGTTGACATATGAAAAATGTGTCAGATCTAGGCTAATGATTGAGCACAATAATAAATACTAAATGGCGATCATGCATGTGTTTTGCTGCTGTTTTCTGTTGTTGGGCTATTCTTTTTTTAATCAATGTTCTAAGGTTACCTATACCTGTGTGGTCATGTTTCTGGTATATGCACTCAGGGGCATGATCAAGTCCGACGTCAACATCAGGCAGTCGCATGCAGTTCTCCAGTATCTGGTCCACCAATGGCTGAAGACTGCTGGCAACATCCTTGCGCAGCAACGTCAGGAACTCTATACCACCTATGTCCTGAATGGTCTCAGCAGCTGATGTATGCTGGAGGTTAAAAAAAATTACTGGTCAGCGATTTTTTTTACTGCTTTGGTAATGGGTCCAGTACCCATCAAATTGGGAGTTTAGCGAGGCGAAAATGTGCAATTGGGAAAAATTAAAGAAAGAAATTTAATTAATAAATAACTAAAACTGGTGTTTTATTGGTTGAATTTGGTATTTAATGCTGTTTATCTACACACATACAAGTAAGTTCATGATTCACCGCTTAGAATCACATTTCCCATGTATTTAGCACTTTGTTTCTTCTGATTTGGGAATTTTTTCTTCCAACAAGAGATGTTTGTTAAACATGTATGCCCCCCAACTTGCAGCCTTTGTTTATCACAGAAGTGTACTGTTTCTGAAAAATCTAAGCTGAGACATGTTAACCATTACCTTGATAGGAGTTGTCTTCTCTGCCAGAGCATTCTTCCTATCAAATTTGACGACTCTACCCAAGTATTCAGTAATTATCACTATGTAATAGGTCATCTACTCAAACTGACCATTGTACCTATATAGTTTGAGGACCATGTACCAATGGTTCATATGTTATTAAGTGGAAATGTTTGTTTTTTACAAGCCCCTGTGACCTTGACCTTTGATCTCTTGATCTCAAAATCAATAGGGGTCTTCCTTCCCTCAAGACTAAACCAGCATACTAATTTATATGATCCTAGGTTAAAGCGTTCTCTAGATATTGTGTGGAAATGGTTTTCATGTTACAAGCCCCTGTGACCTTGACCTCTTACTGGTTGACCTCAAAAACGATAGGCTTCTTTCTTTCCTCCCGAGTAACCAGCATACTAACTTGGATGATTGTAGGTCAAAGCATTCTCTGTATATCCTGCGGAAACAAAATGGTCTATGGAGAAAACAGTTTTCGTGTTACAAGCCCCTGTGACCTTGACCTTTGAACTGTTGACCTCATAATTGATGGGCGTCTTCCTTTCCTCCCAAGTAACCACCATACCAACTTATATGATCGTAGGTCAAAGCGTTCTCTAGATATCATGCGGAAACAAAATGGTCTACTGACAGACCGACCATCCGACCGACCGACGGACAGGTGCAAAGCAATATAACCCCACTTCTTCGAAGGGGGGCATAATTAGGAAAAATAAACCATATTTGGCATTGGGAATGGGTCCGTTTACCAGACCCTGTTATATAAGGAAAAAATTCACTGCTGGTATATGGTATTTTTATGTGTGAGTCACAGTGTGACACATTTTTCAAATGAGACATATAAGACATAGATATTTCAACTAGATGCAGAGGTGGCAATATCTGTTACTTCCTAACTTGTCCATTTTTTGTCACATGCTTACTGGCACTAGTCCATACAGTCTATAATTTTGCCACCCCTGAGTTATTTCTTGCATTTATTGTTGTTTTAGTATACAACTATGTGTATTTCTTAAATTCCCCCTAAAGGATGCTTGAAAGACTTCACATATATACAACCTGTACATCATGTTTTTGACATATATTCAAATTGGACTAATTTATCTTATAACTGTGCGAACACATCTACTGTAAACCTTTTTGCAACACAGAAAATTTAATCAAGGTCCTCGTAAATTAAATGAACAGACCTGTGACAGCCTCAGGAAAAGATTGAGCACATCGGAGTGTCTTGAAGATTTCGGGAAATTGAACCATTCTAACAGCCGTATAAACAGGTGCCTCTCTTGTACAAGGTCAGAATCGCAGATCAGCTTGTGTTCTAGTTTGGACAAAATGTTTTCCAGCGCTCTCACTCTTATTTCCTCTAGATGGTGACCTACAATATAGCAAAGGACCCTTCAAGCAGGATTTTCAGAGATCAAATGATGTTTATCTTGAAGGACATCTCAGAGATGTAATTGACCTAAAAAGTTTCAGTCGCATTAATTTTTCAGGATATCTTGGATCCCAAAACAAGATGTTTTAGACCCCATATATTGTTTAAGAAAAACCACCTCCCCACCTCCAAGAAATCGGCTGCATTGCATGAACCAACTCCCCCCCGAATCAGCCACAATGCTTGAAATCCCAGCCGCGACCAAATCGGCAGTATCACTTTAACTGCCACCCTCTATCGCTTGAATTACATAGACTTTCGCTCAACCAGCACTTATCCCAACATTAGCAGCTGCCTTACAGTTATCATAGCTCTCATATTCATTTTTTTTCAATTTCAGTATCTGAATCGAGAAATAGTATAATGGGTCGGTCATGATTAGCGGGCAATTAAGTGTATAATTATGCAGTAACGGAGAAAGGCATTATCTTGAATTTGGGATTTTTACTTTTAGAAAACTGAAATAATTACAGATATTTCTCCCACTAAAATCGCAACTACTGGTTTTTCCTTACTTAATAAAAACATGTTCACACTGTTGACCTTACTCCTTTGGAGTCAATGTACACTAAAAATCCTACTGGTAGGTTGCTTTTTTTTGGAGTCAATGTACACAGTGACCAAAATAAGCACAAGCCTGTTAGCCCTGCACTGATATATTTTGAAACGGGCTTGCTCGGATTTTCAGTTTTATATAGGCGGACTTGTAACATTTTCTTGCTCTCAAGTAATAATGTAAGAATTTTGGCTTGCTTGGCCAAACTGCTTATTTCAATAACTGTGTACATTAAAAATACTAGGCTGCATTTATTTATGGAATTAATGTTCATACATGTTATCCCAATTCGTTTCAAAATCTAGTTTTTTTCAAACGGGCATATAAAAAGGGGCATATCTCTGTCAAAATACAAAACAGAGTTATGGAAAATGTTGCACCTGATGCTGGAGTTAATGACAAAGGTATATTCCAAGTGTCATATGAATAACTTGTGTTGTTTTGAAGTTACAAGACTGTTGAGTATAAACTATAACCAGAAAATCTATGTGAACAAGATTCTGTGTTTGATAAACACACATGGCCCCGGTTGGTGCTGGGTAGACATTTTTTAGTCCTAATTAGGTAAAGGTCAAGGTGAGGTTGGGTGATATGGGTGGATTGGGAACGGTCATAAGTAAAAACTGTGTACATATCCAAGTGTTGTAGTAAGCGGTGTTGGAGCTAGACGAAACGGTAAAATATAGTTAACCAAGAAATGGCACTTTTGAATTATTCAAAGTGCATATTAGGTCAAGGTCAAGGTAAAGTTGGGTGGATTGGGGATGGTCATAAGCAACAACTGTGTAAGTATCAAAGTGTTGTAGCAAGCGGTGTTGGTGCTAGACGAAGTGGTAAAATCTAGTTAACCAAGAAACAGCCCGTTTGAATTATTCAAAGTGCATATTAGGTCAAGGTCAAGGTAAGGTTGGGTGATATGGGTGGATTGGGAACAGTCATAAGTAACATCTGTGTAAATATCTAAGTGTTGTTGTAAGCGCTGATGGAGTTAGACGAAACGGTAAAATCTACCTAACCTTGTCACGGACAGAAGAATGGACATCCTTACGAGATGATACTTAAGTGGCTCCCTTACGAAAAAAAGATAGTTAAGTGTCTTAAAATAGCCACCTAAAAGCATTTTTAAGCCACATAACCCTACTCAACTATTTTCAACTAAATTGTCCGTAAACATAAACCACTTAACTACTCTCCTGTTAGTGCGGATGGACGGAAGGACGGACGGACAGGACGATCACCATAATGTTCCTGCATCAAGATGCCGGGGGCATAAAAAGGGAAATAAGTCTAACAAAATACAAAACTGAGCTATGGGGAATGTTGCACCTGATGTTGGAGTTGATAACAAAGGTATATTCCAAGTTTCAAGTGAATAACTTATGTACTGGTAGTTTTGAAGTTACAAGACTTAGGACTGGTTTCTTCGGTCCAGGACTCAGTATAGATCATGTTAAATGAACCACTATAAATGCTGAACAGTTTAAATTATTAAATAGAAATGTGTAAGAATATGTTTGTCCGTTTATATACAAATAAATTTAGCTGTTTCACATTTTTACCATTCTTAAATGGAAAGTAGGTCATGCTTATATCAGACCAGTGTAGCAATTTATTTGAACAGAAAACGCATAATTACATAATTCTTATGAAATAAATTAGTTGGTTTGAAAAACATGTTGAAAATATCTGATGTCTGAATGTTTATTCAAAATAATTGGATTACTACATTCAGCAAAGTCCCAATTTTAATTCGACAAACTAATTAAAGCATGCTTACCTGCGCATATCAACCAACCTTGTTAACCAATCAGAAGGGCCAGACCGATGGGTCACACTGCACATGACAAAGGTTATTAGGGGGGGCTAAATCTATGCTGTACTTTGGCAAAATATTGCCGATTTTCCAACTGTTTTTGTTGTTTTTTTTATGTTAAATATTATAAATTGATCTACATAGTCATTGCAAAAACACATATATTTGGCAAGGTTTAAACTATGCATAGATCGATTTATGCATTTAGGGGGCCGGAATGACAGACCAACATGCTCTAAACTTTAACCAAGATCAGATGTGGACGCTTACGCGAGTACGAAATCTCACCTATTTTTTTAATAGTCGAGCTAAAAAGGTGTGTAATTTTCAGTTGACATGGTCTTTAATAGCCCTGCAAGTCAGTTTCCAATTACTTTAGTGTGCAGAATTTCTTAGGTCCAAAACATCCAGACACTACATGATGATTATGCTCTGTTCTTTAGATACCATTCCTCTAATGACACTAGGAATTCGTACTCAAAATAATGACCATACTCGTTTTTACCGTAAATTACCATGTATTAAGCGCACCCATGTATAACGCGCACCCGATTTTTGAAGCAAAATTTGGGGGGAAAAACCTAGAAAACAATTTGCAGCTGTTGTTTGTTAATGTCCGCTGCTGTTATTTTACCAACTTTTGTCCATGTTTTTTGTTGTTGTTGTTCTGGAATATTGAATTACTTCATATAAAACGTAATCATTATAAATTTCATAAGAGCTTTCATAATTACCTTGTGCATGAAACACCTATAAATCCAAATTGAATATAAATATTGATGTTAATGTTCAATATAACTTAATATTCAATAGGTTTTATGCCGTAACACAATCTCCATTTTAAATCCAATACATGTATTTTCTTTACTCCCATTTAAATCTCCAAACTATCCAATGCATTAACAAAACAACCATCTGATTTTAATGACACCCTTAAAATTTTCCCTAGAATGCTAATTCATAAATGCTCTATCAACAGTGCTTACATTGTTCAGGTACAATAGTATTGAATGATGCTTTTTTTCACTGACCATGTGCTAATTGTGTTACACACTTAACTGCTACAAACTGCTAGTAGCTGGCCCCAGTTCAGCTGTCACATCAAAGACTTTTTTAAGTTTGATTGACATTGTTGCTATGCTGTTGCTAACAGCTTGCAGATTTAGAGGCCTGGCTAATTGATGATGTGGTGCTTCCACTCTTTTCAGTTGTAACAGGTGTTATTATCAATGACTGTGTTTATAACGGATTTTATTGTTTATTCAAGTTGGAAATATAATTGCAAGGTAATTAGAATGCAATGTTTTATTAATAAAAATATTATGAATTACATATGAAATAAAAATAACGAAAAATTAACTAAATTGAAAAAAAAAAAATATGGCTGAAAATGACTGTTATCATGTATAACGCGCACCAAAATTTCATAGCCGAATTTTAGGGTAAAAAGATGTGCGTAATACATGGTAATTTACGGTCAACATATTAAATATGAACAAAATATATATCTTTAATTTCAAAATACAAAATCTGTAAAAGCTCACTTAATAAACAAATGACAAAACTCAGAATAGGTCAACCATAATGATCTCCCATAAAAAAACAAGTGTCTTTCGATACCGTTTCTTGCCTTTGTTTGGGTTACGACGTCATCAAAGGCTGGTGCATGCGCTATTGTTCTTTACTAAATTATAGAGCAATCTATTTAAATCTCAATTTTAGTGAAATACTTTTCAGTCAGTTTGAAAAATCTAGTGAATAATGATGGAAAAGGGGTACTAGCACTGCTGTTAAACACAAGACCAGAATATGAAAGTAGAGCATTAAAAGAGTGATTATTTTGCCGATTTAACATGATGTTGTGGCTTGTATTTAATAAAAGACGATGTCTACATCAAAGCATATATTTCCAGTGTGTCAGATGCCGAACACGCTGTAATTCTAGAGTAACTTGTAAAGAAACGGTATCTAAGAAAGAACGGTATCTGAAGAATAAGGGATATTCTGTATTGATCGAAAGTATAAAGTGTATACAAATATAAACAAATGAAAATTTATTTTAAAATGACATATGATGATGAATGTCAAAGATATATATTGAATAACTAGGTTAAATAACGACTATGTCAATTAAATTCGTTTTAACTTTTGACAACGAACAGTCGTTACAACTTACACTACATTTGTCTACAGTGAATGACAGTTGACAGCGATTTTAATTTCAATAGACATCGCTAGTCTGCAAATTAATTACATGGTATATTACCTAGTTTCTTGAAGAATGAGTTAAAATCGACATCTTGTCTTAATGTTTCTGCCATTGTTTTATGTCAATTCATTCAAAACAGTTTAAAACATGACATTTTTATTGGAAGTCAATTTGTCCAAACTTGTTTCAAAACATCCGCCATAGTGGAGATGTGCCAAGGGAAGCAACTCCGAATCTTTAAGGCAAAAGAAAATTTAAAGCGTAAAGGAAGTGTAGGCAGCTTTTAGCGCAGCCTGCACTCAGTTATAACCACTTGACCTATCCCTGTAAGCCGAGATAAACTATGCACCTATCAATATTTTCCCACAGGGGATGGAGCGGCGGGCACACGCCGAATGATTCCGGGTACAGGGGAAATAGATTTTGGTCGGATTTTGGATCCCGGTAATACTGACGCAGTGCCTAAATCCGCCACATTTTGGGGGTATTTTTACGGTATTTTCCAAAGTTGTTCGCCGATTGACATAAAAATTAACATAAATCAAGTTAGGTTTAATGTGCATTTGCTGGCGGGTTTTGGTTACATGTTCATTTTCTAGTGTTTAAAATAAAACACGGTGATCCGAAGTTGCTTGGTGAAAATCGTAGATCAATACCCGTGACATGCTTATTCCACATTTGACTATTGTTCTTATTTAAAAATGTGTATTAAGCAGCTCGTTGTCTGTTGTTAATACAAAGTTTCAATTTCTTCAAATACTTATTTTTTTTCAAAAAGTAGCTCTGAAACTGAGGCCCTGCGGGTTTTTAGTAGCGAGACATTTGCGCTCTTAATAAGCAGTTTTTTCCAGCATTTTATTGTATCTAATGCCAATGAATAATGGTTATTTTTATGCTGCATTATCTGATTAATCGAGATCAACAAAACAGAAATCGCCGGTAAAAAACGCTTATTTGGATGGGGTGGCGAATTTAGGCAAGTGGCGGGTTTAGGCACTGCGCCAGTATTGGCCCCCAGGTCATTTGATACACCTATAGCATCTCCCACTAAGGGGATTTAGACAAAAATATTGGCTCTAGGGTGAAGAATTAGACCCAAAAATAAAATTAGTCAAATTGCCCTGGGGGGGATATTGATAGGTGCATTAAGGGTATAAAACGCAGCCGTGCAGCCAATAAATAAAAATTGTTCCCAACTTTCGTAAGTCTCTAGTAAGTTAATTAGGTAGGAGTGCTGGGACACACTCCGGGTCCTCACATAATGCAGCCTTAGGCGTTGAAGGACCTCATAAACTTCGAAATACACAATACACACAATAAAGATATCGTTGAAAAAACGCAGCCAATATAGAGATAGTAGGAAAACGCAGCCCATACAGGGGAGACATAGACGAAATTATACTACCATATACTACCCAAATTGCGAAATAAATGCACTCTCAAAGATGAATATATCATCAGTCTGTATCAAACTATTTTAAACGCATTCTTTAAAGTCTTTTATGAATCAACTTTACAATATTATGCACCTATCAATGTTTTTTGGGGGGGCGGGGGGGGGGGGGGGGGGGCGGGCATAGACGGGACTTTAGACTGAAAGCGATTCCCGACGGGCGGGAATTTGACAGTCCATATGATTAAGGGTTCCGGGGTAATAGACTTTGGTCGGATTTTGGACCCAGGCAAATATAAGCCCCCCCGGGCCATTTGATAGACATATAACATCTCCCACTGAGGCGATTTAGACAAATATGCTTGGCTCTAGAGTGGGGAATTAGACTCACCAAAAATAAAATATTTCAAATTCCCCTGGGTCAGCCCACCGCCCCCCCCCCCCCCCATGGGGGAAAATATTGATATGTGCATTACGCACAATATTAGTCAAAATGCACGTCTTATACTCGTCTTAGCACGAGCAAATAAAACGATAAACTGTTCCTGTATGAATTCAACTGTTCCTGTATGGGATCTGAGCATTGTGACTAGCTAAATCCAGTGCCCCTGGGAAATTTCGATGCTTGTATGAGATTTTGTGCTTTTGATTGGTCAGTTGAACTGTTCCTATACGAAATCGGAAATATGAAAGTTGTTCCAGAAACAAAATGACGCCATCTTGAAATAAATTATAGACAGCAAAATACTGTTTTGTTTTAAAATAAATAATCCTCGGTCAGCAGTATTAGCATTCGCCCTCCGGGCTTCTGCAAATACAACAGAGCTCGGACAAATCACAGTGCCTGTATGAAATCACGTATTTAATAGCATTATATATCGTCACAATATAAACAATATAAACATACGTGTTGCACAAATCGTCAACTTAACAAGACGCGACATGCGTGGCGTAACAACCTGTATGAACGTGGCTCTGACATTTATATTTATATTAATAACGTTTGGTCAGATAAATTCATTTATTTTATATTTTTTTAATCTTAAGAAAAGCAAGTATCAACACTTTGCGCAAGAACAATGCACTATATTAGTTTCACTCAGAACAAGAAATATCTTTCGGCGTAAGTGGTAATTGTTTGTTAAGAATGTAAATACATTCTTACATAAATACATGTCGTACATTAACAATTTAAAACGATGCACATGTCGATTTGGTGCTTTATAAACGAACAATCCCATTTCTCCATATATCAATATTCTAAACGCATTTAATAATATTTTTCGATACTATGAAATATGAAATATGTAATTTTATTCTCAAACAGCGAACTCATATTTTCGTGTAGCTACTGCAGTATATTTATATTCAGCTCATAAAACATTAGTATGAAATGTTTCTATATTTGAAACATTTACAATTACAAAAAGAATATAATTATTTAAAGTTAAATCAAGAATTATTCTCTTATATTACGCGTCTTGGACAAAAACGTTGTGCGCTGTCAGTATAACAGGGTTGTGCACGTGATTAGCGAGTTTAGCTTTCCAAAACGTATGCATTGGCCTCGATCACACAATCGCAAACTACACAACTAGTATACATGTGTATTCCCGGACAAAATACTCGGCAATGTTCGGAATCGCATTTTCACGAGGCCATTGAAAAGAATTCAGCCTTCGGAAGATAAAATCTCGTCCTCGGGCTGTCACGGTTGTGCAGCCATGTGTGAAGCGGGAAAATTTGCCGCCAAAACCAGTCCATTGGCGGTCAGCTGTTGGAGAGAGCAGACGCGGGACACGGTAGTCCGCGGAAATGCTGTGCGCGCCGTTTTATCGTAGGATGGAAAAGCATTTCAGCTTTGTATGTTAAACGTTATTTGTTCTTTTTAGTAGTTTCGATGACAGCTGTGTTGTATTTTATTAATCTTTAGTTGCATCATTTTTGGAATATTTACGACTTGGCACTTTTGTATAGTTTAAAGTTTGTCATTTCTGAAACATTTAATATTTACCAGGGGAAATTTAAATTATTATAATTGTATAAACAACTTGAGACCATTGTCTAGTTTAAAGTTTGTCATTACTGAAACATTTAATATTTACCTCAGGAAATTTAAATTATTATAATTATATAAACAACTTGAGACCAATATCTGTATTTGTATTCTACAGTTGTTAGGGGTATTCCGGATCACTTATGAGATTTTTGTTTGTTACTTTTTCATATGTATCGTAATAGTTAATGTATATACACCAAAATAAAGATAAATCCTTCCCCTGTTCAACTAAACACCATTATTGCAAGAAAAACATAGATTTCGTTCTTGTTTACACGCTCGAGTGACATAACCTTTTCGGTCATTTCCGAATCATTTAGGTCACAATATACTAAAAGATTTCCTTAACAAATTCAATGTAAAAGCAATAAATTCAACAAAAAATAAACTCAACATTTTGCGCGTAGAGACCCTCATAACCATACCTTTTCTTAAAGAGCATTCCGAGCCGAATTGATTTAGACAATAAAAAAGATAGGTCATGTGATATGTAAGAAAGAACTCGACGCGAATCAAAGTTCACTGTTTTACGGCCATCTTTTTACCGGCTACTCTCCAGTTGAAGGTATACTGCCAACTGTCAAAGTCTCGTCATGTAGTCTCCAACCTTCAAGCGAAACAGTGAATTTTTAGTACACAACAATGTTTTTCCTACCACACGTACAAAGAAATATTCAAAAATAAAGTTATGGCAAGTGACTATACAGAAAATTGTGTCTTCAAATAAATGGTGTTGATTTATTTAGAGAGTATAGCATTGCACACCTGAAATATTTAGTATACTGTAACCTTTACGGCCGTTTCGGATCACGTCAGGGATATTTTCAAAAGGTTCGATACCAGTAAATCCAATTCCCATAGGGTCCCATTATATAACGGCAAACTTCCCAAGCATTTTTCTAGCATTTCCTTTATTTCAGATAGTGCAAGCCTGGTTTCAATTTAAAGATCAATCTGTCCTCTTTCAAATTTTGCAATAAAAAAGATGTCATGTTACTTCAAAGAAAATGCATCTCACTTGAATGCAGGCACCGGTAGAAAACCGGGTTTCGGCAGTCATATTTCGACAAAAGCCCCATACCACAGTAAACAGTAATCACCCCAAAAGTTCACCTTTCAAGTTAGCCTCCGATGACATATTATAAATAATATTAGAAATAACCACAAAAGGTATGTCTGAGATTGCTAAATGGATTTTATGCCAGAAGAAAAGAGGAACTCTTTAGTAAATAGGCACTACTTTTGGACCACGGAGGGATACACAATGATTTACTGGTATCTAACCAAAACTTCTTGGGAATATGGACAAATGGTTACACATCACTAAATTAAATATATTGCAAATGATACCCATATAATATATCAGCAGGGCATAGACATTTCTCAGTTAATGTTGCACATTATATGCATTTTCGACAGAATAACAAATCAACTAGAGTGTGATTATCATTTTATTTAACATTTTATTATGGTTCAAATTACATATGATAATAAAACATGTAAATATTTAGTTCATTATTATTGATGATTTCCCATATACAGATTAATTAAAATTAATCAAACTGTAACCCAACATTGAACTTTGCAAATCACACAGATTTGTATTTAATTAAGCACTACTAGTACTTTACAATATTTACATGCACATTTATATGCTTCACACGCTTAATATCATAGGAATCAAATATCCTTTTAAGCCCACTCCTATAATATCCTTTCAGATTCTCCAATATGGTCAGGGCGTAAATTACTGACTCTTTGACAAAAATGGCTAGGGGCCACAGTACCATTTTGCATATTCTTTGAGTGGGTTATCTGGAGCCCTGATCACATTTAACTTCATTAATTCTGTTATTTTTCAGGGTTTGGTAAAGGACCCATTTCCAATCCCCAAAATAGCCCAGTTGGAATGACAAATTTCCCGAATCTAAAGTGACACACTTGTATATAAAAGGAAATGTGAATTATGGTTGTAAATTGTGAAATTACTTGTATGTTTATGAAAGAACAACATTAAAATATTCAACTAATACTCTTACATGTACATAACTAGTTTAAGTATATTTTTTAAATAAATTCTCTAAATCTCTTCATTTTTTTCTCCCAGTTAGTAAGATTCCACAATATGAAAGCCTACATCTTAAGGGTCCTGGACCTCTTCCCTATATAACACATGTTTCAAAATTTTCCAACACTTTAGTCTCGGCAAAGTTAAAAATCAATCACATCTGATTGGCCTGGAACTGGTTCTTACATGAAAAGAGTGAATATATTTTTTAAGAAAAATAACCCATTTCAACTATCTTAGTCAACATCTCTCTGTGTAAATAACCATAGGATAAACCATACAGTTTTGAAGTTTTGTAACTGACAGTGGGCTCTGTTTTAGAATTGCTCTGAGTGATTTTCTTGGGGACCCTTTGTTGTAACTCTTCTTGTGATGGCTTTGTTTACAGGTGGGCCCTGTAGGTTTGGTTTTCCCATTTCTGTAATTTATAACTAATTGCATTTAGATGTTACCAATATGAAATTTAGCAACCATTTATTGTACAGTATAACACATAGTCAGCCATGACTCTGATCAATATAAGCACATTTAATTATTAAACATGTATACAAGTTGACAACCTAGTATCAATTATATTTGTCCAGATGTGACTAAAGTTCTTATTCAGTATATATATACATATAACTAGCAGAATAATTGTGCGATTTGAACCATACAAATTAGATCCACACTGAATAGTTAATTAGGTACCCAGCTAACACAATAACGTTGTATTAACGTTGTATTAATGTTACGGATAACGTTGTATTAACGTTAATTTACAACGTACATATAACGTAAAAAGGTAGACTCCAAAAAATGTTGTGACAATGTTATGACCTAACGTTATAAAGTAACCGAAATACAACCTTTATACAACCAAACTAAATTTGTTATAAATAATTAAAACACAACGTTATTTTTATATTATTTTATTATGACATCAAACATATACAATTAAATCCATTATAATATGCAGTATTAAACAATGAATTAATCCATGAAAACTTCAATTTTCACTAAGCACAACTTGTCTCTCTTTGTTAATCCCTTCCTTTGTGTACGCGCGCGCGTAAATGAATAGCCGCAAATTCGAATTCAGAAAATAATCAAATTTGCCGTTTGATATTGTGAAAGTCGAAACTTAAAGCTAGCTCTGCATCTTTATCAAAACAGAAATTCATTGATCTTTGATTAAAATACTGTTTTCAAATAACGATTCCATTTTATTAAAATTTGTTTTGAAAACGTTTGAATTAAATATTAGCATTAATAAAACAATAACATGCAAACCCAAAGTACAACGTTGCCATAATGTGTGAAGGTTGTAAAAATAACGTTGTCGTGTAACGTACATATCACGTACATATAACGTCCAGTCCTCGTAATAACATTCACAATTAAAAATGAAATACCAGATATATTTATTCAACAATATCATTGAAATTCAGTCTTTTTCACATACTAATAATACACATGATGATAACAAACTTTCACTGCACTCTATTTTAGTAAATAAAACATTAAAATGTAATTACAAACAAATAAATCCACAATATATACAGGAAAAAAAAAAAAAATCACATACACATTAGTTATTGTTTACAGTATAATGCAACTTATTTCCTTATCCCTTTGATCCGAAAATATAACAATGTCAGCTGTTTAACAGCTCAATAAACGTTTTAGTAAACCCCCATTATTGAGAGTCACGTGATCCGAAACTAACCAATTTCCGGGTTTCGTTTAAAGGAATGCTGTAGTTATAACAAGGAATTCGCGGTATTTTGGCTGACACTATTTGATAAAGGACGTGTTTGTGAACATTTTGATGTATAAACATGATGCAGTGACTCAATATTCACCGATATACTTGGCTCTGATCACAAGTCCGCGATTATTTTCCCCGACTTTTTCTTGAAGTGCGCATGTCAGATTACGTTTCGTACAAAACTCAGGTCGTAAGAGTGGCGTTTGTATTCAAACACACGTCTAAACTCTGTAGAAATGACTACTCTTTCAACATAAAATAACCACTTTAACGAACATTTATTACTAAGTTATTATTTTAAGCTATTAACTGGCTTTGATCCGGAACTAACCAAGATCCGGAATACCCCAAACAACTGTACTTAAAATTTGGTTCACCTATTATTAGTAACGTTTGTAGTTGGTTCAGAAACTTTAGTATTTTGTGCTCTCGGCAACACTGTGTAAACGAATTTGTTCTTTTTAGTAGTTTCGATGACAGCTGTGTTGTATTTTATTAATCTTTAGTTGCATCATTTTTGGAATATACGACTTGGCACTTTTGTTTAGTTCCAAGTTTTTCATTTCTGAAACATTTAATATTTACCTCAGGAAATTTAAATTATTATAATTATATAAACAACTTTAGACCAATATCTTTATTTGTTCTACAGTTGTTAGGGGTATTCCAGATCACTTTTATGAGATTTTTGTTTGTTACTTTTTCATATGTATCGTAATAGTTGATGTATATACACCAAAATGAAGATAAATCGTTCCCCTGTTCAACTAAACACAATTTTTGCAAGAAAAACATGGATTTCGTTCTTGTTTACACGCTTGAGTGACATAACCTTTTCGGTCATTTCCAAATCATTTACGGCAGTTTCGGATCACGTCAGGGATATTCTCAAAACATCTTGGGAATATGGACATTTTCATGTATAAACATGATGCAGTGACTCCATATTCACCGATTTACTTGGTTCTGATCACAAGTCCGCGATTATTTGTCCATACTTTTTCTTGACGCCGTGCACATGTCAGAATACATTTCGTACAAAACTCAGGTCATAAGAGTGGCGTTTGTAATCAAACACACATATAAACTCTGTAGAAAAAGACTACTCTTTCAACATAAAATAACCACTTTTAACGAACATTTACTACTAAGTTATCATTTTAAGCTATTAACTGGCTTTGATCCGGAACTAACCAAGACCCGGAATACCCCAAACAACTGTATTTAAAATTTGGTTTACCGATTATTAGTAACATTTGTAGTTTGTTCAGAAACGTTAATATTTTGTGCTCTCGGCAACACGGTGTAAACACATTTCTATTATTGCTTTTGGGCCAATGATGCAGATTTAGAGGACCACTGTGTCCATCCAGGGTTTATAGAGGGTATATGTGACCCATCATCACTGTCAACAAATGGTTGCTATGAAAAGCATGTACCATATTGTTTGTGTCTTTATGATGCTAATTTGGAATTTTTTAAATGCACATTTTCTTATAGAGTGGAAATGTGAACATCCTTTTTCCATCACTTGGACCCATACTGCTGAAGCCAGATCTATATTCTGGTCAGTGGTTGTCCATTGTGTATTGTTGAGTATGATGCATACAATTTAAAATTAAGTCCTTTTTCCATCACTTGGGCCCATACTGCTGAAGCCAGATCTATATTGTGGTCAGTGGTTGTCCATTGTGTATTGTTGAGTATGATGCCTACAATTTAAAATTAAGTCCTTTTTCCATCACTTAGGCCCATACTGCTCTGATCTATATTCTGGTCAGGGGTTGTCCATTGTGTATTGTTGAGTAGTCCCATGCCTACAATTTAACATTTAGTCCTTTTTCCATCACTTGGGCCCATACTGCTGAAGCCAGATCTATATTCTGGTCAGTGGTTGTCCATTGTGTATTGTTGAGTATGATGCATACAATTTAAAATTAAGTCCTTTTTCCATCACTTGGGCCCATACTGCTGAAGCCAGATCTATATTGTGGTCAGTGGTTGTCCATTGTGTATTGTTGAGTATGATGCATACAATTTAAAATCAAGTCCTTTTTCCATCACTTGGGCCCATACTGCTGAAGCCAGATCTATATTGTAGTCAGTGGTTGTCCATTGTGTATTGTTGAGCAGTCCCATGCTTACAATTTAAAATTAAGTCCTTTTTCCATCACTTAGGCCCATACTGCTAAAGCCAGATCTATATTGTGGTCAGTGGTTGTCCGTTGTGTATTGTTGAGTAGTCCCATGCCTACAATTTAAAATTAAGTCCTTTTTCAATCATTTGGTCTCATACTGCTGAAGCCAGATCTATATTGTGGTCAGTGGTTGTCTGTTGTTTATTGTTGAGTAGTCCCATGCCTACAATTTAACATTTTGACATTTTTCCATCACGTGGGCCCAACACTGCTGAAGCCCAATCTAAAGTGTGGTCAGTGGTTGTCTGTTGTGTATAGTTGTCCAGTGTCTACAGTTTTGCATTGAACATATTTCTGTGAAACTGTTTTCAGCAGACAAAATTTTATTGTCATTTAAAACTTCAAGTTAAAAATGAGCTTTTGAAAAATGATCATTGCCATGGCAGGAGCAACATGTACCAAAATTTGAAAGCATGAATATTTTGGGAAAAACTGCCTTTTTGATTTGGAAGTGAAATGTGAATAAATTCTGCACACAAATGTTTTTTAGCTAATCTGTATTTCAATTGATTTAAAATTGCTTGATTCCAAAATATCATGAATCAAGTTTAAGTTAACCAAATACAGGGATTTACCAGACTCTATTTTCTGCTTTAAATACCCCTAAATTGTGAGTCAGGACCCCTCATATTTTTAAACTTGCATCCCATTGGATGCCTGATTTTTCTGATGTGTTGATACAATTCAGTGTTAAAATTAATTATTTCATAGATGTAATTGGTAAAATTATAAACATTGTTTTATAATGCCTTTATTCTATCTTGTTGATACAAAACATTCAAAATGTTGATACAAATATAGACAAAACAAATGAATGGGACCCCCACTTTTATTGAGAGGACCCCTAAATATCAACCAACTGAGTCCTGTGAACCCCTAAAATTTAACGTTGGATTTAAAACGCTGCGAATATCGTCGATCCAGTTTTTTTAAAAAGAAAAATAGATTTCACACAGGTTGTCTAGTTGGTCCGTCCATGAAGAATATGCATTTATGACGTATGTGTGCCTGTTGGAAAGCTTCACACCAAAGTCAATCGAAGGTAAGTTTATTTGATTGTAAATGATGTCATGCCTAAGCATGCAAACAGCATGTGGTAAACTATTGTGGTCATCATTTGTCCGATTTGTCAGACACATTTCCAATGTGTACAAAATATTTTCAATGGATCCAACATATTTCCAAATTGTCCATATTTCCAATGTGCAGACCATAATTCTGAATTGTCCCATATTTATAATGTGCAGTGTATCCACCATGTTTCCAGTTTGTCCACCATATTTCCAATGTGTAATGTGTCCACCACATTCCCAGAGTGTCCACCATATTTCCGAATTGTCCACCATACTATTAAATTGTAATTTTTAGCTCGACTTTTCAAATGAAAGGCAAGCTATTCTACTTGCCCCGGGCGTTGGCGTCTGCGTCCGGAGCTAGGTTAAAGTTTTCGGTAAGCTTGTTTCTCAGGGATAAGCCAGTGATTTCATTCAAACTTGTAACTTATATTACCCATATTAAAATGAACCTATAGGCCAAGTTTGGTAACTCTAGTTTGAAATTTGTAAAAATTATGGGCCGTTTTACACTTAGAAATGTTAGTGTGTAAGCTAGTTTCTCAGGAATGGCTTGAGGGATTTCATTCAAAATTTAAACACTTTCCTATATTAAAATGAACCTATCATAGGCCAATTTTGGTTACTCTAGTTTTAAATTTGTTCAAGTTCATTAAGTTATGTTCATATATTCCAAAAACACAGACAAATGAAAGATTAAGACATGAACATCAAAATAGTTCTCTTAAAATGGTAATCTATTAATGTTATTTTAATGTTATCTAACAACGCTTGATTTGGGGCATGTACCAGAAACAAACCTTTATTATGCCCCCCATCGAAGATTTAGGGGTATATTGAGGGGTATATTTCTCAAGTCCTTCAGTTTTCACCTGAACTTCAGGCAAATGTTTGTTGCCATAATATCTTTGCCAAGTTTGATAATCCGCCAAAACACCCCAGGAAGTACAGAGTTATGGCCCTTCATTGATCTAAAATTTGCCTTTTTAGCAGTATACACTCCCTATGTCCAACTGTGTTTTCATCCAATCCTTACCAAACTTGATATTTTAATTTAACCTAGCTAGGGCGTAACTGTTTTTCAAACAGCTCTTTTCTTTTTTAGGTCTGACTAAAAAATCTGTGAAAATGTTTGGTTATTGTCTGAATTTTTTTTGTGTACTTTACAGAATCATAATGCACTTTTCAGATGGTACAAAATAAGACATTTACAGTTTAATAAGAGATTTTGTTTGCTGACTGCTTTGGAATTCTTTGTTGTGAAAGTCATAGTGGTGTTTCTTTAATAATTCGTCATCTAGTAGTCCTTGGAATTTGTATCGGATATTCCATGCTGATGTCGCAAAGTAGATGAGTGTATTGTGTTTTAGTAGGAATGATTGTTGGTGGTTTCATGGACTATGATATTGTGCAGCTCTTTCTCCAACTGTAAAGTAAAGTCTATTTGCAGACGAGTTGAATTTGCTGACTGTCATCCAAAATGGTCTATTGAAAGGGATGTTTGCACAGTAGACATGCTTTAAGCAAACAATATTCAACGAGGACTTGTATTGCTTTTTTTTGCACCATGTTTAACCAAACAATTAAGTTATAATCAATTATGCCAAAAATATTTTTAGCCATTCCTCCATTATTTACACCATAACCATCTCATAGTTTCATAACACTATTCCCATTTCAAATGGGAATAATTTGGGTGATGCATTTATATCCACTGCTATGATTAAGATACCTACTATATTGTAATGCATTATGTAATTTTATTGTTTCATTTTCGGTAATTTCCCTATTTTTTCAACCAGCACATCGTGCAACTTTGCAGCATTGAAAAGAACTGTTGCATTATTATTTTCTGTATTATTATAGATTTGAATCATTCACATATGTACATTTAATGTATGAATAACTGTTTACAGTGATAATGTCACTGAAAATGTACAGTAATGGTCTATTATCTTAGTTGTCAAGGCCCATATTTATAAATAATCTAGGTTAAAATGTAAGTTAATTTCTCAAGTTAAAAATTTAACTAAAAGTATTGGGCTATTTAATTTATTGTTTTGGTTTTATTGGACAAAATTATCAATTAATCCTAAACTTGCTGTAGTATGTTTTCTATTTTAAAGGGCATATCGGACGTATGCATATAAACATGTATTTAAACAAACTATTTCCTGTTTTTCCCGGAGATTATTGTTTGAATTATTACCAATAGATTGAAGGAATCATTAAGAAAAAAGTATAAACAATGACAAAAAAATAATTTGGGAGACATGTTTACAATATGATTCAAACTTGCGCCCACCAATTCACATTCTTCAATGAAAATTTTCCTACGCTATGCAAACCATTGAATTTAACATTGGTTCAATATTAATTCTTTGCAAATCAGGTTTATTTTACTAAATGCTATTGTTGACCTACCATCTGTATGCCCCTTTAAAAAGGTTTTGTTGGCTTCACTTTTGTTTCACAATAAACCCTACTGCGTTTTATGGTATAGATGTATTTCCAGAAATGTACTTAAGCAACATGTTAATTTTACTTTTAATATCTCTAAACATTTATATTTTATAGATTTATTTTTTCTTTAACTTCTTCAATATGCACCGGATGATGACAATAAGACTTCGTAAATTACTGGGCGATATGTGAACACGCGTTTCTTTGGTGGTTTATTGCATGTGTATGAATGAGGAGTTCATGCAGATTTGTATACCACGTGTTTTATGGAACACTTTTGTTTTGACATGTTGTTGAAAAGCAGTGAATGTGAAATGGTGACCTTTATTTACACCAATTTAGTAAATGTAGAATGAACGTGCGACCTTCCAACAATGGTGAATAACAATTTTACAGATCATCTACTTTGAATTAAAAAAACAACATTTAAGACACATTTTCCAATCCCATTTTGGTCTGCCAAAAAAATGAGAAAAACAAACAGTGAGAACAATTAGTGATAGGCATTGGGGCATTGTTGTTGTACCCAAAGTTTCTTCTCAATAATAATATCATAACATTTTTGTTCAATACTATCTTTAAAAATGTTACAAAAGTAATAATTTTAAGTGTAAACTCCCATGCTTATTATGGCAAGTACCATTTTAAATGTAATAGGGACAATTATATGAACTGTTCATTGTTCCACTAAACCTGGTTGCTGTAAAATTAAAAGTTATTGCCTAAAGATCTAATAATGAAAATATCATATATAGGCATTTCTGTGACTTGCAAATCTTGCTTTAAAAAAGATAGCTTATAAAAGCATGTTTATTTCTTCATTTAAAGGCACACACAAGGTTCTGCAAGTTAAAAACAACCATTAAGAGTTTAATTCAGATTTTACAAACACTTAAAATAAATAATTAGGACCAAAAAAAAACATTTTACATTTTCTTAAAATAAATGGTATTCGACACATTTTTATTCCACTGTTTTGTTTACATTTTAAAAACATTTGGTGCCCTAGTTTCCTGTAAAAGGAATGTAGTTCACATGCATGATATTTGCAAGAAAAAATCCCGTTATTGTGGTCAGCGAAGTAGTTCAATTTTGAGGGTCGTGTAATAAACCTACTAATGTGAATTTTATGAAGACATAAATTGGTACAACAAATTGAGAAAACATTGGAAATTATAAACAAAGTAACATGTTTTAATATGGAAATTTACTTGTTTGTAAGTGGTCTGAAACTGATAAAGTTATTTTCAGTTTGTAGATTGTTGAACGTATTATGTATTTGAAATTTCAATTACTGCCTAACATGCTTCATAGACGACCCTCATAATAACTTGTCCAAATTATGACAATTTATATTACTGTTAGATGTACAGTCATTCATGAAAAGCATGGAACTTGTGCACATTACCACTTTGTTTTTATTAATAAACTGACATCCGCGTCACACGATCATTAGTATATAAACAAAGCTAGTGTTTATAAACAGTTTACTTGGAGGATCAGTGTTTTTATTTTAAACAGAATCCAAACACCCAATACTTTCCTGACCCAGGATATAACTGAAGCTTAAACATACTATAAATATAATTTTACCAGACATTTAAATGACTTAAATCTAAATTTGACCGTTTCCACCTTTAATGAGGCTTTAACAATATTCATGCTAGTAATGATAATAATTTTAGCAAAGTTTCAGGGTTAGAGTTATTAATTTTTCTAGTAGTAAATCTTGCTTTAGCCTATCTTTCATGCTGTTTATTGAGAAATACTTATTTTTACTGTCGCAAACAGTTTTCAGGAGTTTCAGTTGCATTTTTACTCAATGCCAATAAGATATTTTGCAGAAAAAAAAATCGGCAAGTAACTTGTATTTGCTGATGTTAAAAAAGATTTGAGTAATTGGGTAATAATTGTATGTGAAATTCACAGCATTTATCCATGTTTAACATGTGATCAGAATTTAAAAAATATGTACTCCTCCTACTTCTGACCTCAAAATATAATAAAAAATTGCAAATCAGTTTCAAATTATATTTAAGAAACAATTTGTAGAACAAACATTGGCAGATTTGAATTAATCTAGAATTAATCGAGAACAAAGTTAATAAAATAGTGAATTTCAAAAGAAAAATATTCAAAAGCAAAAACAAATCTCACATAATTACACGAAATACTAGCAGACATTCTGCTTCTGTAAGCAGACACAATATTTTCCCATTTTCAGCTAAGGGACCTGGAGTTGCACTTCTTGTGAAGGTTGTCTCCCTTGGTCATCTTGCGCTACACCGCAGTAGGTGGATAATGTGCGTGGAACTTTGAAGGGAGGTCCAAGAATGTTGTCCCTATAGCTACTGTTAAGTTGATACTGGAATAGTCTGCTGTGTGATACGAATTTCTTTTAGAAAATGATAGTACTTCAATAGTCTGCTAGGTGGTAAAAACTGTTAGAAATTGATCAAAAGCTGTATATTTTTAATTACTGGTCAGGAAATGTACACAAATCTATACTAACAATTACTGGTCAAGAAATATACAAAATGTAACAAGTGAGTTAAAAGTCCCAGTGTATCTTGCCAGTTGTAGGAGAGTACTCTTTAAAACTTGTACAATCTTTTAGTGCTAATTACAAAAAATGCATTTATTTTCACTAACATAATTATTGCCCTGCTACAGAGCCTATTCCCTTCAATATAATTTCACTATTTCTATGAATTTCTTATCTTCATATCTTGTTGAAGTAGAAGCTCAATATTCCTGCATATTCACTTACTTTTTCTGTAAATATGAATATTATATTTGTTTAACAAAAACTTATTTGGAAAGAGTTAAATATGCCTGAATATTCACTTTTATGTGTAAATACGAACATTACATTTGTTTGCCAAAACCTTATTTGGAAAGAGCGTGTAATTTTAGGAGACCAGTACACAATAGAATGAATAAACATGCTGTTAACTAAATACAAAATATATATTGGGGATGTGGATATTTTTAGCAGTGGAGCTATGGAATTTTCATTGAAAGTGCAAGTAAACCAGGATAATAAAGTTCAGAAGGTCAATAAATAAAAGGAGAATAAAAGAATTCTTCTTTGCCAATGCCTTGATTGATATTTTATAAATTGGGTTTTTTACAGTTAAAGTGTTAACAAAATCATTGCCACATTTGTTAAAACAACTAATTATCAATGTATTGGACCATGTTTGTAAGGGCCAAAAATAATATTGGAGATGTGTCTTAAAAAAATAATTGCTTTATAAACGGAAAGTAGATGGATCTGTGAAATTTTATTTGCTGTTGTTCGAAAGTCACATGCTTTATCTGTATTTACTAATTGTTGTAAATTTCACTATATATTCATTTCTTTTCTAACACATACAAAGCAGAACAGATCTATTATTACCTCGTGGTGTATGAATTGGCATTTATCTCTTGTTCATTCATTGTTTAAACTGTTGATTAAACATGTCTGCATAAAGCTCAAGTATTTAATGAAATGTTGTTGTTGTTGTCAAATGCATACATGTGCAGTTAAAAATATTTTTTTTATAATATGGCAACATGTATTCTAAGAATTTATTACATTTAATTATACCCCCGCAAACGAAGTTTAGGGGGGGTATATAGGAGTGAGCTTGTCGGTTCGTCGGTCTGTTGGTTTTTGGTTTCAGAATGATAACTAAAGAAAGGCTTGTCATATTCAAATAATTTTTGGTACACGTGTAACATCATAGTATACAGGTCAAGTTCGATGTTGGTTACAAACCATTTGAAATTTTGACAGACTTATGGCCCCTTTTTGACTTAAAATTCCCTAAAACCATGGTTTCCGGATGATAACTCAAGAAAAGCTTAACATATTCAAATAATTTTTGTTACACATGTGTAACATCATAGAATACAGTACAAGTTCGATGTTGGTTAGAAACCACTAAATTTTGACAGAGTTATGGCCCCTTTTTGACTTACAATTCCGTAAAAAGACTTAGGCCCCTTTTTGACTTAAAATTCCCTAAAACCATGGTTTCCGGATGATAACTCAAGAAAAGCTTAACATATTCAAATAATTTTTGTTACACATGTGTAACATCATAGAATACAGTTCAAGTTCGATGTTGGTTAGAAACCACTAAATTTTGACAGAGTTATGGCCCCTTTTCGACTTACAATTCCGTAAAAATATGACTTCCGGATGATAACTCAAGAATAGCTTGACGTATTCAAATAATTCTTGGTATGCATGTGTAGCATCATAAAATACGGTTCAGGTTCGACTTTGGTTACAAACCACTAAATTTTGACAGAGTTATGGCCCTTTATTTGACTTAAATTATCTAAAAACATGGTTTCCTGACGATAACTCAATGGCTTGACATATTTAAATAATTATTGGTACACATGTGTAGCATCATAAAATACAGTTCATGTTCGACTATGGTTACAAACCACTAAATTTTGACACATTTATGGCCCCCTTTTTGACTTGAATTCCCGAAAAACATGGACAATAACTCATGAAAGGCTCAACATATTTAAATTATATTTGGTACATAAGTGTGACATCATAAAATACAGATCAAGTTCAAATTTGGTTACAAACCACTAAATGATTACAGAGTTATGGCTCCTATTGAAATTAAATTGTTCCAAATACACTGTTGACCATTCACAAATTAAAGCATTCTCTCTCTGTCCATTTCTTTCGAATGGATGCCATAGTTTTGTGACAAGGCCATATTGTGGGGGTATATCCGTCATTCCTGTGACAATTCTAGTTGTAATAGAAAAGGCTTCCCCACACATAGTTGAATCCAAGAACGCAGTCTGGCGAATTGGGTAAATTTGTCAAATTTGGCGAAGTTTGACCGAAAACTGTGTTACATTGTTTGAAATATAACAAAAAGCAAATATACGCTAGGGTGCGTTGGGTCGCGCAAACAATAGTTGTTCTTTCCATTAGCGATTAAAAGTGCAAACATGCGAACTTAAGCGCATTTTTGCACATGATAACGAATGCTTCCGAAGCCCTCCGAAGCTTTTCAAAATGGCATTCCTGCATATTTAAGTTTATTATTCATTTACTTTTCTTTATTAATATTTTGAAATTAACAGTTTTATGTATTTCTTTATTTTCAGTAGACATTGGGTTAACAATTCTAGTTGCATATACAAAAATACTTTATTAATTTTCAATTTATTTTCACCAAATTTCACTTAATTTCAATCTCTATTATTGCACCAATCTCTATTATTGCACCATCCTGTCTTGCCATGGCACACTTCCCACTGGAGAGTTGACCCAGTGCTTGAGAGTATTTCTCACAATCTTCCCTTTTTTGGTTGCTGTGTTGTGGCCCCTGATATTCACAGTCCAAGTTGCGACCTCTCCTCCATTCTCCAGGAACCAGGTCGCCTCTTCTATCCTCATGGTCAACCAGTGCATTCTGCATAGTGGGGTACCTCATCCTCATCAAGTTGTGGAGAATTCAGCATGTCTTGACAATCAGCCTCACTGTGGATGGACTGTGGTTCATCTTTGTGAGAAGTATCAGCAATGACAGAAGACGAATATTGCCAAGCGTAAAAATTTAACATGACAGAATATCTTTCATAAATGAAATTATGTTATACCGTCCTAGCCTTCGATAACGGGTAGTTCAGAATTATTTCCTCTCTGGTCAGGGATCTATGTTCATAGGGTTTCTGCATGTGCTCACTGAGGCTAAAGGCGTCATCCCCCACCCCCCACCAAGAAAAAGGGCATGTCGGTGGTATCACAGGGAAAGGGCTGTGGGTCTGGAAATCCAATGGAGCCATCCTGCACCATCTCCAGGAATTCCGATGCATTATAGATCCTTGCATCTCCACTTGAACCATATCCTGAAATTACAGAAGGATAAGAAATTGTCAGTATAAATTGCAAATAGCAGTACATGTATATAATTTATATACATGTAATTACAAATGTAGTAAAATGTATGAGGACTCGCCACCCAGTTCGCACCACACAAACTTGTAGTCAGAGTCGACAATTGCCAGTAAGATGAAGCTGAAGTAACCAGTATAATTATAATATAAGTAACCAGAGCTGGCAGGCTTTCTGATGGCTATGTGTTTGCCATCAATGGCATAAACACAATAAGGAAAGTTCCACTTCTTGAGGAAACCGTCGGCCAGTTGTTTCCATTCTTTAGGTGTGGAGGGGGCTGTCATAACCTCATCAACATACTCCTCACATATAGCATGACAGACTTCTCCAACCACTACAGAGAGGGTGTTCTCAGCAACCTGCCAGGAGTACTGCATGTCTGAGTACTTGGCACCAGAAACCAGGTGGCGAAGAGTGGCAGCTAACTTGAGGCCTGGATCCAATGGCACCTTTTAACAGGTGTGTTGTTTCCAGAGGCGATGACGGACCCTCTCGAATATTTCATCATACATTTCAGTTGGCATGCTGAGGAATTTTTTGAAAGTTCTAGGATCTTCTCTTCTGAGCTCAACCATGAACTGATCGTAGATGCCAAATTGTCGTCGTCTCTCGTGATGCAGCCATGATCGTGTCCAGATGCGACGTGCTCTGGCTTCTCTTCTCCACCTAAAGTTGTTAAGTTGTAGCTGGAACACTTCTTGGAGGGCCATGCAGCATCAGGCCGTTTGTGTCTTCCATTTTGACGACGGAATAACTAATAATCTTGAAATTAGCCTCCTCCTCTGTTATGTGCAATTAGACATGTCTTCGCAAAGCTGTTGAGGTATTTAAAAATTCCTAAGAAATTTAGATGAGTTGTGATACGCGTGGATTCGCATGTCCTAGTTACCCTTTGTAATGATTCGTATGCAAGCATATGCCGTTCGTTTTCTAAACATCAACCAATCATTGCAATTCACTTTCATTCGTCATGAAATTCGGATTGAATTAGCTACAATACATAAATATTCGCTACATGTCGTACTAGTTCGCAAACTATCGCAAAGATTTTTCATGGGATCGTTCTCGATCAGATGATATGCAAATTAGCTGGTCACAAACCGATAGCTTGCGACCTCTAATGCCAGTTTACAAATGCTTAGCCTAGACATTCTGATTGGTTAACGTATTGAAAGGCATTTTCAACGAATGATCGACAAAACTTTTAATTGCCACAAATTGTTCAACATGTTCAAAATTTTCAAAAGAACAAAACTAATCGCAACAGACGCAAAAGCTCACAAACGCATCCACACGAACAACTTACATATACTAAAGGGAACAAATTTTGCTCAAGTCCTATTCGCCAGTACACGCAAGTTGACGTTTGGGGGTTTTCGTCTATGTGTGAGGAGGCTTTAATTGAAATGAAATTTCTCTCATCACTGGATTTTTTTTTTTACACTAAATAAAAGTTATTTATGGGTAAATTTCTTTATTATAACGTACATGAAATTTTCATAATGTACTGCTAATCTGTTTAAACTATGTCCGTCCGCAAAATATTGTTCCTGCGATAATTCAAAAAGTTCTAAAGATAGTTCGATGAAACTTGGTATACATATAAACGGCAATGTGAGGATTATGCAGGACCTTTTCTTAGTCCCCTACTGTGTTTCACCGGAGGGGACTATAGGTTTGCCCTCCGTCCATCCGTCTGTCCGTCCGTCCGCAAAATATTGTTCCTGCGAAAACTCAAAAAGTACTGAAGATACTTAATAAACGGCAATGTGAGTATTATGAATGACCTTTCATTTTTTACCAGAGGTCAAAAGTAACGTGACTGTTACTCAAAATAGAAATAAACTAAAACAAACTGGATCCTGCAATAACCTTAAAGGTACTGAAGATATTTTGATGAAACTTTGTATACATGAAAACGGCAATTTGAGGATTATGCAGGACCTTTTTTTCACTAGAGGTCAAAGGTCATGTGACTATTACTAAAAATAGAAGTAAACTAAATACTGTTATAATTCAAAAAGTACATAAGATATGACCACTTGGTACAAAGATTGAACTATAAGTTTGCCATCCGTCTGTGCATCGCTCTATATGTTCGTCTGTATGTTTGTCTGTCTGTCTGTCTGTCCTTCCCCAAATCTGGTTCCTGCAATAACTCAAAAAGTACTGAACTTATTTCGATGAAACTGGGTATACATATAAACGGCAATGTGGCAATGTGAGGATTATGCACAACCTTTTTTTTCGGCATAGCTGTCTAAGATCACTTTTGACCGAGATTTTCTTGTGACAGTTATGCAGGGGGAAAATCGAATGCCAATAGAATTGGGCAAATTTTCTAATTCTAGGGAATGCAAACAATGGTTTAATGTATACCAATAACTGTTGCATACATTTGGGGAATAAAAATTTAAATATTTGTTTACATAAGCGGTTAAAATGAAGTTATAAACATATCATCGCGTATACTCGAGAACTGAGGCTAATTATCAACGTATTTTCTCATTGTATGCCATAAACAGAATGATATATTCATTCATGTAACGTAATAACTATTTTGTTTAGCCTACATTTATATAAGTGTTACGCTCTATAAATAGCAATTGTGCAATGTTCCCATGCATAAATCTCACTCACAGAGTTGCCGTTCCAAGTGGCCCATTGATTCTAGCGAGTTCATCGCATTCCACAAAAAGTAGTGGCATTCTAAAAATAGCGCGCGTAGCTAGCAACGGCTGTATAGCTGTGTTAATATACTCGTACATGCATAAATAATATCATTCAGAGAATCATAAATCTAAAAATTTCAATAATTGTGGAATTTATATTATAAACTTACTATATTATAAACGATTATTAATAATTGCATCTTTCTATCAACTTCTCCAGTACATGTTATTTAGTCTGTAAAAAGATGCTACATTTTCTATAGATAAAATGTTATGAAAGAAGATTCGGAATATGTCGAATTGTTATTCGCGTAGCATGAATACACAATTTGCAATACTAATTATACACAGGAACCCTTGATATATCATATTTCTACTGATATTATTTAAAATTGTAATAGTCTAATGAATTTTTATGTTCGCGTTATCAAAAAATAAAGTCTTAACATTTGAAAAATCGCTGAATGTTCCCTGACTATTGCTTTTTATTGGGATACACAGGGTACATGCTTATTTGACTTCAAATCGTTATTATATTAGATAAGTTACATGAATGGTATGTTACTGGTACTATAAATAACTATATAGACTTGTCTGATACATAATAATTTTAATTCATTCCCGAAATTATTTTCTTACATTGTTAATTTGTTAAATTGGCTTGACAAATTCAGATAACAATTATGTTAACCTAAATTATTTTGGTTATTCATATATCACTGGTGGAAAAATGGAGTTGTATGATTGGTTTATTCACGGCATAGATATTAATTATAATTCTATTTAATTTTTAAATTTATAAATTTATCTCACGTTAACTTTTGGGTCCGAGAAGTTTTCTTATAGTGTCCGAAAAATCTGGGGTCCAATAAGTCCCCTAATATTGGTGGGGACCAAAAAATCTGGGATCTGAGATGTCACATAACCGATCATCTTGGCCTTCTGTTTCGGTAATCTTTAAATGACATCTCAATATTAATTTCAACGCCGATTGTCTTTTTTTAAAGACATTTCTTGTTTCACCAGAGGTCGAAGGTCACATGACTGTTGTAAAAATATAAATAAACTAATGACTGTAATAATTCGAAATGGATATAAGATATGACCATGAAACTTGGTACAGAGATTGAACTATAGGTTTGCCATCTGTCTGTGTCGTTCTGTCTGTTTGTTCTTATGTCTGTCTGTCCGTCCATCCCCAAAACCTGGATCCTGTGATAACTCTGAAAGTACTGAAGACACTTTGATGAAACTTTGTATACAAAGCAACAGCAATGTGAGAAGTATGCACTAGCTTTTATTTTTCACCAGAGGTCAAAGGTCATGTGACTGTTACTAAAAATAGACATAAACTTAATACTGTAATATTTTGAAAAGTGCATAAGATATGATCATGAAACTTCATGAAACTTGGTACACAGATTGGACTATTGGTTCACCCTCTGTCTGTGTGCATCTGTCTCTCTGTTCGTCTGTAGGTCTGACTCTGTCTGTCTGTCCTGTCCCCAAAACCTGGATCCTGCCAAAACTCAAAAAGTACTGAAGATACTTTGATGAAACTTTGTACGCATAGAAAGAGCAAGGTGAGGATTGTACACGACCCTTTATTTTTCACCAGAGTTCAAAGGTCACGTGACTGTTACTTAAAATAGAAATAAACTTAATACTGTAATAATTCGCAAAAGAATGGACTGTATGGTTGCCCTCTGTCAGTTTAGTGCAGCAATAACTCAAAAAGTAACTGAATGTGTGGTCAATATTACTAAAATAGAAAAAACAACAACTTAATGCTGCAGTGACAAATGGGATTTGAATATGAAACTTTGTACATCTACAGATAAAGGGCGATTTGATGGTATTGCACAATTTTTCATTAGTAGGGGTTTTCACCGTTAGGGGACTCCTGTATTGCTTGCAATACTATCAAAGCCTTGTTTTAATATGATTGTTCTTGTTGATTATTATTTGAAACATTATTGAAGAACTGTGGTAAATTGGTGTTTATTTTAAGATTCTTGTTTACTATTATATTTAAGGCTATCTCTTCGTTTTCTGATGAAAACTTTTACTGCAAGATGTGCTGGGTAAGAACTTGCAAAATACTGCGCCTTAGTTTTCATATGTGTCTCCACAAATTGTTAAATAAGTCTCCAACCTTGGGGGTTTTGCATGTGGAAATGACAAAGGCTTTAAAATGCCACATTTTACAACCAAGTATATTCTGGGCTGTTTGTGGTCAAAGTTTGGGACCATTTGTGATAAACTGAAAAAAAAAATCAAATTTGTAAAAATATAGATAATCATATAATTTTGCCCCAATTTCAGTCAAAGGGATTGTCCAGAGGGTCTGCACTGGTGGCAATTTATTGTCCCTCAAATGTAGGTCGCCTGCTCAATTAGAACTGGAAATAATACTTTTAGGAAAAATATATTTATACTAGTCGAATTGAATAATGAACGGCACTTAAAGCATTGCTTGACTAAATGTTTGAAGTATAATTAGCTGGATTTTTCAACAAAAAATCTCGGCTTATGGATTGGCGAAAACCGATCGGTTGGGCGGGCGTTGGGATGTCGTTAACATTTTGCATTAAAGTTTCGTATTCCTGTCATGTTTTCACAAGATCTTGGTCAATCGTCATGAAACTTTACAGAAATGTTTATTGGATGGTCCTCTCCAAAACCTGTGAAAATGGTTCTGCTACACTGCACTGGCCGCCAGAGCTAAAAATAGAATTATGTCCAAACGCCATTTTCTTCTAAACCTATGGCTAGATTTTCAAATAATTTCACACAAATGTTTGTTTAGTGTTCCTCTACAAAACTTAGTCAAATGGTTGCGCCTCACTGCACAAAGTGGCCACTAGAGCTAAAAATAGAATTTGCTTTAAAATTTCGTATTCCTGTCATATTTGCAAAAGTTCTCGGTCAATCTTCATAAAACTTCACCGAAATTTTCCTTAAATGGTTCTCTACCAAACCTGTGAAAATGGTTTCATTTCACTGCACAAGATTGCCATCAGAGCTAAAAATAGAATTTTCTTCTAAACCTATGGCTAGATTTTCAAATAATTTTACACAAATGTTTGTTTAGTGTTCCTCTACCAAACTTAGTCAAATGGTTGCGCCTCACTGCACAAAGTGGCCACTAGAGCTAAAAATAGAATTTGCGTTAAAGTTTTGTTTTCCTGTCATATTTTTTAAAGTTTTTGGTCAATCTTCATGAAACTTTACAGAAATGTTTCTTTGATGGTACTCTACCAAACCTGTGAAAATGGTTCTGCTTCACTGCACAAGATGGCGGCCAACACAAAAAAATATATATGACCAAAAACGCCAATTTCTTCTAAAGCTATGGCTAAATTTTCAATTAATTTCACACCAATATTTGTTTAGTGTTCCTCTACAAAACTTATTCAAATGGTTCTGCATCACTGCATAAAATGGCCACTAGACCTAAAAAGAGAATTTGCTTTAAGGTTTTTTGTATTCCTGTCATATTTTCTAAAGTTCTTGATCAATCTTGATGAAACTTTACTGCATACATTTTAGATCATCGACATGACACTTCCATTGTTCTTCACCAACATTGACTTGTACATGTACCCCCATCGGCAAAATAAAAAATCTGGCTTTAATGCAGTTTCTGTATTTTTCTCTTGTTTTAAAAATTCTAATGGCATGCTTTCCTGTGGATAACTATGTGTACCAAACTAAATGTGATAGATGATGGATAATGTTAGAGTATTTGACATTTTAACGATAAAACTCAATTCATATTTGTCATGTAAAATTCAAAGTCAAACTTTTTCAAGATTTTAGCCCTGCCCTATCTTTTGCCCTGTCTTTGTCGGAAATTTTGAACAATCTTGTCCCTTTTTCATTGTGAACAGGCTCTTGAACATTGCAGATAATTGTTTAATCCATTTTCAATAACCGTAACATGAATTGAAGCTTCATAAATGTTGGTCACCTTTCCAATATAAATCTCAGTCATCTTTGCACATAGCAGCAACAAAATCACCATTTGCAATTTGTGTCAATCATATGGGAAACTTGCGGTTGGTCAAGTGTCTTTGCCATGAAATACGGACAAAAGCCAGCTAATTAACCAAATTTTTTGAAGAAAAATTGTGGTTATTAGATTGGCGTATGTCGTTGGGCGGGCAGGTGAGCGTAGCACTTTTTGTTTCGTCTCTCTCACTCAAGAACTGATGGAGATATTTTAATGAAACTTCATACATAGATGCCTAGTATCGAGACCTCGCTTGGGATTGCATATGTAGTGGATGGGTCATGGTCAAAGGTCACTGTTACAAAAATAGCAAAACGGTTTCCGCTCAATAACATGAGAACGCATTGAGATATTTTAATGAAACTTAAAACCGTAATTTTACGAATATAATATGCACATTTTTACCCGAAAACGTTTATCAGAAGCTTTTATCAGGGGTGCCTATTATACTTAAAGGCGAAGTTTACCTGAAAATTTATATTTAAATATTGGTTAAACCCTTTCCTCCAATAGATACGTATAAAACTGACCGTATCAATTACTGGATACATACGACTTCCTGTCTCTATCCATTACCTGATAATCCTGTATATTTTGTGTGTGTGTGCAATATTTTATTTGCTCATAGTATATTTACATACGTACATACATACATACATACATACAGACATACATGAAGGCATGCATAATAGACATATACACATATATAACATTAATACATAATCATGTCCCAAAAATGTATATACTCACAATACAATGAATAGACTCATTACATGTATATGTACCAATGCTATGTCGTAGATAATATTGCACAACAAAAAATATAAACAAAAGAGAATGAATTGCATTGAGTATATATTATATGTGCTATGACATTGTAGACATAAAAAATGCTGATAACTGTATTCAATCACTATTATTATTAAGTACTATTTCTATTTCATTATAAGCAATATCTGTAAACATGCTGACTAGTGACCAATCTTTTAATCCTTCATCAAGTTTTTTTGTAGTTTTATATATTTCTAATGAGTGCTTGAGGCTATTTACTAATCCAAAATTAGACGGCTTTCTGTTTTTTCTCTGGCAATGAAAAATATATCGTTTAATTTCTAGGCATAAAATATTTAGATTGTTCATTTTTGAATCTGTAATACCAAGTATCATTTCCTGACATGTTAGATGGATAGGTGAGTTTGGTTTATTTCTATTTACAACGTGAATAGCAAAATTAATAATATATTGAGAATGTACACAGTTCCAAAACAAGTGTGTTATATTTTCTACTTCATTTTTACAAAATGTACAAAGATTATCAGTAACTATTTTCATATTAAACATATTGGATTTTGTTCCCAAGATTCTGTGGACTATTCTACATTGGAGCCATTGGATATAACTATCTTTACTAATATTAAACACAAGTGGATATACACTTTTCCAGTCAATACCAAAGAACTCTGAATTCCATTTTGTTTGACAATTTGGGATTTCACTGTTTTGAATAAATATTTTATAAACATGTTTTTCTTCTTTAGGACTTGTTACTATTTTCTTTACGTATGTTGCTAATACAGGTCCTTGAATATTATTATCATACGTAAATATGTCTCCAAAATTCTTAATAAATTTACTTATTACTTTTATAAGACCTTGGTACAGTAGAAAATTCACATTTGATCCAATTTGGTAGTCCAAAGATTCTTTGGAGATAAAATGTTCTCTATCTATCAATATGTCTCTAACAAATCGAATGCCTCTTTCATACAGACATTTTATATATATATAATTATTGCCAATTTTAAAATTTTCATTGTAAAACAAAGGCATATCGAGAATATCTTCACTATTGACTATAGGCAATTTTTCAATATACAATATATAGCTTTTTAAGACGTCTTGCCAAAATTTATTTTTTAAATTTATGCAAAGTTTTTCAACAAACATTTTACCAGTATTAAAAAGTTTTGTTATATCAATGAAGGATTTAACAAGTGTATAATAATTTCCGTCTCCTGTCACAAGTCTCTTAAGCCATGTTAATTTCATTTGTTTTTCAAAGGAACAGACATCTACCATATTTAAACCTCCTTTATTATATTCTTTAACAATTACTGTGCTTTTAATTTTGCTTGGACCTGCCCATATGAAGTCATAAAAAAGTTTGTTAATTTGTTTCATAATTTCTATTCTTGGTTTTGGTAGTGACACAAATAAATGAGTAATCAGAGGGAGAAGTAGTGATTTTACGATGGTTCTTTTTCCGAGCGGTGTGATATTTCTGCGATTCCAGTGTGTTATTAAATTTTTTATACTGTTGATTTTGTTATCAAAATTGTTCATGATTATGTTTACTAAATTTACGTCGTACACTATCCCAAGAACTTTAAAAGATGTTGCTCCACATGTCAGTTTGTATTTTGTTTTTATCGACCTTGTACTATATTTCATAGAGCCTATCCAAATTAAATTAGTTTTATCATAGTTTATAATCCTGTATATTCACGGCTTCATTTTTAAAAGCAAATTCTGGCCAATATTGACGATAAATGTGTTTAAGAATTATAAACACAAATGTTCACCATTTTTCGAAAGTATCTAGTGCATCTTGGGATATGTTTCTATTTAAAGATATGTTGTAATTGACGTCCAATTGGGATGGGGGTATTCCCATTGAATATGCGTAAATCACGTTCTGCAATGTGTGCACATCGTGTAAAGGTCATATTTTGAAAAATAGCAACCAATCTAGTAGTCTATTAAAATTAAGATGGAATGTAGTTACATGTACAAACCATTTTCTGAAAATATATGAATGTAATTTTCTGTGTAAATAAACATGCTGCATTCGTCTATATTTAAATTGTCTGATTGACTTTTTTCGATTTGTCTGTGTTTCTAATGATTCTCACTTGCATTTTAGAAGAAATTATTTGAATAAATCACGCTTTTTTACTGTTTCCATGAAATCTCATTCAACGAGGTGCCTTCATGATTAAATTGACATACAAAAGCATGATCAACAGACTCCTCATTTTTAGCTCGACTATTCAAAGAATAGGTGAGCTTTCCTACTACCCCCGTCGTCGGCGTCCGAAGTCTCGTAACTTCTAAACTACATAAGTTATTAACTTGAAACTTGGAATAAACCTTTGTCATCAACTCCAGTGTCAGGGGCAACATTCCCCATAACTCTGTTTTGTATTTTGACAGAGTTATGCCCCTTTTTCAGATTTTCTGGTTAAAAAGTTTATATTCAGAAGTTTTGCAACTTCAAAACTACATAAGTTATTCACTTGAAACTTGGAACTTACCTTTGTGATCAACTCCAGTGTCAGGGGCAACATTCCTCATAACTCTGTTTTGTATTTTGACAGATCCATGCCCCTTTATTTTTCTGGTTAAAGTTTATTAGTCCCCTACCATTGTTTCACCAGAGGGGACTATAGGTTTGCCCTCAGTTCGTCCGTCCGTTTGTCTGTCGCGCTGTCCGTCTGCAAAATTTTGTTCCTGCGATAACTCGAAAAGTAATGAAGATACTTCGATGAAATTTGGTATACATATAAACAGCAATGTGATTATTATGCATGACCTTTATTTTTCACCAGAGGTCAAATGTCAAGTGACTGTTACTAAAAATTGAAATAAACTAAAACAAACTGGATCCTGCGATAACTCAAAAAGTACTGATGATATTTCGATGAAACTTGGTATACAAATAAACAGCAATGTGAGGATTATTTTTCACCAGAGGTCAAAGGTCATGCGACCGTTACTAAAAATAGAAATAAACAAAAAATACTGTTTTAATTCGAAAAGTACATATGACCATGAAACTTGTACAAAGATTGAACTATAGGTTTGTCATCCGTCTGTGTGTCTATCTGTTTGTTCGTCCGTCTGTCTGTCCATCCCCAGAACCTGGTCCCTGCAATAACTCGAAAAGTACTGAACTTATTTCGATGAAACTGGGTATACATATAAACGGCAATGTGGCAATGAGAGGATTATGCACGACCTTTTTTTTTCCACCAGAGGTCAAATGTCACGTGACTTGAATTAAAAATAAAAATAAACTAAATTTTGTAATAATTTGTAATGGACATAAGGTATGACCATGAAACTTGGTACAGAGATTGAACTATAAGTTTGCCATTTGTCTGTGTGTCATTATGTCTGTTCGCCCGTAATTCTGTCTGTCCGTCCATCCCCAAAACCTGGATCCTGTGATAACTCGGAAAGTACTGAAGACACTTTGATGAAACTTTGTATACATAGCAACAGCAATGTGAGAATTATGCACGACCTTTTATTTTTCACCAGAGGTCAAAGGTCACGTGACTGTTCCTAAAAATAGAAATAAACTTAATACTGTAATATTTTGAAAAGTGCATAAGATATGATCATGAAAATCAGCGTTTTTTTTGCCTCGTTTTCATGCCGATATTCGGTACCATTCACAAAGCCAAAATGTATGCTTTTTCACAATTTTTGACCCAAAATTCACAAATGGAAAAGTGGATGAAAAAAATACGAAATCTTAATTTTGTGAATTTTGTTTACACAGGATAAAATTTCGGTAATAGTTTTATGTATACACCACTTTGAAAGGTTACTCGATTTTAACACGACTCATGTCACGTTTTATTGCTATTTTCGTGAACCAGTCGGTAGGTGAAACGTGCTCATCCGGGTCACTGTAAACGCTCATTGGGTTATAATCTGTATTGAATCAAGCGTTTGAAGGATTTTTAAATTGTAAACACTGTGGATTATTTTCTTATTGTTTTTTTTTTAAAGTAATCGCAATGCATTTTTTATGAAACTCACAGTACTATGTGAATTTTTTTATAAAAAGCAAGCTTATCTTACAGGAAAACGAGTCCTCGTTTCAACAGGCAATTTTAAGCGAGAAAACGGTATGTGAAGCCCCCGAAGACAATTTGTGCTGCAGTTGAACAGTTTCAACTTTAGTATCTTCACAAGTAGATTTACTGTCAGTAACGAGTGCAAGTCAGTCAGATTCACATACTGATACTAGTGACCAAAATAACATCGATGAAACCCCTGTTTTGTCTCTTAATTAGCCTTTTACATCTCAGTCATGTGACATTTCTATTGACTCCGGTGTCGGACTCAAGTGAAGCCATTGGACAATTTTGCAAATTTAAAGAATAATTGACAATATCAAATCTGCAAAAGAGAGAAATTTAACTGGAATGTTTCATGGTAAGGTTTCATGAATGTAAAGATCACACTTTAATATCATGTGTGTGTACTTTAAGTGTGATTAAATACAATAAAATCACTAGTTATTATTTGATACTTGTTTGTATTTCCCTGTTTTAATGATAAGACATATTTTCACAATTTTGGCGTTTTACGACGCATTTTTCACAATTTCACAGAAAAGGGCACATTCACAAATCACTGAAAAAACCCACTGAAACTTCATGACACTTGGTATACAGATTGGACTATGGGTTTGCCCTACGTCTGTGTGCGTTTGTCGTATGTCGGTCTCTGTCTGTCTGTCTGTCCCATCCCCAAAACCTGGATCCTGTGATAAAAAGTACTGAAGATACTTTGATTAAACTTTGTATACATAGAAAAAGCACGGTGAGGATTGTAATGACCCTTTATTTTCACCAGAGGTCAAAGGTCACGTGACTGTTATTTAAAATAGAAATAAACTTAATAATAATTCGAAAAGAACATAACATATGATAATGAAACTTGGTACACAGAATGGACTATATGATTGCCTTCTGTCAGTTTAGTACTGCAATAACTCAAAAATTAATTTGAATGTCTGGTCAATGTTACTAAAATATAAAAAAACAACAACTTAATACTGCAGTGACAAATGGGATTTCAATATGAAACTTTGTACATCTACAGGTAAAGGGCGATTTGACGGTATTGCACAATGGTTAATTACTCGGGGTTTTCACCGGTAGGGGACTCGTGTATTGCTTGCAATACTATCAAAGCCTTGTATTCAAAAGTTTTGTAACTACATAAGTTATTCACTTGAAACTTGGAACTAACCTTTGTCATCAACTCCAGTATCAAGGGCAACATTCCCCATACTCTGTTTTGTATTTGACAGAGTTATGCCACTTTTTCACATAGATTTTCTGGTAAAGGTTTCTATTTAAAAGCTTTTTAACTTTAATACTACAAAAGCTGTTCACTTGAAACTTGGAATATACCTTTGTAAACAACTCCAGTATACCTTTGTAAACAACTCCAGTATCAGGATGAACATTCCCCATAACTCTATTTTGTATTTTGATAGAGTTATGTCCCTTTGTCACATAGATTTTCTGTTGAAAGTTTATATTCAAAAGTTTTGTAACTTCAAAACTAAATAAGATATTCACTTGAAACTTGGAACTAACCTTTATCATCAACTCTAGTACCAGCGGCAACATTACCCATAACTCTGTTTTGTATTTTGACAGAGTTAGCCCACTTTTTACATAGACTTTGTGGTTGAAGTTTTTTGTTCCAAAAATGTATAAGCGGTACAAGGCTTCACTTAAAAATATTGTATTTTGACAGAGTTATGCCCCCTTTTCACTAAGGTTTTCTGTTTAAAGTTTACAATCAAAAGTTTGGTAACTTCAAAACTGCATAAGTTATTCACTTGAAACTTGGAACTAACCCTTGTCATCAACTCTTGTATCAGGGCCAACATTACCCATAACTATGTTTTGTATTTTGACAGAGTTATGCCCCTTTTTGACATAGATTTTCTGGTTGAAGTTTATATTCAAAAGTTTTGTTACTTCAAAACTACAGAAGTTATTCACTTGAAACTTGGAACAAACCTCTGTCATCAACTCTAGTATCTGGGACAACATCATTTTAACAAATATATGCCCCTTTCACTATCAAAAATATGTACCAACTGAAATACTTCGAATAGTCGAGCGCGCTGTCCTATGACAGCTTTTGTTGGATGTGTATTATATTCAGATTTTTATTTTTCCCCCAAAATGTTGAAACTTGGGGGTGCGTATTACATGTGAGTGCATATTATAGTGGTAAGATTATGGTACTAAAAATAGAAAAACAGTTTCCGCTCATTATCTTGATAATGCATTGAGATATTTGAATGAAACTTAATACATAGATACCTGATATCAAGGCCTCACTTGGGATTGCTGATGGGGTGGGTGGAGTCAAGGTCGTCGTAACTAAAAATAGAAAACTGGTTTCTGCTCAATAACTTGATAACACATTGAGATATTTTAATGAAACTTCATAGCACACTTGATCTAGTGAAATAAATTTTCTGCGCATTTTTAGCTCACCTGTGCGGTGAGCTTTTGTGATCACCTTTTGTCCATCGTGCGTAGTGTGTCGTGCGTCAACATTTTCATTCAAACAACATCTCCTAAACCGCTGGGCAAATTTTCACCAAACTTCACAGGAATGATTCTTGGGTGACCCTCTTTCAAAATTGTTCAAATTGTTTCAGTCCGCTGCATATGTAGGTCACCAGAGCTAAAAATAGATTTAAAAAGTGAAAACTTTAAAAAATCTTCTCTGAAACTGCATGGCTGAGAGCTTTCATATTCGGTATTGTGCATACTCTAGTAGACCTCTACAAAGATTGTTCAAATGATGCCCCTGGGGTCAAAACTTGCCACGCCCTGGGGATCACATGGTCAATATAGACTTACATAGCAAAATGACTTTAAAAATCTTCTCGTCTGAAACTGCAAAGCCCAGAGGTTTCATATTTAGTATGTAACATTGCATAGTGGTCCTCTACAAAGATTGTTCAAATGATGCCCCTGGGGTCAAAACTGGCCACGCTCCGAGGGTCACATTGATTATATCGAATTAAACAGCAAAATGACTTTAAAAATCTTCTCCTCTGAAACCGCAAGGCCCAGAGGTTTCATATTTGGTATGTAACATGGCTGAGTGGTCCTCTACAAAGATTGTTCAAATGATGCCCCTGGGGTTAAAACTGGCACTACCCCGGTGGTCATATGGTTTATATAGACTTAAATAGCAAAATGAATTTGAAAATGTTCTCCGAAACTGCAAGGCCTAGAGGTTTGGTATTTGGTTGGTAACATTGTATAGGGGTCCTCTACAAAGATTGTTCAAATGATGCCCCTCAGGGTTAAAACTGGCCGCGCCCCGATGGTCACGTGGTTTATATAGACTTAAATAGCAGAATGACTTTAAAAATCTTCTCTCAAACCGCAAGGCTCAGAGGTTTGATATTTGTTATGCCACATCCTCTAGTGGTCCTCTACAAAGATTGTTCAAATGATGCCCCAGGGGTCAAAACTGGCCACGCCCCGGGGTCACATTGTTTATATAGACTTAAATAGCAAAATGACTTTAAAAATCTTCTCCTGAAACTGCAAGGCCCAGTGATTTCATATTTGGTATGTAACATTGCATTGTGGTCCTCTACAAATGATGCCCCTGGGGTCAAACTTGCCACGCCCCGGTGGTCACATGGTTTATATAATAAATTAAATAGGAAAATGACTTTAAAAATCTTCTCCTCTGAAACCCCCAGGTCCAGAGGTTTGGTATTTGGTTGGTAACATTGTATAGGCGTCCTCTACAAAGATTGTACAAATGATGCCCCTGGGGTCAAAACTGGCTGGGCCCTGGGGTCCCATTGTTTACATAGACCTAAATAGCAAATTACTTTAAATATCTTCTCCTCTGAAACAGCAAGGCCCAGTGGTTTCATATTTGGTATGTGGTATCCTCTAGTGGTGCTCTACAAAGATTGTTCAAATGATGCCCCTGGGGTCAAAACTGGCCACGCTCGGGGAGTATCATTGTTTATATTGAATTAAATAGCAAAATGACTTTAAAATTCTTCTCCTCTGAAACCGCAAGGCCCAGAGGTTTGGTATTTGGCTGGTAACATTGTATAGGGGTCCTCTACAAAGATTTTAAAATGATGCCCCTCAGGGTTAAAACTGGCCACGCCCCGGTGGTCACATGGTTTATATAGACTTAAATAGCAGAATGACTTAAAAATCTCCTCTGAAACTGCAAGGTCCAGAGGTTTGTTATTTGGTTGGTTACATTGTATAGGGGTCCTCTACAAAGATTGTTCAAATGATGCCCCAGGGGTCAAAACTTGCCACGCCCTGGGGGTCACATTGTTTACCTAGACTTAAATAGCAAAATGACTTTGAAAATCTTCTCCTGAAACTGCAAGGCCCAGAGATTTCATATTTGGTATGTAACATTGCATAGTGGTCCTCTACAAAGATTGTTCAAATGATGCCCCTGGGGTCAAAACTTGCCACGGTGGTCACATGGTTTATATAGACTGAAATAGCTAAATGAATTTGAAAATCTTCTCCGAAACCGCAAGGCCTAGAGGTTTGGTATTTAGTTGGTAACAATGTATAGGGTTCCTCTACAAAGATTGTTCAAATGATGCCCCTGTGGTCAAAACTGGCCACGCCCCAGGGGTCACCTTGTTTATATAGACTTAAGTAGCAAAATTACTGCAAAAATAATCTCTGAAACAACAAAGCCTTGTGGTTTCATATTTGGTATGTGGGATCCTCTTGTGGTCCTCTACAAATATTGTTCAAATGATGTCCCTGGGGTCAAAACTGGCCACGCCCCGGGGGTCACATGGTTTATATTGACTTAAATAGCTAAATGACTTTAAAAATCTCCTCTGAAACTGCAAGGCCCAGAGGTTTCATATTTGGTATGTAACATTGCATAGTGGTCCTCTACAAAGATTGTTCAAATGATGCCCCTGGTGTTAAAACTGGCAATGCCCCAGTGGTAACATGGTTTATATAGACTTAAATAGCTGAATGACTTCTCCTCCAAAACCACAAGGCCGAGAGGTTAGGTATTTGGATGGTAACATTGTATCGGGGTCCTCTACAAAGATTGTTCAAATGATGCACCTGGGGTCAAAACTGTCCACGCCCAGGGTTCGCATGGATTATATAGACTTAAATAGCAAAATTACTGCATTAATTGTCTCCTGAAACCGCAGCGCCCAGAGGTTTCATATTTGGTATGTAACATTGCATAATGGTCCTCTGCAAAGCTTGTTCAAATGATGCCCCTAGGGTAAGATTAAACTGGCCACATGGTTTATATAGACTTAAATAGCTAAATGACTTTGAACATTTTCTTCTCTGAAACTGCAACGCCCAGAGGTTTGTTATTTGGTTGGTAACATTGTATAGGGGTCCTCTTCAAAGATTCTTCAAATGATGCCCTGGGGTCAAAACTGGCCACGCCCCTGGGGTCACATTGTTTGTATTGACTTCAATGGCAAAATTACTTCAAGAATCTTCTCTAAAACTACAAGGCCCAGTGGTTTCATATTTGGTATGTAACATTGCATGCCAGTCTTCTACAAAGATTGTTTAAATGAAGCCCCTGGTGTCAAAACTGGGATGCCTTAAACTCACGTGAGCAACCTAGGGCCATCGTGGCTCTCTTGTTCAGTATTACAACTTACTAAATCTTTTTGAGCAATTGCCAAAGTTACAACGTCATTTACTTTTGGGACAACTTTGCAAGTGTGACATATTTTAATTTGTTAATTTTTGGGACACCTTTTGAAATATTATGACTCAAATAATAGGACTTGTAAATATTACTACATGATTTATTTTTAGGATGCATTTGCAAAAAGTATGACAAATCCTCTTTTGGCACTTGCTAATATTTTATAACTTTATTTATTTTTGGGACGCCTTTGCAAATATTATGACTAATCGTTTTTTAGCACTTGTCAAAATTACAATTTCATTATTTTGGGGACACGTTTGCAAATGTTATGATGTTTTATATTAAGCACTGGCAGCTGGGCTCAGCTAGCTCAGTTGGTAGAGCACTGGACTGTCAATTAGGGCATCATGAATTCGAACCGACATAACTTGTGTGGGGATTGTTCATGAAATTATTTCTACAGTCCTTCTCCCCCTACCTCTGATTGAAGTAGAGCAGTTGTCAAGTACTGGCATAGGTATGTGCACTTTGTACCGGTAAACCACGTAGATTGGCTAAGCTTGCCCAGGAAGAGTGTGAGTAGGTTAACTGACCGCCATGATATGACTGAAACACTGTTAAAACGGCGAAAAATCCAAACAAACAAACAAAAAACAAATTAAGCACTGACCAGTATGAAACTTCATTTATTTTTGGGACACCTTTGGAAATAATATGATATACAATTTTTAAGCACTATATTACTTGAAGATGGCGGGGTATATTGGTTTGCTTATGTTGGTCGGTCAGTAGGTCAGTCCAATCATCACCAAACTTCATGAAAATGTTAGGTCATGTTTGATAATAAGCCAATCACCCCAGGAATTGTGGAGTTACGGCCCTTGAATTATCTGAAATTGGCCTTTTTAGCAGTTTTCGCTCTTTAAGCCCAACAGTTTTCATGCGATCTTCACCAAACTTCATGAACATGTTTCTGGGCATAATATCTTGGCCAAGTTTAATAATCAGTCAAATCGCCCCAGTAATTGTGAAGTTATGGCCCTTGAATTATCTAAAATGTGCCGTTTAAGCAATTTCCATTCTCGAAGTGCAACAGTTCATATCCGATCTTCACCGATTATTGTGAAAATCTTTGTGGGTGTATTATCACTATTTACTTTGATACTCAATCAAATCTTCTTGGTAACTGTGGAGTTATGGCCCTTAATTATCTAAAATAGCCTGTTTTGCTATTTTAACCTAGAGGGGGCATAACTGTTTTACAAACAGCTCTTGTTTATTTTTGAAACTGTTTCAAATATGTTTGAGCATTTGTCATTATTATGCCCCCCGTCGAAGATGTCTGGGTATATTGGTTTGCTAATGTCGGTTGGTCGGTAGACCACTTTGGTTTCGCTAACTTCAACAGTTTTCATCTGATCTTCATCAAACTTCATGAAAATGTTTGGGGGCATAATATCTAGGTCAGGGTCAATAATCAGCCAAATCGCCCCAGGAATTTGTGGAGTTATGGCCCTTGAATTGTCTAAAATTTGTCTTTTTAGCCTTTTCCGCTCTCTAAGTCCAGTAGGTTTCATCCAAACTTCATGAAAATGTTTGTAATAATAACATCCAAGTCAAGTTTGATCATTAGCCAAATGGCTCCAGGAATTATGGAGTTGTTGCTCTTGAATGATCTGAAATAAGCCTTTTTAACAGTTTCCGCTCACTAAGTCCAGCAGTTTCCGCTCACTAAGTCCAACAGTTTTCATCCGATCTTCACCAAACATCATGAACATGTTTGTGGGCATAATATCTTGGCCAAGTTTAATTAATAATCAGCCAAATTGCCTCAGTAATTGTGGAGTTGTGACCCTTTAATTATCCAAAATTGGCCGTTTTAGCAGTTTCTGTTCTCTATGTCCAACAGTTTGCCAATCCGAATCAACCAAATTGTCCCAGTTTCTCTGAGTTATGGCCCTTGATTATATAAAATTGGCCTGTTTAGCTATTTTAACCTAGAGGGGACATTACTGCTTAACAAACAGCTATTGTTATAACTTTATTTACTTTACGGACACCTTTGCAAAAAGATAAGGAATGACATTTTTAATATCCCCGAAAAATTGCTGGGAAAGCATATAGTCGCGCTTTTGTCTGTCCATTATTGTCATTCCATCACGCTTGTCCAGGCTGTAACTTTGGCATGGATGGAGGCATTTTTGTCAAGCCTGCTTGCGGTAAGCTCGACTTAGTTGTTTCAAGGACGGTTTGGTGTATGTGTGCGAGTCCGTCTGTGCGTCCATCCGTCCGTCCGATCTTGTCCGCACTGTTAATTCATCATTCATTATGGAATTTTAAAATAACTGCCACAAATGTTCACCATGTGGAGACAGCATGTCACATGTAGGACTTGTGCCCTAGCTCAAAGGTCATGGTCACACTTAGAGGTCAAAGGTTAAATACGGGCATAATACAGCTTGTCCGGACTGTAACTTCATCATTCATCAGGCAATTTTAAAATAACTTGCCACAAATGTTCACCATGTGGAGACGGCGTGTCACACATAGAACTTGTGCCCTGGCTCCAAGGTCAAGGTCACTCTTAGATGTCAAAGGTCAAATATGGGCATAATACAGCTTGTCTGGACTTTTAATTCATCAATTATCAGGAAATTTTAAAATAACTTGCAACAAATGATCACCATGTGGAGATGGCGTGTCACACACATGACCTGTGTCCCTAGCTCAAAGGTCAATGTATCACTTAGAGGTCAGAGGTTAAATATGGGCATAATACTGCTTGTCTGGACTGTAATTCAAGGTCAAGGTCACACTTAGAGGTCAAAGGAGAAGATCTGCTTGTTAAACAAAACATTTATGTGATTTTAAAATAATTACAATATAAGTTGCTTTCTTGACAACAGGCTCGACATGTTGCCAACAGGCATTTTGTAGTTAAATGATTGGCTCAAATGTTGGTGTTGGTCGCATGAACCACTAGGTCAAAGGTCAAGGTATGTCTTGAAGGTTGTTTGTCAGAATTGGAACTTCTTTGCTTGTCCGGTATAACTTGGCCATTAAATGAGGGATTTTAAAATTGTTTAAAATTACTTTGCACAAATGTTTGCCTGTCCGGAACCAGGTAAAGGTCACATTTAAAGGTAAAAGGTTAAAATTGGCTTTTTGCTTGTCCAGACAATAACTTGGTCTTGGATGGAGGTATTTTAAAAATTGCTTGGCACAAATGTTTGCCTAAATGAAACGTCATGACACGCTCACGAACCAGGTCGGTAGGTAAAGGCCAAGATCACATTTAGATGGAAAAGGTCTAAATTGGCTCTTAGTTTGTCCATTTTATATAACTTTGTCCTGGATAGTGGGAATTTAAAATTACGCATGAATGATGGCCTAAATGACATGTCACTTGCAATAAGCAGGTCGTTAGCAGGGCTCTTACTGGAAAATATTTATCTTTTGTCATCAGTTTTTTCATTTTGTAAAAACTGTTGCCTCTGTAGTTACATAGTTAAACTTCAGACATCGCGAACTGTATAAAACTGTCAGAATGTCTGACACAATTTGAAAATGTCTGACGAATCCAAAGCGCTTGCCAGACATTTTGTCTAACAGAATTGTTTCAAGGTCTGCTCATTTCACAGAATGCATTTGACTTTCAATCTGGTTGTCTGACTTTTACTGTATTACATCCCATCCTCAAACCATGACATATGATATGGCAACTGAAGCCATACTGATTGATTGTTATCAGTTATTGTATCGTGCACAGCACAAACAAGAAATGTATTCAAAAAAGACAATCGGCATTGAAATTAATATTGAGATGTCAATTTTTTACCCTAAACATAATACAAGAGGGACAAGATGATCGGTTACGTGACTTCTCAGACCCCAGCTTTTTTGATCCCCACTAAGGAGACTTCTCCGACTGTAGATTTTTCGGACACCATAAGAAAACTTATCGGACCCAAAATTAATTTGAGATAAACTCAAGCATAATTAATATGTGTACCGTGAGTAAACCGAGCACACCTTCCATGTTTTTACCCGTGCTAAATGAATAAGCTATATGTTAGTAATTTACGTTACAATAATTGTTACATGAATTTGTCGGGCAAATTAGTATTGTTAGAAAATAATTGCAGGAATGAATGACAGTTATTATATATCAGACGAGTGTACATAGTTATGGTAAATAATATACTATACGTATCATTAGTTTTGCAAATAGCGTATTCATGCTACGCAAATGTGTTACTGTAACTTGAACAACATTTCGACGTATAACGAGACTTCTATCAACACATTTTATTTATAGAAAGATGTTAAATATATTTAGAGATTGAATAACATCTACTGGAGAAGTTGATAGAAAGCTGAAATTATAAATAATTCTTAATAAAACGCAACCGCAATTCAAATATAAAATAATATGCACAGTAAGTTTATAAATATAATTCCCCTATTTATTGAGATTCTCGGATTTATGATTCTCTGGACGCTTATTGATGAATGTATATTTGCACAGCTTTACCGCGCGCTATTTTTAGAATAATGCCTTTCTCTGGAGTGTGTTAAATACGCAAGAATACACCATTTCATACCAATCTTTGCCAAATATCTACGTATGGCTCTGAAACATTTCAGAACACAGATATTGGTCAACCAATGGAATCATTGCAATTCCTATTTATAGCCCATGCCTCTAATGTAGGCTAAACAAAATAATTATTTCATTATGTGAATGAATATTACATTCTGTTCATGACATACAATGAGTAAAATTGTTCATAATTATGTTAAGTTCTAGAGTGTATGTCACAGATATGTTTATAACTTTATTTTAACATCTTATGTAAACAATGATGTAAATTTTAATCCCCAAAAATATGCGAAGACATCAAAATATTGTTTAAGTTTGCATTCCCTAAAATTAGAAAAATTGCCCAAATTCTATTGGCATTCAGTTTTCTCGCTGCATAAAATTATCGCAAGAAATCTAGTTCAAAAGTGATATTAGACAGCTACGCCGAAAACATTGTGTTTCTGCTGACACAAAGAAAAATGTTCATTTAGTAGACATTTTTAATGACTGCTGCAAGATTCTAACTATGCTATTTGCAAACTAATGAAGCATAAGAAATTTGTCGCCACTAACTTATGCCAATTTAAATATTTTATTCCAACATTTAAACATTTGTTTCATTTTGGCGACTAATTGTGATGGGCAGCGAGAGCCCTGTGTCTCTATGTAGGATTGAATTAGATTGTAGGTCAAAAGTCACGGTCTCACTTCGAGGTGTCGCATGGATTGGTATACTTGTAACACGCCCCGTACCCGGATAATCCTAACCTAGTGCAGCGATCCTAACACAGTACCAAAATCGCGGATGGAAAGTCAGTGCCACTTTGTTTTATGCTTATTTTTCTTATGTACATATACTACTTAAAAACCCTGTGTGCACAGTGTTGTTATCCATCGAGTATGGACACAATACTCATTCAAATGTGCAGACTGTGAGAAAATAGATAAAACCTAATTTCTAGTTGATAATAACCGAACGCAATGTACACTAGGAACGGATGAAAACCATACCAACGTATAAAACCTGACAAACGCCTCACCGACTAATATTATACTTGTATATAAATCACTGAATATACATGTATGCGGAAAGACTATAATGGGCCTTTATATATTTTTATGTTCATCCCTCTCGTACTGCATAATTCCTTGTTCACCAGTGACTATGTGTATTTACCGAACAAACACTTCGCCATGAAAACTTGTGTTTAAAATCGCGAGCTTGTGCTGGAAAAGATAGTTGGAAATATGGGTATCGCTCCAAAGTCTTATCTTGTTAGAGTCCAAATGATTTGCAAGACGTAAAAAAATCAATCATTATTAAAGACGATGTAATATATATAGTTTGAAATAATTAAAATGGAACAGGTGATGTGAAGACCCCTTAAAATGAGCAAGCACATTAATAACAGTGAAATAAATTATTTCATATATGAAGGACGAACAAATATCTTATTTTTCAGTTTGTTAGGTAATTCTCCTTTTTACGTTTGCACTTATTCATCACAGTTTTCTACATTGGTCCAGACTTATTTGCAGGCACATAATCACTTCAGAATAAAGACAATATTTTATCTATAAACATCACCTTTAAACTTTGATATGATTAACTAATATAGTTTTCTATTAATGTACTAATGGATTTTAAGATATTTTAAAAGGGTCGGAAACATAAAAGTGTTCTTTATGATGACGCCAAATATAACAACATGATAACAAGAGGGCCACGGTGGCCCTAGGTCGCTCACCTGAGTTTAAGGCATCATAATGGCTTATAACAAGAGGGCCAAATGGCACTAAACCACTTACCTGAGTATAAAGATCTGGGTCTTGCAGTTTCAGGAGAAGATTTTTATAGTCTATATAAAACATGTGACCCACAGGGAGTGGCAACTTTCTACTCAAGGGGCATCATTTGAATAATCTTTGTAGAGGACCACTATACAATATTACATACCAAATATAAAACCGCTGGGCCTCACTGTTTCATAGGAGATTTTTAAAGTCATTTGCTATTCAAGTCTATATAAACAATGTGACCCCCGGGGCATGGCCAGTTTTGGCCCCAGGGGCATCATTTGAACAATCTTTGTGAGAACCACAAGAGGATGCCACATACCAAATATGAAACCACTGGGCCTTGTGGTTTCAGAGAAGATTTTTGAAGTAATTTTGCTATTTAAGTCTATATAAATAATGTGACTCCCGGGGCGTTTCCAGTTTTGACCCCAGGGGCATCATTTGAACAATCTTTGGAGAGGACCTTTATACAATGTTACCAACTAAATACCAAACCTCTGGGCGTTACAGTTTAAGAGTAGAAGATTTTCAAAGTCATTTAGCTATTTAACTCTATATAAAACCATGGACCCCCGGGGCGTGGCCAGTTTTGACCCCAGGAGCATCATTTGAACAATCTTTGTAGAGGACCACTATACAATGTTACATACCAAATATACAAAAAAATATATATATATACAAAATATGAAACCTCTGGGCCTTGCAGTTTCAGAGAAGATTTTTGAAGTAATTTTGCTATTTAAGTCTATATAAACAATGTGACCCCGGGACGAGGCCAGTTTTGACCCCAGGGGCATCATTTGAAAAATATTTGTAGAGTCCTATACAATCTTACCAACCAAATACCAAACTTCTGGGCCTTGCAGTTTCAGAGAAGATTTTCAAAGTCATTTAGCTATTTAAGTCTATATAAACCATGTGACCCCCGGGGCGGGGCCAGTTTAGACCCCAGGGGTATCATTTGAACAATCTTTGTAGAGGACCACTATGAAATGTTACATACCAAAAATGAAACCTCTTGGCCTTGTGGTTTCAGAGAAGATTTTTAAAGTCATTTTGCTATTTAAGTTTATATAAACACGACGTACGACACATGAAAGGTGATCGCAAAAGCTCACCATGGGCACCTTGTGCTCAGGTGAGCTAAAACATGAAAAAGTAAAAGCACATTTTGTCTCTGTGTCCGCCATTTTGGCACTGCGTAAGGGTCGCTGCACTGCTTTAGGATAACAGGGCGTGTGTAAACCCATCATTAAAAGTTATGTTGTAAGTTATGGTTTACTACAACATTTTAGCAACCATGAGTTTTCATTATTAGACATGTGTCACTGAGAACGAGATCCGATAGCAGAAAGCAAGGTTCTTACTGGGGAAATATCAAACTTACACAGGCATATAAAATAGACGATATACACAATTCATAGCATACATTGAACATCCTCATTTAATAACCGTACATTCATGACGAACAGACTAAGATAACGCATGACTGCATGTTTTTGTCCCCACTTTCAGGAGGGGGGGGGCATATAGATTTGCCCTTGTCTGTCTGTCCATCTATCAGTGCATCGGATTTTTGTGTCACGTGTAATTCAAAATGTACAACTGCTAGAGTGATGAAACTTATCAGCATGCGAACTTGTGCACCAAGATTTCGGTGCAGTTTATTTTCGGACATCAGTGATATTATGGCCATTTTTATGCCTCCCCCACCCCTCCTTTGTGTCTGTTTGTCCGTCTGTGTAGTTTTTTTAGCTCACCTAAGCACAACTTGGCTCATGATGAGCTTATGTGATCACCTTTTGTCTGCTATCCATCAACATTTTCATTCGATGAAGATCTCCTAAACTGCTGGGCAGATTTTCACCAAACTTCACGGGAATGATCCTTGGGTGGCCCTCTTTCAAAATTGTTCAAATCGTTCCGGTCTGCTGCATATGTAGGTCACCAGAGCTAAAAACTGAACACTAAAAAATCTCTGAAACCACAATGCTTGGAGCTTTCATATTTGATTTGTGACATCAAATAGTGGTCCGCTATAAATTTTTAACCAAATATTGCTCCATTATTAGATTGGGGTATGTTGTTGGACTGGCGGGCGGGTGGGTGGGGTGGCGGCGTCAACTTTTTGTTTCCACGCTCTAACTCGAGAACGGATGGAGATATTTTAATGAAACTTCATACATAGATACCTTATAGCGAGACCTCGCTTGGGATTGCATATGGAGTGGGTGGGTCAAGGTCACCATTGCTAAAAATAGAAACATGGTTTCCGCTCAGTAACTTGAGAACGCATTGAGATGTTTTAATGAAACTTCATACATATATACCTGATAATGAGACCTTGCTTAGGATTGCAGATGTGTTGGGTGAGATCAAGGTCAAGGTCAATGTTACTAAAATACAAAAACGGTTTCTGCTCAATAATTTGAGAATGCATTGTGATATTTATGCCCCCCTTCGAAGAAGTGGGGGTATATTGCTTGCACCTGTCCGTGCGTCGGTCGGTCAGATGGTCGGGCGGTCTGTCCGTAGACCATTTCGTTTCTGCACGATATCTAGAGAACGCTTTGACCTACGATCAATTTAGTTGGTATGCTGGTTTCTTGGGAGGAAAGGAAGACGCCTATTGATTTTGAGTTCAACAGGTCAAAGGTCAAAGTCACAGGGGCTTGTAACCTGAAATTCGTTTCCGCACGATATCTAGAGAACGCTTTGACCTACTATCATTTAAGTTGGTATGCTGGTTACTTGGGAGGAAAGGAAGACGCCTATTGATTTTGAGGTCAACAGGTCAAAGTCACAGGGTCTTGTAACATGAAAACTGTTTCTTCTGTGTACCATTTTGTTTCCGCATGATATGTAGAATACGCTTTGACCTACGATCATCCAAGTTGGTATGCTGGTTACTCGGAAGGAAAGGAAGACGCCTATCAATTTTGAGGTCAAAGGTCAAGGTCACAGGGGCTTGTAACATGAAAATTGTTTTTTCCGTAGACCATTTTGTTTCCGCAGGATATCTAGAGATGTTTTGGCCTATTTGATGTTTAAATCAAACAGAAAACAGGTATCCTTATATAATAGACTGTAAAAATAAATCCATAATTATACTCTATCTTTCTTTCAGCTTTATATTTACTTTCTAAAGCAGCAACTTCAATTTCCTCCTGTGTTAATGTGCACATACAATATTAAAAAAATCTCTTAAAAATTGCACATATTGACGACTTGGCTGCAAGTCGGGGGCCATACATGTTTTACAAACATCTCTTGTTTAATGAAACTTCATATATAGATACCTTATAATGAGACCTCGCTTAGGAATGCATATGGCACCCCGAACTTTCTTTCATTATGGTGCTGACTTTTATGCATTTCGTTCGAAAAATGTGGTTTTAGTGGAATTTCCACGTTTCTTGTGTTCAAATTATTCCCCTGGGGTCAAAACTGGCCACGCCCTGGCAGTCACATTGTTTATATTGACTGAAATACTAGGTTTTTAAAAGTTGTTGCCACTTATTTTCGCCAAATTCAGAAAGTTGTCGCCAAACTGGGGGGCCACATTGGAGCCAACAAATAGATGTTATAATAATGAAATACAAACACAAAGCTAAGCATTTTAAATGTTTATTACATAAGACTTTATTTAATAACAGCACATTAAACAGTACAATCATAGTCCTCAAAATAAACAGTCAATACAACACAAAGAATAGATTGGTTAAATTTTATTAATGAAAAAAACACACCAGAATTTAAGGAATGTACCTATTAATGTCATAAAAAAGTTTCTTTTTTGTTCACATTTTTATGTGTATTGATTTTACACACCCATGTTCTGTCATTGGTTGTTATATGTAGATCGGGCGTTTGCAAGCTCTACTTAACCTCTTTTATATAAACAATAGTTTCTCTACTATATAAACAACTGTTTCAACATCTCTATAGATCTTGCTGCTTACTTCTATGGCTCTTTTAAGACCATTTCTTAAATGCTTTGTCAAACGGAAACTGCTCTACTTTCCTGTCATTCAGTGAAATCCTCATTAACTTGTCTAATCTACTAACTAAAAGCCTGTTTCTGAGACAGGTATTAATCAGGTTCTGTTTACTCAACCCACGTTTGCGATCGACAGTACTCGCAGGAGCTGCCAAGAGCCTCTCTGCTGCCTCTGCAGTTACAGGGTACAGGTCCTTCTATTGGTATAGGGGACCTCTCCGGCGGCGTCCAACATCCGTATGCCATCAACAATTTAGACCGTTATCGAAATAAAGACTATATTCTTAGCTCACCTGAGCACAAAGTGCTCATGGTGAGCTTTTGTGATCGCCCGTTGTCCATCGTCTGTGCATCCGTGTGTCAGTCGTCAACTTTTCATTCAAACATTATCACATCCTAAACCACTTGGTAGATTTTCACAAAACTTCACAGAAATGATCATTGGGTGACCCTCTTTTAAAGTTGTTTCAATCGTTACGGTCCACTGCATATGTAGGTCACCAGAGCTAAAAATAGATTAAAAAAGTGTAAACTTTAAAAATCTTCTCTGAAACCAGAGGGCCTAGAGGTTTCATATTTGGTATGTAACATCCTATAGTGGTCCGCTACAAAGTTTGTTCAAATTATGCCCCTGGGGTCAAAACAGGCCATGCTCCGGGGGTGCCATGTTTATATAGAATATATAGCAAAATGACTTAAAAAATCTTATGCTCTGAAACCACGAGGCCCAGAGGTTTCATATTTGGTATGTAACATCCTATAGTGGTCCTCTACAAAGATTGTTCAAATTATGCCCCTGGGGTCAGAACTGGCCACGCACCGGGGGTCACATGGTTTATATAGAATATATAGCAAAATGACTTAAAAAATCTTCTCTGAAACTGCAAGGCCCAGAGGTTTCATATTTGGTATGTAACATCCTTTAGTGGTCCTGTACAAAGTTTGTTCAAATTCCGGGGGTCACATGGTTTATATAGAATATATAGCAAAATGACTTTAAAAATCTCCTCTGAAACCACAAGCCTAGAGGTTTCATATTTGGTATGTAACATCCTATAGTGGTCCTCTACAAAGATTGTTCAAATTATGCCCCTGGGGTCAGAACTGGCCACGCCCCGGGGGTCACATGGTTTATAAAAACTTAAATAACAAAATGTCTTTAAAAATCGTCTACTCTGAAACCGCAAGGCCCAGAGGTTTCATATTTTGTATGTAACATCTTATAGTTGTCCTCCACAAATATTGTTCAATTTATGCCCCTGGGGTCAAAACTTGTCATGCCCCAGGGGTCATATGATTTATTTAAGTGACTTTTAAAATCCTCTCCTCCGAAACCGCAAGGCCCAGAGGTTTCTTATTTGGTTTGTAACATCGTTTAATGGTCCTCTACAAAGATTGTTCAAGTTATGGCTTTGGGGTCATAACGGGCCATGCCCCGGGGGTCACATGGTTTATATAAACTTAAATAGCAGAATGTTTTTAAAAAACTTTTCCTTTTAAACCACAAGGCCCAGAGGTTTCATATTTAGTATGTAACATCCTATAGTGGTCCTCTACAAAGATTGTTCAAGTTATGCCCCATGGGTAAAAAATGACCACACCCCAGAGGTCACATGGTTTATATGGACTTAAATAGCAAAAAAAATATTTTTTTTTTCTCCTATGAAACGGCAAGGCCCACAGCTTTTCTGTATTTGATACGTAACATTGCATAGTGGTCGTCTCCAAATATTGTTCAAATTATTCCCCTGGGGTCAAATCTGGCCTCACCCCAAGGGGTCACATGCTTCGTATAGACTTAAATAGCAAAATGACTTTAAAAATCTTTACCTGAAACTGCCATGCCCAGAGGTTTGTTCAAGATTGTTCAAATTATGCCCCTGGGATAAAAATAAGCCACGCCTCAGGGATGAAATTCCTATTGGGTTACAAGGTCTCGGGTGAGCGTCCTAGGGCCGTCTTGTTTGTTCATATTGACCAAAGTTGCACAGTTTGTGTATGACCATGAAATCTTGAACGGGTTTGATAATGGACCCGATTTGACCAGGATTACCAGAGTTATTGTCCCTTTTTTGGCCCCAAATACATCTATTCCAGAATAACTCACCTGGTAAAGGGAGGTTAATGCAGTATCAGGAAGATAATTGCCAAAATGTGTTATTTCCCTTTGTAGGTCAGTCACAGATATAACCCAGATACTGTGGAATCACTAATTTTCACGGTGGTCTAATTTTCGCGCTTTTTGCGCTCCCGCTATTGCGCAAATTTATGACCACCGCGAATTTTATTTACCGATTTCGTAGTGTAGCAACACATTGGGAGCTTACACGTATGTTCAAATGTACGTCGGTAATCATTTATAAATATACGCAGATAGGCCTATATGTTAGGATACAAATGTTTTTAATGAACATTTTTGAATGGTTTCTTCATCAGCTTCATTCTGATTAAAGAATGCATATTTTTTTATTTTAAATTAAATTGTAGGCATTTTTGTACATTTAAATGCGGTCATACACTGCAGATCCGCTATATCGCGATTCTCGAGGTCCATTTATATAAATATACATGTATACACTATAGCCCATCTTCATGACCTCAAATCATAAACGTAATTAACTTTACTTTTTTTAGCTCACCTGAGCACGAAGTGCTCAGTGAGTTATTGGTATAGGGGACCTCTCCGGCGTCGTCCGGCGTCAAGGTGCCGTCAACAATTTGGACCATTACCGCGATAAACACTAGATTTTTTATTCAATCTTGACCAAAATTGCACAGTTTGTGTGTGACCATACAATCTTGGACGAATTTGATAATGGGCCCAATCGGACCAGTAACACCAGAGTTATTGCCCCTTTTTCATGCAAAAAAAGTGCAAAAGTGCCCTTTTTCAACGTATAGCCTTTATTTTCCATCCAATCTTAACCAAACTTTCGCAGTTTTTGTATGGCCATCAGATCTCAGCAGACACCAAAACTGGGCCAGATCGTTTTTCAAACACCAGAGTTATTGCCCTTTGTTTATTAAAAAGATATACTTAAATGACATTATTCAGGATAGAGAGAGACATTTTGCATCCAATCTTCACCAATCTTGCACAGTTTGTCTATTACCATCAGATTACAGTTGAAGTCGAATATAAGCAAGATCGGACTAGAAACACCAAAGTAATTGCCCTTATTTTGTGAAAAAAATATGCAAAAATGGACATTATACAGGATAGAGACTTCATTTTTATCAAATCTTCACCAATCTTGCACAGTTTGTCTATGACCATAAGATTAAAGATGAAGTCGAATATAAGTAAGATTGGACCAGAAACACCAGAGTTATTGCCCTTTGTTTGTGAGAAAAATATGCAAAAATGGACATTATTCAGGATAGTCTTCATTTTTCATCCAATCTTCACCAATCGTGTACAGTTTGTCTATGAACGTAAGACTATAGGTGAAGTCGAATATAAGCATGATCAGGCCAGAAACACCCGAGTTATTGCCCCTTGTTTTTGGAAAAACATCAACAAGTTATCAATGATTGGCTTGCACACACGATTTTTGATTCAATGTTGTCCAAACTTACACAGTTTGAGCATGACCATAAAAATTGATTGATAAAATTTGACTTCCAACAGTTGCAAGACTTGCATGCAGTTATTTGTACATGCAACGTTGATGTCTTCAGAGCATTAACATCATTTATCATCATTGGAAAGAAACTTATAAAAGAAAAAGCAAAACTTTACCTTATAGCACAGCCATCGCAATTATCGCATTGCAATTAGTTTTCCAAAACTGTTTGCGAAAAAGACATCAACATCTACTGTTTGTGCATTTTCCAGAATTGTCAATGACTTAATGAAAAATGGCCAGGTAAGAATAGCGAGAAAAATGATTTGAGAACCATTAGCAAAAAAACGCATATCCACTACCCAATGCATACTTTAGTTAGCCCATTGCACTAATCGATGTTTTAAATCAAAATTGATCCTACCCCCTCAGTGTATTGTTCTGATACCTTAATTTTCAAACCTGTCACAACAGTATGGTCTTCATTTGTACCAGTTCTCAGGTGAGCACTTTGGGCCATCATGGCCCTCTTGTTCATTGTTGTTAACATCCGTAATGTGTTATAGCCATATGTAAAATATTCCATTTGTATATAAAAAAAATATAGAGATATATTATTCCTTGTAATTATTTTCAGATCGTGAAATATTCAATTTGAAATCCGAAACGCCTTTCCGAACATTACTGTTCACGTGATGCAAGCACAAATTCTATTTTACCATTAAACAGCACGTGTATTCTATGCTAATCCTTTGTTCTGCTTAAAAGCGCGCGAAAATTATGCTGACATGTACAACGTCACGTCATCCGCATGGAAAGGGTTGATGGCCATAAAAACACTTGTAGCGCAGAGTACATTGAGATCTTTACATTGTATAAAAATTTCGTAACGCATAACAGCAAAATTCTATTTCTACAACACAGTTGCGCAAAGGCATGATTTTGAACACCCGTAATACAATGAGTAAAAGGAATATGAAGATGTTACTTTTCACAAGTAAATCTGCGACCACTGTTGTCAATTAAGAGCCTAATCCGGTACTAATGTACGTGTTTATTGCAGCAAACAAGCTGTCATTGGCGTTCTGTATGGTGTTTCATTGTATTGCATAATTGACACATATTTTGTGTAAAAAAAAACAATTCTCTTTTCATTTTTTTTTCCCAAAATTGTAGTTGCGCGAATTTAAGACTGCACGAATATGTCCGCGATTGCTAGTGCGCGAAATTTGTACCCCACGAATTCAAGTGATTCCACAGTAGTGGAATCTGCTTATCATTAAAATCAATACATCACTCTGAGTCAACATTATACTTCTAGTTTAGATCAGCATCATTGCACATAGTAACCCATTTATAGCCTGCTTCTGACCTATATTTTGGCTATGTGTGCTGCAGTAAAATTTTCCACTGTCTGTCTTGGCATCCAGTCAGGAAAAAAGATGTAAACAACAATCAATAGCTAGAATTCATGTTGTAAACTAGCAATCAGAATATAGGATTTAGATCATGTGATCTGTTTAGTTAGTAACTTATTCAGTATCATTTAATCATCTAACTTTTGGACTGACTTATACATTTGAATTGGGATTTTGGAAACTCAAGTAATTATCCTACTTGATTTTTGAAGCTGATTGATTATTTCTCCTTAATTGAAAAATGCTTCTACACTGTTTTACATTTTCTCCTTAATTGAGAAATACTTTAAAACTATTTAGAGTGCACCATGCTACTTGCTAGTATCTGCTTTTATTATATATATAAGTAAGGGCTTGTAGTTTGGAGACTCTTTTTATACTTCAACAAAATAAAAATGACTTCCCATCTGTCACTTTCATTACATTTCATCTCACCTGAGCACTTCATGCTTGATGAGCTATTGGTATAGGCGTCGTCCGTAGTGCATCGGAACAATTGGGCATGTGGACATGATACAAACTTAACATTCATTCATTCTTTACAGTATGTGTATGACCATAAAATCTTAGATAGATAATGGGCCAAATCAGACCATGAACACCAGAGTTTTTGCCCCATTTTCATGAGAAAGCCTGCAAAGTGGACTTTGTGCAATATACAACTTCATTTTTCCTCTGAAGTTGACCAAACTTGCACAGTATGTACATGAACTGAATATTTCAAAATAATCAATAAAATGGCTTAGATTGGGGTACAAACACCAGAGTTAGTGCCCCTTGTTGTGAGAAAAAAATGGACAATGTGGAGTATAGAGACTTCAGTTATTGCCTAATCTTGACCAACTTGCACTGTTTGTGTTTGACTATAAGGTCTCAGTTAATTCCCAATATGGAACAGATCAGACAAGAAAGACTAAAGTTATGGCCCCTTGTTTGTGAAAAAAATCCATAATTTGTCAATAACTGGCTTTCAGTCTCCATAGAGAATTAACTTTTCATTCCTTGTTGACTAAACTTGCACAGTTTGTGTATGACCATAAGATTTCATCAAGGTGCAATGATGGGCCAGATAGAACCAGGAACAGTGGAGCTTTTGGTTTTGGTATTTGAGCTTTTAACCAGTGTGCTAAATATCATTTACAAGACCTGAAACACAATTAAAATGGAAATACAGTACAATGGTCAGTTTCATTGAATAGTCCTAATCGATGATATACGTAATGCTGACAATTGCAGGGCTTTCAGTATCTTTGGTAAACTGGAAGTAGGAACTTCCTGGCCTCAGTTTTGCTCATAATATTTGTAAGTTTTGACAGTATTGCAGGGGTTTACTTAAGGTTTTGATTTCCACTTGCTCAAGGGGCAAGTTACTTTGACCATCTACTTGCCCCTAGTGAAAAAATGTTGCCCCATCTTGAAATGTTTGTTGATATTTAAAGCATACAAATGCATTATTATATACATGTATTTCAGCAAAATGTGTAATAAACTTTTTTTTATGAACAACAGCTATCAACAGAAACAATTCTGAATTCACATCTGTTTTATTTTCTGATGATAAGATCTAACTGTTAGATACATTGTTGTGTACATATTTATGTCTGGCAATACTGTCAAGACTTTCATTAACCATGAGCAAAACTTCCTAAGTCAGAGGCCAGTAAGTTTAAACTTCCAGTTTTCAAAATTTAATGCAAGGCCTGATTTTATGTTAAATTATGAACCAATAATTAATTAGTCACAGTTTAAAATACTGACTGACAAACTCTTCATATGCCTGCTTTGCAAGCTTTAAACGATCTTTTTACTTTCTGAAAAATTGCAAAAACTTTTGATCACTTTGAATCGTTATAGTCTGCCATTTTGGAGAAACTGCAGAATAGTACCTGTTTTGAGTGGTTTGATTGGCTGATACCATGCAAATGACCAATCAAAATCAGTTTTGCATATAGCTGTTAGACGTAGACATTGACTCTAAGAAAACAAATAACTGCAAAGGAAAAATATCTGAAAGATGTCACTACGATAACTGACTTGCCCGGCAAGCTTTTCCCTTTGGTAAATCACTTGCCCACAGTCATTTTAACCCGGCAGGGGCAAACAGGTGTCCGCTTATGTAAACCCCTGGTATTGCACGACATAAATATGAACATTACAATTTTCACAGCATATATAACTATTAGGGATGGCAACGAATACCAAAACGCTATAGAATATTCTAATTCCTTATTCAAATAATATTTGTTTATTTATCCAGGATGTATAATAGGTAAACGAATTAATGTGTCATTAAAAACCGTTCTTATCGCTGTCAACTCTATTAATTTAATACAAATTTGTCCATCATCAATCATCATCATCATCTGATTCATTGATTTCATAATAAAACAACATAGAAAACAGTTCTTAGATTATATTTCGAATCATTTACTTTGTCATACACTTATTAATAGTAAAACAGATCTATACACTTCAAACATCGCAAAACAGACACCCAATACACAAAGTAGATATTAGCAGCTTGTATTGTAAGACATGACCTCATTTCATCGTACAAAAGATAAAAACATCAAATCATTCCACAACTGTACCTATGGTTGTATACACACATTGCATAACTAAATATAGACCAGTCTAGTTGCTGACAGTCACATATCACACAGGTGCGAGCAGATCAGGCAACACAAGTCGTTATTTTCTAAACTTGATTTTTGTTAAAAAATATGATCTAGTCAACAAGCTCACTTTATAATCAATTTCTGAGCTTATTCACTAACAGGCCTGCAGACGAGAACACATGCTCTGATGGTACAGACGATGCTGGTACAGCTAGTACCTTCTTGGTGATAGCAGCGAGTGTAGGATACCTATGTGAGTTGACACGCCACCAGGTCAGCGGGTTGCTGTTTGGATCACACTTTTCATCCATGTGGCGCTTCAACTTCGTCATGCTCATCCTTGCCTGGGGAACCAAAGTCAAGGAAATGCAACCTGCGGTGTTTCGCTGGCATAGGTTCACTATCATCCCGTAACGCTTGTTTCAATGGAATTTTGTCCATACGATTGTCCAGCTCATACTCGGTCATTCTGCGTTTGTCTTTTGGTACGAATGGCAATCGCATGTACCGTGGGTCTAGAAGAGATGCAATCATGGCAACCGCTGTTGCCGCTTCCTTACTGCTAGGCCGAAAGCGCCTGACTAACTCAGAAGAACTTCTTTCACTTGTTTTGCCACAGCACTATCTTCGCCGCTATCAGATAAGCTGTTCATTATCAGCCCGCAGACAAGGGCATAGATTTGGGAGCAGGACACGCTCTCAATGGTGTTAAATAACATGTCAACGTGTCAAATTAGGTAACTGTGTAAACATAATGAATGCGGATTATAGAATTAAGCTAGTTTATTATGGAGAATTACAAAAAATACAAAAATTTTGCCATTCGAATACTCATTTAATATTCGAATATTCGGTCAAGTATTCAAATATTCTATTATTTATTGACATCCCTAATTACTATATATGTACTCTTAGTATAGCTACATGTATTTTTTTTTTTACTTCAGTCATGTTTTTCACTCCAAGTAGTTTGTTTTTTCTCATACCTATTGTAAACTTTGAATTTAATTTTGGAAGTCCTCACTTCCAAGAGTTTGAAATCGGAAGTCTTAAGCATTCTTTCTGACTTTTTGATACTTCCATGGCTGCAATTGTGGAAGTCCTGTGACAAAAGCTGGGAGTGAATTACGCCCAAACTTCCCTTAATACAAGCCCTGAGCTGTCTTGTATTGCTGTTTTGTGACTGTTTTAATTAGTGTTCTGTTGAAATAAGAGCAAAGCACAGTACATGGAATTCAGCTGGATGTTTGAACCTAAAAAATGTGCCATGCAAATACAGGATGTCAACCTCTGTGTAATAAAAGCGTGATTGTGCATGGTAAACATATCGATTGCTTTTGGTTTATCTTGGTTCCAACAGTTTGGACCATAAATTCATCTGTATTGCGCCATTTAATTACCAGGCGAATAACAGAAGTAGGCCGGACAGGCATGAGACTGTAGAGCGCCTGTAGATTGCCAGGTTGGCTACAAGAAGGCCATACAGGCATCTGTATTGCACCTGTTGAATTGCCAGATCAGGTTGTTTGATTTCAGTGATTTTGTAGATGATGACATTTAGCTTATATCTGTCATTGCCAGTACTCAGGTGAGCGCTTTGGGCCATCATGGCCCTCTTGTTCAACCTTTACCTAACTTGCACAGTTTGTGTAATACCATAAAATCTCGGTTGGTATTGATAATGGGCCAAATTGGACCAGAAACCTTATGGCCCCTTTTTTGTGGGAAAAAATGCAAAAACCAATGTTGACCGAACTTCCACAGTTTGTGTGTTGTCAAAAGATCACAGTAGAAGTCAAATTTGGGCCAAATTGTGCCACAAACACTAGAGTTATGCCACCTTTTTTATGCCCTCACTTTAAAGGGGGGGCACATAGATATGCCTTGTCTGTCCGTCCTTCCATCCGTCGGATTTTTGTGTCGCGCGTAACTCAAAAATTATAACTGCTAGAGTGATGAAACTTTATAAGCATATTTATCTGCATCGGGGCTTGTGCACCTGGGTATTTTGATGAATTATTTCTGGCATAAGCGGAGTTCTGACCCTTTAAAACAAAAAAGAAGACATTTTGGAATTGTGTCGTGCGTAACTCAAAAGGTATTACTGCTAGAGTGATGAAACTTTATAAACATATTAATCAGCATGTGACCTTGTGCACCTGGGTATTTTGGTGAGGTTTTTTGCAACATCAGCAGAGTTATGGCCCTTTTTTTAGAAAAAAATGACATTTTTGGACTCGTGTCGTGCAATACTCAAAAAGTATTACTGCTGTAACGTTTCGCCTGAGCTTCGGGTTTGCAAGTATGGCTCACACAATTAAACAATAGAACGATTAATATAACTAATATGGATATATAATTTTCCTTAAGCTACCTTGTATTTTGATTAGCTTATTGAAGACAAATGATTGGTATGGAACAGTAAATTAAATAGAATTAACTACTATTATTATACAATGACCCCGAGCACGACTTCCAGTCTCCTACGATATCCTGAGAGTAGTCTGGAACAATGAATTGACCCAGAGTCTTTGTTATGAAACACTATATAATATTCCGGGTCTGGTACACAGGCCTGTATGGTGTTTATTCCTATATGACTCCGTACCCTGGGTATGGAACTTGTGAAAAGTGACTTTGGAGTCTTGGTACGGAGGTATGGAACTTTTATATTATCAATTTCCTAGCAACCCAAGCTATTGAGGGGTAGGAATATTGCTAACATGGCCCATATGTCACAAGAAGAGGATTGCCAGCCTCAGAGCACCCAAAGTCGCTAGTGTTTAATCAATAATATAATTTCAATTACCTTCTATATTACTGTTGATGTTAACTCGATGAAAGCGAGAGCAGATCTGCTAGAATTTACCAACACTTACACTTAACTACCGAATTACTCATGCGTAATAAACACGGGCTTTATTACCTAATGCATGCGACTGTCCATATATTACTTTCTTTGAGAAATATTTGCCCATAGGCGCAATCAGTGACTGAGTGTAATATTGATCCATTGAATGGGTAAATTCTTTCACTGCTAGAGTGATGAAACTTTATAAACATATTAATCAGCATGTAAACTTGTGCACCTGGGTATTTTGGTGCATTTTTTTCCGACATCAGCAGAGTTATGGCCCTGTTTTAGCAAAAAATGACATTTTTTTGTACTTGTGTCGCGCGTAACTCAAAAAGTATTAATGCTGGAGTGATGAAACTTTATAAACATATTAATCAGCATGTGAACTTGTGCACCTGGGTAATTTGGTGCATTTTTTTCCGACATCAGCGGAGTTATGGCCCTTTTTTAGCAAAAAATGACATTTTTGGACTTTTGTCGTGTGTAACTCAAAAAGTATTAATGTTAGAGTGTTGAAACTATAAATGTATTAATCAGCATGTGAACTTGTGCACCTGGGTATTTTGGTGCAGTTTTTTTGGACATCAGCAGAGTTATGGCCTTTTTTGAGCAAAAAATGACATTTTTGGACTTGTGTCGTGTGTAACTAAAAAAGTATTATTGCTAGAGTGAAGGAACTTTATAAACATATTAATCAGTATGTGAACTTGTGCACCTGGGTATTTTGGTGCAGTTTTTTCCACCATCAGTGAGTTATGACCCTTTTTTGTGTCGCCTGAATTGGCAACATATAGGTGTTACTTTTGTCGTCGGCGGCGGTATCCCCTTTCGCTTGTCCGAAGCATAACTCTTAGACTATTAAAGCTATCAACATGAAACTTCATAGGTAGATAGATCTCATTAAGGGGAAGTGCAGTGCACAAGAACCGTTACTATGCCCTCATACTTTTGGAGTTATTACCCTTTGTTTATTTTCATCAAGATGCTGGGGGCATAATTATTGGAAATATCAGATTTATGTAAATGGCAATATTGTAGGAAATTAAATTGCTTTTCTTATGGTGTATTTTATATGTAATTATGATAAATACTTATTAATTTACAGGCATCTGAAGTGATACAAACACATAAATTCATGAATTTTATAGACTTATTTTACTTTTATTTCATTATCCATGTTTATTTTTTAACTGTTTATTGAAAATTACTGTGTGGAAGACATAAAGCAGCAAACAAAGCATAAAGACAGAGATTTATCATAAACAACACAATTTTTATAGGATAAACACAATGGAATTTAGTTCAACAAGTGAAAATCTAATTCAATGCGTTTTTATATCTCATTGCTTGTTTGTTCTCATGTATGTATTACATCATATGTTTGTTTTCATGTCTTGTACCACATTTTTAGTTTATTGAGTCCTTAAAAAAATTGTTTGGTGTTGAGATTTTTATTTCAGTCCAGATTATCTATGGTAGTTGTTGTGACAGCTCTCTCTGTACAAATTGACACAGTTTCTTAAGCACCCGTGAATGGTACTTGCAGACTTGCTGTTTGTCTGTCAGCTTGACATATACATGGCCTTGAATGTTCTCAATGTCGATCGCTGGGATCTGCCAGGTATCTGGGAGTGGTCGTTTTCTGGAGTTGTATCCGGCAATGAGTTCTTTACCGAGCTCAAGAGGAAAGTCCAGATGTCTGAACCTGTTTTTCCTTCAGATTCATGTTGACACTGCTTTGTACATTGAAGGAATTCACCATATTAAGAACCAAAATATGTATCGCCGGGACATTTTGGACTTTCGTCCCACGCCATACCTAATCCCAACCTCCGCGCACAGATTTGACTGGTTCCGAGCATAGCTCTAATAAAATCCCTGCCATCATAACAAACCACCTGATGATGATCGATTTAAATCTTCTAGATATTATTTATGGTTTTAAATAGTTATTTTCTTTTTCTGATTTCATTATTGACTGCAAACAATATATAAAAAGTCCAATTATGTAGAAAATTGCACTGAGTTGCAATAAGTTTTTGCTGATGAATTGTTTGGTGTTCTCAGGCAAACTGACTCAAATCTGGGCCAAATTTACAAAGTAAAAAATACACTCGCTAATTGACGCTAATTGGTGGATTCGGTATATCACACTTGCTCATGTGACTTGTGGTGTCTTGTGGTGGCCCAGACAGGCCCAATACTGATTAGCGAATACACCCAAAAGTGTAAATTAAAGGTGAAAGGCCAAGCTTCTAACAAATGTTATTTATTCTTTAGAAACATAGTTTTAGCCATAACAAATCAACTTCTCGTATCAGTTTTCATAAACAACGCTTTTATAAGCGAGTATAGCATAAAAGACAACATGATTTTGCGCATATTTCTAACGGTACGCCATTTTGCTTCAAACGGGAAGTGACGTATATTCTTCCCAATGCGTTAATTGTTTTATATATAGACTGTATAAATTACTTCAAAACCTGCATTATTTCATTAAGTTACAATAACCTAAGACATAATTTATATTAAGTAGGATGTGTCAGATAAATGTAGGTTATAAAAACATATTCTAATGTAAGTATTTGGCAACATTTGATAAAAATAGACTACACATAGTCCTTATACTTTCTTCGTCTTAGACATCTGCTATAGGGATCGTTTGCTTAGTGCCACTTTGTGTTATCAACTTATCAGTACTAGACAAATGATAAAAATATTGTTTCTTTGAGATCAGTGGAAAGTAGTCTGGGCTTCCTGCTGTCACCACGACCGAGATCATAAACTTTATGGCCCCGACAAACAACGATGACAATATCCTGTGTATTCCTACACAATAACGTGTCAAAAGTAATATGAAGGTTTGACAAGTTGTGGGCATGGCAATTCCTGATTGTTGATTCGTTGATAGGTTTACGAATCATAATTATACTGGACTTAGACGTAATCTGATTTGTTGCAGTAGTTCAGCCTTATGCATTGGCAATTTAAATTCAACTATCTTTATAATCAAACAGTAAGAAATTTTAAAAATGCAGCGTTTTGTTGTACACGTAGTCAAAAGAAAATAAAAAACTACAGCATTTTTCATGTAGTGTTTTAATGTTTTGCCAAGCCCTATTACTGAATTATTTCAATACAAATGTTGTAGATAATTCAGATTTATGGCTATATAAGAAGCCCGTCCAATAAAATTGTACAAGATTGTAAAGGACGATGTTAATATAATAATATACAGCCTGTTGCTGAAACATTGACTTTATTAAATATGAGAAAATAGTATATCCAAAAAATGTTTCACTATCCCGTTTATAGATATACTGAACATATATTGCAAGCAATATTATGATAATCTGCAGCATGCAAGTATTTTTTTAAAAGTAGAGTAACGTGTAAAAATAAAACAATACATAAATTGTCGGCATGTATGTGCGTGAGCATATCACATGCATATGCTTTTTCTATGTGAAACATCATGAAATGGATATGTTTTTTAGTTAAAGTGCATGACAAATTGAAAAAGGCACATACTTCACATTTATAAACTTGCTCTGCACGAACATATTTCTTTTGGAGATGCTAAGAATTATAGTCATTACACGTAGCAAACTGTAAAAGCGTTCTCGCACATTTGTAAGAGAGGTATCCAATTATCAAAACAACATCCTGTTTGTCACATGGCATAATAAGAGGTCGTATACAAACTGCCATTCATTCAAGGCATGATGACACATCGACTACGAAAACTGACATCTTGAATATAGTTGAAAGTGAAAAATGGAACGGTAAAATAACAATTGGTTATAAAAAAATTAATATAAATGAGCAACATAAACAATTAAGAGGATTAACTACCAAACATACGATTGTGATCTGTCTGAAAAGTAATGGGAGTTTTCTATTTTAAATCATACTTCTTTATTATCATACTTGTAAAAGAATCAAAATAATTATGGATAAGCTAGATTGACGATCAACGAAAAGGTAAGTTATAAACATTGGCATAATCTGCTGATAAATGATGCAAGTGCTAATTGTCATTTACTCGTCCTGCAAGACGTTGTTTAAATACGATAAAATTCATTTTAAATAGCTGTTGTGACATGTTAAAAGCAAGCACAACGACTAACAATACCTAAAAACAAAATATTGTTATAAAAGAATTGTTCAAATGCCAATTTTTGTTAAAGAAATTTAGTAAGTAATAATGGCGACCTATCTTATTAATGGAGCGTTGGGATTTAACTACGTCATCAAGAAAATGGCGGCGGAAATTACCGAGCGGCGTACGGGGGAAATTGCGGATGAACAAAATCATCGTTTTTAAGCATCAAACTAATAATTTTTAAATCTTACATAAGCAACATTGTAATCTACTGACTTTTATCTACAAAATATCAAAAGTATGTCAAAACATACCGTTCACCTTTAAAGCCATAGCTCAACAATTACACTTGTTTATTGTCAAACGGATGTCAATTAGCCGACTTCCTGTTGTTGGCTAGATAACAACCTTGACCGTCTCACTTTCAAACAAAGAACGCCCGGATTGGAAAAATTTCATAGGCGCTCGCATGCTAGAAATGGAAACCCCCACGTTGGTTGGTCGATATTATTATGCTGCACATTTTTGCAAACAAAAATTCACATTTATTAATGTTCTTCAGTTGTTAATCAAATATGTTTTTTGTGTCGCCTGAATAGGCGACATATAGGTGTTACTTTTGTCGGCGGCGGCGGCAGTGCCAGTGGCGACGGCGGCCCCTTTCGCTTGTCCGGAGCATAATTCTTGGACTATTAAAGCTATCAACATAAAACTTCATAGGTAGATAGATCACATTGAGGGGAAGTACAATGCAGAAGAACCGTTTACTCTCCATCAAATACTTTTGGAGTTATTGCCCTTTGTTATTTTCATACTTAATTTTTGTCCGGCAGCATAACTCTAAGACTATGAAAGCTATCTTCTTGAAACTTCATAGGTAGATAGATCTCATTGAGGAGAAGTGCAGTGCACAAGAACCGTTACTCTGCATCAAATACTTTTGGAGTTATTGCCCTTTGTTTATGTTCATACTTCATTTTTGTCCGGAGCATAACTCTAAGACTATGAAAGCTATCAACTTGAAACTTCATAGGTAGATAGATCTCATTGAGGAGAAGTGCATTGCACAAGAACCGTTACTCTGCACCTCATACTTTCGGAGTAATTGCCCTTTGTAAATTTTCATACTTATTTTTGTGTCACATTTTTGGTTTTAATTAGTCTTTGCAATTAGCTAGAGTGCAGTGCTTTTGAACATTTCAATAAATCTGTTTAAAAAAAATTGAGCATTAACCTTAAGTGCTTTTTCATTTGGATTCACGTAAGCTATCCGGCGTCAGGCGACACATCCGGCTCGTGGAGTTCTAGTTTAATTAAATTATTCAGATTCCTACACAATTGTAATCTCTAATCCATCATGTATGTTTAAGACATTAAGTCATTTTCAAGTTTACATATTATTGTGTTAAATCCGTTATGGCTGGTCCTTGCTTTTGTAACTATTTTTGATATGTTAAATGTGTGAGACATGGCTAAACACTAATAATCACCCTGTCTGTCCATCCATCCGTCTGTCCGCCCACATTTTTTATGTTTTACTTTCATAACTTCAAAACCGTTTCAGCTATTAATTTGAAACTTCATGGATGGATAGATCTCATAAAGGAGAAGTGCAGTGCACAAGAACCATTACTCTGCACTTCATGGTTCTGGAGTTATTGCCCTTTGTTAATTTTCCATTTTCAGACGGAGTCAACTTTTGGTTTCAGCTTGGTTTCTAACTTGAGAACGAATTGAAATATTTTAATAAAACTTCATCCATAGATACCTTATATCTAGACCTGGCTTGGGATTACATAGGGGGTGGATGGGGTCACTGTCAAGGTCACCGTTACAAAAAATAGAACAACGGTTTCCGCTCAATTACTCGAGAACGAATTGAGCTATTGTAATTCAATTTCATAGATACCTTTTATCAAGACATCACTTGGGATTGCATAGGGGGTGGGTGGGATCAAGGTCAAGGTCACCTAAAAATAGAAGAACGGTTTCTTCTCATTACTCAATAACAGATCAAGCTATTGTAATGAATATAGAGGGAAAATTCCTTGTGAATGCAATTCCTCCTACAGTTTCCAACAGACTTTCTTGAAACTTGTCTTCATTGTTGAGGGTAATGTGTGTTTGTGCGTAAAGATGGGGATGTAAATTTGTCTCCCACATTCGGAAGTTATGTATATATTGCATTAGTTATTGTGTTTCTCAGATCTTCTACACTTATTGGTTATCAATGTAAACATGCATGTACTAATACATATTCCACGAAGCTTTAGGTAATCTTTGACATAGATGGAATTGCTGACATATACTAGTTTTATTTGCTGGCCCCCACCTTCAAACATGCTATAATTCGGGGCCCGTTGTCACCCCTAGACAAAGTTCTAATATTGTATAAACCTACTAAATATTTCCTTCCTTGTGTCGGTCAAAGATAGGTGATTATTGCTAATCAGCAAACTGATTGTTTATTGTTTACTTTTGTATTTGTCTTGTTATTGTAGTAATTAAGTACTTTTCAAATGCAGTAAGAATTACTCAATAAGAAGCCATTACCTTGTGTATAAAGGGGGTTACTTTGTGAAATAGAGAACATAGAGAATTTAGTAGACAGAACTTTACCTAACTTTATGACTCTTGTCTTTGTGACTCTTGGTGAAACAGGAACTTTGTGATATATATTTTTTTTTATAATTTATATAAATAAATAAATATATATATATATATAATTTGAGAACATGTACATAAAATCAAACGTAACTATTTAATGTCTATGTGACTGTGTTTAATTTATTAAGACTGTGTGACAGAATCAAAGCTGAGGATTATTATTGTTGTTATTGTTGACTCTTGAACATTACTCTTCGTGAAATAATAAAAACTAAAATCATAAACACTGTGTGAGTTTGCGCTTTGAACTCGTCCATCGTTTGAACTGCGTCTCAAACAACTTCCCCCTCCTTCTGCGGCGTAATAATATCTACGCAATAGTTTTATAAAGTAACTCTATACAAATTTACTGGAAATGACATCACAAATATGTAATTGTAGCAAATGTTTACATCCGGGACTGTTTTTATGGCGTATTTGTATCATTTTCGGTTTGTAAACATTGAAAACACGGGATTATGCCATACTCTAAACACAGGGCAAACAAGGAATTATCCAATATTCAATAACAATGGGCTATCACAGGATTATCCAGTAATCGCTTAGCGCATAGTTTTATGGGATTATGCAGCAAAGGGCTAGACTCTCAAGGCAACCCACAAACCCTATAATACATAGGTACTCTGACACTACATCGACATCCCTTACCTTCTAGATGTATCCTTTGCAATGGCTGGGTTGAAGAGAGCTCTTACAGCTGTAAGAACTCCTGCATCTTCATTGTTCAACAAACCTGTCATGGATGAGCCGTTCCAGAATTATAGTACATTCTGTAGTATACAGTTAACTAAATTCCAATACACAAATATTGGTTGTCCAATATGTTTATTAGTTAGAAACGTTATTGTAGACTTACATAAAGGACATTCACTTTATTGTTGTACTAAGCCTCTATTTGAGATTTTTTATGTGTTACAGCACAAAAATATCAACTCCGTTACAGAACAAAAATCTATTAAACAATTAAGTGTTTCCGATTTTTTATGCAAACAAATAACATCTATTATCAATATTAGTGCCATTTTACTGAATATTCGTGTAAAAAGCTATATTATAACATGTTTGCCCCCTAAAAAGTAGACAGTTTATATAAACTCAGAAATTGTACAAAAACAATAGCGGTAATTTAGCATTAAAAATATATTTCTCCACATGCCTACTCATTTCTTGAGTAAATATGATGAAATTGATTGCCACTGTATGACAATAATGTTTATCTTATTGATGTATAAATACTTACTCGTATTTTAACGTCGCGTAACAGAGTTGACATGAAGCGTAACGGTATGACACTATGTAACGGAGTTGACATTAGTAATTGTATTAAATCGTAAAGTTTTGTTTTTATAATTGAACACACATACAATATTAATGGGAAATAGCTATTTACTTCAAATTGAACCACTCTGCAATAGAAAATAAGCAGAACAGCAATCTTATTATATATATGTGTACCTATCATAAATACGTAATGAATACACTGTCAAAAATGGTTTATCATCCGTATTGCATAATACATGTATAAATAATAATGGATTGAATTGTAGCTATGTCATGTAGCTATATGTCATCAACACCATTGTATGAATCTATCGTTTCGCAAAATAATGCTAAATAAACAATATAGTTTGAGAAGGGAACAAAAATAGCTTTAACGGAACATATGCTGCAAACAAAGAAAGAAAACTTATGCAGGCATATATATTGACACTGTAAGCAGATCCGTCCGGATTGCCGCATTCGGCTCTCATGGAAGAGTGTTGAACTCCGCTTAAACCCCAAGCAATCTCGTCACTAAAATGTGCACTTGAGCCAAATACGGCATTGTGGATCTTCAGAACCAAAAAAAAAACAGTAATGTGCCACAGATTTATACACTGTAAAGCTCAAAACTGACAATACAAAATGCATATAATTGCAATAATGACAAGTGATATGAAATTCGATTCATTAGCACCATATTTTACAACAAGGGTGGTAATCGATGCGCGCGCATCAAAATTGGCATGCTGTGATCTATCGATTAAGTATGATTTTCATGGATAATCTAGAAATAGAAGACTAATATGTAAATCTTTAATAGCATACAAAGGCCTTAAATTTGCCCCCCCCCCCCCCTCCCCCCTATGTTCTGTGATCATTGCACCACTGCAAAATCACCGTTATTTGTGTCTGAAAACGTGTCAAATCACGTTTAAGTTGATATTCAGCGAAGCCTAAGACTTCAGAACAAAAACAGCAGCAGCATATCCCTTGTTATAACGATCTTTGAACCGATGAGAGAAACGTTAATACTTTGTGCTATAAAAATAGCACATACCTGTATCCTATTTCAAAGTATGACATGCAAAATCATAGTTTACCGACAGTTTGCAGTCTAAATGTCAACTTGGGAATCGCAGTATGTTAACTTGGAATGCGTGTCCATCGATTGGTTCTTGAAACAACCGTACAAGTCTCATCTTTCCACAACTGCTAAAACATAACTTTAGCAAACAGAGTAGAGTCTCATGTACTAAGCTACGCTACAGTGCAAATAAGTCTACTCACAGCTTACATTTTATTTGTTACATTCAATTTGTGATTGACAATGATGTAAAGGCATTTTCGTATAATCACACGCCTTAATTACCTCAATGCATTAGAACCGTTGACTTAATATTTAAGTACTCTGATAATTTTATATGCTTTAATTATGATGTAATTACCTGTAGGTGGTTTTCGTACCTGATGAAGTTTCATTGTATCAGAAAAAGCTTGCGTTTTGCCAGACGATCTTGACAGTGTGTCCCATTGAATACCATAGAGTTTTATTTGTTTTATTCCAACAGTATGCGGAATTACTTTATTAAGGTAAAATCAATACATATTGAAAACAATGTCTTGTTATTGTCAACTCTTTACCGATATGTCAACTCCGTTATGATTTTTGTAATGGAGTTGACCGTAACGGAGTTGACATTCTAAAACTTGTTTCCACATAGCCATTTAGTTTTTGAGCATTTTGTAAACAAACAGACATTAATGTGTTTGGAACGTCAGTCTGCTAATAAACTTGTGCTTTTTATCAACAATAAATTCAAAAGTTTTATAAAAACACATGAACAGAGTTGACCAAGGTTTTTTATACGCATGCAACAGTTGACAAATGGGCATATTTTTGTCATTCTTCCTTATACCAACCGCATCAATATCTTAATTTAAATTTTCGCGCTTAAAACGTTTGTGTAAATGACATCATCGCTTGGTGTGTAAGAAGGGACATAATCATTACTTTCATGATTTATGGAGTCGTAACGGAGTTGACAGATGAACATCGTTACAGACCATTCAAGCATTATAAATTCTTGTAGACACATCCGAAACAAGTTTTGATGCCTGTTTCAAATTATATATGTATTAAGCTATCATAAACAGAAAAACTTTATCAATGGTACTTAATTGGAAGAAAATTACACCTATTGTTTTCCATCAATCTGTGATCGGGACATCGCAAAATTGCCAATGTGCGGTATCGCCATCCATCATTTTTTGATAACTGAAGAAAGTATTGGCACAAAAATCTATCTGAGCTTGAGATTATAGGAAAGACAATAAATAAACATAGGAATATTAAACATATCTTGAATTATTTTGTAAGATAAATTACCGGGACAAGGGTATGTACGTTAATTCTGGAATGACTGGGATACTCCTCATTTCACCTGCAGAGAAAGGTTGAAAAATACTTGCCACCTACTTTTGTTGTTTGGTACTATGTCTGATGATGTGGCCTTGAAACTCTAAGGTTTCTGGGTCATCATCTCCAGCCGGGGGTTCCTCTGGTACCTGTTTAAGAAACTGTCCAAGTTGGGATCAGCACTTACCTTCTGTTACTTTCTCAATCACCTGGAGGGTCCATGACAGAAGTGCAAAGTCTAGGTCCTTTGTCTAAAAAGACTTTGAGAGCACTGTCAGAGATTGTAGAACATCAGCCAGGAAGTGTACAAACATACAGGAGCTTGTAGCATTTGATGGGGCTTGTGCAAACTAAGAGACATACCTGATTTCTCCTTCAGGAACAGACAGTAAGGCTTAAAAAAAAATGTTTGTTTCAGGTAACATGCCCAAAAAATTAGGGTAAATGATCAACTTGAAGATTCTAAAACTGAATAAATATTCAAAACGTATCAGTAATATCTTTAAACATTGTTTATAAGTGGATACTATCAAAACAAAACACTTATTTATCCATAAACACATTTAATTATTGAAAAAGGTTAATAAACCAAAAATCAATCTGACAAACCCAATAAAATGTGCTAGGGTCGGGGCATTTTTTTAGGGTAGGTCGGGTTACTTGAAACAAACATTTTTTTGTTTTACGCCTAAGCTACTGAAGAACTAGATCATTGCCTGTACTGAACCATAGAAGCTTAGCCACCTAATGTAGAAAACCTCCTTGAACCTACCTGCCTGCCCTGAAAGCTTAGCCACCTTGACTGGAAAACCTCCTTGAACCTACCTGCCTGCCCTGGAAGCTTAGCCACCTTGTGTGGAAAACCTCCTTGAACCTACCTGCCTGCCCTGGAAGCTTAGCCACCTAGTGTGGAAAACCTTGAACCTACCTGCCTGCCCTGGAAGCCTAGCCACCTAGTGTGAAAAACCTCCTAGAACCTACCTGACTGCCCTGGAAGCTTAGCCACCTAGTGTGGAAAACCTGCTTGAACCTACCTGCCTGTCCTGGAAGCCAAGCCACCTAGTGTTAAAAACCTTGAACCTACCTGCCTGCCATGGAAGCTTAGCCACCTAGTGTGAAAAACCTTGAACCTACCTGCCTGCCCTGGAAGTTTAACCACCTAGTGTGGAAAACCTCCTTGAACCTACCTGCCTGCCCTGAAATCTTAGCCTCCTAGTGTGGAAAACCTTGAACCTACCTGGCTGCCCATAAAGCTTAGCCACCTTGTGTGGAAAACCTTGAACCTACCTGCCTGCCCTGGAAGCTAAGCCACCTAGTGTTGAAAACCTCCTTGAACCTACCTGCCTGCCCCTGAAGCTTAGCCACCTAGTGTTGAAAACCTCCTTGAACCTAACTGCCTGCCCTGGAAGCATAGCCACCTAGTTTGGAAAACCACCTTGACACCTTGAACCTACCTGCCTGCCTTGGAAGCTTAGCCACCTAGTGTGGAAAACCTTGAACCTACCTGCCTGTCCTGGAAGCTAAGCCACCTAGTGTCATCTTCTGCACTTCTTCTAGCATGGCTGTGTTCTTGGGCGAGAGGCTGAAATACTTATACACACTGTTTAGGATCTCCGGCACCTTGACCTAGAAAGGAATTGCATCTGCCCCTGAGCAGCAGCTTAAAGCTAATCTATGGGCTATTCAATGCGTAGCTAACCAGCCTGGGTTGTCTACTTTAAGCCTGGTTACTATACCTGACCGATTCCCATCCATGATCGAGGACCCATCTGTACTTGTCCTAGTTAATTTAGAAATATTAATCCCTTTTTCTTCCAGTGTGTTTACAACTTTGTTGTAGATAGTCTCTGCATCAGCCCTGTACAAAGAATTTATAGACAAGATATAGGTCTGTGCTTCTACAACATAACATTGTTCTTTTCAAGAATTCGTATGTACATAATAAAGTTTTGATGGACAGAAATGTCAGTACTCTCATCTATCATGAGACTAAACTTGCCACTTTCTTGAGGAGTAGCCTTCTTCAGCAGCATCTGACATAGCGTCCTGCTTGAATGCTCATACGACATGCGGCTGTTAACACACAGGTCAGCAAGTTTGGACATGCCCTGAAATTTATCATCACAACATATTGCAAAATGCATAACAGTGTCATAGCAATAGTTCAGATACAATTATATGCTATCTTGTGTCATTGCAACTTACTGGATTTAAAAAAACAAAATAAGAATTACACTACCATTATTAAATATTTTGTTGCATAACAGTCATTTAAGTTAAAATTATTTGATGACGTTCCATTATAATTATTTGTGTACAGTTGTGTTGTTAAATGTTTCTAGTCTTTCTGTATGTATAATAGCATATTCCAGTAGTCATTTAGCAAATAAACATATGGAATTGTATATGTGTAGCTTATTTATTTACCTGGTACATCAGGAACTTGTTGAAATCTGGCAACATGCTGCTGGGAAGATCTTTCTTGGCCAGGAACAGGACATTCGCCATCGCACATAGAACTGCCCCCTCACTCCTGCTGATGGACACCTCCTTAGCAGTCTGCAACATGCTGCTGGTGGGAACATGTTCCTTGGCCAGGAACAGAACATTCGCCATGGCACATCAGACTGCCCCCTCACTTCTGCTGATGGACACCTCATTAGCAGTCTGCAACATGCTGCTGGAAATATCTTCCTTGGACAGGAACAGAACATTCGCCATGGCACATTGGACTGCATCCTCACTTCTGCTGATGGACACCTCATTAGCAGTCTGCAACATGCTGCTGGAAATATCTTCCTTGGACAGGAACAGAAGATTCGCCATGGCACATTGGACTGCCCCCTCACTCCTGCTGATGGACACCTCATTAGCAGTCTGCAACATGCTGCTGGAAATTTCTTCCTTGGACAGGAACAGAACATTCGCCATGGCACATTGGACTGCCCCCTCACTCCTGCTGATGGACACCTCATTAGCAGTCTGCAACATGCTGCTGGAAATATCTTCCTTGGACAGGAACAGAACATTCGCCATGGCACATTGGACTGCCCCCTCACTTCTGCTGATGGACACCTCCTTAGCAATCTGCATAATGCTGCTGCAGTTATGTTGCTTCAGCAGCTTTTTAGCTGGTGATCTGAAAATATACATGAAGTACACTATTATGTGAAGTTATAATAAGATGTCAAACATAGAATAAACTGCTTATTATACAAATGTTTTATATGCAGTTAACCGTGTGTAATTTAAAAAATTTGCAGAGTAATTAGTGCAATAGGCACCCGCATATATAATTACATCAATAAAATTGATTTTAACACAAAACTGTATACTTGTATGCATTTACAAAATTTTCACAATATAATAGAAACCGTGTCTGTGCATGCATGAACACAGTTTTGAATGCAGTTAAAATTATTAAAGACATAATACGTTTTTACCAAAGAGTTATGGAAAAAAGCAAATTGTACTACAAGTATTGACAGAATATAACCAATATACTTAAACACCATGAAATGTGCAGTTTTATGGGAGAAACAGAAGATATGTCTATTCTATGTTTGATGTCTTATTATAACTTCACATAATAGAGTGATGTTAAAAGAAAATAAGATGTTCATGTTATATTGCAAAAAATGTACAAATATAAAATGTATTGCTAAATTTAATATATAATAGTAATATATTAACACCAATACGTATATAAAGTTACTTATATTTAAAATCAAAATATTATTAATAATAATACAAAATATGGTTAAATAACTTCAATATTTGTTTTCTTTAGTACAGTCTTACCTTTTATTTTCTTGTGCTTAAATTTAAGGGACTAAACTCCTGATGGTCCAATCGGAAAAATGAAGAAAATTGTAGAAAATACATTATTTTCTTATATAATTGTATAGAACCCATAAAAATATTAGACACGTATCTTTTGTATTTACTGGAAAATCAATCATTTTATATAGTTTTCTTCCTGTTTATCGTGTTACAATCTATAACACATCGAGTAATTTAAAAATAGTGCCGTTTATATTAAGGATAATCACGGGGCAGTTAAGTTTTGTCAAGTCGCACACTTAAATAAGGTGATTGTATCGGGGAAAGCCGCGGTATTTTTAAATCGGGAATACCGGGTTCAAGAAAAGTGCGAGCTTATTCAACTTCTATTTTTCAATGAAATATACAGTTTATGACAGTATTTGATTGTGTTCTATACAGATAGTAATGTTTTTAGAGATGTTTTACCATTTAGGCATAACTACGAAAAAACGCACATTTTTATGCCCATCTGGAGTTCAGTATCTTTAACAATCTTCTCCTTTTTCATTACAGTGCATCCAGTGGTGAATGCATTGCTCAAGTTTTAAGATCGACACAGTTCACACGGTATAGATTTGTACTCGAATCATATTTAATGAAAGGGAATTGTGATTCCAACTGTCTTTGAATTATTGGTAGCTGTTGAATTTAGAATTATCTGTGTTTTTGAAGGAGTTGTAAGATAATCTGAATCTCGAAATCACTTTTTAGCTCACCTGAGCACAAAGTGCTCATGGTGAGCTTTTGTGATCGCCCTTTGTCCGTCGTGCGTGTGTGCGTGCGTCGTCAACTTTTCATTTAAACAACATCTCCTCCTAAACCGCTTGGCAGATTTTCACCAAACTTTACAGGAATGATCCTTGTGTGGATCTCTTTCAAAGTTTTCAAATCTTTCCGGTCCGCTGCATATGTTGGTCACCAGAGCTAAAAATAGATTTAAAAAGTGAAAACTTTAAAAATCTTCTCCTATGAAACCGCAAGGCTCTGGGTTTTCATATTTGATGTGTGACATCCTCTAGTGGTCCTGTACAAAGATTGTTCAAATGATGCCCCTGGGGTCAAAACTGGCCACGCCCCTGTGGTCACATGGTTTGTATTGACTTTTGTAGCAAAATGACTTTACAAATCTTCTCCTCTGAAACCGCAAGGCCCAGAGGTTTCATATTTGGTATATAACATGGTATAGTGGTCCTCTAAAAAGATTGTTCAATTGATGCGCCTGGGTTCAAAACTGTCCACACCCCAGGGCTCACATGGTTAATATAAATGTAAATAGCAAAATGACTTTAAAAAACTTCTCCTCTGAAACCACAAGGCCCAGAGGTTTCATATTTGGTTGGAAACATTGTATAAAGATTGTTCAAATGATGCCCCTGGGGTCAAAACTGGGCACACCCTAGAGGTCACCAGGTTTATATAGACTTAAATAGCAAAATGGCTTTAAAAATCTTCTCCTCTGAAACTGCAAGGCCCAGAGGTTTCATATTTGGTATGTAACATATATAGTGGTCCTCTACAAAGACTGCTTAAATGATGCCCCTGGGGTCAAAACTGGCCACACCCCAGGGCTCACATGGTTGATATCGACTTAAATAGCAAGATGACTTTAAAAATCTTCTTGTCTGAAACTGCAAGGCCTAGAGGTTTCATATGTGGTATGTGACATTTTATAGTGGTCCTCTGCAAAGATTGTTCAAATGATGTCCCATTGGTCAAAACTGGCCCTGCCCTGGGGGTCACATTGTTTATATATACTTAGATAGCCAAATCACTTTAAAATCTCTTGAAACCGCAGTTTTTTCGTATTTGATATGTAACATTGTATAGTTGTCCTCTACAAAGATTGTTCAGATTATGCCCCTGGGGTAAAAAGTGGCCATGACCTGGGGCGTCACATGATTTATATAGACTTATATGGCAAGTGCGCCTTAAAAATCTTCCTTGTTGAAACCGTTACGCCTAGAGGTTTTATATTTTGCATGAAACATTGTGGCTTGGTCCTCTACAAAGATTGTTCAAATGATGTCCCTGGGGTAAAAATCGGCCACCCCCTGGGGGTCACATGGTTTATATACATTTAAATAGCAAAATGACTTGAAAAATCTCCTCTGAAACCGCAAGGCACAGTGGAATCATATTGGGTATGTAACATTGAAAAGTGGTCCACTACAAATATTGTTCAAATTATGCCCCTGGGGTACAAGGTGGCCATGCCCTGTGGGTCACATAATTTATATAGACTAAAAAAATATCTGAAATTGCAAGGCCCAGATCTTTATACTCAGGTAAGGCGTTTAGTGCCATTTTTCCCTCTTGTTATTAGCCATTATGCCTTAAACTCAGGTGAGCGACCTAGGGCCATCATGGCCCTCTTGTTATTAGATGTACTGAACTCATTGCTTCATTGATTTCAGTAGTGACGCATCACTGAAAATCGATAATACACCCAGTTTAACTACTGCTGTAAAGCGGATGCACGGTAGTGCCTGCCGCTTGTCATTTTAAAGTAAATATAACGCAGAAAGAACTTTGTCTTTAAAAAAAGTGCAATTTTTGAAAAATCATCATTTTTGCGATTTTGTCAGCGGGAACCCTGGAAATAACAAAATGACTTTTAAAATCTTCTCTGAAACTACAAGGCCCAGTGTTTTCATATCTGGTATGTAACATTGCATACTGGTCCTCTACAAAGATTGTTTAAATGATGCCCCTGGGGTCAAAACTGGACACTCCCCGGGGGTCACATTGTTTATATAGACTTAAATTGGAAAATAACTTTAAAAATCTCCTCTGAAACCGCAAGGCCCAGTGGTTTTATATTTGGTATGCAACATTGTAAAGTGGACACATTTCTAGTTTAAGTTGTAGAGGTTTAAAAATGGCTACTTTATTTTTTTGTTTTTACCATGTTCATTGTCATTTTCATTTGTACACCTGATAAGATTTTGTTTAGTGTTTTACCATTAAATGGAATTGATACTGAAAATAAAGTTACCATAAATAACATATGTAAGTGGATACTTTCTTTTTTGTTGAGTATATTTTGTGCCAGATTTTATATTTAACCAAATTTTGAAAATTTTCAGTTATTAGATTGGGGTTTGTCATTGGGCAGGCAGGCGTAGAGGCGGTGTCAACTTTTTGTTTCCCCTCTCTAACTTTAGAACGGATCGAGTTATTGTAATGAAACTTCATACATAGATGCCTTATAGCAAGACCTCGCTTGGAATTGCATATGGGGTGGGTGGGGACTGTTATTAAAAAAAGAAAAATGGTTTCTACTAATTAACTTGAGAATGCATTGAGATATTTAAATGAAACTTAATACATAGATACCTTATGTCGAGACTCCTAGGATGGGACTGCATAGGTTACGCATGCGCAAATAAATTCCTTCTTTGTTACATATAAAATATTCAAAATTTGATCTCACTTTTCACCATGACCAAGCTACTTTCCAATATATCACCATTCATTGTTGCAAAGATGACGACATAACCTTTTGAAAAAACAGCATGTCAAAAAATTATATGCGTTGTAACTCAAAATATTTACCTTAGAAAAAACACCGGTTTTGACGGGCATGGAGGCTGCCATTTTGCACATGAATACATGGGCCAAAAGTTATGAAGCTGGGAACCACTAGACACAAAAGTAGTGCACAAAACAGCCTTTTTTCTTATTGCTTACATATATACCTTTAAAATGATACCAAAACATATCATTTAAACTGTATTTTACAAATTATATGCATCCTGCACTCAGCCACATGTGCTTATTATCTAACTGACAGCATGTAACCCTGAGGATGTGACTTCCGTTTTGGGGTAATTAGACCTGCATATGGGGTGGGTGGGGTCAAGGTCACTGTTACTAAAAATTAAAAAACAGTTTCCGCTCAATAACTTGAGAATGCATTGAGTTATTTTATGAAACTTAATACATAGATACCTTATATCGAGACCTCGCTTGGGATTCCATATGGGGTGGGTGGTGCCAAGGTCAAGGTCAGTGTTACTGAAAATAGAAAAACGGTTTCCACTCAATAACTTGAGAACGCATTGGCATGTTTTAATGAAACTTAATACATAGATGCCTTATATGGCGACCTCCCTTTGGGATTGCATATGGGGTGGCTGGGTCTAAGTTCGCTGTTGTTAAAAATAGAAAACTGGTTTCCCTTGATAGCTTGGGAACGAATTGAGATATTTCAATGAAACTTCATACATAGATACCTTATGTTGAGACCTAGCTTGGGGTGGGTGGGGTCAAGGTCAAGGTCACTGTTACTTAAAATAGAAAAACGGTGTCAGCTCAATAACTTGATAACACATTGAGATTTTATTTTAATGAAACTTCATATATAGATACCTTATCTCAAGACTTCGCTTGGGATTGCATATTGGGTAGGTGGGGTCAAGGTCACCATTTTTATTTTTAAAAAGGGTTTCCGCTCAATAGCTTGAGAACACATCGAGATATTTTAATGAAACTTCATACGTAGATATCTTGTATCTAGTCATTGCTTGGGACTGCATATGGGGTGGGTGGGCAAATCATTCGCCACGATCACGTTGACCAGGTCCACGGTGGTCCTTTGTAATAAAGTGGACGGCAAGTGTTAAAACACCCCAATAATTGTGATTCTCCAAGGCAAGATAAAATTGTCCATGGTGGGAGAAAAGTATTGGCAAAAACCTCGCAAAATGTAGTGTACATCTAACAAACCAAAAATGTTTACTAGAATATGGCAAGTGAATTTTAAAAATCTCCTCTAAAACCACAAGGCCCAGAGGTTTCATATTTTGCATGAAACATTGTATAGGGGTCCTCTACAAAGATTGATCAAATTATGCCACTGGGGTTAAAGAAGCCACGCCCTGGGGTCACATGGTTTCTATTGACTTATATGGCAAGTGGACTTCAAAAATCTCCTTTCAAACCGGACGGCGGAGAGGTTTCGTATTTGGTTTGTAACATTGTATAGGGGTCCTCTACAAAGATTTTTCAAATAATGCCCCTGGGGTAATAAGAGGCCATGCCCTGGGGGTCATATGGTTTATATTGACTGAAATAGCAGAATGACTGATGCTACCGTAAGGCTCAGATCTTCAGAATCACGTGAGCGCTTTAAGGCCATGTGGCACTCTTGTCTGTCATTGTAGTCTGTTTTCAGAACATTTTTCATCAAATTTCTCTTAATATGATATTATATTTGTACAAGTAACTATGATTTATTATTGTAATAGGTTTAACTGGAATCGTCAGTGTGTATATCTTTTTTTTTTCGTCCAGACATTGCTTTCAAACAATTTTAGATATCAACTGCAAACTTCATACGTGGATAGATGGTTGTTAGGCGCAGTGCAGTGCTCAAGATTGATAACTCTAGGTGCATTATTTATGGAGTTATTTCCCTTTGTCAGTTTTCCTTGTCCGCCCTTTTTCTCAAAAACTTCTGAAGGGATTGATCTCAAACTTCATACATGGATAGATGTTTGTTAGGTCGAGTGCAATGCACACGACCTATAAATCTAGCTGCATTATTTCTGGAGTTTCGGAGTCAATTTGCCTTGTCTGGCCATTTTCTGAAAACTGTTGAAGGGATTGAACTCAAAACTATATGCATGGATGTGCATACGAATTATAACTTGAGCTGCATAGCAGCATTATTTACAAAGTTCTTTCCCTGGTTTGTCCTTGTTTAGCCATTTTCTCAAAAACTACTGAATTGAAATACATTTTGAAACCTCAAAACTACTTGTTACTTCAACTTACTTGTATCAATATCCATGTGACAAAGCGGCATGTAGGGGTATTTGCATCATGACAGTGGCAGTTCTAGTTAAACTCAGGTGAGCGACCCAGGTCTATCTTGGCCCTCTTGTTTAAAAAGATGTTGTAGATGTGCCTACATATAGAGCTATATGATACAGGTGAGAACATAGTGTTGTATTTGGGTGTTATGATTGAAATGCATGCAATTTAGCAAGTGGTATACAATTAAAAATGTTTATTTTTATACAGAAGAAACAGGAAAACCAGTGTCTGATTACAGACCAAGCTTTCATGTTTTTATGCGCCCACCATCAATGATTGGGGGCTTATAGAGTTTACCCTGTCCGTGTGTACGTACATATGTACGCGTGTACGTATGTAGGTATGTTCCGATTCTTGTCCGGACATTAACTTTGTACAGCATTTGAGGATTTTCAATAACTTGGCAGAAATGTTAGGCATAATGAGATGGTGTGTCGCACGCAAGAACCAGGTCCCTAGGTTCATCGTCAAGTTCACATTTAAAGGTCAAAGGTCAAATATAAGAATTTGAGCCATAGACCCTCCGGAGAATAACTTGGCACAAGTGTTAAGTATGGTGAGACAGTGTGTTGCCTGCAGGAACCAGGTCCCTAGGTCCAAGGTCACTCTTAAAGGTCAAAGGTCAAATATAAGAATTTAAGCCATAGACCCTGTATGGAGCATAATTTTGTCCAGCATGGAAGAAATTTCAAATAACTTGGCTCAAGTGTTAAGCATAATGTAACGGTGTGTTCCTCACAAGAACCAGGTCCTTAGGTCCAAGGTCAAGGTCACACTTAAAGATCAAAGTTCAAATATAAGAAATTAAGTAATAGACCCGATCCGGAGCATAATTGTATACAGCGGGGAAGGAATTTCAAATCAATTGGCAGAAGTGCAAAGCATATTGAGACTGTGTGGAACGCGCAAGAATCATGTCGTTAGGTCCAAGGTCAAGGTCACACTTACAGGTCAAAGGTGAAATATAAGAATTTAAGCCATAGACCTTGTCCAGAGCATAATTTTGTCCAGCAGGAAAGGGTTTTCAAATAACTTGGCAGAAGTCCATTGTTAAGTTCACTCTTAAAGGTTCAAGTTCAAGTATATGTATTTATGTTAAGATTCTTGTCCAGGCAATAACTTTGTCCAGCATTGAAGGATTTTCAAATAACTGCAGAAGTGATATCCATTATAAGACAGTGTGTCAAGCGCAAGAACTAGGTCCTAGGTCCAAGGTCAAGGTGAGACTTAAAGGTCAAAGGTCAAATATAAGAATTAATACCATGGAATCTGTCTGAGCATAATTTTGGCCGGCATTGAAGAATATTGAGATTACTAGACAGAAGTGATAAGCATTATGAGACGGCATGTGGTGTGCAACAACCAGGTCCTTTGGTTGAAGGTCAAAGACACACTTGAAGGCTGCATAGGTGGGGGCATCCGTGTCTGTGTCTGACACATTTCTAGTTTTCTTGCTTTACCAAGTTTGTAGCGGTTTTCTTAAAAGAACTTGAGGTCTGGGCCCCATCCCAAGCGTCTGAAAAAAGCCCTGCATTCGGACATTGATAGACCGCCACATTAGACACATATACTCTACTATTAAAGCCTCAATTTGTTTTCATTGAAGCCCCAGAGGACAATGGCAACATGTGTATGAACCAGGGCCTATTCCTTTTTTTTGTCATTCCAATTTTATTTCTTTTCAAACCCCAATATACATATTACATCAAATCAGTTTACAGTACAAAGTGTGTTTTACAAAGAAATTTTTATCTATACAACATAAAAAAAAAGAATTAGAAAAAATGTATAATGAAGAGAAGAAAAGTTTTTGCTGTGTTTAACATGGATAGGTTCGTAAAAAAGATTAGAATGAAATAAAATGAGTCCAGCGTGACAGGAAATGTTCATACTTATTCTGTACGTGTGAAATTATTTCTTCTAATTTAATTCGTTTTCTGAGGACATTTTTAAACATATTTATTTGTGGCACACTGTTTTCAGTTTTACATTTAAATATATAAAATTTTGCAAACAAAATTATAAAGTTAATGCAGTATGAATTCATTTTAGTAACAGTTCGAATATTACAAAATGATATGTTAGCATAATTCAAATCTAGCGTATCTCCCATGCCCAACATGTCCTGTATAAATTTTTGAAGGCATGTCCAAAATATTTGTACGTATTGACATTCCCAAAACATGTGGATATTTGAATCAGGATACATTGAACAAAAATCGCACAAATTTGAAGATTTTATTTTGCATTTATGCAACAAGGTGTTGTTCGGAATAATTTGCATTAAATATTTATATTGAAAGCTTCTCAATTTAGTATCAATAGATAATTTTAAAGGTTGAGTGAAAATTAATTTTGAATTAATTTCTTCCAAATTTAGTAATAATTTCCATTTATTTATTTGTTTAAAATCTTTTGGTTTTTCTTTTAATACTAGTTTTCCATATACTACTTTACATAATTTGGTTGATTCTGTGATGTTGGTGAACATGTATTCTGGAGCGGAATACTCGATGTGGCTTTGCTGTAATAATTGTTTCCATTCAATAGGAATGCTGTTTATCAAAGCGTTATATTTCAAAAAATCATCTTTGTTTAAATTATAAAGGTAAACGATTTCTGGAAAAGTGTAAAATTGTTTGGTTCTGAAATTGAATATATGTTCTAACATTTGTACCCCTATTCCAGGGCCTATTCCTGGCAATCTTATTAGCTATTGTTTTTACCCTTAAAGTATTTTAATTCGCCTTTCCTAGCAGCCCCGGAGGACAGCGGCAGCATGTGCATGATTCAAGGCCTCTTCCTGGCAATCCTCGCTGTAATGGTGGCCGGAACTGTAGCCTCTGCCGTCGCCGCCGTCGTCCTATACGTCCAAGAATAGGCCAGGTTTCTCAGCAAGCTGGGGGCTCTGCAGTATTATCATTACCAGATGAGTTAAATACAAGCGATGTTTACATTTGGTTGTACATTTCTCACAGTTCTTGCAATAAAAATATCTTAAGATTAATTGTAGTTTTCTTTTTTTAAATATAGACCAGTACGTTATAATGACAATAAGCACAAAACAAACAGGCTGAATGACGCTTGTAAACTGAATCTTAGTGATAATCTCGAACATTAACTGTTGAAATTAAATTAAATATTTATGAAACAACCGTTTTCATTAGAAAATATTGTAAGCTAAAATTGAGAACATTCGTAGTTACAGTGCCTTACCCCGATTTTTTTCATTTAATTATATTACACAGTCGCTCGAAAGGTAAGAGGAATCAAGCTGTAGGTCTCCATTGTGAGTATTTACATTACTCTGTCTGGTTCCAAATCATAGGAGTTATGGTTTGCTGAAAGTACCAATCGGCCGATCCAAAGCCGCTTAAAGAAACAGGTTATTAATGCTTATTGTATTTTGCATATCTTTTGCAAATTAAAAGTAAATACATGTCATTGATTGAAGTCATTGTTTAACCTTGTACTGCTGATTAATACTCGATAGTGTACACAGTGGGCTAAATGTACCAGCATAAAATACATAATTGTTCCATGCCCTTTGCTAGAAATACTGAATTTGACAAATGTGCCAAAATCTAGTGGAATCAATGTGCAAGACTACAAGTTTGTGCATGCATCCTCAACCGTGAACATGCAAGATTTGAGTTACTACTAAATAATGATTTAATACTTATTCATTGTGTCGCCTCAAAAGGCGATATATAGGGCTTACTTGTTGCAGCGTCATTATGAAACTTTAGGAAAGTGTTAGTAGGCATAACAGTTCGATTTTCGGTATAATTGCTCTTATCGCACTTGAGTTATGCCCCTTTTTTTTAAAGTTGAAATAAGGCTTGTGCAGACAATAACCTGAACAGTTTGTGTGCAATCACAATCATTATGAAACTTAAGGGAAGTATTAGTAGGCATAAAAGGAAGGTTAAGATTGTTTTTGGGCATACTTGCTCTTATCGTACTTGATTTATGCCCTGTCAGGTGATACATCCGACTCGCGGAGTTCTAGTTTAAAATTTACAGTCTCGTTCTTCAACATGTAACCATCATAATATGAACGTGTTAACAAATGTTCCACAATTAATAACCACAACAGCGGACACATAGGTACTAACATTTAAAAGCAAAATGCACTTCATGAATTCATTATAATAAATACCTTATAAATGTATGACATTAATAAAAAAAACAAGACGTCCATGGTGGCCCAAAGCGCTCCCCTGAGTACTGGCAATGACAGAGACCAGCTTTGAAATCTGAATTTCATCGCTTACAAAGTGACCCACATCAGACAGATTCCTTACTGTTGTTGACCTCGCAGTTGACAGGCTTACAACTGTAGTTCACCCGGCAATAAACAAGTGCTATACAGATGCCTGTCCGGCCTATATCCGTTACTGCTGGCAATCGACTGGTTTAATACATATACACTTATGGTAAAAACTGTTGGGACCAAGATGAACAATAAGCAAATTCGGCGACCATGCCCAATCACGCTAACATTACATAGAGGTTTATCCAATATCTGCAATCACTTAAGGTTCAAACATCCAGATGAATTCCATATATGGTGTTCTGTTCTTATTTTTACAGAACAATAATTAAAACAGTTGCAAGTGACACCAATAAAGGCACATGTCAGCGTAACATATATCAGCAATTAGGAATAGTAATTCAAACACACCATCGTACTGGATGTATTTGCATTTCAATTTTGTTTTAGGTCTTTATAAATGATATTCATTTTACGAAAATCAATTAGTAAGTTTGCCGTTACTGAAATACTGTTTGATGCCATCCCTAGTGAAACTTAAGTCTAGTGCATTTTTTTGGCATGTTTTGTTACAAACAAGGGGCAATAACTAGTGTTTGTACCACAATCTGGGCAATTCTTTGATTAATTTTGAGATTGTATGGTCATATGGTCATACACAATCTGTGCAAATTTGATCAAAATTAGATGAAAAAAATGAAGTTTCTATGTTGCACAATTTGTTTTTCTCATAAATTGGGGAAATAACTCTAGTGTTTCTGGTTCTATATGGCGCATTATTGCACCCCGATGAGATCTTATGTTCAAACACAAACTGTGCAAGTTTAGTCAACATGGAATGAAAAGGTAACAATCGAGACTGAAGGCCAATTTTTGATGAATTATGGATTTTGTTTCACACACAAGGGGCAATAACTGGGTTTTCAGGTCGGATCTGGCGTATATTTGACTTCGTCTTGGACCTTATGTTCATACACAGTGTATGTTTGGTCAAGATGAGACAAAAAATGAAGTCTTAGTCCTCATAGGCCTTTTTTGGCATTTTTCTCGCAATCAAGAGCAATAACTCTGGTGTTGGTATCTAGACCAGTTTAGGACTATTTAGAAATAGTATGGCCATACACGCGTTACAAGTTTGGTCAACATCAGATGAAAAATGAAGTCTATTTTGCAGAAAGTCCATTTTGCCTTTTTTGTCATGAAGAAGGGGCAAATAGTGGGTGTTAAACCGGCGATCAGTTCACACCTTTATTGTAATTACTGAGAGGTGTTATCTACTGTTAATTACTTTCGCCGAACCGGTTTAACACTCGCTATTTGCCCCTTCTTTCGTAAGCTACGTACGTCACGGTTAACGTGACATCCTCGTACAAAAGTACATCTTTGTTAACCTCAAATGTCCTAATATCGCCTTTCGTAAGCTTCGTACGTCACAGTTACCGTGACATCCTCGTACAACAGTACATCTTTGTTAACCTCTTATGTGCCAATACCGCCTTTCGTAAAGCCCCGGTCACACTATCACGATTTTGGCTACGATAGCCCACGATTGATCGTGGACGTATTAATCGTGATGAGTCGGAATGCACAGTGTCCCGATTGTGTCTTACTACGTATACGGTTGTTGTAGGACGAGACTACGAATATCAACGATACTTGTAGGTTACCGCAGCCGATTCACTACGGTTTTACCAAGATATGATGCGATATTTTACGGTTGTAATACGCCAGCGTCGGGTAAACGTTACGGTAACAGACCATTACTGGCGATTGTTAACGTTTCTTCTAAGATTGTAGTAAGATTCAAGAAGATTCGTCTGGATAAACCTACGAGCAGCCAATAATTCTCACGCTTCACTATGCTTCAGGAAGCATCGTGCATAATTGTGACACCAACGTAGACACACGTAGTAAGTGCTTAGTAACATCGTGATAAACCGTACAGGCAACGCGACCCAATCGTCGTGTTGTCGTGGTTCATCGTGTATATTCGTGAGAGGTCATGATAGTTGTCGCTGAAGATCCTATTGGAATCGTAACTGAGCCGTAGGGCAAGCGTATAAATATCATATACGTAGCGAAACGTACCATAACGTACTACAGTCTTGTAGTATATATGTCATGAAATCTGTCACGATTAAACACGAAACGCCACGAATGCCTCTACGACGGCTTTAAGAAAAGCCAGATTGAGATACGATGGCACTAGGATTGTCCTACGTTTTGGAAAAATCGTGGAGGCGCTACGATAAGCCACGAATGTTTTGAACATGTTCAAAACTGTCGTAGCGCTTCCCGATTGATAAGGATCCTCCAAGATTCTTCAAGATTCACACAGATGCCAGTGCGTATATGTTCACGCTTTACCACGCTTCACCAAGATTTTGTAAATCTTGGGCAATCGTAGCAAAAATCGTGACAGTGTGACCGGGGCTTAAGCTACGTATGTCATTGTCACCGTGACATCCCCGTGCAGCAGTAAATCTTTGTTAACATCTAATGTGCCAGTATCGCCTTACAGTAACATTTGCTACGCCTACGTTAAGGTGGAATCCCCTTTCAACATGCGTGAAGTATGGAAGTAATAACAAACGTCATTTATAATGTATTGACCATATATTGGTATTACATAACGCAATGCTCCAATAACGAAGATAATTGAAAGAACACAATTTTGATTGTCCTCATGAATTGGCTATCAAAAATATACATTAACGTACCAACTAACCCACAATCAATTCTTTATTATATTGTAAATAATAGCACATGGTTGCACAACAGTAAGGCGGAGAGATTAATGTTTTTGCAACTGGTCATAATACTGGTACTCTCAAAGTAAATACAAAACATACCAAGACTTTATTAAACAGTAAATTTATTGCTGTGGCTATTTTCAAATAGCAGCAGGTCAAATACTTTTTCTAATACAAAATATGTATTTATTAAGTTAACTATTAGCTCTATTTTATTTCATGCAAATTCTATATTTTGTAACATTCATTGGACTACGTTTACACGATTAACAATGAAAGCAACAATAATTTAGAGAGCATATGCGAAAGTTGTATTTACATGTACATGTATAATGATTTTTTTTTTTAATTTGTAAAATAAACGTAAGAACATATGAAAACAAATATAACCAGCATTTAAAATGTAAACAAGAACATGCTAAGCATTAGGGCATGTTACAGCAAACTTACCAATCATTTAAACAGTTCAACATGAACGCATCAAGCATTCTAACGTGTTGCACCAAACATATCAATAAAGTTATATATTAAAACACTTATCGACGCACTTGTGAAGTTTGTAAAGCAATAACAAATATATTTTTTTTAAAGTTTAACACTATAACCATGCATTTGACGGGTTAAAACGTGTACAAAATGTAATGGAACATATTAACAAGAACATGTCAAGCACTGGAATATAAGGAATATTCAAGCAATGGAACAGTTTAAAAATAACATTTTAAGCAAAGGAACATAAAACTTGCTGTTGCTTGTAAACCTAAGCCGAGCATTACGGAACAAATGAACATTATAAAGTAAATAGTTTGGCAAGAACATGTATAATTCATAAATAAAGCCTGAACTTCCACTCTTTTCCGCAAGTGAATGCTAAAAAATATGTTTTAACAAGAATGCTTATGTCAGGTAACTAACTACAATGCAAACATATACATGTATTTGAAACACTAAATTCACTAAATGTTTGTACATAGTGTACGTCGTTTGAAGACAGTGTCCAGTCACATAGTTACATCTCTACGTGGCAAACATATGCACTCGGGGACTGCTCGGAGTGAACAAGTTCGAGCCCCACTCCGTTACCGCTATGTAATCATCCACTGCGTGTATGGCGTACGGCACGTGGATGCCGTCCCGGCGGCTGGCGAAGCCCCGCTCCACGAGGGAACCCACCTCGGTAAGCACCTGTATCTCGTTGCTGTCCAGGCAGAGGTAGACGGAGCCCGTGTCGTGGCAGGTGACGCCCCAGGGGGAGGCGTTGGTCGGGTACGTCCACTGGACGCGGCCTTCTAGCGTTAAACATATAAGCGCGCGTTTGTCGCGGTCTGAGATCAGAATGTCGCCACGTGAAGTCACGGAGAGAAACCTAGGCCAACTTAGTAACATGTTTCCGGTATCGTCTTTGTCGATAGTTTGAAGAATGCAGCCGCTTACATCAATTATGTCAACACATTGACGGTCTACCACGCAGCACGACACAGCATACCGCTCCTCGAGAAGTTTTGTTATCCCTTCATACGGCTTGACGGTTTCGATGCATTCTTTAACCATCAAACCGTTGCGAACTTCCAGCAGCGACAGCTTCCGGTGTTCCGGTTGTGTAACCATGGCATCCGAGCCTCCGTGACCAGGAGTTACGCAAACCGGGCAGTCGATTGATAGCTGCTCTGGCATTGCACCGGAAGGCCGGGTCACGAACTTGAAGACTTGACTGTTATGAGCGTCAGTTATGACGAGACAGTCGCCAATTATGGCCACCCCGGTCAGTTGCCACGAGTTGTTCGCCTGATCAACGATCTGTACGCTGACCGTGACCTTGGGTCGCGTGGGTGAGCGACTGGAGCGGGAAGTGTCCGTGAGCTCCGAGCGAGTTGTACTCTTGCTGCCAGACCGTATAGAATGCGCGGACCGGGCAGTCTCCAGGGATCCTAGGGAAAGCCTAGGAACAGGCGTAGTCTTGTTGTTGCCATGACCTTTCGCGGAGGTCGGAGAGCAACCGTGGTGGCCACGACACACGTATCCTTGGCTACCGGGACTGTGAATTATAACCGAACCCATGACAGGGAAGTTTTCAAATAGGCGTTCAGTATTTTTATTAATGGCAAAGTGGATTTCTATACTTGGAGGTTGAACCACAAGTGTCTTTAAAGCGTTTTCGTATTCCTTCACCTGCGTTTCCATTTTGGATACAATTTGGACAATCTCAGGACCTGATCCATTATTGCAAATTTCGTCAAATTTTTCTATCGTTTCGTTAATGTTGCTAACGATAGCCGAAGCGTTTTCTGTCACCATGGATTTTCCCGCTTCCCGCACAGTGGATTTCATATCAGCGAGCTGCTGCAACGCTGTCCTGAAGTAAAAAGTCATTTTCGTTTCCATATCACACAGTTCCGTAAGAACGCGCTCTTTGCTGGCCTCCAGGGAATCCCGTCTAGAAGCGTCGTTCCTTTGCTGAAGCGTCTTTGCCGCGTGTACCTGTTTTTGTAGCGTGATCCGTAACGCGTCCATCTTTGGTCGGATTCGATCCACCGCCTCCTCCAAGCTTACACAGTCGCATTTATCTCCCTTGTGACTCTTTACGATGCAAAGCGCGCAGGCGGTCACGCAGCAGTGCACGCAGAAGAACTCTTTCAGGCGGTTTTTGTGTTGCTTGCAGACGGCGGTTGACGTCTCGCCGTGTTTTGACGTCGACGCATGGATCATGACGGCGCTCACCAGGCTGCTCAGGAACGTGTCCACCGGAAATACCTCGGCCCAGCGCTTCGGGGGCAACCCGACTGCCGGTCTTTCAATCTAAAATGAAAGACAAATAATCACGGATCTCTTCATTGCTATAGCAAGAGAATCCAAATACAGAAGCAAAACGATAGGTCAAACATCAGACTTTTTTGTTCATTTGATATGATAATGATGATTGTCTTTATTAATCCCCCGCAGCGAAGCAGGAGGCGGATTATAGGAATGCCCTTCGTACGTTCGTCCGTCCGTTCGTCCGTCTGTCCGTTACATTTTCGTGTCTGCTCCATATCTCATATACCCGTTGAAGGATTTTCATGAAACTTGGCTCAAATGTTTAGGTCATTAAGACGATGTGCAGAAGGCATGAGTCAGTCATGCCGGCTGAAGGTCAAGGTCACACTTGAAGGTCAAATATTCGAGCCCCCATTTCGTGTCCGCTCCATATCTCCTATACCCTTTGAAGGATTTTCATGAAACTTGGCTCAAATGTTAAGGTCATTAAGACGATGTGCAGTAGGCATGAGTCAGTCAGGCCGGCTCAAGGTCAAGGTCACACTTAAAGGTCAAATATTCGAGCCTAGATTTCGTGTCCGCTCCACATCTCCTATACCCGTTGAAGGATTTTCATGAAACTTGGCTCAAATGTTTAGGTCATTGAGACGATGTGCAGAAGGCATGAGTCAGTCACGCTGGCTCAAGGTCAAGGTCACACTTGTAGGTCAAATATTCGACCCTTCATTTCGTGTCCGCTCCATATCTCCTATGCCTTTTGAAGGATTTTTATGAAACTTGGCTCAAATGTTTAGGTCATTGAGACAATGTGCAGAAGGCACGGGCCTTTCACGCCAGCTCAAGGTCAAGGTCATACTTGAAGGTTAAATTTTTGAAACTCCGTTTTCGTGTCCGTTTTTCGTGTCCGTTTTTCGTGTCCGCTCCATATCCCCTATACCCTTTGAAGGATTTTCATGAAACTTGGCTCAAATGTTTCTTTCATTAAGACCATGTGCAGAAGGCATAAGCCAGTCACGCCAACTCAAGGTCAAGGTCACACTTGAAGGTTGAATATTTGAGCCTGCATTTTCATGTCCGTTCTATATCACTTGTGTCCTTTAAAGGATTATCATGAAACTTGGCTCAAATGTTTATCACATTGAGGCAATTTGCAGAAGGCACGAGGCAGTCACGCCACCTCAAGGTCAAGGTCACACTTGAAGGTCAAATGTTTGAGCCTCCATTATTGTGTCTGCTAAATATCTCCTATGCCCTTTGAATGATTTTTATGAAACTTGGCTCAAATGTTTATCACATTGAGGCAATGTGCAGAAGGCATGGAGCAGTCTTGCCACCTCAAAGTCATGGTCACACTTAAAGGTCAAATGTTTGAGCCTCCATTTTCGTGTCAGCTCCATATCTCCTACGCCCTTTAAGGAATTTTCATGAAACTGATTAAGGTCAGTGTGATACTTCAAAGTCACCTTTAAAATCTAATGAAGGATCACGGCGGGGGATATAGCTGTCATTTGGACTGCCTTGTTAAAATTGTGTTTGATAAGAAATGGAGAATGTAAATTCACAGAATGTATACTAATTATTATGGTGAAATTGTGATATCTGTAGCGCATCATTCAACATCTTGATACTTTATTTGAAGACAAATAAAATATTAACTGTAAATCGGATAATAACGATATCGGTATGACATATCCGCGATATGTCCATTGACATACAAGAAATTTTATCATTTAAGTACTAGTATCACGTGAACGATACCCACTTGCGGTTCGCATTTTGCGAAGCAATTTTGTTGAAATGTGGTTTATCGAAAATATCATAAAACCTTTTAAATTATTTATACATTTTTATAAGCTCACCTGAGCACAACGTGCTCATGGTGAGCTTTTGTGATCGCCTTTTGTCCGTCGTTCGTCGTCCGTTGTGCGTCGTCAACATTTACCTTGTGAACACTCTAGAGGCCACATTTATTGGCCAATCTTCATGAAACTTGCGCTGAACATTTGTTCTAATGATATCTCAGTCGAAAATGGTTGCCCTCCGTTGGAAAACATGGCCGCCAAAGGGCTTTCCTTTTATGGCTATATTGAAAACTTTATAAAGCTTGTATACACTCTAGAAGTCACATTTTTTGCCCAATCTTCATGAAACTTGGTCAGAACATTTGTCTTAATGATATCTCGGCCGAGTTCGAATCTAGGTCATGTGCGATGAAAAACTAGGTCACTAGGTAAAATTGAAGAAAAAGCTTGTCAACACTCTAGAAGTCACAATGTTTTGCCCAATCTTCATGAAACTTGGTCAGAACATTTGTCCCAATGATATCTCGGCCGAGTTAGAATCTGTGTCATGTGGGGTCAAAAACTAGGTCATTAGGTCAAATTGAAGAAAAAGCTTGTTAACACTTTAGAAGTCACATTTTTTGCCCAATCTTTATGAAACTTGGTCAGAACATTTGTCCTAATGATTTCTCGGCCGAGTTCGAATCTGGGTCATGTGGGGTCAAAAACTAGGTCACTAGGTCAAATTGAAGAAAAAGCTTGTTAACATTCTAGAAGTCACATTGTTTGCCCAATCTTCATGAAACTTGGTCAGAACATTTGTCTTGATGGTATCTCGGTCGCGTTTTAATAATCTGGATCAAGTGGGGTCAAAAACTAGGTCACTAGGTCAAATTGATGAAAAAGCTTGTTTACACTCTACAAGTCACACTCTTTGCCCAATCTTCATGAAACTTGGTCAGAACATTTGTCTTAATGGTATCTCGGTCGAGTTTGAATCTGGGTCATGTGGGGTCAAAAACTAGGTAACTAGGTCAAATACAAGAAAAAGCTTGTTAACACTAGAAGTTACATTATTTGCTCAATCGTCATGAAACTTGGTCAGAACATTTGTCCCAATGGTATCTCGGCCGAGTTCGAATCTGGGTCATGAGGGGTCAAAAACTAGGTCACTAGGTCGAATTGAAGAAAAAGCTTCAATTTCAATATGTACTTACCAAATTTTGAATGTCTGTTGTCACTTAAGTTTTTCAAACCATGATGATGAAGGCCACATTTCCATCAGTCTGTATCAATATATCCATATCCGTTTAAAAATCTAACACATTGAAAAATTTTCGACTAATGAAACTCAGGTGAGTGACCCAGGGCCATTTTGCCCTCTTGTTGTACATGTGTTTGTATTGCGTATTTCTTCAATATATAATATTAATATTATTGATATCTGTGATCTCATTTTCGTAGATGTAGTCCCTTCTAGAGATTAAAACAGCTGACATTATTGACCTGTGAGTGACATAATCTTAGTCCAAATGAATAGACCTAATCGGTGTATGATCTTTAATTTCGTATGGGCCAGAATGTTGACAAAAATAGAACTATAAAAGCATTAAGCACCGGCCACACTGTCACGATTTTTGCTACGATTGCCCACGATTTACATAATCTTGGTGAAGTTTGGTAATGCTAGGTTCTCACTGTCGTGCGATCCGTTACGAACGACACGATTGGCCACTCGTAGCTGATCTTGGTATTTCTCTGGAATTTCAGGCTTGGATACGATGTGATGCGAGTACATACGTTTTGACACGATGTTTTGCGCTCTGTTGCGATCTGGTCACGATTTGTCAATTACAGGTGACACGATCTCTCACGGTTTGATCTCCAGCTTAGATAAGATTACATACGTTCCGTTGGGATTGTTTCGGTCGAGTCCACGATTGGGTCCCGATCTGACACGATCATCAAGATCGGGTTCCCTGCATTAGGGCGTTCTGGTACGTACAGATAAGTTCCGATACGCTTATTACGAATAAATGCGCTCCGTTAAGGTAGGATACGATTGTGTTCGCAATGTCTTTCACGATCATGATCGATGGAAATCACGATTTGTGCTACGACTGGACCCGAATGATATAAATACAGCCCGACTGACGATTGACTTCATTGTTTCTTGAGATCATAACACATCTTAACAGAGCGTGGTGTTTTTTTTCTTGTCTACGATCGATCCCGATCACCACGATTTGGATGCACGATTAGATACGATTTGTCGCTCTTTGTTACGATGCAATAAGATCTGATACGATGGTCAATTGATCGCAGTTGATCGTGTTAATCGTAGAGAATGTTTGAACCGTTCAATTTTTTTCTACGACTGGCCTCATCATTTGATAAGATCTAATAGGATCACCACGATTGGTCCACGATTAATACCACGATTTCAATCGTGACGCGAATCGTGATAGTGGGAACATAGCATATTTTAGCGTGAACACATACGTACTGGCATCTGTGTGAATCTTGAAGAATCTTGGGGGATCCTTATCGATCGGGAAGCGCTACGACAGTTTTGAACATGTTCAAAACATTCGTGGCTTATCGGAGTGCCGACACGATTTTTCCAAAACGTATGTTAATCCTAGTGCCATCGTTTCTCATTCTGGCTTATTCTTACAGCCATCGTAGAGGCATTCGTGGCCTTTCGTGCTTGATCGTGATTAATCATGACCGATTTTATGACATATATATTACAAGAGCTAGTACGTTATGGTACGTTTTGCTACGTATATGGTACGGATTTCTACGCTTGCCCTACGGTTCAGTTACGATTCCAACAGGATCATTAGCGACAACTATCATGACTACTTACGAATATGCACGATGAACCACGACAAAGCGACAATGTTACTACGCACACACTACATTTGCCTACGTTGGTGTCACGATTATGCACGATGCTTCGTGATGTCCAAATCGCCTTGAAGCGTGAGAATTATGACTGCTCGTAGGTTTATCGTGATGATTCTTACTACAATCTTAGGAGAAACGTTATCATTCGCTTGGAATTGTCTGTTGCCTGATGCTAGCGTATTACAATCGTAATATATCGCATCATATCTTGGTAAAACCGTGATGAATCGGTTGCACAAATCTACAAGTGACGTTGATATTCGTATCCTCGTCCTACAACAACCGTAGGTATACGTAGGAAGACACAATCGGGACACTGTTATCCCGACTAATCACGATTAACACGTCCACGATCAATCGTGCGTTATCGTAGCCAAAAGCGTGACAGTGTGACCGGGGCTTTAAAATCAAAATGAATGCAAAATGATGAAAAACCTAACAATATCCAACTCATATTTATTGGAGTAATATTACCTGTGTACGGTCATTAGGACACTTGAAGAACTGGGCCGCGCTGTCGGTGACCGTCTGCTTGATATGGTCGTCCAGACACTGTCGGCAGAAGCTGTGACCGCACGGCAACAGACGGGGGTCCTGGTACCTGCCCAGGCAGATGCTGCACATCAGGTAGTCGTTCTCGACGTTGCGGACCACGCGCTCGGCCATCTCATCTGCTTCTCACTAACTTTCGTCTGCGTTTGCTGGATTGTTGTATGTTTCTCACTACGATCAAGTCTGCTTATATCGATTTTTCGTCTGGTTCTCGCACAGCTCTGCTTTTGGTTAATTGTCGTCTACTTGTGCTAAATTGTCGTCTGCTTTTGCTGAATTGTCGTCTGCTTTTGTACGGATGATTTCTAAACAGTTTGTATGCCTTACTGTCCAGTATGTGATTTGTTTCGGCTTTAAATACATAACAATGTGTGACTTAATTTCAGAGATCTATTAACAATTGTTTATTGATAGATCTTTGCTTAATTTATAATAAAATTAAGCCGCGGATTTTTATTCGTCTTCATTACTCACAACACAGAACACACTAGTCTCTTGTAGTGACATTTAAACAGCATACTAGATCTAGTATGTACATGTATCAGTTTCGACTTATTATTCGGTATTTACCGGTAGATATACCGGTTTTCGAATAACGTAAGTATGAAGACACATCATAATGTTTATATAGTCCTTCAAAACACCACCGATCACATACTTACTGAAAAGAAACGCAACTGTTATACGTTCCACCTAACTTGTCCATTTCATACAATCTCATATTCCCACCGATCAATCCAGCTTGTCAGAAAATGGTGAACACAGAGACTCGCGCATGCTATGTTATAAACCAGAACATAGTAATTTCAATATTAATCTATACTGGTACACACAGCTGAGTGAAAATGTCTTAATTCCACAGCGTGTGTAAACAGAAATCGAACTGTCGATCATTCTTAATGATTTTGGTCCGCGATTCAGGTCTTTTCTCTTTTGATAAAGCTTATTGATCTGTGTACGCCACCGTGCAAACACCGGTTTTATATAAACCGACATTGTGCATGCGACAATGTAACCTCTTAAGAGCAAATGTTAAAACAGACATATTTTAAACTTTAAAGCTACGTGTTTTATGTAGTATATAGAGATATGAATCATTCGCGATATTTATGAAACGCGCAAAGTTATGATTATTAATTAAATACTTATAGGATTAATGTTAATAATTTGCAAGTACACGGTGTTAACGCGAATCGGTACCCTCTCCGTTAAAAATAACCCCAAAAGCACCCTCTCCGTTACGGTACCTGCCTCTCTCCGTAATAAACGAACACGGAAAACTGCCGGTAGGTCAATAGCACGTTAATAAATATGTTTCTATCGCTATAATTGGAGTTTTATTGGTTTCACGGAACATCTTGGACATTGCACTACTTGAATATCGTGTATCTGACTCTACAAAGCAGTCTGTTTTCTTGAAATAGTGCAAACAGTTCTCAACTGTGACTGACATTTCCTAATTTGAGTGATATTTTGTGTCGTTTTTTCCTTTGTTGAATTAAAAGCCTGTGTAGCATGAAAGTAACTTAGTTTTAAAATGATTCCCCGATGTATGTATGTTGTTACCGATAACATAATCGGTAGAAAAATGATATGAATAACATAAACCGAGGCGACGACACAGTATAGCAAGGTACAGTAACCTCTCCGTTTGAGGAACAGGTACCCTCTCCGTCGCAACAGCTTTTATTCAATGATATTTTCGTAACATACAAAAAGAGCTTTTTCGTCATCAACTCTTATTGATTTTGATTCACAATTACTAATATTCGGAATTTGGGTACTGTTAATTGTTTGAATTCGCAAAAGGGCACATACGTATAGATTATGCACAGTTACGGCAGTTCACGACCTAGTAAATGCGTATAAACAACTTTTTCCTTTTTAGCTAGACTACCGGTATTAACCGAATAGTCCGAGCTAATCTACTCACCCGTTCGTCTCCGTCGAGGTTTGCGTGCAACAAGTACATGTCTCTTAACAATTACAGATATTCAATTGAAATTCCACGTATGTCTTAGGGTCATTATGTTAGGATACTGACAAAGACCCATGACTCTGACCTGCAATTTAGCAGAATTATGCCCCTTTTTATAATAAGAAAAATTCAGGTTAACGTTTGTGTGCAACACGTTTATATTTCTATATTTACTTCAGATATTCAATTAAGACTTCACACATGTCTTCATGGGATATTATATAAGATCAAATGGTTAAAGCCTATAACTGTGACATGCATTTGAGCTGAATCATGCCATTTTGTACTTAGAAATATTCAGGTTAAACTTTTCCAGCAAGTTCATGCCTCTGTAACTACTACATATATTCAATTGAAACGTTACACGTGTTCGGGTCATTATATAAGGTCGCTGGCCAAGGCACATAACTCGGACAAAGAAGTATGAATAGTCAAGCGCGAGAGGCTCTTGTTTGAATTGATCTGTGACTCTTGTTACACTGTGTCTTGTAATTATTATCATATTATACTTAATGGACACTAGTTTATAATTATACGGTCAATAAACCCCGATATTTTTATACACGGTTTTACAGTACGCATTGGATTAAGGAAATAAATCCAAGTATTCAAATTACAAATTGTATTTAATTTGATGACGACTGTTGATCTTTAATCGGTCTAGTGTGTGATGTTTCTTAAAAGGAAGACAAGCACTTTTACAGCTTATAGATTTTAATCTTCTTCGATACCATCACATAATGTAACCAACTACTTACAACAATAGGAATATACTATTATCTAAGTAGTGTAACTCGATACATCAGGCTAGCGCCAGGGGTGAAAACAAGATACTAAATAGTGGTTTAAGTACTTGTCTAATGACTAAGAGGACCTCGGTTCGAATCTAACTGAAGTATTTTCGGCGAAGCTGTCTAACCAAACTTTTGGCCTTTCTTAATATCCAATTAAATGTTGTGAAGAAATTTTCTCGCCAGTGTGTCAATGGTCGCAGATGCACTAGTAGTTCCTACACGCTTACTGGGTGTCCAAGTGGGATCTGTGGGCCTTATTGACAACAATGGCCCCTCTTGTTGGCTGTCCAGATTCAGCTTTTTAGGCTGATAGGGCCAAATATTTCCTGTCCGTTTTGCGTCTTTAAAAATATTATATTATCTTAAAGTGTAGAACGCATTAGCAATAATTGTAAAGCATCGCAAAATGCGTTTACGCGTCTTTAAGTGTTTGTTTCCGGAGTTACCGCTAGATTTCATATTTTCATTGTTTTTTTTAGAGCTTTAGATATATTAAGTTAAAGTTGATTGAAACATTCACGACAGTCACTTGGAGACAGTCATGTGATGGCACAAGTCTGTTGGAAGATAATTCGCTCAACTTATTGAGTTTTAAATAATAAATTAGGGATATAAAGAATACATGGTATGTGCCCAGATGGAGAAAGTTTCTCCAGTGAAGCTTAGAAAATAAATATAGGGCAAGCTTTAGAATTTGATATAATGACAACAAGGCGCATTTATTACGTACACAATTTAAGCAAATAATATATTCATATTCATATTATTATACGATATCAAATTTATTTGTTTGATAAAGCTGACATAAACTCAATATTTTTAATTGTAGTTGCTTATTAATAATGATACATTTTCATTTTTTAGGAAAAAGTCACTGTAATAATTTTCGTTTGGAAATATATGATTCTAATGATTTTATTTTGCACAGCAAAACTCAAAATGAGCGTGTCTGGCGGTGTTAATTACTCGAAGTTTAACGAATATAGTGCTTTTGTTACGTATTATCGCGTTATTTCGTTTACATGTATGTGTACCTATTTTTTGGTTTTTATAACTCATGATACAACGCATCATTCTAAGCCCTATATTACGGTGGCATAGATGTGACATGTGCATGCTTTTATTTATGTCGTTCCCACGACATATTAAGTCGTGGGAACGAGATCTTATCTCGTGGGAACGAGATCGTATCTCGTGGGAATCCCACGACTTAATATGTCGTTACCACGAGTTAATTATCTCGTTCCCACTACTTAATATGTCGTTACCACGACATAATTATGTCGTTCCCACGAGATAAGATCTCGTTCCCACGACTTAATATGTCGTGGGAACGACATAAATAAAAACATGCACATGTCACATCTATAACACCGTACTATATAGATATGTCAAAACGCGTCTAAATAGTTTATCGAATCACGGTTAACAGGCCGCCGTGTATCGTTGTATTTAAGCACAAAAGCGGTTGAGTTCTACACATCTTTAGTTGAAACGATTTTTTTTTAAAGAAATCATCCCCGTATTACTAACCGTATAGATAAGAACTCGTGTACGTATTAAGGAACTATAACGGGGAGGTTACGGGTACCAGAGAGGATACAGGTACCACAAAAAAATGTAGCAACGGAGAGGATACTGGTGCCGCTGTGATTCTCATTTCATTCGTTGTGAATATATTTAAGGCAACATTTATCTCTTTTGTGTGATTTTTACTTATAGAATATCAGCCGAGAATGTACAAAACAGGAATTGAAAGAAACCGATACGAATATAGACACAAATTTCAAATGTAAATGTGTGTGGTTGAAGACTGTCTGAAATTGTTTTCTTTCATTTGAGTTCTTTGTTGAAATTGTACACAAAAACAAACATGCTTTTTCATAGCTTAATGATGCCAGAGGGGCAGGTACCGTAACGGAGAGGGGGCGTTTTGGGTTATTTTTAACGATTCGCTTTAACACCGTGAAGTATTTGTTTAAACGGTACCACGCGGCCCTTAAGAATATAGAGCCTGTACAATCAAATATGAAATGTGTTGCTTTACTAAGAAAACATGCATGTTGTTTCACTATGAAAACATGCGTGTTCCTACACAGGAAACTACGCGTGTTGCTACACCAGAAAAACATGCGTGTTGCACTAGGAAACCTTGCATGTTGATACACTATGAAAACATGCGAATAGCTACACTAGGAAAACATGGGTTCATGTTTTGAACTAGGAAAACATGCGTGTTGCTACACCAGGAAAACAAGCGTGTTGCTACACCAGGAAAACAAACGTGTTGTTGAAATAGTAAAACTTGCGTGTTGCTACACTATGAAAACATGCGTGTTGCTATATTAGTCAAACATGCGTGTTGCTACATTAGGAAAATATGCGTGTTGCTACACTAGGAAAATATACCCGTTGCTACACTATGAAAACATGCGTGCTGCTACACTATGAAAACTTGCGTGTTGCTAAGAAAACATGCGTTTTGCTACACTATGAAAACATGCGTGTTGCTACACTATAAAAACTTGCGTGTTGCTATACTAAGAAAACATGCGTGTTGCTACACTATGAAAACTTGCGTGTTGCTACACTAGGAAAACATTCGTGTTGCTACACTAGGAAAACACGCGTTTTTCTAAACTAGGAAAATATGCCGGTTGCTACACTATGAAAACATGCGTGTTGCTACACTATGAAAATATGCCCGTTGCTACACTATTAAAACATGCGTGCTGCTACACTATAAAAACTTGCGTGTTGCTACACTAAGAAAACATGCGTGTTTCTACACTATGAAAACTTGCGTGTTGCTACACTAGGAAAACATTCGTGTTGCTACACTAGGAAAACATGCGTGTGGCTACACTATGAAAACATCAGTGTTGCTACACCTGGAAACCATGCGTGTTGGTGCACTAGGAAAACACCCGTATTGCTACACTAATAAAACATTCGCGTTGCTGCACCTGGAAAACATGCATTGGTTTGCAAATTTGCTGGAGATTGCTCTGTAATTAAAACTTCCGCATACTCGTCAAAAATAAATTCCGTCACTGAAGGTACGTGTATTTTTCCCTGAGGAAAAGTTGCACATTTTCTACCATAAAAAAACATAACAAATCAATACCATTTATCCCTGTTATTTTTGTTGGAGTACTGGACTCACTACTACAGAAGCTAAAATAATGAACACCAATATTTTCGTGTGCATAGCAGTGGTAAGAGTTACCACAAGCAACGATGAGTCACAAAGAATAAACTCCAGAACCTTTTTATTTTGAATCCCTCTAATATGAAAACAAATTACCGCAGAACAAACATATATCAAGCAATGTAATCCATCTTAGTATAAATTATCATTGATATTTGTTGTCGAACTGTTGTTAAGGGCTAAACATAAGTTTTCCGAAAAGTAAGAATTTTCAGTTAGGCATCTATTCCATCATGTTCCCATGGGAAATTTTGTTTTTGCTGATATTTGTAACTGCAGAGTTGACTGAAATGTGCCTTCAAACACTAGAAAAGGTGAGAAGAAAACTTTAGTCTTCATGTCTAAAGCTCAATATCAAATTTCCATTCTTGCGAAACCATATGAGGCGTGTTGTGGGAAAACCGGGCTTAACGCATGTGCGTAGTGTTGTCCCGGATTAGCCTGTGCAGTCCTTTACAAGTAGAAAACATGGAGCGTAAGAATAAAGAACCTACCAATATCCATTCTTTTTTAAGACTAAAAAACGAATGTCTTAAATTTATTTACAAGTAATAAACACAACATTAAAATTATCAACTGACAAACACACTTTAAAATGAAATATGAGCCATTACTGTGCCCAGCGAAATGCGCTGAAGAAGAAAGTTTTATTTCCTTAAAAAATTACTGGTAAACTCACATAAGTGACATATGGTCAGGCATGTATTATTTAACGTCAAGTATAATCATTCTGTAATTTAAAAACTCTTTAAAGTGATTTTGATTACAAATCAGAATATTTATAATCAGTGTGTAGATCACATGTCAAGAGAAACAAAAAATGAACACAATGGCCTATATAAACACTCATGTGGACATAGAACATGTATAGTTGTGAACACGAGAAACGATAACATTCAGTGACTGGGAAGCCCATGTGAAATGCGATATTTGCACATTAAATTGAGAAAATCAGAAAGAAATGTTCAATGATGCTTTTTTACATCCCACCAAAAGTTTTTTAGTACGAATTGAAACATGCCTACAATGCTCAGTTGGGTACAATTTTGTGACTATGCAGTGAGATTTTATCCATACAATTAATTCGGCAGTTTAAAAAATCAATATCAACAAACAATCACTACATCTTGAACGGATCGCGAGCGTCTGCGTAGTGTATTTTTCTCGACTGAAACTGTTAGACGTTCAATCCTTTCCCAGTCACCATTTTCACAACAGAAAGTTTAGTTAAATTAGTACATCTATAGAACAAGAAAAATAAATAATGAAAATATTTATCATCGGTTTATAACAATGATGGTACAACATATGAAATGTATCATTTTCATCAAGATGTCTTTAAGCATGTTTCTTAACTAAAATATATAAATATTTAAGTTCTCGACTAAAATAGTTTGTGTAAAAAATACTAAAAGAAATTCGAATAAAATATAGCCATCCTGAAAACATTTTCAGTGAGAAATAAAACGTCAACTTATTTAACCGTATTAACCTCATCTGGCAGAGGTCGAATAACAATTTTCATTTTAATACTGTCACCTATCCTATATGGCGAATGGCTTGCGAGAACTTCGTCATAAGGAATAATGCCATCAAAATTGAATAGAGGACAGTTCTTGTCAAAAATTGCATCTGTTGACTTAATGCAGTACACATATTCAGGTCCATGGCCATATACGCTGTATATAAGGACTGAGATTTTAAACTTATGTCTTTGCTGACATTCAGTAGACAGAGCCAATCGTACAGTTTGAAACTCGCCTCCCGGATTTATGATGTTGTATGGAATACCGATCATCTGACAGGACTGGTACACGATGCCACGAGGGTAGAACATCACATGCCAGTCCTGGTGTACAGCGGGGTCAGAGTCGGCATAACTCAGAGGGGTGCTGAAGAACGCTCCCCTCACTTCTCCCTCCCGCAACTGCATCACACTGTCCACGCAGATGTCCGTACTCCAAGTCTCAGTTGGATAAATTCTAGGCATGCACTTTTCTCTTTCCTTCCACTCTTTAAGAAAACTTTCGGACACTGTTTTCTCGTCACCTTTCTGGTAGCGAAGAAATGAAAACAATGCTTGCAAATAGAAAGATTCAAATTCTGGAACAATCTCCTTTTCTAATTTTAAAATTTCATTAAATTGCATCAATGGAAACTTAATTTGTGACATAACATGGTGGAACACTTTTGCATCTCTCTTTCCTGTCAGTGAAAAATAGTGAAGCAGCCATCTTTTTACTGCCACATACAAATTATACTCGCTGCTTACTGTCAGATCTGGGTGTTCCAGAAACATCATTAACACCTCGGAAGTAACAGAATTGAACTCAAATGTTTTGATAACCCTGTCAAAGTTACATGCCATGAACTGTGTACATTTCTGTGAGACTTCTTTGTACCCACATATTATGGCATACTGTAACCAGGAAAAGACATTACTGACAGTGTCTGGACAACAAGAGATTTTCATGAAGTCGATGCAGGATGCCGATAAACTTGGAACATTGTACTTATCTGCCAAAGTGAGCAGCGGCAATACATTGTCCTTGTTCAATTCAACTTGACCTGCAAAAAACCCCAGAAACACAGATATATTTACAACAATGCAACTGTAAACTGTGAGATTCAACTCTGAAACAAATGTAATATAATATCAGTCTCCGAAGGAACCCAAAGGTACATGATGACTAGAAATCTATCCAGACATTCTTCAACGTTGAAATTTCATCCTTTATGCCCAAATGGGCAAGTCCTTTAAAAAAAATATTGAAGAATGCAATATAATTGATTTACTCCGATTTTATATGTAATTTGTTTTTAGAAATCTGCTATGAATGATTTAAACGCTTAAGCATCAACTAGTATTCCTCTGGGGAAGCATTTTTCAGACAATGAGAAACCTGTCAGACAGTCAGACGTGTTTAACAACAAATGAGGATGTCTGCCAAAATTAGAACACACTTTATACATATTTAATGATAGTTTGACTTTTGTTTCATAAATAAAGGAACTACTACTTCGACAATTAACTGTATGCATTATGATATGCCAAATAATTAAATAATAATCGATGTGTATATAATGTTTTCAACATGTAGTATATACTTTACAAATCATTGTGTCTGACAGCTGATTTGAAGGTTTTATGGAGTCTGTTTCTGTGTAATAATAAGAATTCCACATCATTTTTTATTACACATTTACCATTGAATACTTACCACTATACATGTATTTCAAGAAGCTGCCAAAGACTTCGACACATTCGGGATCTTCTTGAAGAACCACTTTGCTACTTCGCCCTTCCCTCCACATGCTGTTCATCAGCATAGTCCGTAACACATCACTGCCAACACACAGGATTAGCCGATGAGTCATAAACTTACGGTGACCTACTTTCAGGACCAAGTCTGAGAGGTCACCGCACTGATAGAGCTGCAGCAGTTGCCTAGTTGTATTGCAGGAGTTGTCAACTAATCTGGCTGCCATACTTCAGTTAATGATTTCTAGAATACACAGATTAATGGTATGTTTTATTTTTAATATTGAAGAGATTTTGCTAATTCATTCATTGCTCATATTAGGATCAAATTGCACTCATAGTCATACTAATCTAAATATTAATTTTAAGAATAAGTGATTTTATCAAAACACCCTCAACATTCATAATATTTCATTTGAACTTCAGTAGAAATACTGAAATAGAACTTACTGTCAAATTTTCGAACTGCTGACCAAGTTTAGTCTATTGATATGACTGCATTAAATTAACTTATGTCAGAAATAAAATTGTATTTAATTTTATCATTGAATCCCATTTCATTTGGAAGTTTATGTAAAGGGGAAGTAACTGTTTCAATACTACCAGGTTACGCCCCAGTAAATAGTATTGTGGTTAATTGTATACAAGCAAATACGTTGTGTAAAAAGATCGTTTCCAATTCCAGTGACATAGATCGATGTTGCTTACAGTATCCCTTATATTAGGCGAACAATGGGTGTTTCGGGCAACGGCCTCAAAAACGTTAGGTAGGGTCGGGATTGATTTTAACAAAGAAATTAAAGGCACATTTCGGTAAAAAAAAAAAAATTAAAATTATCTACAATCTGACAAATAACGATTTCACGGAAAACAATCGTCGCTAAAAATTTAGGGTTGGGGGCGGGAGGGGGGGGGGGGTTGCTAGCTAGGGTTGGGTTGCCCGAACACATAATTTTTGGTTTGGCCTTTAGGTAAAGAATTCAAGTTCAGCGAACAATCGTCCGGTCTGTATAGTCCACGGACCGTATACCGAACAGTTTATATAGTACTGACTAGATTTATGTCGCAAAAAGTCAAAAATGATCAAAAGCGACATTTTAAGTTATGGAAGCCAGAACTACCCGTATACCGAACAGTTGATATATAGTGCTGACTAGATTTATGTCGAGAAAATTAAAAACAACACACACATAAAATGCGACATTTTGAGTTATGGAACCCAGAACTACCCGTATACCGAATGTTCAATATTAAAAGCGACATTTTAAGTTGTGGAAGCCAGAACTAGGCCTACCCGTATACGAGTTCGCCAACCCTTTAGCTTAAACAATCTTGGGAATACTTTAAATGGCAAACAAATTGTCAATAATTTGCTTGCAAGTCCCTACTGCCTAGTAATGTATTTACCAGTACATTGTGTATATCGTATAGTCGTTACCTAGTGTAAAGAAGTTTGAAAAGGTAACAGGTATATGCCTTTAAATTATCATTAATTCAGTAAATGTAAAAATAACATGATTAAAATATTGTAAAATAAGGTATAATGCATCGATCAATGTTTTCCCCCAGGGGGTGGGGCGGGGCGGGGGAGCGGCAGGCATATAGGTTACAATATACTAATTCCAATCCCTATGTAATTTAATGTAAAAGCGATAACTTTAACCAAATATAAATGCAACATTTTGCATATACGGACCCATAACCATACCTTTTCTTAAAGAGCATTCTAAGCTGAATTGATTTAAGCAATAAAAAGGGTATGTCATGTATTATGTAAGAAAGAACTCGACACTAAACAAAGTAGACTGCTTTATCACCATCTTTTTAGCGGCTTCTTTCTAGTTGAATGTAACCCTCCTCAGCGCAAGTGTCATACTATAGTCTCCAATCTTAAAACATATCAGTAATTTATTTGTGCATACCAATGCTTACCCTACCAACATCTCCAAAAAAGAATATCAAAGCAAGTGTATAAACCTAAAAACATGTCTTCGAGTTAAACTTGTTGATTTATTTAGAGAGTACAGCCCTACATCACTTATTTATTTAGTGTATTGTGACCTAGAAGACAACTTAAAGTTTCTACATCATTCTACATCATTTTTGTAATGTGCATGCAAAATTTCAGACCGATCCACAAAGTAGAAATGCTTGAGAACGCATTTGAGAATGATGCCTGATATGCAATCTGGCTTGCATTTTCAGTGCTTTGATTATATGTGGTGCCTGAGTCAAATTGTGTACTTAATTCATAGAAATCAGTCAAAATACTAGCATATGTTAACATACTTTAATGCAATATAGATAAATATTGTATAAAACGTGTTCATTTTTGGCTTTAGCATGATTTAGTGTGCTGCAAGATTCACAAGACGGGTTTCCGTACTTTTTTCTTTTTTTTTTTTACTCGAAAGAGCGGTTTTCGCTGTAAAATTCGTCATGCACATTAAAATCACGTTATTTATCGCATGTTTTCCATGAAACTTATTACAGCCAATAAAACCACACAGTAACATGGTGATTTTATGTACACATTGCCCCTGTAGGTCAAATTACACCAAAACGGAAGTCACATCCTCAGGGTTACATGCTGTCAGTTAGATAATAAACACATATGGTTCAGTGTATAATGCATATGATTTTAAAAATACAGTTTAAATGATATGTTTTGGTATCAATTTAAAGGTATATATGTAAGAAATAAGAAATAAGTTTTTTTGGCACTACTTTGTTCTTAGTGGTCCCCAGCTTCATAACTTTTTGCCCATGTATTCATGCACAAAATGGCAGCCTCCATGCCCGTCAAAACCGGTGTGTTTATTCTAAGGTAAATATTTTGAGTTACAACACATAGACATTTTTTACATGTTGTTTTTTTCAAAAGGTTATGGCCTTATCTTTCCAACGATGTATGGTGATATATTAAAAAGTAGCTTGGTCATGGTGAAAATTGAGATCAAACATTGTTTATTTTATATGTAACAATGAAGGAATTTATTTGCGCATATGTAACCTTTAGTGCCGCTCCCTGTTTTGTGTTGAGGTTACAATATACTAATTCCAATACTGTAGTCTCCAATCTTAAAACATATCAGTGCTTTATTTGTGCATACCAATGCTTACCCTACAAAAATCTCTAAAAAAGAATATCAAAGCACGTGTCTAAACCTAAAAACGTGTCTTCGAGTTAAACTTGTTGATTTATTTAGAGAGTACAGCCCTACACCACATATTTATTTAGTGTATTGTGACCTATACGAGACTTTAGACTGAAAGCGATTCCCGACAGGCGGGACTTTGACACACCGAAAGATTCCGGGTCCCGGGGAAATAGACTTTGGTTGGATTTTAGATCCCGGTAATATTGGCCCAGGGGCCATTTGATAGACCAATAGCATCTTCCTCTGAGGGGAATTAGAAAAAAATGATTGGCTCTAGGATGGGGAATTAGACCCTCAAAAATAAAATTAGTCAAATTCCCCTGGGTCAGCCCGCCGCCCACCCCCCCCTCCGCCCCTTGGGGGAAAATATTGATAGGTGCATAACAGTATCAATAGGTCATGTTATTTCTGGTCCTTTGGTGTTTAGATAGTTACTTGAGTTAGGACGGTCGGTTTTTGTACACTTTCGAAATATGAATTCATTAACACGCTTCATTTATTTTCACAGTAGAAGCCGCAGCTAGATTTTCTGTGCTGTCGACCAATTGACATACCGCTACAGTTAGTGGGGATATACATGTATGAAGCGAAGTACTACTAAGGCATATGATGTCGAGATATTAATTATATAGTTATCATAACTACTGCTATATATGCCACGTATTCAGACTGGAATATTGAAGTAAAATGGCTTTTAACAAAATGAAATTGTTTATAGTGTTCATTGTATTTGATATTTTACTTGTAACTTTATGGTTTTCAAGTAAATCACGTCATCTCGCAGTTGATGTATTCCCCTATTTCGAATCAGTAAAATCGCGAAATACTAGCTCGGACATTGGACTTAGCTATACGGGTGGTAGAAATGATACTGTTTACACAAATGAAACAATCATACTTTCTTTATATAAAGTTTCTAAACCGTGGATCTCTTTGCTGGATCCCATTTTCGATTACAAGGCATCGTCGCAGAAATACTCATTGGTTGCGCCAAAGAAAATAGTGCTGCTGTTTAACAAAGAGCCTTGGACCTCGATAGAAGAATCCAATGCTATTTACAAAAATTGTGAATATAACAACTGTTTGATGACAATGGACAAGTCGCACCTAAGGAATGCATCGGGAATAGTGTTTAATCTTTGCTTTTCACATATGGGTATGAGTCCGCCAATCTCAAAACAGGACAGAGACCCTGATCAGGCGTGGATGTTCCGGTGCCAGGAGAGTCCTGTCCATTTACGGCTGAATGACTACAAACAGGCGTCGTGGCGTGGAGTATTTAACTGGTCTATATCATACAGGCTTAATTCTGATATCCCGGAGCCGTACGGGTTCTTGAAAACAAAACAAAACACGGAAGTGAAAGACTACGAACAAATATTTGCAGCAAAGAAAAAAACAGCACTGTGGGTGGTAAGCAATTGTAATTCACAAAGCGCGAGGGGACAATTCGTAGAACAGTTAAAGAGAAACGGGCTTGGTGTTGATACATTTGGTGGCTGTGGAAATAAAAGGATACGTCCAGAGGTGTTAAAACGTATTTTACCTGAATACAAGTTTTATCTTTCATTTGAGAATTCCCTCTGTCAAGACTATGTGACGGAGAAGTTCTTCCGGATGTACAACCACGACGTGTTGCTTGTGGTCCGGGGAGGCGCGGACTACAGGCGTCTGGTTCCCACGAACACGTACATCAACATTGCGGACTTCCCGTCTGTACCAAAACTGGTGGAGTTTCTGAACACCTTGGGCAATGACAAGGCGAGGTATATAGAGCTGTTGAAGAAGAAGGATGTGTACGAAGGTGTTTTTGGTACATATTCATACAATATGTGCGAGATGTGTAAAATGCTGAATAACGTATCTCAGTATAAAAATACTTATGACAACATAAGAGATCATCTTGAAAATGGACAATGCAAGATGGCCGCTGACGTTGATAATCCAGGCAAGAAAAACATGTTTTTGAACCATGAGAGGGTATTCCATTAGTTAGAAACTCCCTCGTAAGCTGTTTAACATTAGTTTATATCTTGTGATATAATCTCCAAGATCATCTGGCATATTCTTTTCTTTTGCTACTATTGGCGAGATATTTTGTTCATTCCATGTTACCTCAGTGAATGAGGCGGATCAACTGTATATATACTGTAACATTTGACCAATGTGTTGGTATAGTGGAGTCTTTTATCAACAAACGTATCAACATTAGATTCAGTCGCGTGGGGTAATGGTGCTTTAATATAAGCGTTGTAGGACCATGTTGTTGACAAATCTTACTTTTCACATATGAGAAAAATAGGATTTCGTTCTTCACAGGTGTGAAAATTGAGATCTTATTCTTCACACAACAAAGTTTCATTCTTTACATTTTGTGTAAAGTTTATTATTGCATCCAGTTTTTTTATATGTACTGAAATAATATTCTTCCGCGATTATCTCGCATACACCGTTTTTGGCGAAACACATTTTTCACAATTAAAAATGTAACAAATGAGATCCTATTCTTCACAGTTGTGTGCAAAATATGATTTGTGAAAATATGATCCTACAAAGCGTATTAATATTAATTGGGTTGTATATAGAGATCTTAATCATTTCTTTAAGTTGCAATTGCTGACATGATATTCTTTTTTTGGTTATGTTAATGTATGTGGAATTTATTTTACGGTATGCAAATTCACTAGGCGTTTTCATTTTAGCTCTGCATGAGCCTTTTCACATACTCATCTTCTGTGAACGTAACGAAATTAAAATACCAATAAATACCTGCTACGACTTACAAAGATAATCTGCCAAATTGGACGACTACGTACGTGTATGAAACGATGTTCTTAAAATATGTAGCTTATTTATGTATGATGCGAAAAATAAACGACCAGAAACGACCTCCGTGTTGTCGCTTACAACGAATGTACCGAATGAGCTGAAAGACAAGCAGTCAAACACGGAAGTACTAAAAATGTCAGTATTTAGCATTTGGCGTAAAAAAAGTTTGTTTGCCTATCAATCATTAACTTTTTTTGATTTTCGGGAAAAAAGAGCAGTTTCAACAATCACATGCATTTTAATGTTCTAAAATCATTACATCCACTTTCTGCAAAAAGCAGTTGAGTGAATAAACAAATTTATGTTATAAACACGCGGTACAAAACGGTTAGATAAACACAGATTTAGAACATAACATGACATTTTTGTTACGAAAAACGGTTAGATGAACACAGATTAAAAACATAAAATGTCATGACATTTTGTTTTACAAAAACGGCTAGATGAACACAGATGTATAACATAACATGCCATTTTTGTTTCAAAAAACGGTTAGATGAACTCAGATTTAGAACATAATATGACATTTTTGTTGCGAAAAACGGTTAGATGAAAACAGATTTAGAACATAACATGTCATCGCATTTTTTTAAACGAAAAACGGTTAGATGAACACATATTTAGAACATAACATGACATTTTAGTTAAAAACAGCATTTAGATGAACACAGATTTAGAACGTAACATGACATTTAGAACATAACACGACATGCATGTTATAAAACGAGGTTAGATGAACAAACCGAACATGACACGACTACTAATATTACAAACAGCAGTTAAAAGAACAAAGACAGTTAGAGCTCGACGTGACATGAATATTATCAAAAAGATAAGATAAACACAATATAGAGTCTAACATGCATGTTACAAAAAGGTTAGATGAAAACATAATTACAGTGTGTCGTGACATGCACCAAAAATGATAAGAAAATGACAAATCTAGAGTCTGACATTTAAATGAACACACAAAATGAGAGCATATGCATGTTTAAAAAATGTTAGATGAACACAGACGTTTCGAGGTTAACATGATCTGGCAATCGACAGGTGCCATGTGGGTCCCAGAAAGAAAGCCCGATTTGGGCGCACTACAAGAAAGCCCATATGGGTCCTAGCAAGAAAGCCCATATAGGTCCCCAGACAAGCAAGCCCATATGGGTCCCAGCAAGAAAGCCTATATGGGTCCCGAACAATATGTCCATATGGATCAACAACAGAAAGCCCATATAGGTCCCAGCAAGAGAGCCCTCAGGGGGTTCCAAAGAATCAAGCCCATATGGGCCCCAGCAAGAAGGCTCATATGGGTCCCCAACAAACAAGCCCATTTGGGTCACAAAGAGCAAACTCACATGGGTCCCCAGCAATCAAGCCCGTATGGATCCCATTCAAGCAACCCTATATGGGTCCCATAAAAGAAAGCCCATTTGGGTCCCCAGCAATTAAGCACATAAAGGTTCTGGCAAGCCAGTCCATGTGGGTCCGATATGAGATATGCATGGGCTTATTAACTACATAGGCCCCATGTAGGTCCCTCATACATGTCATGCCCATATCAGTCTCAGATGGGTCCCAGGCCAATAAGCTCAAATGGGTCCCAGCAAGAAAGCCCACATGGGTTCACACAAGCAAATCCATATGAGTTCCATCAAGAAAGCTCATGTCGGTCCCCAAAAAGCAAGCCCATATTGGTCTCAGTAAGAAAGGTAATATGGTCCCCCAACAAGCAGACCTAGATGGGTCACCAACAGCAAGCCCATATGGGCCCCAGCAAGAAAGTCCATATTGGCCCCCAACAAGCAGGTCTAGATGGGTCACAAATAGCAAGCCCATATGGGTCCCATCAAGATAGACCATGTGGGTTTCTAACCAGCAAGCCCATATGGGCCTCATATCGGTCTGTGTGCATCTATGTCCTAATGCTAAACTGGTACTTGCGAAAAAAAGAATGCGCGCAAAATAGCCCTTTTTAGGAATTAGCACCCTGCCCTTTTTAAATTCTGGCTGGATAACTGGTTGATTAACATCTACATGAGAAGTTGATAGAAATGTGCAATTCTAATTAATAATTAACAGAACGCAACCGCAATTCAATTTCAAATTAACATGCACAGTCAGTTTATAAACATAAATTCCCCCTTTATTGAAATATTCGCTCTGATGATTCTCTGGACGCTAATTGATGCATGTATATTGAAACAACTGTACACCGGCAGCTAAACGGGGGCTATTTTTAAAATGATCGTGAGTGTGTTGAACTCGCTAGAATCAAATAGAGCTTACCGCTAGGCTAAACAAAATAGTGTATTAATTCTGGGAATGAATATAATATTCTGTTCATGACATACAATGAGAAAATATGCTCATACTAATGCTCAGTTCTAGAGTGTATATCAACAATATGTTTATAACTTTATTTTAACCGCTTATGTAGCATTTTAATCCCCTATTGTATGCAACCGTTGTTGGTATACATTAAACCATTGTTGTAAGTTTGCATTCTCTAAAATTATAAAATTTGCCCAATCCTATTGGCATTCAATTTTCCCGCTGCATAATTATCGCAAGAAATCTAGGTCAAAAGTGATCTTAGACAGCTACGCCGAAAAATATTAATAGAACAATGAATATCAACTTACTGAACAATGCCATCTGATATCCCCAAAATTTATATTTTTTAATATTCTTAACACACGACCCGCTTGTTTCAGAGCCCTATTGTTTTCTGACGCTTTGGGCGACTTTCTACAGGGAGGGAAAATAAAATCTATATTTAACCATGAAAAGTACTTCATATTTGACCAATGAAATGCTGGTATATAGCCCCAACAACCGATCTAAATATACCTCTTTCCAAATTTGGAGACTGCTGACACACCATAGAATGGTATGTGAAATATGTTTTGCTATCAACAACAGAGAGGATGGCTAATTTTAATCTGTCATGTCCAATAAAGATATGCCAACATTCACACACACCCCAGACACTGCTGTAAGCAGAATACAACCCGGTCAGGTAAACCTTAGTATCGTAACACGCACGCATGCCCCGTTTTTAGCACAACACATTCTTCACACTTAAACATGTGACAAATGAGATCATATTCTTCACAGGTATGTGCAAAATATGATTTGTGAAAACTATGATCCTGCAAAGCGTATTAATATCGACTGGGCTGAACATATAGATCTTTAACAATTATTTAAGTTGCAATTGCTGACATGATATTCATTTTTTTGTTATGTTAATGTATGTGACATTTAGTTTACGGTATGCAGATCCACTAGGCGTTTTCATTTCAGCTCTGCACGAGCCTTTTCAAATACTAATCGACTGTGAACGTAACTTAAATAAAATGCCAATAAATACGGCTTATCAAGATAATATGCCAAAGTGAACGACTACACGTGTATGAAACGCATTTGGATAAAGCTCTAAATCGTGAGATCGATCTTTATGGTCGACAAGTTGTACTTAAAATATGTTGCATGTATGTATGATGCGAAAAATAAACGCACAGAAACGACCTCCGTTCGTGTTTTCGCTTACAACGAAGGTACAGAATGAACTGAAATTTAAGACTGTCAAACAAGGAAGCACTAAAAATTGTCAGTATTAATCCATATTTAAAGCTTTTTCATTAATTTTGTAATATTAATGTGTTGTAAAAATTATATTACGAGTCAATCATACGAATACACATTTTTATTTATATTGACAATAATTGCAGATTATGGACAAACATAAAAAAAGATGAATATCACTATCACAATTAATTACAAATTATTCACAATAGACAATAATCAAAGTGTAATTGTCATTGCCCGTACATCTGTTTAGACATTTCTGTTCTTTTTGACTTTATCGCTTAAAGCATTTGATAATAAATGTACCGACTAGTAGCATAACAAACACAGCAATCACATGCATTATAATGATCTAAAATGATTAATTCGATTCCTGCAAAAAGGTCGTTTAGTGAACAAACACATTTATGTTACAAACACGCGATTTGATGAAAATAGATTTAGAACAGAACATGAATTTTGTGTTACTAAAAACGGTTAGATGAACACAAATTTAGAACATAACATGACATTTAAGTTACAAAATACGGTTAGATTAACACAGATTGAGAACATAACATAACATTATATTTACAAAAAGCGGTTAGATGAACACAGATTTAGGACATAACATGCCATTTTTATTATAAAAAGCCGTTAGATGAACTCTGATTTAGAACATAACATGACATTTTATTTACAACAAAAAAAAAACGATTACATGAACACAGATTTAGAACATAACATGACATTTTGGTACAAAAACGGTGAGATGAACTCAGATTTAGAAAATAACATGACATTTTAGTTACAAAAACGGTTAGATGAACACTGATTTAGAACATGACATGTTTGTTACAACAAGAGAGCCAGGCGCACTACTAGCTCTATTGGATGGCTATGTTTGTTTGGCTGATGACATGGTCGAGGCCTTGTAGTTATAAGACAAAAATATTTTAAAAGTTTATTCTTATTACACAACATGGAAATAAAAACTGAGCCCCGGGGCGTGGCTATTTCGAGTCCATGTGTCGAGTTTAAACAATCTTGGTAAAATACCATAAGGCAATGCTACATACCAAATATAAATTAAATCCCAATCATTGTAGTTTTAGACGAGAAGATTTTTTTAAAGTTTTTTTTCGAACCCAGGGGCATAATTTTAACTATTTTGGTTAAGCACCATAAGGCAATGCTAAATACCAAATATCAAGTGCTTAGGGCTTGTAGCTTGAGGAGAAGATTTTTTAAAGTTTTGTTCATAAAAAAGTCTATTTTTAGCTCCTGTGACCTAATTAAGCAATGGACCGGAACCATATGAACAAATTAAAATCTCACTCATCCAATTGTGATTTCTGTGTAATTTGGTTGAAAAGTGCCCAACAGTTTATGAAAAGATGTTTAAAAGGTTAATAGACGCGGACGAACTGACGCAATGACGCACGCACACACGCCGGACACCATGCCATGGCATAAGCTCTCTGGCCTTTGGCAAGTAGAACTACAAAGCGGTTAGATAAACATAAAATTACAACATAACTGCCATGTTTGTTACCAAAAGCGGTCAGATGAACATAGATTTAGAACACAACATGTCATGTTTGTTACCAAAAGCGGTTAGATGAACATATATTTAAAACACAACATTCCATGTTTGTTGCCAAAAGCGGTTAGTTGAACACAGATTTATAGCATAACCTGACAAAAAGCGGTTACATGAACACATATTTAGGACATAACATGATATTTTGTTACAAAAAAAAACGGTTAGATGAACACAGATTTAGAACATAGCATGATATTTAAGTTAAAAAAACGGTTTAATGAACAACAAATTTAGCAAATAACATAACACACATGTTACTACACGGGGTTAGCTGAACACAGATTTAGAACATAAGACGACATGAGTGTTACAAAACGCGGTTAGATGAACACACAAACTTAGAACCGAACATGACACGAATACTAGTACAACAAACAGCAGTTAGACGAACATAGACATTTAGAGCCCGACATGCATGTTACAAAAATGATCAGATAAATACTAATATGGAGTCTAACATGACATGCATGTTACAAAAAAGGTTAGATGAACATAGATTTACAGTGTGACGTGACATGCATCATGTTATCATAAGTGATAAGATGAACACAAACTTAGAGTCTAACAGTTAAATAACACACAATTAAAGCATACAATGTCATGCATGTTTTAAAAAGTTAGATGGACATTACTTGCATGTAGGAAAAAATACGGTTAAATAAACACACAGATGTAGAGCTGAACATGACACGCTAATTACAAAACGAGGTAATTAGAAGAACATAAACATCTAGACCTTAACGTGGCATACATGTTACCAAAAATGTTAAGATGAACACAAATATAGAGCGTTACGGTTAAACGAACTCACAATATTAGAGTCTAATATGTAATGCATGTTTTAAAAAGTTAGATGAAAAGAGATATAGAATCTAACATGACATGCATATACAACGGTTAAGGTAACACTCATGAGATGCATGTTACAAATATTATCGGTTAGGGTAACACACATGAGACGCAAGTTACAAATATTATCGGTTAGGGTAACACACATGAGATGCATGTTACAAATATAATCGGTTAAGTTAACACACAGATGCATGTTACAAATATAATCGGCTAGTGTAACACACATGGGCATGTATGTTGCAAAGAAATCGTTTATTGCACAGCATTGCAAATCGGTTTGTAAAAATATCATTGTCGCATTAACCATTCGAATCCTTTTGAAGGCATTTGAGAACTTTATGCAAACTTAAATATCTAGGCGTGATTAACGTGCAAACACTCATGTTTTGTTTCAATTGCGCGATTAAACCAGTGCATATAAAGGCGGATCAAAGTACACGACATTTATATCAGCCAGCCAGTAGCTATATTTGCGCATGTTATTGTCTTGTTATCTTATAACATGCTGAGTCAGTGTTATACATGTTTTATTTCGCAAACATAAACTAATTTCAAATACAATGAAATTAAAAGAAAGAAAGCATTTAGTGGGATTTTTGCTATTGGATGTTATATTTTTAATTGCGTGGTTCACGTGTAAACATGCTTCGCTACAAAAGTACATAGGTTCCGCAAAACTTATTACACGCAGAATGGAAACAAGGTTGATTAACCAGGATACTGCAACAGGTAATAATAACTACGTAGATCCCTGGAAATTACTCACACGAAATCTGGAAATAAGTTTTATACAACAGGATCATACAATAGATCAAGATAAGCCTGTAGGTCACTTACTACAACGGCCATGGACTTCTTTACTGGATCCGAAAAAAAACTACAACGTATCGTCGAGACAGTTCGCCAATGATTTTCCAAAAAAGATAGTGTTGCTGTTCAACAAAGAACCATGGACATCTCTTGAAGAAACAAACGCTATCTACGAAACTTGCGAATACAATAATTGCTTTATGACGACCAACAGGTCGCACCTGAGGACAGCGTCGGGGATATTGTTCAATTTCTGCCATTCCGACATGGGTATGAGTCCACCGATATCCAAGGTGGACCGGAACCCGGATCAGGCGTGGATGTTCCGGTGTGGCGAGACCCCGGTACACTTCTGGTTCAACGACTACAAACAGGCGGCTTGGCGAGGAACGCTAAACTGGTCTATATCTTATAGACTCGACTCCGATATCCCGCATCCGTATGGGGCCATGAAAACGAGACAGGTTGTGGTGAAGAAAGATTACGAGAAAATAGTGCAAGCGAAGAATAAGACAGCATTGTGGATGGTTAGTAATTGTCACCCACAAAGTGCCAGAGGTGATTATGTTGACCAGCTCAAGAAACACGGTCTTGAAGTCGATGTATTCGGAGATTGTGCGAGAAAGAGAATAAGTGAGGAGGCATTCCAAAGGATTTTACCAACGTATAAGTTTTTTCTATCGTTTGAGAATTCTCTGTGCCATGATTACGTAACGGAGAAGTTCTTCCGGATGTACAACCGAGACCTGGTGCTTGTTGTCCGAGGAGGCGCGGACTACAGGCGTCTGATTCCCACGGCCACGTACATCAACACGGCGGACTTCCAGTCTGTCCCCAAACTGGTCGAGTTTTTGAACACCTTGGGCAAGGACAAGGAGAGGTATATAGAGCTGTTGAAGAAGAAGGATGTGTACGAAGGTGATTTTGGGCAGACGTATTCACAAAACCTGTGTCAGATGTGTCAGATGTTGAATAATTTACCCAAGCATAGAAAGACATACGTAAACATAAGAGATTATCTTGAAAATGGACAATGCAGGATGGCCACGGATGTAGATAATCCGGGCAATAAAATGAGGTTTCTTAACAACGACAGGGTTTTTCAGTAGAGTGCGTTATTATTATTATTATTATTATTATTATGATTATTATCATTATTATTATTATTATTATTATTATTATTATTATTATCATCATCATCATCATCATCATCATCATCATCATCATCATCATCATTATTATTATTATTATTATTATTATTATTATTATCAATCCTGTAAACTTTTGTCAAATTCCACCCAGAGGTTACGTAAAAAACACGCAAAACATGTCAAAAACTGCAGATCTTGACGATATGCACAACTAGACTAGGTAATGATGAGTGATATGAAGTTTCATCCAAATTCGGGCAGGGGTTACAGTGAACAAGCGCAGAAAAGGTTTGTTAGTTGAAAAGCTTCAAAGGGTAATGACTCCACCCAAATTCCACAGACCACCACATGCTGACGATATGCACAACTGCACTTGGTACTGATAAATCTCTTGAAGTTGCGTCAAATTCCAACCAGTGGTTATGGAAAACAAGCGCAGACAAGGCCTGTTATGTGAAACATTTCAAAGGGCCATAGCTCTGTCTAAAATCCGCCGACCACGAAATGCCGAGACTTGGCACTACTGATCAATCCTGTGAAATTTCGTCAAGATTAGACATAGTGTTACGGAGAACACCCATCCATCCATCCAGACAGACAGACAGACAGACAGACAGACAGACAGACAGACTTCCTGCACAAAATCAATATGTCTACGTGCCCACTATGTGGGGGGAGTCATAACAACACTAATCAATACACTTCATGTTGCATTACGTACATTAATATTAATCATTACACCGCACCTTACAAAACAACGATTAAGAGTCAAAATCATCAATTTGCATGTTACAATACATCGATTTAGTGAAATAGTCATTACATTGTAAATTACAATGCATTGATTAAGAGTCATATTCATTAATTTGCATGTAGCAATACATCGGCTAAGAGTCATAATTATTACTTGGCATGTTACAATACATCGATTAAGAGCCCTAATTATACATGGCATGTTACAATACATCGATAAAGAGTCCTAATTATACATGGCATATTAGAATACATCGATTAAGAGTCTTAATTATACATGGCATGTTACAAGACATCGATTAAGAGTCCTAATTATACATGGCATGTTACAAGACATCGATTAAGAGTCCTAATTATACATGGCATGTTAAAAGACATCGATTAAGAGTCCTAATTATACATGGCATGTTACAATATATCGATTAAGAGTCCTAATTATAAATGGCATGTTATAATACATCGATTAAGAGCCCTAATTATACATGGCATGTTACAATACATCGATTAAGAGTCCTAATTATACATGGCATGTTACAATACATCGATTAAGAGTCCTAATAATGCATGGCATGTTACAATACATCGATTAAGAGTCCTAATTATGCATGACTTGTTACAACACATCAATTAAGAGTCCTTATTATACATGGCATGTTACAATACATCGATTAAGAGTCCTAATTATACAGGGCATGTTACAATACATCGATTAAGAGTCCTAATTATACATGGCATGTTACAAGACATCGATTAAGAGTCCTAATTATACATGGCATGTTACAATACATCGATTAAGAGTCCTAATTATGCATGGCATGTTACAAAACATCGATTAAGAGTCCTAATTATGCATGACTTGTTACAATACATCAATTAAGAGTCCTTATTATACATGGCATGTTACAATACATCAATTAAGAGTCATAATTATACAGGGCATGTTACAATACATCGATTAAGAGACCTAAATATACATGGCATGTTACAATACATCGATTAATAGTCCTAATTATACATGGCATGTTACAATACATCGATTAAAAGTCCTAATTATACATGGCATGTTACAATACATCGATTAAGAGTGCTAATTATACATGGCATGTTACGATACATCGATTAAGAGTCCTAATTATACATGGCGTGTTACAATACATCGATTAAGAGTCCTAACTATACATGGCATGTTACAATACATCGATTAAGAGTCTTAATTATACATGGCATGTTACAATACATCGATTAAGAGTCATAATTATACATGGCGTGTTACAATACATTGGGAGCCCTTAAGCGTAAAAGATATGAGGAGTGTCGTGGGAAAACCAGTCTTAATGCATGTGCGTAAAGTGTCGTCTTGGATTATCCTGTGCAGACCGCACAGGCTAATCCAGGACGGCACTTTCCGCCTACAGTGGATTTATGTCTAGAAGAGACTTCCGTGAAACAGAAAATACCATTAAAGCGGAAAGTGCCGTCCTGGATTAGCCTGTGCGGACTGCACAGGCTAATCCGGGACGACACTTTACGCACGTGCATTAAGACCGGTTTTCACACTACGCGCCTCATATGTTTGTTTTAGGTTACATGCCCCCAAAACTAGGGTAAGTAGGTAGGGAATTTTTTATTTTTTTTTATTTTTTTTATTTGGTAAATGGTCAATTTGAAAATTCAAAAACTAAATGAATATCCAAAACATATCGGTAATATCCGTATACATTGTTTTGAAGTGGATGCTATCACAACAAAACACTTATACAAAAAACATTTAATTATTGGAAAAAAATTAATAAAACAAAAAATGTCTGACTAACTCAATAAAATGTTCAAGGGTCGGAGCATTTTTTAACGTGAAACAAAAGCCTTATTATTAATTTAAATCGAATAACTTTCCTATTCATTACATTGCATGTTGTAAGAAGCACTGGAGAACTTACATGCTGTATAAATACTGTCGTTGGTGTACTTTTTGTTGGGCATAGTATAATTTCATTTAACTACTGTATCATTTAAATCAATTTCTTAATGCATTGCTTATAATTATGCATCGTTTCAAATATTGTTTCAATATATTGCTTATCATTAACCATTACATGTATATACGCAATTAACCATTACATGTATATACGCAATTAACCATTACATGTATATACGCAATTAACCATTACATGTATATACGCAATTAACCATTACATGTATATACGCAATTAACCATTACATGTATATACGCAATTCAATTTCGAAATGCTTTGCTTGAATTGTATGCATCATTGCAAATGTTTTTAATATTTGCGTACTCATTGCGTAACCATTGCATAACTAACTACAATTACAAAATAAATTGCTTGGAATGTATGAATCATTACTGATGTTTTAAATACCTTTCTGGATACTAATCATTATACCTTTTTTTTAGATGTATTGCTTGAAATATATGTATCATTGTACATGTGTTACAGAAATATCTTACTACGCAATAAACATCACATTTGTATCATTGAATTCAAATGCAAAATGAATTGCTTGAAATATAAGTATCAGTGTATTTTTTCTGTTTAAACATCTTACAATTCTTTAAACAATATAATTTATAACACAAACTCTAAAGTTATAAACATATCCTCGATATACACTCTAGAACTGAGCATAATTGGAACACATTTTCTTATTGTATGCCATGAACAGAATGTTACATAGACAAGATATATTTTTCTTACTTTTAAATAAAGATATAAGAATACCATGATCTTCAGTAATGCTTTGCGTATGATTCTGATTATTGACATAATCTATTTTGCTTTTTATGATGTGTCTGTGTGATTTCTAATCTATTCTGTTTATTTACTTATTTATTTTTCTACATTTATTTATAAATAATTTTGAATGTGTTTGTGCAAACTTATGCTGATGTTGTTAATTTAAGAAGACCACATTGTAAAAAAGTTGTTTTAGCTTAATGTGAATAAAGTTATTATTATTATTATTATTGTTATTATTATTATTATTATATTATTATTTTTAATATTATTACTATTATTATTATTATTATTATCACTATTATATTCATTAACATAATTAAAATAAAAAAAATTATTTAGGCGACACGCATTATAAATAGCAATCGTATAATGCTCCAACCACAGGACCCTGTAACCATGTTTGTTAATGTTCCATATACGAATATATACACATTTTACAGTGAATATGTATACATAAGAACAGTTAATAAAGAATGTAACATAAACCTGTGGCCCCACAGCATGCATTTCTAGAGACAATTGATCCCACGACCGTAGCGATTTGTTCTCTGCTTTATGACAGTGTAATGTCAGTTTTTCTGTTCTATAAACTATACCAATGGATAGGCAAGAAACTTATAAATTATTGTTGTCGACATAATATTTTCAAATTAACAATATATATAGGCAAACAAACTTTTAGACATTTAAATGCATGTGCATGCGTCGGAAAGAAACGCTCTAGTAGCTTGTCTTATATGAACCGATGACCGTTCTCGATGCATTCATTGCCTTTCATGCGTTATTTTCTGCGCTGTTCTCTTTGTCCTGAATATTTTCCTTAGATAATCCTTGCTTAAGAATCCTTCATAAACCGAAGAACACACATATTTATTTTAAATGTTTCAAAAGTAACATAAAATAACATAATGATATGTTCTCAAAGGGTTGAGTATGATTTAGTATGAATGTCGTGTATGCCGTACTGACCTAGTCTTACATGCGATAGATAAGTAAATTATAAGTGAAAATCCATAAGTTACTCTTATATCAGTTTTGAATATCTATGTATCAAGATCAATTTACTTTCCTTATTTTCAAACTTACCATAGACACCGAATATCTTTTTATTCTGGTAGCTGTAAACCACATAGGGGACGTAACCGCTGCCTGGAGTATTGTGGCGGCACTGGTACCGGTAAACCGTAAAGGGGAAGTAACCGCTTCGTGGTGTATGGTGGCGGCACTGCTTACTGTAAACCACATAGTGCAAGTAACCGCTGCGAGGAGTATGGTGGCGGCACTGGTAACTGTAAACAGCAAAGGGGAAGTAACCGTTGTATGGTGCATGGTGGCGGCACTGTTAACTGTAAACCACAAAGGGGAAGTAACCGCTTCGAGGAGTATGGTGGCGGCACTGGTAGCTGTAAACCACATAGGGGAAATAACCGCTGCGAGGTGTATGGTGTCGGCCGTGGAAACTATAAATTGCATAAGGGAAGTAACCGCTGCGAGAAGTATAACATTACATTCCTGGGGCTGGTCTCCCCTGCGTTCACTGTTTGGAGAGTTTGCCACATATTGGTTAGATACCAGTAACTCCAATTTAAATAGGGTCCATTATAAACCGGCAAACTTTCCAAGCATTTTTCTAGCCTTTCCTTTATTTCAGATTGTTCAAGTCTGGTATCAATTTTAAGATGAATCTGTCCTCTTCTAAAATTTGCAAAAAAAGATATGTCATGTTACTTCTAAGTAAATGCATCTCTCCTGAATGCAGACACCGTTAGAAAACAGGGTTTCGACAGTCATATGTCGAAAAAGCCCCATACCACAGTAAACAGACCCCAAAAGTTCACCTTTCATGTTAGCCTCCAATGATATGCACCAAAATGTTCCAGACATACATAGGATATAAGAAAAATAACCACAAAAGTCATTCTGTGATTGCTTAATGGCTTTTACACCGAAGAGAAAGAGAAATCTTTAGGAATAGGCACTACTTTCGAATGGACCACGGAGGGATACACAATGATTTACTGGTATCTAACCTCAAAAAACTCAAAATTGTGCTATCATGAAAAAAACACACACACACACAAACTTCTACATCATTGATGACATACTTGTACCATGCATGCACATTTCAGTTCAATCCATTAAGTAGAAATGCTTCAAAAACGCATTTAAGTATGACACATGATAAGCCATCTGGCTTGCGTTTTCAGTACTTGGATTGTTTGGGGAACGTGAGCTAAATACGTATCTAAATCATATAAACTTGTCAAATTACCAGTTCGTTTAAACTTATTTTAATGCAATGGACATTGATAATGTATAAAACGTGTAATATTGTACTTATAGCATGATTCAATGTGCTGTGAGATGCGAAAGGCGAGTTTTCGTACTTGTTTCACTTTTTTTAGCCGAAACACCAGGTTTCGCTTTACAAATCTTAGAAAACCTGTCAGTTATGACATTTTCACATTTTCTCCCGTGAAAAAAAGTAATAAGATTAATACAATAAGGGCGCTTTTACATATGTCCGTATCCGCATCCGCATTGCGCAAATCCGCATCCGCAAAAATCGAACAAGTTGAAAACAGTTGACCCGTTTCCATATGTCCGCAGTCCGTATCCGCATAGCTCATCCGCAAAAGCCGTCCGCGGGGTGAGCGATTTGATGCGGATGCGGACGACATGGTATCTAACTTAGCATGTTAAACAAAGGGCTGTTATACATAAAACATTGGGAAAATAGAAAAAAATAGTCTAGATACACCTGGGTAACTCAGCCTACGACTCGCCGAGTACAATAACTCGGTAATAACGGGTTATCTTTAAATGAGTCATGTCTGACGCTGTAGATATAATTGTTGGATGCTCTATTTTTTTTAAATCCACCACATATAAATGGTTTCACATACTGGCATAAATATTTGCAGCCGACGTAATTAAAAATGTTTAGAAGTTTCTTAATCAGACATTGTAACTATTTGAAAATAAGAAGAAAACTAAAATATTCGACGTTTATTTGTGGAATCATGGAAAAGCGCGTCCGTATACCTTTTATGCGGCTACGGATACGGATACGCATGCGGATACGGACATATGGAAAAGCGGCCTAACACAGTTACATGGTGATTTTATGTAAAAGTGGACCCTAAAGGGCCGGTCCCTTGTTTTCTTAAAGGTCAGATACCAGTGATGCCAATTCCCATAGGGTCCCATTATGAAACGGCAAACTTTCCAAGCATTTTTTCTAGCCTTTCCTTTATTTCAGATTCTGTAAGCCTGGTATACCAGTAAGTCCAGTTCCCATAGGGTCCCATTATAAAGCGGCAAACTTCCCAAGCATTTGTATAGCCTTTTCTTTATTTCAGATTGTGCAAGCCTGGTATCAATTTAAAGCTGAATCTGTCCTCTTCTAAAATTTGCAATAAAAGAGATAAGTCATGTTACTTTTATGAAAATGCATCTCAACTGAATGCAGACACCGGTAAAAAACAGGGTTTCAGCAGTCATATTTCGACAAAGCCCCATACCACAGCAAACAAACCCAAAAAGTTTACCTTTCAAGCTAGCCTCCAAAGAAATGCACCAAAATGTTCCAGACACATATGGGATATAAGAATATAAGAAAAAACAACAAAAGACATGTCTGAGATTGCTAAATGGTTTTTATACCAGTAGAGATAGAGAACTGTTTAGTAATAGGCACTACTTTCGACCACGGAGGGAACACTAATTTACTGGTATCTAACCTATTGGCATACTACTCACGACAACTCGCATGTCAGACGTTTTTAGTGACTGACATATGCTTCATTTTTTTAACCAAATATATGTATAGGATAAGGTCTGTATTTACACACTAATTGTATTTAAGTAAATAAAATATATTTGCTGCTTATGTAATAAAACATTTTGTAATAAAATTACCACAATGATTTAGAAGCAAATCATATATAATTAACGTGACTTAAATAATTATCTAATGTATGTATATTTAACTTATATAGTAATGTAACTAACGTATCCTGTTCTAACACGGATTTTTTAAATCTTGTTTTTTGTAAAAAAAAATAAATATCAAAGCTATACGAACCACGTTTGTCAAGCTTGTGAATGTGTTTATATACTAGTTTATGCTAGTTTATGCTCGCTTATTTAGTCAGCCACGCGATTAAAACCGGATTTAGCGGTTACAATCGGATTTATTTAACCATTGAGTTTCGAAATACCGACTAGAGTTAACTAAGGATATATGTCATGTGCTTTATTTTTTTAAAGGGAAACCAAATGCGAAAGTGGCCAAATTTAAACTATTAAACTAGCCATGGTATAGACTGACAAAAGAGTCTATACTTCAGGTGGTATGTATAACCTACGTCAGGAAACATCAACTGTTTGTAAGATAATGTTTAAAATATGACATCTGATCCTCCAATAACATAAAACCAAATCCTTTAAGTACACATAAAGGGACTTTTTCACAGATTATTGTATTTGTTTAATTGTTCGCACTATAACTGTAGGTACCTCTTCTGAAATCTGACGGTTGGAATCACTATGATTTTAACTCATTTTTTATTACGCGAAAGTAAGAAGTGCCATTTTGAATATCATGAACGTTTCCCAAATGCATCCATCGTTTTGATGAAGAACGTGATTAGAGCATAATATGTTTAAAACAAACTCAAAATTAACAGATTATGAATGTGTCGTTTGTTTATAACCATATGCACTTTCAAGAGTAAAATCTTGATAAACAGTTAGAATAACATTGAGATTTTGTTTCGGCTAGCATCAAGCCTCATCAGCAGTGCTGCTGTACACTGGACAGATATTTAATCATATATGGTATTCAAATAAACATGCACATTTCTGATCTATAATAAAAACACCCAATATAATAATGATCATTCCTGATAAAGTTAAAGAAATGTTTTCCATATGTATATTATGGTGGCATAGAACTGCCTTACGATAACCACATAAGTTTCGCGATAATTATCACGTTAACCACTTAAGTATCGTGTTAACCACATAATTTTCGCGAAAAATATCACGTTAACTAGTTAGCGTTCGCGAAAAGATTCGTGTTACTACTTATTTATTGCGATATTTATCTGAATATTAAGTTACCGTTTACGAAAATGTTTCTGTTAGATATTTTATTATTAAACTAAATGACCTAAACGTGCCTATAAGTGACATAAGTTAAATTTTCTAGGTCTTCGAATTATCTAACTAACGCGAATTGTATCATGAAAATTATCTGCTAACGTAAATCATAACACGTTAATATTGCTGTTACCACTTAGTTTGCCCGAGGTGTTCCGCAATATGTTGCTAACGCGAACCTTAACACGATAATATTCCTGTTACTAGTTAATTATTATCTGGCAATGTAAATCTTAACACGATAATATTCCTGATACTACTTAATTTGTTTTCGAGGTCTTCCGCAGTATCTGAATATCGCGATATTTTTCGTGATAATTATCTAGTAACGTAAATCAAAACACGTTAATATTCCTGTTACCACTTAATGTTATGTTTTTGTTAGTTTAAATCTATTTATTTTAGCTCGATTGCATCGAAAGCCTAAGACTTATAGAGACACTCTCGATTCCGTTTCCTGGATAGAACCAGTACTTGGTGTCTTTGGGGGAGATCTTCAGAACGCTACCAGAGTGGGGATCGAACCCGGGACCTCCCAATCGCTAGGCGGACACCATATCCACTACGCCACAGCGACCCCTATGTTTTTGTTAACTGAAATCCTGGTGTCAGTTTGGGGCACTTTCAGGCCACATTTCAGTTAAGCAGAAAATAAATGACAAAGAAAACTATCGCGAACACTAACAAGATACAAGATAAATAACACGATACTTAAGTGGTTAACGTGATAATTATCGCGAAACTTATGTGGTTATCGTAAGGCAGTGTATGCCACCATAGTATATAAGTCATAAAACAACTGAGAACATCTGTTTTGGCTAGCACCAAACCTCATCAGCAATGCTGCTATACACTGTCGAGATATAAGTTGGAAAGTGTATACGATTCATTAATTAAATGCAATTATAATATATCAGTGAAAGAAATGCAAATGTTGATAGTAACCTGTTGCCAGTACAATTTGCCATTACATGTTTTCTTCTCCCATTGGTATTCCCTGCTTTTGCTAATATCATTTTCGACACATGCTGGTACACGACAGAATTAATGGAATTTCTTTACAACCCCACAGCTTACACTGCTCCAGCAGAAGTAACAAGGCCACTCGAACAAATACCAGTGGTTTGTCTGTAATTTGTAAACATTGTAGTAATGTAATATATACTGGAAGGCATGTTCCATAAATTCTTAACTTTAGCATTAACTTTAGCATTTACTTTACAAAACAGAAGAAAACACGATTAGTTGTGTGTATATGTTTATCAGTATTCGTAAAATAATTGTGATAATTTATTAGACAAATTTATGGAAAAAATTACCCCAATTATAACTTTAAGGTTGCTTGTAGATAAACGCCCCAGGACCTACTCTCCCGGCTGTCGTATCGTATGTCATCAGATCGTGTGCTGCGACATTCCCCCTTTAAAGATCAATTTCAGTGCGCCATCCAAATACCTGTATCAAGTTGTGTTTTATTGCACGAGTAAATAATGAAACTATATAAACGATGTTTTGCTGGCGTTTTGGGATTATGTGTAGTTTTTGTTTTGCTGAACTACATGCTTCCGGATAAATTTGTGTTGACCAGTGAAAGTAGATATATATTAAGGGATACAGCAGTCTTGACCAAGGACAGTGGATCTTTTTATGCATCTGGCATGTCCCCAGATAGTCCACCAAATTATGACCGTATTGACAGAGAGACTTTGATCATACCTAAAACTCTTATGGACATACAGGTGAATTTTAGCAATACACAGAAAAGGTTTAAAAGTGATGATCCGAAGAAGATTGTTTTGAATTTCAATGAAGAGCCTTGGACGTCAGTTGGAGAGGCGAATATGTTGTTTAGTAGATGCGAATATAACAACTGCAAAATGACAACCGACCGTTCATACGTTAAGACTGCGTCTGGGATATTGTTCAATTTCTGTCATTCCCACATGGGCATGCGCCCACCGGTGTCCAGAGAGGACCGGAACCCTGACCAGGCGTGGATGTTCCGGTGCCTAGAGACGCCGGTGCACTTCTGGTTTGATGACTATAAACAGGAACCTTGGCAAGGTATGCTGAACTGGTCTATTTCTTACAGGCTCGACTCCGACATCCCGCAGACCTACGGTACCATGGTTACCAGACGGCAACCGGTGCACAAGGACTACCACACCATCTTTCAGTCAAAGAACCAGACCGCCCTTTGTGTCGTGAGTAACTGTTTTACTCAGAGTCAAAGAATGGACTACGTGAACGAATTAAGATATCACGGGCTGGAAATCGACGTGTATGGCAAATGTGGCAAGGGGTTTCTATCCAATTACAAGTTTTTAGAGATTCTGCCACTGTATAAGTATTATTTGTCGTTCGAGAATTCGTTGTGTAATGATTATATTACGGAAAAATTCTTCCAAAGGTATAATCATGATTGGATAACCGTCGTTAGGGGAGGTGCGGATTACAAACATCTAATTCCAACGAAATCGTACGTTAACGCCGCGGACTTTCCACGAGCAAAACAACTCGCGGATTACTTAATCGGGCTCGGTAATAACGAAGAGCAGTACGTTAACATGTTAAAGGAAAAGGATAAATATGAGGCCGTGTTTGGAATAACAATTGGCCATATGTTTTGCAACATGTGTAAGCGTCTGAACAATTTGGAGGAGTACAGGAACACCTACGCAAATGTTCGCGACCATGTGGAAAATGGCCAATGTAGAATGCCGACGGATGTGCTGAAACCACGCATTCAGCAAACGGTCGAGAATTATGAACGAGTTTTCAGTAATAAATAAGTATTCGAATGTACTTGTCCGTGCACAATAACGATTATTATTTTTATATATACATGTGGTAGCATTATTTGTTTATAGTGACGTTTTAATGTTATATTTGAAGCACCGCGAGAGCGCATGTGTGATGCAACCACAATTTGCTCCCAATCTTCCAATTATAATGAATCCTTTTAAAAAGATCCTGTCTCTTGACGTTGATCCAAATGACCACTAAAATCTTACCATGTGTACATTGCCGCAATTCAAACACTTCAAGACAATTTCACGCACATCCGTTCATTACCTTTTGCGTAAAGTTGACAATTAAAAAACAAATACACAGGACCAACACACCAGCGTAAAGATCTTGTTACCGATGTATATACAATAATTATAGCTTAAAGGGACAATGTCAACGAAAGAGTAATCTTGTTACCGATGTATATACAATAATTATAGCTTAAAGGGACAATGTCAACGAAAGAGTAATCTTGTTACCGATGTATATACAATAATAATAGCTTAAAGGGACAATGTCAACGAAAGAGTGATCTTGTTACCCATGTATATACAATAATAATAGCTTAAAGGGACAATGTCAACGAAAAAGTGATAATGTTACCGATGTATATACAATAATAATAGCTTAAACGGACAATGTCAACAAAAAAGTGATATTGTTACCGATGTATATACAAAAATAATAGTTTAAAGGGACAATGTCAACGAAAAGGTGATCTTGTTACCGATGTATATACAATAATAATAGCTTAAAGGGACAATGTCAACGAAAACGTGATCTCTTTCAGCAATTTTAATGTTTTTATGTTAAAAAATGACCTACTATATGATGCTATGTCTTGAAATCTTGTGAACAAGAAGGAATTTAGCTGATATTTGTTTTTACTTCATTTTGTCGTCCTTCCGAAAGTTGAAATTCTGTTGCTCTGGTGAACGTTAGTCCATTGAGTAGTTAAAATGTAATATTCAATTGAATTAAACTCTCTTGTATTACTGTTTAATTTGAATTGCAATTCTATGAGGTTATATTTTATTTACAAGTGTGTGTTTTGTGATTTATTCTGGGCTAAGTGTGAGGTTTGGCATGCCTTTAACCGGTTTAACCCCCCCCCCCCCCCCGCCCCCAATGCTTTGCATTGACTGTTCCACAGCGATGACCCCAGTTTTAATAATTTATTATTATTATTATTATTTTTGTTGTGTTGTGCGTATTGGATTGTGTTGTATATGCAATTGGTCGCTTGCCTACAATAAAGAACATTCAGATGTTAATAAGGGTTTCTATCCTGGTGATGTCTCTGGAATGGTATTTATCTTATTATATTGAATTGAATTTATTATGCTTTAGTTTTCGCACGACCATCAGAAAAAAACATACACAGATTTACTCGTGAATGCAATAGTGAATATTCCCCGGAGCTAAATGCTATGGTTGCTGAATTCTGCCATGTCGTTTTGGCGTGTTGGCGCGCATATTTATCGTTCTGGCGTGACGGCGGGTTGGCGGCCTTCTAACGCGCCAACGCGCCACAACGATAAAATAAGGGCGACAATACGACAAATTTGTACGCGCCAGAACGACAACACGACACTTAAATATCTCGTTATGGCGGTCCATTATTTGGCGTGTTGGCGCCTCAGATTTGTCGTTCTGGCGTTCTGGCGGGTTTAAAGGGCGCCAAAACGACAACACGCCAGAACGACAAATAAGCGCGCCGATACGACAATTAAGATATTTGTCGTACTTTCGTTTTGGCGTGTTGGCGCCTTCCGCTAAGCATGCACGCCAAAACGAAAGGACGACCACTACCTTATTTTTCGTATCGGCGCGCTTTTTGTCGTTCTGGCGTGTCGGCTCGTTGGCGTCCTTCAAACCAGCCAGAACGCCAGAACGACAAATTCGAGGCGCCAACACGCCAAATAATGGGCACCAGAACGAGAGATTTATGTGTCTTGTTGTCGTTCTGGCGGGTACAAACTTGTCGTATTGACGCTCTTACTTTGTCGTTCTGGCGTGTTGGCGCGTTTGAAGTGCGCCAACACGCCGGCACGCCAAAACGACAAGTACCTTTATTTGTCGTATAGGCGCGTATATTTGTCGTTCTGGCGTGTTGGCGCCCGTCAAAGGCGCCAACACGCCAGAACGATATGGCAGAAATCAGCCACCATAATAAGGTTCACTTTCATCAGTATAGAGTATATTTCAACGATAAAGAAACCAATTCAAAGATTTGCAAATTGGCAATTTCAAATTTTTGTCACATATTTCAAATTGAAAAAAAGTACATTATATCTAAATGAACGAAATGACACTCCAGACACAGAAATATGTTTGAAACAATTTGTCGTTAATGAATAAAGATGATTTGAATTGCCAAAAATATAAAGCTTTTGCAACATTTTTTTCGCGGATATTTTAAAAACACGTATATAATTATCATTAAAAATACACACCATCTTTGGTCCAGTGGTTAGAGTGACAGACTTTTTAGGTCATCGGTCCGAGTCCTGGCGAAAAAAAAATTCTTGATAGAGAATATTTGGGTTTATTGGTCAAGATGCTTTAATATGTGAAGTTATGACATGATATGCCACTGTAAGGGGATGTTTGGTATTGATTCACTACATTCTGACTTTCTGTATTTTCCTGCTCGCTATGTACAGTAGAAAAGAAAGAACTAATGACAATTTCCATCACTTTAAGTGATATGGTAGACAGGGGCCATATTCCAGAAACATCTTAAGAAAATTGTATCCTTAACCTTAAAAACACATTTGTCTTAAAATTTTCTTTCATGTGGACAAGACGTTGTGCTTGGTGTTTATTAATTATCAACATATTATTAACTACTGTGTAATGAAATATAATGGAATTCATTTATTTATTTTTAAAATATAGCATTTCAAAAATTAAACTTAAGTTGTTTCTGGAATACCTCCCAGATCTGGCAGTGACCCTTGTCAAATTTAAGTACTCCATACCTTTACAACCAAGATAAGGATTGAAACTATCTTTAAAACAATTGAGGCACCATTATAAACAAAGTCGATGTTAGTGTAGTTTGTGTTAAATGTTGCTGACACGGAACATCAAGGGATTTTGTAGTTACATATAGATTATTTTGAGGGTTGAAGACCAGAAGATCCTTCAACCCTCGATTTAATGTTCGAAATGCCTGTATCCTAGTCCATCTGCACTCGTCACTTATAATTAATCAAGTACAATATATAGTTGTTTCGAGTTAGATGTTGTTTACAAGCAACAGCAAGGGACATTGTAGGTACGTGTACATTATTCGGTGTACGAAATTAAACATTCATACTAAATATATCTGTGGTGCTCTATCTTGCAAGAAAGTAGTCAATGACCATATTCACATGCAATGTCTCTTTTCAAGTTATGTTTATTACAGATTACTGATTACAGAAAATGATAAAAGCTTTAAAACCAATAGCGAAAATCTGTATTACTAAATGCATTTATTATCATTTTGCGTGTAATATGCCAAAAAACATTAAAAGCAAGACAAGAAGTGTGATTGTCAAGTACAAAAATAACAAAACGATTTGCACAGCTTTAATGTTCGAAATGAACCGCATTAATAACAACTTTAACTAGTACAAAATTTATTAACAGAATGGCATCGCTGATATTTACGACATTGTTTGCGTTCATTTCTCTCGCATACCTTATAACTTATTGCTTTGGTTTCGACGAAAATACCATCGAGCATGGAAAACAGCTGCATGATGTCATCAACGCAATTCTGGAGAGGCTCGATGAAAAGGACGAACAGATACAAAAGCTTGAAGCAACTATTCAGGCGCTAAGGACACAGAATGAACTATTATTCGGTGAACTGCTAACATTAAAGGACCGCCGGGATAACGTAGAACATGGGGTATACGGAGATTGGGTGGAAAATGTTACCTCGGAAAATGGTAAGAGCGTGAAAGTCGTTAGAATGTTTACTGGCGGTTGCGGGTATATCGGTTATATTTATTTTCATACATGCGTATTTGCTTGGTAAACATCAACATATCAACATAAAATACTGCATGGCCATTGTGATAGGAATTAAAAGAGACAATAATTATGGTATTTTACACAAATTAAAAAACAGCCACAAAAACAATTGGTACAGAAATAAGTATGGAGATAAATCTGCAGAAAAGCTTTAAATAGGTCGTGCACGCGTTATCAGATAAGTGTCTCTAATAGAACAGTGGTTGCAAGGCCTTTTGACCTGCAGCGATAAGCATACTTGTTTGTATTGTTATTTCAATAACCCAAATCATTTAAATGCTGATACTATTATAATAGGTTCATAAATCAAGAAAATGAAATTAAAAATCTTGTATTAAAATATTAATGTCCTTACTATACGATTTGAATTTGGTCAATGAAAGTAACATCACACATTAACGATTTTGGATATTTATAAATCATATTTACATATCGTTGAATTCGTCTCTCTTTATTATGGATTGTGTAACCACATAATGCCTTAGGTTCATTAATTTAAAAAAATGTATTGGTGATGAAAATAATTAAATTAAACAGGTGTACTAAAAAATTGAGCAGTTTGTTATTTATAAATCGCATCTGCATTGCCGTTGCATTATTTAGAGGTAACACAAAGCAAGACCAGAACACAACAAAATGCCAGACTACAAACTAGTACCAGACGACAAACAAAAAACAGACGACAAGGGAATCATGGGGGCGCTCCGGTCGCCTTCTTCGCCACTCTCATAAACAACATGCAACACGAGGCGGAGGGGGATGCGGTCCCCTTTGACAACCTCATCACCAACGAAGGGTCTGCTTATCGTCCCTACCCAGGGCAGTTCGTCGCCCCGGTCCCTGGCGTCTACGTCTTCTCGGTGACTCTGCAGTCATTCCCGGCCATTGGTAAGTATGAGTTACATGCCCTTTATATTAAGGTGATATTCCCTTCAAAATGACATCGACAATACCAAATAAATAATTCTTGAATGATTATTTTTACATATTTTATTAGCATTTTTTTTATAAATAAACTCAGTTTTGCAATATTTGATCCAGACATATATAATGAGCGTCAAACTTAAGAAAAAAAGATATAAGTGAAAAGTCAACATGAAAACGCAATGATTTACGGTGTTTTCGTTATTTTCTTCAGCACGTTCACTATTTAATTACACCACGTGATGTTATTAGGAAATATGTTGTGTCATTGTTGTTTTCTTCGACATGTCCACTATTAACAGCACTTGATGTGATTATGAACTGTGTTGGTGGCGGCATGGATTTGATGAGATATGCTCGGAACTAGTCAACTCTCTGACTGGAGGTTGATCATTGATTATTACAACCGTAGAGACCCGTACACTGGATGTTACTTAATACAACATACATGATTTTTGTTTAGTAGTTCTTCAGCGTACACCGTATGGAAAGTACTTTGATAAAAACGTATAAAAAAAATACATATTCGCAACTGATAGGTGCATATAAGCCTAAGGGTTATAAACACAAATGATTACCAATGAAAACAGAAATCCCTCAAACTAAATTAATTCTACTTTGTCAATGTGGTGCATGTACTGTTTGCAACAAGAAGTCTGCCTAATGCCCCGAGCGACTGTCAATGTGGTGCATGCACTGTCTGCAACAGAAGGTCTGCCTAATGCCCCGAGCGACTGTCAATGTGGTGGCATGTACTGTTTGCAACAAGAGGTCTGCCTAATGCCCCGAGCGACTGTCAATGTGGTGCATGCACTGTTTGCAACAAGAGGTCTAACTAATGCCCAGAGCGACTGTCTATGTGGTGCACGCACTGTTTGCAACAAGAGGTCTGCCTAATGCCCCGAGCGACTGTCAATGTGGTGCATGTACTGTTTGCAACAAGAGGTCTGCCTAATGCCCCGAGCGACTGTCTATGTGGTGCATGCTCTGTTTGCAACAAGAGGTCTGCCTAATGCCCCGAGCGACTGTCAATGTGGTGCATGTACTGTTTGCAACAAGCGGTCTACCCAATGCATCGAGCGACTGTCAATGTGGTGCATGTACTGTTTGCAACAAGAGGTCTGCCCAATGCCCCGAGCGACTGCCAATGTGGTGCATGTACTGTTTGCAACAAGGTCTGCCTAATGCCCCGAGCAACTGTCAAAGTGGTGCTTGCACTGTTTGCAACAGAAGGTCTGCCAGATGCCCCGAGCGACTGTCAATGTGGTGCATGTACTGTTTGCAACAAGAGGTCTGCCCAATGCCCAGAGCGACTGTCAATGTGGTGCATGCACTGTTTGCAACAAGAGGTCTGCCTAATGCCCCGAGCGACCGTTTATGTGGTGCATGTACTGTTTGCAACAAGAGGTCTGCCTAATGCCCCGAGCGACTGTCTATGTGGCGCATGCACTGTTTGCAACAAGAGGTCTGCCTAATGCCCCGAGCGACTGTCAATGTGGTGCATGTACTGTGTGCAACAAGCGGTCTACCCAATGCATCGAGCGACTGTCAATGTGGTGCATGTACTGTTTGCAACAAGAGGTCTGCCTAATGCCCAGAGCGACTGTCAATGTGGTGCATGTACTGTTTGCAACAAGAGGTCTGCCTAATGCCCCGAGAGACTGTCAATGTGGTGTATGTACTGTTTGCAACAATAGGTCTGCCTAATGCCCCGAGCGACTGTCCATGTGGTGCATGCACTGTTTGCAACAAGAGGTCTGCCTAATGCCCCAAGCGACTGTCAACGAGGCGCATGTACTGTTTGCAAAAGAGTTCTGCCCAATGCCCCGAGCGACTGTCAATGTGGTGCATGTACTGTTTGCAACAAGAGGTCTGCCCAATGCCCCTAGCGACTGTCAATGTGGTGCATGCACTGTTTGCAACAAGAGGTCTGCCCAATGCCCCTAGCGACTGCCAATGTGGTGCATGTACTGTTTGCAACAAGAGGTCTGCCCAATGCCCCTAGCGACTGTTAATGTGGTGATTGCACTCTTTGCAACAAGAGGTCTGCCTAATGCCCAGAGCGACTGTCAATGTGGTGCATGCACTGTGTGCAACAAGAGGTCTGCCTAATGCCCCGAGCGACTGTCAATGTGGTGCATGTACTGTTTGCCACAAGAGGTCGGCCTAATGCCCCTAGCGACTGCCAATGTGGTGCATGTACTGTTGGCAACAAGAGGTCTACCCAATGCATCGAGCGACTGTCAATGTGGTGCATGTACTGTTTGCAACAGAAGGTCTGCCCAATGCCCATTGCGACTGTCAATGTGGTGCATGTACTGTTGGCAACAAGAGGTCTGCCCAATGCCCCGAGCGACTGTCAATGTGGTGCATGTACTGTTTGCAACAAGAGATCTGCCCAATGCCCCGAGCGACTGTCAATGTGGTACATGTACTCTTTGCAACAAGAGGTCTGCCTAATGCCCCTAGCGACTGTCAATGTGGTGCATGCACTGTTTGCAACAAGAAGTCTGCCCAATGCCCCGAGCGACTGTCAATGTGGTGCATGTTCTGTTTGCAACAAGAGGTCTGCCCAATGCCCCGAGCGACTGTCAATGTGGCGCATGTACTGTGTGCAACAAGAGGTCTGCCTAATGCCCAGAGCGACTGTCAATGTGGTGCATGTACTGTTTGCAACAAGAGGTCTACCTAATGCATCGAGCGACTGTCAATGTGGTGCATGTACTGTTTGCACGAAGAGGTCTGCTCAATGCCCCGAGCGACTGTCAATGTGGTGCATGTACTGTTTGCAACAAGAGGTCTGCCTAATGCCCCTAGCGAATGTCAACGTGGTGCATGTACTGTTTGCAACAAGAGGTCTGCCCAATCCCCCTAGCGAATGTCAACGCGGTGAATGTACTGTTTGCAACAAGAAATCTGCCCAATGCCCCGAGCGATTGACAATGTGGTGCATGTACAGTTTGCAACAAGAGGTCTTCCCAATGCCCTCAGCGACTGTCAATGTGGTGCATGTACTGTTTGCAACAAGAGGTCTGCCCAATGCCCATTGCGACTGTCAATGTGGTGCATGTACTGTTGGCAACAAGAGGTCTGCCCAATGCCCCGAGCGACTGTCAATGTGGTGCATGTACTGTTTGCAACAAGAGATTTGCCCAATGCCCCGAGCGACTGTCAATGTGGTACATGTACTCTTTGCAACAAGAGGTCTGCCTAATGCCCCTAGCGACTGTCAATATGGTGCATGCACTGTTTGCAACAAGAAGTCTGCCCAATGCCCCGAGCGACTGTCAATGTGGTGCATGTTCTGTTTGCAACAAGAGGTCTGCCCAATGCCCCGAGCGACTGTCAATGTGGCGCATGTACTGTGTGCAACAAGAGGTCTGCCTAATGCCCAGAGCGACTGTCAATGTGGTGCATGTACTGTTTGCAACAAGAGGTCTACCTAATACATCGAGCGACTGTCAATGTGGTGCATGTACTGTTTGCACGAAGAGGTCTGCTCAATGCCCCGAGCGACTGTCAATGTGGTGCATGTACTGTTTGCAACAAGAGGTCTGCCTAATGCCCCTAGCGAATGTCAACGTGGTGCATGTACTGTTTGCAACAAGAGGTCTGCCCAATCCCCCTAGCGAATGTCAACGTGGTGCATGTACTGTTTGCAACAAGAGGTCTGCCCAATGCCCCGAGCGACTGTCAATGTGGTGGCATGTACTGTTTGCAACAAGAGGTCTGTCTAATGCCCCGAGCGACTGTCAATGTGGTGGCATGTACTGTTTGCAACAAGAGGTCTGTCTAATGCAACTAGCGACTGTCAATGTGGTGCATGTACTGTTTGCAACACGAGGTCTGCCTAATGCCCCTAGCGACTGTCAATGTGGTGCATGTACTTTTGCAACAAAAGGTCTGCCCATGCCCCGAGCGAATCTCAATGTGGTGGCATGTACTGTTTGCAACAAGAGGTCTGCCTAATGCCCCGAGCGACTGACAATGTGGTGCATGTACTGTTTGCAACAAGAGGTCTGCCTAAATCCCCTAGCGACTGTCAATGTGCTGCATGCACTGTTTGCACAAAGAGGTCTGCCCAATGCCCAGAGCGACTGTCAATGCGGTGCATGTACTGTTTGCAACAAGAGGTCTGCCCAATGCTCCTAGCGAATGTCAATGTGGTGCATGTACTGTTTGCAACAAGAGGTCTGCCCAATGCCCCGAGCGACTGTCAATGTGGTGAATGTACTGTTTGCAACAAGAAGTCTGACCAATGCCCCGAGCGATTGACAATGTGGTGCATGTACAGTTTGCAACAAGAGGTGTGCCCAATGCCCCTAGCGACTGCCAATGTGGTGGATGTACTGTTTGCACAAGAGGTCTGCCCAATGCCCCTAGCGACTGTCAATGTGGTGCATGCACTGTTTGCAACAAGAGGTCTGACTAATGCCGCGAGCGACTGTCAATGTGGTGCATGTACTGTTTGCAACAAGAGGTCTGCCCAATGCCCCTAGCGACTGTGAATGTGGTGCATGTACTGTTTGCAACAAGAGGTCTGCCTAATGCCCCTAGCGACTGTCAATGTTGTGCATGCACTGTTTGCAACAAGAGGTCTGCCCAATGCCCCGAGCGACTGTCAATGTGGTGCATGTAATGTTTGCAACATGAGGTCTGCCCAATGCCCCGAGCGACTGTCAATGTGGTGCATGTACTGTTTGCAACAAGAGGTCTGCCTAATGCCCCGAGCGACTGTCAATGTGGTGCATGTACTGTTTGCAACAGGAGGTCTTCCCAATGCATCGAGCGACTGTCAATGTGGTGCATGTACTGTTTGCACGAAGAGGTCTGCCCAATGCCCCTAGCGACTGTCAATGTGGTGCATGTACTGTTTGCAACAAGAGGTCTGCCTAATGCCCCTGGCGACTGTCAATGTGTTGCATGTACTGTTTGAAACAAGCGGTCTGCCTAATGCCCCTAGCGACAGTCAATGTGGTGCATGTACTGTGTGCAACAAGAGGTCTGCCCAATGCCCCGAGCGACTGACAATGTGGTGTATGTACTGTTTGCAACAAGATGTCTGCCTAATTCCCCGAGCGACTGTCCATGTGGTGCATGCAATGTTTGCAACAAGAGGTCTCCGTAATGCCCCAAGCGACTGTCAACGACGCACATGTACTGTTTGCAACAGAGGTCTGCCTAATGCCCCGAGCGACTGTCAATGTGGTGCATTTACTGTTTGCAACAAGGGGTCTCCCCTATGCCCCTAGCGACTGTCAATGTGGTGCATGCACTGTTTGCAACAAGAGGTCTGCCCAATGCCCCTAGCGACTGTCAATGTGGTGCATGCACTGTTTGCAACAAGAGGTCTGCCTAATGCCCCTAGCGACTGTCAATGTGGTGCGTGTACTGTTTGCAATAAGAGGTCTGCCTAATGCCCCTAGCGACTGCCAATGTGGTGCATGTACTGTTTGCAACAAGAGGTCTTCCCAATGCCCCGAGCGACTGTCAATGTGGTGCATGTACTGATTGCAACAAGAGGTCTGCCCAATGCCCATAGCGACTGCCAATGTTGTGGATGTACTGTTTGCCACAAGCGGTTTGCCCAATGCCCCGAGCGACTGTCAATGTGGTGCATGTGCTGTTTGCAACATGAGGTCTGCCCAATGCCCCGAGTGTCTGTCAATGTGGTGCATGTACTCTTTGCAACAAGAGGTCTGCCTAATGCCCCGAGCGACTGTCAATGTGGTGCATGTACTGTTTGCAACAAGAGGTCTACCCAATGCATCGAGCGACTGTCAATGTGGTGCATGTACTGTTTGCAACAAGAGGTCTGCCCAATGCCCCGAGCGCCTGTCAATGTGGTGCATGTACTGTTTGCACGAAGAGGTCTGCCCAATGCCACGAGCGACTGTCAATGTGGTGCATGTACTGTTTGCAACAAGAGGTCTGCCTAATGCCCATAGCGACTGTCGATGTGGTGCATGTACTGTTTGCAATAAGTGGTCTGCCTAAAGCCCCTATCAACTGTCAATGTGGTGCATGTACTGTTTGCAACAAGAGGTCTGCCCAATGCCCCGAGAGACTGTCAATGTGGTGTATGTACTATTTGCAACAATAGGTCTGCCTAATGCCCCGAGCGACTGTCCATGTGGTGCATGCACTGTTTGCAACAAGAGGTCTGCCTAATGCCCCAAGCGACTGTCAATGAGGCGCATGTACTGTTGCAAAAGAGTTCTGCCCAATGCCCCGAGCGACTGTCAATGTGGTGCATGTACTGTTTGCAACAAGAGGTCAACCCAATGCCCCTAGCGACTGTCAATGTGGTGCATGCACTGTTTGCAACAAACGGTCTGCCCAATGCCCCTAGCGACTGCCAATATGGTGCATGTACTGTTTGCAACAAGAGGTCTGCCCAATGCCCCTAGCGACTGTTAATGTGGTGCATGCACTGTTTGCAACAAGAGGTCTACCTAATGCCCCGAGCGCCTGTCAATGTGGTGCATGTACTGTTTGCCACAAGAGGTCGGCCTAATGCCCCTAGCGACTGCCAATGAGGTGCATGTACTGTTTGCAACAAGAGGTCTTCCCAATGCCCTCAGCGACTGTCAATGTGGTGCATGTACTGTTTGCAACAAGAGGTCTGCCCAATGCCCATAGCGACTGTCAATGTGGTGCATGTACTGTTGGCAACAAGAGGTCTGCCCAATGCCCCGAGCGACTTTCAATGTGGTGCATGTACTGTTTGCAACAGAAGTCTGCCCAATGCCCCGAGCGACTGTCAATGTGGTGCATGTTCTGTTTGCAACAAGAGGTCTGCCCAATGCCCCGAGTGACTGTCAATGTGGCGCATGTACTGTTTGCAACAAGAGGTCTGCCTAATGCCCCTAGCGACTGCCAATGTGGTGCATGTACTGTTTGCAACAAGAGGTCTTCCCAATGCCCTCAGCGACTGTCAATGTGGTGCATGTACTGTTTGCAACAAGAGGTCTGCCCAATGCCCATAGCAACTGTCAATGTGGTGCATGTACTGTTGGCAAAAAGAAGTCTGCCCAATGCCCCGAGCGACTGTCAATGTGGTGCATGTACTGTTTGCAACAAGAGATCTGCCAAATGCCCCGAGCGACTGTCAATGCGGTACATGTACTCTTTGCAACAAGAGGTCTGCCTAATGCCCCTAGCGACTGTCAATGTGGTGCATGTACTGTTTGCAACAAAAAGTCTGCCCAATGCCCCGAGCGACTGTCAATGTGGTGCATGTTCTGTTTGCAACAAGAGGTCTGCCCAATGCCCCGAGCGAATGTCAATGTGGCGCATGTACTGTTTGCAACAAGAGGTCTGCCTAATGCCCAGAACGACTGTCAATGTGGTGCATGTACTGTTTGCAACAAGAGGTCTACCTAATGCATCGAGCGACTGTCAATGTGGTGCATGTACTGTTTGCACGAAGAGGTCTGCCCAATGCCCCGAGCGACTGTCAATGTGGTGCATGTACTGTTTGCAACAAGAGGTCTGCCTAATGCCCCTGGCGACTGTCAATGTGGTGCATGTACTGTTTGCAACAAGAGGTCTGCGCAATTCCCCTAGCGAATGTCAATGTGGTGCATGTACTGTTTGCAACAAGAGGTCTGCCCAATGCCCCGAGCGACTGTCAATGTGGTGGCATGTACTGTTTGCAACAAGAGGTCTGTCTAATGCCCCGAGCGACTGTCAATGTGGTGGCATGTACTGTTTGCAACAAGAGGTCTGTCTAATGCAAATAGCGACTGTCAATGTGGTGCATGTACTGTTTGCAACACGAGGTCTGCCCAATGCCCCTAGCGACTGTCAATGTGGTGCATGTACTTTTGCAACAAAAAACTGCCCATGCCCCGAGAGAATCTCAATGTGGTGGCATGTACTGTTTGCAACAAGAGGTCTGCCTATTGCCCCGAGCGACTGACAATGTGGTGCATGTACTGTTTGCAACAAGACGTCTGCCTAAATCGCCTAGCGACTGTCAATGTGCTGCATGCACTGTTTGCACCAAGAGGTCTGCCCAATGCCCAGAGCGACTGTCAATGCGGTGCATGTACTGTTTGCAACAAGAGGTCTGCCCAATGCCCCTAGCGAATGTCAATGTGGTGCATGTACTGTTTGCAACAAGAGGTCTGCCCAATGCCCCGAGCGACTGTCAATGTGGTGAATGTACTGTTTGCAACAAGAGGTCTGACCAATGCCCCGAGCGATTGACAATGTGGTGCATGTACAGTTTGCAACAAGAGGTCTGCCCAATGCCCCTAGCGACTGCCAATGTGGTGGATGTACTGTTTGCACAAGAGGTCTGCCCAATGCCCCTAGCGACGGTCAATGTGGTGCATGCACTGTTTGCAACAAGAGGTCTGACTAATGCCGCGAGCGACTGTCAATGTGGTGCATGTACTGTTTGCAACAAGAGGTCTTCCCAATGCCCCTAGCGACTGAGAATGTGGTGCATGTACTGTTTGCAACCACAGGTCGGCCCAATGCCCCTAGCGACTGTCAATGTTGTGCATGCACTGTTTGCAACAAGAGGTCTGCCCAATGCCCCGAGCGACTGTCAATGTGGTGCATGTAATGTTTGCAACATGAGGTCTGCCCAATGCCCCGAGCGACTGTCAATGTGGTGCATGTACTGTTTGCAACAAGAGGTCTTCCCATTGCATCGAGCGACTGTCAATATTGTGCATGTACTGTTTGCACGAAGAGGTCTGCCCAATGCCCCTAGCGACTGTCAATGTGGTGCATGTACTGTTTGCAACAAGAGGTCTGCCTAATGCCCATAGCGACTGTCAATGTGTTGCATGTACTGTTTGAATCAAGTGGTCTGCCTAATGCCCATAGCGACAGTCAATGTGGTGCATGTACTGTGTGCAACAAGAGGTCTGCCCAATGCCCCGAGCGACTGACAATGTGGTGTATGTACTGTTTGCAACAAGAGGTCTGCCTAATGCCCCGAGCGACTGTCCATGTGGTGCATGCAATGTTTGCAACAAGAGGTCTGCCTAATGCCCCAAGCGACTGTCAACGACGCACATGTACTGTTTGCAACAGAGGTCTGCCTAATGCCCCGAGCGACTGTCAATGTGGTGCATGTACTGTTTGCAACAAGGGGTCTCACCTATGCCCCTAGCGACTGTCAATGTGGTGCATGCACTGTTTGCAACAAGAGGTCTGCCCAATGCCATTAGCGACTGTCAATGTGGTGCATGCACTGTTTGCAACAAGAGGTCTGCCTAATACCCCGGAGAGACTGTCAATGTGGTGCGTGTACTGTTTGCAACAAGAGGTCTGCCTAATGCCCCTAGCGACTGCCAATGTGGTGCATGTACTGTTTGCAACAAGAGGTCTTCCCAATGCCCCGAGCGACTGTCAATGTGGTGCATGTACTGATTGCAACAAGAGGTCTGCCCAATGCCCATAGCGACTTCCAATGTTGTGGATGTACTGTTTGCCACAAGTGGTTTGCCCAATGCCCCGAGCGACTGTCAATGTGGTGCATGTACTGTTTGCAACATGAGGTCTGCCCAATGCCCCGAGCGACTGTCAATGTGGTGCATGTACTGTTTGCAACAAGAGGTCTGCCTAATGCCCCGAGCGACTGTCAATGTGGTGCATGTACTGTTTGCAACAAGAGGTCTACCCAATGCATCGAGCGACTGTCAATGTGGTGCATGTACTGTTTGCAACAAGAGGTCTGCCCAATGCCCCGAGCGCCTGTCAATGTGGTGCATGTACTGTTTGCACGAAGAGGTCTGCCCAATGCCACGAGCGACTGTCAATGTGGTGCATGTACTGTTTGCAACAAGAGGTCTGCCTAATGCACATAGCGACTGTCAATGTGGTGCATGTACTGTTTGCAACAAGTTGTCTTCCTAATGCCCCTAGCAACTGTCAATGTGGTGCATGTACTGTTTGCAACAAGAGGTCTGCCTAATGCCCCGAGGGACTGTCAATGTGGTGTATGTACTGTTTGCAACAATAGGTATGCCTAATGCCCCGAGCGACTGTCCATGTGGTGCATGCACTGTTTGCAACAAGAGGTCTGCCTAATGCCCCAAGCGACTTTCAATGAGGCGCATGTACTGTTTGCAAAAGAGTTCTACCCAATGCCCCGAGCGACTGTCAATGTGGTGCATGTACTGTTTGCAACAAGAGGTCTGCCCAATGCCCCTAGCGACTGTCAATGTGGTGCATGCACTGTTTGCAACAAGCGGTCTGCCCAATGCCCCTAGCGACTGCCAATGTGGTGCATGTACTGTTTGCAACAAGAGGTCTGCCCAATGCCCCTAGCGACTGTTAATGTGGTGCATGCACTGTTTGCAACAAGAGGTCTGCCTAATGCCGCGAGCGACTGTCAATGTGGTGCATGCACTGTTTGCAACAAGAGGTCTGCCTAATGCCCCGAGCGACTGTCAATGTGGTGCATGTACTGTTTGCCACAAGAGGTCGGCCTAATGCCCCTAGCGACTGCCAATGAAGTGCATGTACTGTTTGCAACAAGAGGTCTCCCCAATGCCCTCAGCAACTGTCAATGTGGTGCATGTACTGTTTGCCACAAGAGGTCTGCCCAATGCCCATAGCGACTGTCAATGTGGTGCATGTACTGTTGGCAACAAGAGGTCTGCCCAATGCCCCGAGCGACTGTCAATGTGGTGCATGTACTGTTTGCAACAAGAGATCTGCCCAATGCCCCGAGCGACTGTCAATGTGGTACATGTACTGTTTGCAACAAGAGGTCTGCCTAATGCCCCTAGCGACTGTCAATGTGGTGCATGCACTGTTTGCAACAAGAAATCTGCCCAATGCCCCGAGCGACTGTCAATGTGGTGCATGTTCTGTTTGCAACAAGAGGTCTGCCCAATGCCCCGAGCGACTGTCAATGTGGTGCATGTACTGTTTGCAACAAGAGGTCCGCCTAATGCCCCTAGCGGCTGTCAATGTGGTGTATGTACTGCTTGCAACAAGAGGTCTGCCCAATGCCCCTAGCGAATGTCAATGTGGTGCATGTACTGTTTGCAACAAGAGGTCTGCCCAATGCCCCGAGCGACTGTCAATGTGGTGGCATGTACTGTTTGCAACAAGAGGTCTGTCTAATGCCCCGAGCGACTGTCAATGTGGTGCATGTACTGTTTGCAACAAGAGGTCTGTTTAATGCCCCGAGCGACTGTCAATGTGGTGCATGTACTGTTTGCAACAAGAGGTCTTCCCAATGCATCGAGCGACTGTCAATGTGGTGCATGTACTGTTTGCACGAAGAGGTCTGCCCAATGCCCCGAGCGACTGTCAATGTGGTGCATGTACTGTTTGCAACAAGAGGTCTGCCTAATGCCCATAGCGACTGTCAATGTGTTGCATGTACTGTTTGCAACAAGTGGTCTGCCTAATGCCCCTAGCGACAGTCAATGTGGTGCATGTACTGTGTGCAACAAGAGGTCTGCCCAATGCCCCGAGCGACTGACAATGTGGTGTATGCACTGTTTGCAACAAGAGGTCTGCCTAATGCCCCGAGCGACTGTCCATGTGGTGCATGCACTGTTTGCAACAAGAGGTCTGCCTAATGCCCCAAGCGACTGTCAACGACGCACATGTACTGTTTGCAACAGAGGTCTGCCTAATGCCCCGAGCGACTGTCAATGTGGTGCATGCACTGTTTGCAAGAAGAGGTCTGCCCAATGCCCCTAGCGACTGTCAATGTGGTGCATGCACTGTTTGCAACAAGAGGTCCGCCAAATGCCCCGAGAGACTGTCAATGTGGTGCATGTACGGTTTGCAACAAGAGGTCTGCCTAATGCCCATAGCGACTGTCAATGTGTTGCATGCACTGTTTGCAACAAGTGGTCTGCCTAATGCCCCTAGCGACAGTCAATGTGGTGCATGTACTGTGTGCAACAAGAGGTCTGCCCAATGCCACGAGCGACTGACAATGTGGTGTATGTACTGTTTGCAACAAGAGGTCTGCCTAATGCCCCGAGCGACTGTCCATGTGGTGCATGCACTGTTTTGCAACAAGAGGTCTGCCTAATGCCCCAAGCGACTGTCAACGACGCACATGTACTGTTTGCAACAGAGGTCTGCCTAATGCCCCGAGAGACTGTCAATGTGGTGCATGTACTGTTTGCAACAAGAGGTCTGCCTAATGCCCATAGCGACTGTCAATGTGTTGCATGCACTGTTTGCAACAAGTGGTCTGCCTAATGCCCCTAGCGACAGTCAATGTGGTGCATGTACTGTGTGCAACAAGAGGTCTGCCCAATGCCACGAGCGACTGACAATGTGGTGTATGTACTGTTTGCAACAAGAGGTCTGCCTAATGCCCCGAGCGACTGTCCATGTGGTGCATGCACTGTTTTGCAACAAGAGGTCTGCCTAATGCCCCAAGCGACTGTCAACGACGCACATGTACTGTTTGCAACAGAGGTCTGCCTAATGCCCCGAGCGACTGTCAATGTGGTGCATGTACTGTTTGCAACAAGGGGTCTCCCCTATGCCCCTAGCGACTGTCAATGTGGTGCATGCACGGTTTGCAACAAGAGGTCTGCCCAATGCCCCTAGCGACTGTCAATGTGGTGCATGCACTGTTTGCAACAAGAGGTCTGCCTAATGCCCCTAGCGACTGTCAATGTGGTGCGTGTAGTGTTTGCAACAAGAGGTCTGCCTAATGCCCCTAGCGACTGCCAATGTGGTGCATGTACTGTTTGCAACAAGAGGTCTTCCCAATGCCCCGAGCAACTGTCAATGTGGTGCATGTACTGATTGCAACAAGAGGTCTGCCCAATGCCCATAGCGACTGTCAAAGTGGTGCATGTACTGTTTGCAACAAGAGGTCTGCCCAATGCCCCGAGCGACTGTCAATGTGGTGCATGTTCTGTTTGCAACAAAAGATCTGCCCAATGCACCTAGCGACTGTCAATGTGGTGCATGTACTCTTTGCAACAAGAGGTCTGCCTAATGCCCGAAGCGACTGTCAATGTGGTGCATGTACTGTTTGCAACAAGAGGTCTGCCCAATGCCCCGAGCGACTGTCAATCTGGTGCATGTACTGTTTGCAACAAGAGGTCTGCCCAATGCCCCGAGCGACTGTCAATGTGGTGCATGTACTGTTTGCAACAAGAGGTCTGCCTAATGCCCCTAGCGGCTGTCAATGTGGTGTATGTACTGCTTGCAACAAGAGGTCTGCCCAATGCCCCTAGCGAATGTCAATGTGGTGCATGTACTGTTTGCAACAAGAGGTCTGCCCAATGCCCCGAGCGACTGTCAATGTGGTGGCATGTACTGTTTGCAACAAGAGGTCTGTCTAATGCCCCGAGCGACTGTCAATGTGGCGCATGTACTGTTTGCAACAAGAGGTCTGCCTAATGCCCCGAGCGACTGTCAATGTGGTGCATGTACTGTTTGCAACAAGAGGTCTGCCCAATGCATCGAGCGACTGTCAATGTGGTGCATGTACTGTTTGCACGAAGAGGTCTGCCCAATGCCCCGAGCGACTGTCAATGTGGTGCATGTACTGTTTGCAACAAGAGGTCTGCCTAATGCCCATAGCGACTGTCAATGTGTTGCATGTACTGTTTGCAACAAGTGGTCTGCCTAATGCCCCTAGCGACAGTCAATGTGGTGCATGTACTGTGTGCAACAAGAGGTCTGCCCAATGCCCCGAGCGACTGACAATGTGGTGTATGCACTGTTTGCAACAAGAGGTCTGCCTAATGCCCCGAGCGACTGTCCATGTGGTGCATGCACTGTTTGCAACAAGAGGTCTGCCTAATGCCCCAAGCGACTGTCAACGAGGCGCATGTACTGTTTGCAAAAGAGTTCTGCCCAATGCCCCGAGCGACTGTCAATGTGGTGCATGCACTGTTTGCAAGAAGAGGTCTGCCCAATGCCCCTAGCGACAGTCAATGTGGTGCATGTACTGTGTGCAACAAGAGGTCTGCCCAATGCCACGAGCGACTGACAATGTGGTGTATGTACTGTTTGCAACAAGAGGTCTGCCTAATGCCCCGAGCGACTGTCCATGTGGTGCATGCACTGTTTTGCAACAAGAGGTCTGCCTAATGCCCCAAGCGACTGTCAACGACGCACATGTACTGTTTGCAACAGAGGTCTGCCTAATGCCCCGAGCGACTGTCAATGTGGTGCATGTACTGTTTGCAACAAGGGGTCTCCCCTATGCCCCTAGCGACTGTCAATGTGGTGCATGCACTGTTTGCAACAAGAGGTCTGCCCAATGCCCCTAGCGACTGAAAATGTGGTGCATGCACTGTTTGCAACACGAGGTCTGCCTAATGCCCCTAGCGACTGTCAATGTGGTGCGTGTAGTGTTTGCAACAAGAGGTCTGCCTAATGCCCCTAGCGACTGCCAATGTGGTGCATGTACTGTTTGCAACAAGAGGTCTTCCCAATGCCCCGAGCAACTGTCAATGTGGTGCATGTACTGATTGCAACAAGAGGTCTGCCCAATGCCCATAGCGACTGTCAAAGTGGTGCATGTACTGTTTGCAACAAGAGGTCTGCCCAATGCCCCGAGCGACTGTCAATGTGGTGCATGTACTGTTTGCAACAAAAGATCTGCCCAATGCCCCTAGCGACTGTCAATGTGGTGCATGTACTCTTTGCAACAAGATGTCTGCCTAATGCCCGAAGCGACTGTCAATGTGGTGCATGTACTGTTTGCAACAAGAGGTCTGCCCAATGCCCCTAGCGACTGTCAATCTGGTGCATGTACTGTTTGCAACAAGAGGTCTGCCCACTGCCCCGAGCGACTGTCAATGTTGTGCATGTACTGTTTGCAACAAGATGTCTGCCTAATGCTCCGAGCGACTGTCAATGTGGTGCATGTACTGTTTGCAACAAGAGGTCTGCCCAATGCCCCGAGCGACTGTCAATGTGGTGCATGTACTGTTTGCAACAAGAGGTCTGCCCAATGCCTCGAGCGACTGTCAATGTGGTGCATGTACTGTTTGCAGCAAGACAACTGCCCAATGCCGCGAGCGACTGTCAATGTGTGGCAAATTCTGTTTGTAACAAGAGGTCTGCCCAATGCCCCGATCGACTGTCAATGTGGTGCATGCACTGTTTGCAACAAGAGGTCTGCCCAATGCCCCGAGCGACTGTCAATGTAGTGCATGTACTGTTTGCAACAAGAGGTCTGCCTAATGCCCCGAGCGACTGTCAATGTGGTGCATGTACTGTTTGCAACACGAGGTCTGCCCAATGCCCCGAGCGACTGTCAATGTGGTGCATATACTGTTTGCAACAAGAGGTCTGCCCAATGCCCCCCCCCCCCCCCCGAGCGACTGTCAATGATATCACTACAGGCCGAATTGGAGTTGCCAATAAATGTGTCGTTATTTACTGATTTCTCTAAAACCATTAACATTAACTAAAAATTCTAGATCCAAAGCAAAAAATGCTATAAATCTCATTTCTTCTTTGCCTAAAAAAAACAGCTGATATAATGGCTAAGCTCTATTGACTTCCATATTTTCCCCCTTTTTGTTTAGAAATATCTATTTCTAATTTCCCATTAAGACACACGTTTAGTTATGATTATGCCAAGTTACTGCCACTAACGAGTACGCTACAATGCTTGTGTGCTTTATTCTCCACTCAGGTCAGCCACCGTCCGGTTACGCCATCAGCAAGAACGGTGTCGAGGTCAGCAAACTATATATCGACGGCTCGACGTCGATCGACAACATTAACTACGAAACTACCAGTCAAACCGCCGTATTGAGGCTAGACAAAGGTGACGTCGTCGCAGTTAAAAACAGGTTAGAAACCAATAAATAAAGTCTCCATTGAGTTCAGTAGTAACATAGCAGATAACCTGGCGCTCTTCGTCTCTTTCTTACAAATTCGAAAAAAAAGAAGAGCACTGTATACAAAGAAGCGAAATAACACTCCTAAAATAGAAATGAGGCGCGTCGGGGGAAAACCGGACTTAATGCATGTGCATAAAGTGTCGTCGCGGATTAGCCTGTGCAGTCCGCACAGGCTAATCCAGGGCGACACTTGCCGCTTTTATGGTATTTTCTGTTTCAAGGAAGTCTCCTCTAGACATAAATTCACTGTAGGCGGAAAGTGCCGTCCCGGATTAGCCTGTGCGGACTGCACAGGCTAATCCGGGACGACACTTTACGCACATGCATTAAGCCCGGTTTTCCCACGACGCGCCTCAAATATATTGGAAATAATTAAAATGGATAAAATTAGAATGCTTTTTTTCTGGCGTTTTTCGTTCATTTTGAAAACACGTGCATCACATATAATTACAATATTCGTTATTATATATAAGTCATGCTGGCCAATTGTAAGCGCGACCGACTGTTGATTCTAAAATTGTTGGTTCAGGCCCGGCAGAGGCAAATCTTGCTTTCCTTTTACGATACTTTTGGTTTTGGTTAGTCCAATAGTTTTTGTTTTTTAAATTCACTTATGACATTTAATGATATTTAAAAATACGAAAATCAGTGAATGATATACAATTATTAACTTACTCGCTGAATAACATGCTGTGATATGGACCAAAATATCATTATTGACCGAGCCGATATTTATTATATGAACCAGATGATTAGGACATATATTTTATATAACTATGAGATTGAAAGCCTTATTGACCTGAACTGTCTTTGTTTCATTTTAGCCCACATTGCACTTGAACCTGGACTGTGCGCGCACATCATACCGATGAAATTCGTTAAAATATTTATAGTTTTAAATCAATTTTATAGCCTAAGCAGTTAATATCGCAAAGTATTGACCTGCAGACGACGGTTCACGGACCAACCCTAAACGTTTTATTTATAGATAATGTAATTATTCCCTTCATTTTCGACCAAAGAGGGATAGCCGACTTGATATTTTCTTTTATGATATACCTGTTTAAATCTTAACAAAATACATGCTGTATCAATCGGTGAAATACATGTCGTCAGAAACAAAATCCCGTATTATGCTACTCGCTATTTTTCCGATCCCGTATGACCATACTAGCCGGACTACTTTTTTAATGACGTCATCATCGAGTTATGTAAACAAATGTAATTTATACCTACAATGATTAGTCATCATTGTAGTTTTTAAACAAATACAATAAGGTAAATGCACATTTGAAGTTTATCGTGGTATATAATAAAAGGAATATTACTCTAGTCAATTGTTCCAAGAGTATGTATTAGTCTTGTGGCTTGCTCCGCCTCTCGTGTGATACGTCATCACACAAGCCACTCGACTAATACATACTCTTGGAACAACTGACTAGCGTAATATTCCGTATGTATTTAACCTGCAGGGTGGGCAATGGCGGTGTGCATGGTGACCACTACAGCTCGTTTTGTGGATTTTTACTTCCAAACTTCGACAACGCCATACAGGTCATAGGATGAGCACAGAGTGAACGTTCTTGCCTGAGCACAGAGTTAACGTTTTTGCATATGTAATTTGTGTTGTCTTTCTGTCCTTTTCATTGTAAAGGAGCGATATATATTGTATACTATACCTTGTTTATAATATCTAAAATTCTTAGCATTTTTGACATATACATTTCTGAATCTGGCCTCGATCTATGATGGAGAAACACAACGTGTGCTCGTATTTATATAAGGTAAATGGAACTTAATGTCACTTTATTGTTATATGCTTGATATATAGCACGACAATTGTAAATAAACAGATATGATGCTTAGAAGCAACTTGAGCATCATTTGGTTTGTTTCCAAACTTAAGTTCCCTTCATATTTTACATCACATGCATAATATCACATGCATAATATTTATGTTATAATACATTAAGCTATATTTTATTATTAAAAAAAGAAATATTTGGAAGTTTCGCATTGCTTAACAATCGGGCCACCTTTTCTACAATGAAATGTAACAATTATATAAATTTCGTTACATTCAGAAATTCTGTAATTAGCGTCTGTATATTTCTTGTATTCATATATACTTTTGATTTTCAAGCATAATAATTATCAAGCAGGTATTTGAAACAAGTGTTATGTTTTTACGATGAATAGTATTCAATTATCTGGAACCGCTCAGAATTGTGTTGGCATCTGCTATTTATATTAGTGGATATCTACTTATGATGTAGTAGGCTCTACCGAAATTACAGCTTTAGCTTTGATCGTACGCTAGAAAACCATGAAGCTCTAGTTTCAAATATCAGTATGCTCTACTTGATCAATTAATGGCCTGTATAATGAGCTATACAAGCCATATAATTGAGGGACAGCTGTAGCTAGTTTATAAAGGTGTCAGCTTTGCCTGTGTTATCAAACACTTAATTAAATCATAGTCAACATGTTGAAATAAATGACTGCTATTCAGAGGAATATTATATAAATGAACCAAACAATTTGTTATTCGGAAATCAGCAATGTCGTTTCTAATGGTTCTGTAACATGTTTCCAATTATATCTATACAATGACATGAACGGAATGATGACTGGTATTGAGACCAGGGGCGATTACAAGATTTTGAGTTAGACGGGGCGGAAATGTTCAGATACTGATTGGTCTCTCTTATATAATATATAATATTATATCAGAACATACACTGTCGTCAAAAAAGAACAATATAACGAAAATACTACAGAAAATGCTTATAAAAATTGCTATACTTTGACTGAAGAGCTCGTCATTGGCAAGCATAAGTTATATTGAGGTTTACAATTCGAATGTTGAACAATTTTAGAGGGGGCGTGCGCCGCTTCCGCCTCCCCACTCTAAATCCGCATATGGGGAAGTAGGCTCACAAGCAAAATATAGCAATATGCTTCATGAGCTGGAAGAGGCAAGAGCAAAGTTTTCGTTAAAAAAATGCGTAATATTCGACTGTGTTTAAATGTTAGGATATATTTCTTCCAAAGCCATAAACTACATACAAATAAAGCATGGTCACCAGCATGAGTAATTGGTACACATTTAAAATGAAATACTTCTTGCGGGTTATGAAACGGGTTAATAACATCATAACCTACATAAATTATGACATTGACAAAAATCTGGCAAGCACATCTGTAAAAGAATTATCATACAAAAATAAATAAATCACAGGATCTTGACGGTGATCTAACTTAAAATTATACAGGTTTGTTCCCGTCTGTAAAACTGGCTTCAGCCATTCATAAGTCATTAAGAATGGAACTTGAAAGTTGGTAAGTACGTTGAGCAAATATTAAAGATCAAGAACGATAACTCATATATTAAACTAAATGCTCATTACCAAATATTGCCTCCCCTAAATAAATATAAATATATATAAAATGTAAATGTAAATGACCGGTGTTTACATGGAAAATGTGACCTAGAATTACTTAGAAGTTTTGAGAATACCATTATTGGTTACCATGTATTTTCAGCGCCCGTATTCATCAACACATTCGTAGACTGAAGACGGAAGAATAAAAACTATTCTTCAATTTGTTCTGCTCTAAGGAGGCTGTTAATTTCACCAATGCTCTGTTTCAATAATTAAGTGGAAATATTGCAGTCACAGAAGCTTATTTCTCAGTGTTATTGATTCTGCAGTTTTATTGTCTGTTATCAGGCAGCATTCTCGTCATCATAAATTTCAAAATCACAGCAACAATAAAAAGTACGACACTTTCACATGACACTATGGCAATTCAAAGTCAAAATAAAAACTACACTAATAAGCACTGGTAATTTCTTCGATATCTGCTGTCCATGCGTCGCGGCCGCACACAGCAGACATCGCTTGTCCGTGAGTCCTCCGTGTGGCTGCACATGGTTCAGAACGGGGTGCAGCAGCGGTACAGGTTCCTGCAGTCCAGTCCCTGCTCGCACTGGTAACCAAAGAAAGGAAAATGTGTATATTCGATATATGTAATTGAAAATATTTTTGTTATATGACAAATAATTATGGTCGCATCATACAGGTACACATATTAAACTGACTTTAGATTGCTCGGTTTCTACTAATTGTGAATTGAAACCTGTGATTTACTGCAATAGTATTGGCTTTAGATCAGTAAAAAAATTAGATGTTTCTACTAATCATGTAAGCTTCACTGGTGATAGTACTGAGGCTTGTAAATTATTTGCTTAGGACATTTTTCCAGTACTTTCTCAATGTATATAAACATTGAAACAAGAGGGCCATGATGGCCCTAGGTCGCTCACCTAAGTTTAAGGTATAATCACTAATAAAAAGAGGGAAAAATGGCACTAAACGCCGTACCGGAGTATAAAGATCTGGGCCTTGCAATTTCAGATATTTTTTTAGTCTATATAAACCATGTGACCCACAGGTCATGGCCACCTTGTACCACAGGGGCATAATTTGAACAATATGTGTAGTGGACCACTTTTCAATGTTACATACCCAATATGATTCCACTGGGCCTTGCGGTTTCAGAGGAGATTTTTCAAGTCTTTTTGCTATTTAAATGTATATAAACCATGTGACCCCCAGGGGTGGCCAATTTTAACCCCAGGGACATCATTTGAACAATGTTTGTAGAGGACCACTTCACGCAAAATATAAAACCTCTGGGCCTTACGGTTTCTAAAAGGAAGATTTTTAAGGCCCACTTGCCATATAAGTCTATATAAATCATGTGACGCCCCCGGTCATTGCCACTTTTTAACCCAGGGGCATAAGTTGAACAATCTTTGTAGAGGACCACTATACAATGTTACATATCAAATATGAAAAAACTGCGGTTTCAGGAGATTTCAAAGTCATTTGGCTATTTAAGTCTATATAAAAAATGTGACCCCCAGGGCAGGGCCAGTTTTGACCAATGGGACATCATTTGAACAAGTTTATACAATTTCACATACCACATATGAAACCTCTAGTCCTTGCAGTTTTAGAGGAGAAGATTTTTAAAGTCATCTTGCTATTTAAGTCCATATCAACCATGTCAGCCCTGGGGTGTGGCCAGTTTTGACCCCAGGGGCATCATTTGAGCAATCTTTGTAGAGGACCACTATACGAAGTTACATACCAAGTATGAAACCTCTAGGCCTTGCAGTTTCAGATGAGATTTTAAAAGCCATTTTGCTATTTAAGTCTATATAAACCTGGTGACCCCTAGGGTGTGCCCAGTTTTGACCCCAGGGGCATCATTTGAACAATCTTTATACAATGTTTCCAACCAAATATAAAACATCTGGACCTTGTTGTTCAGATGAGAAGTTTTGTTTAATGTCATTTTTCTATTCACATTTATATTAACCATGTGAGCCCTGGGATGTGGACAGTTTTGACCCCAGGGGCATCAATTGAACAATCTTTGTAGATGACCACTATACAATGTTATATACCAAATACAAAATCTCTGGGCCTTGCGGTTTCAGAGGAGAAGATTTTTAAAGTCATTTTGCTATATAAGTCTATATAAACCATGTGACCCCTGGGGCGTGTCCAGTTTTGACCCCAGGGGTATCATTTGAACAATCTTAGTAGAGGACCACTAGAGGATGTCACATATCAAATATGAAAGCCGTGTCCAATATCTGGTACTAAAAAGTTGTTCTTCTGAAAAGAGGTCCTTGGGTGGAGGCTGCCAACAAAGCATTAAGAACTTTGTTGGAGAGACATGATCTGTGTGTAGTTTTTGTCTGTACTGCAAACATTTAGTTAAACTGTACAAATGAAAGGTTTAAAGTAGATGACTAGACTTTAGGCTTTATGCTACGTGTTTCTGTAGATGCTGGTGAAACAGACTGCAGTGTCAGAGCCACAGACTCGATTGCTGCATCATTTTGTCTTACAAAAAAATTGTGCAGTTCCACCTAAGTTAGACTACTTATAGATCTAATGCTATCATTTCATATTTGGCATTTCATTATTAAATTAGAAATATACACTTTGTCTGTAAACAAATTCAATGTAGTAGATCTAAAGTGAAAATATATGATATAAGATGGTCTTATATACTAAGACTGATTGACTACATTTCTTACACATTGTCTAAACATTACATCCAGCTAATTTACTTACACAACAACATGATTTACCATGCTGGTGGGTAACATTTTCTATGCATTTCAATGGTCATCTCCAACGATCTCTAAAGCACCCTCACAACACTGTGTAACTGGCTAGCTGGCTTGATAAGATCTAAAAATAGCACACTGTTTACACCTGGGTGGAATGTCGTCTGCAGTATTGATTTTTGAGTGTTGGAGGCTTATTGAAATTATAGTGCTGCAGTATAAACAATGTGACCCCCGGGGTGTAGTCAGTTTTAACCCCAGGAGCATAATTTGAACAGTCTTTGTAGAGGACCATTATACAGTGTTACCAACGGAATATGAAACCTCTAGGCCTTGCAGTTTCAGAGGAGTAGATTTTTAAAGTCATTTGGCTATTTAAGTCTGTATAAACCATGTGACCCCCGGATTGTGGACAGTTTTGACCCCAGGGGCATCATTTGAACACTCTTTGTAGAGGACTACTATGCAACGCTACATACCAAATATGAAACCTCTGGGCCTTGCGCTTTCAGAGGAGAAGCTTTTTAAAATCATTTTGCTATTTAAGTCTATATAAACCATGTGACCTCTGGGGTGTGGCCAGTTTTGACCCCAGGGGCATCATTTGAACAATCTTTGTAGAGGACCACTATACAATGTTACATACCAAATATGAAACCTCTAGACCTTGCGGTTTCAATTTTTAATGTCATTTTGCTATACAAGTCTATATAAACCATGTGACCCCTGGGGCGTGGCCAGTTTTTACCCCAGGGGCATAATTTGAACAATCTTAGTAGAAGACCACTAGGGGATGTCACGAATTAAATATGAAAGCCCTGAGCCTTGCGGTTTCATAGGAGAAGATTTTTAAAGTTTTCACTTTTTATATCTATTTTTAACTCTGGTGACCTACATATGCAGCGGACCAGAAAGATTTGAACAACTTTAAAAGAGGTCTACCCAAGGATCATTCCTGTGAAGTTTGGTGAAAATCTGCCAAGCGGTTTAGGAGGAGATGTTGTTTGAATGAAAAGTTGACGACGCACGCACACACGCACGCACACACGCACGACGGACAACGCGCAATCACAAAAGCTCACCATGAGCACTTTGTGCTCAGGTGAGCTAAAAACAAACACATTAAATAATAATAAAAGTGTGCGAATTTTGATAGATAATTTACCTTCATACCATAATAAAACTAAAACAAGAAACTCTTTAAAAAAGACAATCGGCGTTGAAATTAATATTGAGATGTCATTTAAAGATTACCTAAACAGACGGCCAAGATGACCCCAGATTTTTTGGTCCGCACCAATATTAGGGGACTTATTTGACCCCAGAGTTTTTGGACACAATAAGAAAACTTCTGGGACCCAAAAGTTAATTTGAAATAAATTTATAAATTTAAAAATTAAAAGAATTATAATTAATATCTATGCCGTGAATAAACCAATATCATACAACTCCATGTTTCCACCAGAGATATATGAATAACCAAAATAATTTAGGTTAACATAATTGTTATTTGAATTTGTCAAGCCAATTTAACAAATTAACAATGTAAGAAAATAATTTCGGGAATTAATTAAAATTATTATGTACCAGACGAGTCTATATAGTTATTTATAGTACCGGTAATATACCATTCATGTTAGTTATCTAATATAATAACGATTTGAAGTCAAATAAGCATGTACCCTGTGTATCCCAATAAAAAGTAATAGTCAGGGAACATTCAGCGATTTTTGAAATGCTAAGACTTTTTTTGATAACACAAACATAAAAATTCATTAGACTATGACAATTTTAAATTATATCAATAGTAATATTATATATCAAGGGTTCCTGTGTATAATTAGTATTGCAAATTGTGTATTCATGCTACGCGAATAACAATTCGACATATTCCGATTCTTCTTTCATAACATTTTATCTATAGAAAATGTAGCATCTTTTTACAGATTAAATAACATCTTCTGGAGAAGTTGATAGAAAGATGCAATTATAAATAATCGTTAATAAATCGTAACCACAATTTTAAATCAAATTAACATTAAGTTTATAATAAAAATTCCACATATTAAAATTTTTAGGTTGATGATTCTCTGAACGCTAGTATTGATGCATGTACGAGTATATTAACAAAGCCATACAGCCGTTGCTAGCTACGCGCGCTATTTTTAGAATGCCACTACTTTTTGTGGAATGCGATGAACTCGCTATAATCAATGGGCTACATGGAACGGCAACTCTGTGAGTGAGATTTATGCATGGGAACATTGCACAATTGCTATTTATAGAGCGTAACGCTTATATAAATGTAGGCTAAACAAAATAGTTATTTCGTTACGTGAATGAATATATCATTCAGTTTATGGCATACACTGAGAAAATACGTTCATAATTAGCCTCAGTTCTAGAGTATACGCGAGGATATGTTTATAACTTCATTTTAACCGCTTATGTAAACAATTATGTAAATTTTTATTCCCCAAAAGTATGCAACAGTTATTGGTATACGTTAAACCATTGTTTGAAGTTTGCATTCCTTAGAATTAGAAAATTTACCCAATTCTATTGGCATTCAATTTTCCCGCTGCATAATTATCGCAAGAAAATCTGGGTCAAAAGTGATCTTAGACAGCTAAGCCGACAAAATATAATTCGCCAAATACGAACATTAACAATTTGAGCGTTTCAGGGAACTAGACACAGGTCTGGTTTTATCATTTTTCACGAGGAAAGGAAGGTGAGAGTAAAATATCGATTTGTTGTTTTAATGTATCATTTCATACGAAATTATTTAATGAAAAAATAAACTTGATTAAGCATCTGTGGGACAAACTTAACCGACATAAAGCAACATAAAGCCGCTCGAAATCTGAAGAACTGGAACAGGTTCTTATTGCAGGATTGTGAAATATTTTTCAATTTTTTTAATGAAACCGTGGTATTTCCATATTACAGAGGTTCCTGTATGATATAACAGCCATCAGTGGACACGCAATTTTTTAATTATTATTTTATGAACGCCAATTGTGCATTATGGTCCTTTAATAGTGTTTATCGTTTTTACCGCAGACACAGTATTTTGCGATTTTTAACTTTTAGGGTTGTAGCTAAAGTGTGTTTACTGTACTCTCAAATTATCACAAATTTTTCAATAAAAATGTACGAGTGAATGTCTCTGTCATTGATTTAATCTCTGTCAAAATTTGATCAAATTTGTCTGATAAATGGCCATTTTATTGCGATTTATGTTAGTGGCTGACCTTTAAATTAAAGTCATATTGAGATCAATGAAAACTGGCGTAACAGTATCTTTAGAGTGAACCCATATTTTGAGTTTTAAGTAGACTGGTGTAACAGGACCTTTAAACTAAAGTCATATTGAGATTACCGATAATGAAGACTGGTGTAACAGAACCTTTAAAGTGAACCCATAATTTTAGTTTAATGCAGACTGGTATAACAATAACTGTAAACTGAACCCATACTGAGTTTTATGCAGATTGGTGAATCAGGACCTTTAAAGTAATCCATATTTAGAGTTCAATGTATATTGGTGTAACAGGGCCTTTAAACTAAAGTCATTTTGAGATTAATGAAGACTGGTGTAACAGTATCTTTAAAGTGAACCCATATTTCGAGTTTTATGTAGATTGGTGTAACAGGACCTTTAAAGTGAACCCATATTGAGTTTCATGTAGACTGGTGTAACAGGACCTTTAAAGTAAACCCATATTTTGAGTTCAATGTAGAATGGTGTAGCATAAAGTGAACCCATAATCTGAGTTTTATATAGACTGGTGTAATAGAACCTTTATAGTGAACCGATATTTGGAGTTTAATGTAGACTGGTGTAACAGTACTTTTCAAGTGAACCCATATTTTGAGTTTTATGTAGACTGATGTAACAATACCTTTACAGAGAACCCATATTTTAGTTTAACGCTGACTGGTATAACAGAACCTTTAAAGTGAACCCATATTGAGTTTTATGTAGACTGGTGTAACTGGACCTTTACAATGAACCCATATATTTGAGTTTTATGTCGACTGGTGTAACAGGACCTTTCAAAATAACCTATATTTGTAGTTTAATGTAGACTGGTGTAACACAGTACCTTTAAAGTGAACCCATATATTTGAGTTTTATGTAGTCTGGTGTAACAGGACCTTTAAAAATAACCTATATTTTTAGTTTAATGAAGACTGGTGTAACACAGTACGTTTAAAGTGAACCCATATTCTAAGTTTAATGTAGACTGGTGTAACAGTACCTTTAAAGTGGACCCATATTTTGAGTTTGACGTAGACTGGTGTAACAGTACCTTTGAGTTTTATGTAGAATGGTTTTTGAAGTCTTCTGACTGCACGAGGGGGATTTAAAAAGTAATGCAACTGGGAAAATAAATCAAAACGCAGACAGCGTAGAAAGACTGTGGGCGACAACAGAAACTAAAAGCATGTGAATTATGAGTGCATTTTTTGCTAAAAGGAAACATTTGTTTGAATGAAGTTCAAGTTCCCACTAAAACTAATTTGTAAGTAACGAAAACATATTTTGTTCGAGCTAATTATCTGATGCAAACGGAATTATATACCTGCCAGTTTACAAGTCAATCTGCAAGGGCCAGAATAACCGATGAAGCGTAGTAGTTAGGCGCACCGATTGTTAGTGCTTCTTAGCCTAAGATCTATAACTAAACATGTTTATTTATAGATCTTTGTTCGTAACCTACTGAGTCAAAAGGTTACGCATGCACAAATAAATTCCTTCTTTGTTACATATAAAATATTCAATGTTTAATCTCAATTTTCACCATGACCAAGCTACTTTCCAATATATCACGATACATTGTTTTGGAAAGATGAGGTCATAACCTTTTAAAAAAACACCATGTCAAAACATTCTATATGTTGTAACTCAAAATATGTACCTTAGAAAAAGCACACTGGTTTTTTACAGACATGGAGGCTGCCATTTTGCGCATGAATACATGGGCCAATAGTTATGAAGCTGGGAACCACTAGACAAAGTAATGCACAAAAAAACAGTCTTTTTTTTCTTATTGCTTACATATATACCTTTAAAATGATACCAAAACATATCATTTAAACTGTATTTTACAAATTCTATGCATCCTGCACTCCACCATATGTGCTATTATCTAACCCTGAGGATGTGACTTCCGTTTTGGGGTAATTAGACCTTCATGAGAACCCGACCCTTTTAAATTTGAATAAACACCACAATTTTCATCAATCTGATCTATTTCGAGAAATAACAATAAGTCCTATTACACTGTTTTAAAGATTTATTGGAAAAAAATAAAGTTGATAATATCACAGATAATGGTGTTTTGAGGCAAGAATTTAGACGGAAAAAATGTACTTGGGTACATATAGAAAACATGATTTTAACTCAGAAGTAAGCACAAGTTTGACTTTAAATAGGCATAGCAGATACAATATAAAAAGTTAGAAGTAAAAACCATCTCATTGGCATTCTAAATGTTATAGAATAGGTTTTAAAACTGTTTCGAACAAATCTTTTGGTAAGTTTCTGCATCATTGCCAATGCATCGGCCAGTGCGGACACGAACTTTGCGGGCATTATTATCAGTTAATGGTTCTAAAACTAGATAATCAGGATTACAACACAAGATTTTATGACATAAATGAGAGAATTATTGAAACTAATGCAAATTAATGTCAAAATGACACTGAAAAACAACACGATGAACATAATGGGTCTTGGATTGCCACTCTGGTGGACATTTTGCTTTAATTTTCAAATGTTTACCCCTCTCATGCCCACTAGAGCAACCATCCCATAAAATACAGCCCTTAATGGGGTCAAGGTGGCATCTGGCAGTTATTATTTCCAGTACAGTGTGTTTTTAAGAGTCCATGTTCGAGATCTTTGCAGACGACTAATCTTACGGGAAGTTCTTAAAGATTAAGCATGCGCAAATGAAGTTCTTAAAGGTTAAGCATGCGCAAATAAATTCATTCGTTGTTACATATAAAATATTCAATGTTTAATCTCAATTTTCACCATGACCAAGCTACTTTCCAATATATTACCATGCATTGTTGGAAAGATGAGGTAATAACCTTTTGTAAAAAAAACAGCATGTCAAAACATTCTATATGTTGTAACTAAAATATTTACCTTAGAAATAACACACCGGTTTTTACAGGTATGTAGGCTGCCATTGTGCGCATGAATACATGGGCCAAAAGCTATGAAGCTGGGAACCAATAGACAAAGTAGTGCACAAAACAGGCTTTTTTTTCTTATTGCTTACATATAATGCTGAGAGTCAACATGAGTTGTATAAAATTTAGTAGTCAATACTAAATCACTTACCTTTTAAACTTGTTCTTTGATAGTGTTAATCCTTACTTTCGTGATAGACACTGGCTGTACCACAAGGATTATGCAGTCGTTTCTCTATATATTAACGAAACGATCTACTTAATGCATATGTTTTGCCAGTAATTCATCTATTTTTGTCTTAAACGTTAATAATCCAATGCTTTGTCACCATTTTCTGCGTAGCCCATTTTTTTCATACGCTTGATTCTTTTCTTAGAGACAATTCTTACCAATTGTCTGTTTATTTCAATAGAGTGTATGTTTATCCACAAAACAGCTTGGTAGTTTACGTCTGAAATGATTTTTGAGTGTGTTTGTTGAATTAATACTTTCACAGCGTTCTTTCGATTTTTTTCTAGTCAGCCATCTTGTTGTTGCATAGAAACCGGTTTGTTTACTTCCATTTCTAAATAACGAAACGATGTTTAATCTCAGTAGAGTATCCAAAACCAGATTTCAGGTGTGTTTTAGATATAAAATGTACTTTATCATACGTCTAAATGTGTTTTATAAACATAACTGAGTGTTATCTTTAGTAACAGCCATTGTATTTGACGCGCACCTAGCTGCCACAATATGCTGCGTCATGCAACAAAAATGCACCAGTGGGGCGTGCAACGTGTTGCATGCCACAACGCAACTTGTCGCACGCCACTGTGCAACATGTTGCACTCTGTCCGAGTATAAATAGCCTGCACGCGTTCGTGCGTGGACTCAGACAATTTTCTGAAGGCAAACTCCATCTCGTTTTGTCCATTTTGCTGACACTTAGAACTTGGGAATTTTCGAAGTTCAACACTTAGGTGCGCGTCATATCTTAACCTATTAGGAATTTGATACTTTGCATAGGATAAGTAATTTTTCTAAATAAAACTTGATCAGAATAAACTAGTCTTTGTGCAGAATTGACCTCTTTTCGACAATTGTAATACTTTTATCTGTTAGAGTAGTAGGTTACATTGTACTAAGATTTGGCATTATAGCATCGTACATTATTTGCTGAATAAGATATTCTATTCAGGCCCAAATAAACTTGTAGAACGTTATATTCTGACTCTTCTAGAAGTGTTAGCAGCAACGTCGTCATTATCAGCAGCAAAAGCACTAGCCGTAGCAGTGTTAGCAGCAATATCATCAGCAGCAGCAAAAGCACCAGAAGTAGTATTGTAGAAACAACATCATCATCATCAGCAGCAGCAAAAGCACTAGCAGCAGCAGCGTTAGCAGCCACATCATCGTCAGAACAGCAGTGCCAACAGCAACAGTACTAGCAGCGACAGCAGCATTACTGAGAACAGCAGCAGCAGCATTGCTAGCAGAAACACAAGTAGCAGCAGCAGCAACCTCAGCGCCATCCCAGAATAACCAACACTGAACCACACAGGAGTCACCGCGAAAGCCAGCCAGCCTGACCCGCAACATCTTTTTGGTGTCAGAAGTGGGATCTGCTACTACTTCAACAGATCCAGTGATACGGACTCTGTCCGGAGCATAAACCATGGAGGATGATAGTGACCACGAAGTTATGTTCAAAACCGTTGCGGAGAGGAGGTACAGTGAAGCGGAGACTCAGCTCAATAGTAAGAACACATCACTTTGTCCTACTGAGTCGGAATTCGACACCGTATCACAAGCGTCAAGGGATGATGACCGACTCTTGACAAGAAAAGAAATGCACAAATCAAACCAAGCCACCACTGATCAACTAGACAACTTGACACTTATACTTAAAGACTTAGTAAAAGAACTGCAGTGCATGAAAGAAAATAAACGCACACAAGTCCCACCCGTATACCACCAACAAAACGTGCAGCCTCCTGAACGCCATTCTGTTATAGAAAATCAATGCAGTGCAGGTAATGCCAGTAAGGAGCACAACTCTAACCTGTCGGCAATGGCACCGCCTTTCTATAAAAGGTCAGAGGGGTCATACAGAATCAGAATCGATGGACGCCACATAGTAATAGCAGTTACAACCCATTTGACCAAGGACATACACAAGATGGCTGCTATCACCAAGTGCAGCTGACTTCAGACCAGTATTGCAGACGTGGGTGCAGAATGTAAAATTCGGACCAAGTGAAGATATCTCCTTTTACAGGAAAGGAAGATTGGCAAGTCTGGATCTCCAGATTTGACGCAATAGCTATGCGCTATGGATGGGACGAGGACACAAGGATTGACCAGATATTACCTTGGTTGGAAGGTCAAGCAGCACAATTTGTATTCACACAGCTCCCCCCAGATGCGTTGAATGATTTTACCATGCTTTGGTACACGAGTTGAACAGTCGATTTAGGGTTATCGAAACAGCTAAATCGTATGCTTCAAAGTTTGCGCACCGGTACCAACGACAAGGCGAATCAGTCGAAGATTATGCCGCAAACTGGAGAGAGTTATACGACAAGGCACACTCGCATAGAGACAAGAAGACCACAGATGAAGACCTGGTGCGAAGATTTTGGACGGTCTGCGTGATGAGGAAGCACGGTTTGAAATCGAGTTCCACAAAGAACCAGCAACTCTTGATGAAGCGGTGTACTATGCAGTCACGTTCAACGCAGTTCGAAAATCACAAGACCTAGAACGTCGTAGAAAGTTTGCACGGACCGTACGAGAAGATGAGTACTCTGAGCGACGTTCAAATACCAGAGGACCACCGGAAACACAAAGCAAACCAAACAGAGGAGATAATAAAAATGACAACAGATACACCATAAATACAAATAAGCTAGGTGATCAGTCTAAGCTCTTGACTGAACTATTGAAACGCCTTGACAATTTAGAGAATAAACAAGCAACATACGGTGATAGTCATCAGTTAAAGAAGAAGACAGATGTCGAGTGTTTCAGTTGTCATAAACTCGGGCATTTCGCACGCGAATGTCCAGAGAAGAAGGAAAACAACAAAATAGAACAAAAAGCTAGTCCAAAACAAGCAAGTGATGAGAAACCTTTAAACTACAAGGGACCAGCCCTTGCGGCCAAAGGGAGGTCCAGGTACATGTAGGAGGCGGCCAGAATGTGGAGACAACAAATGACCAGTGTTCTTTAGCAGAGACTTTGCGGAAAGTAAAACGATCTCTTGCAGATGGTGTATACGTCCACGGGGCTGTAAATGGAATGCCATTGGTTTTTACAGCTGATACTGGGGCATCTCGAACTGTCATCTTCAGGAGAGCATATGATAAAATACCTAGTAAAATGCAACCTAAGTTAGTAAGGTCTACATGTTTAGTAGGTGCAGGGTGTGTGCCTGTTCCTGAGGTCGGAAAAGGGGAATTTGAATTGTCATTGGGGCCACACAAACTTGTTAAGGAGGTTATCGTAGCCGATATCGAGGACGAGGCTTTGCTCGGATACGATGTATTAATGGGCAGCGGTCAGGGACCAGCTGACATCATGCTAAGTGAAAACAGGATTGTGTTGGATGGCAAAGAGATCACCATTTTCCAGATTGGTAGAGAGAAGTGCTCTCGGAGAGTGACAGTGGCTGATGATGTAAAGATCCCAGGGTTAACAGAAGCACTAGTGGACGTCTACGTAGAAAGAGAAGAGTCTGATGATAATTTAGAGACAGCAGAATATGTAGTAGAACCTAGTGATACCTTCAAGGACAAATACCAGCCATCTCGACGCTTGTTGATGTCAATAAGCTGTCAACCTGCAAGGTCAGAGTCTTGAACCCGACGGACGTTGAGGTTACGCTGAAGCAAGATGCTGACGTTGGGAGGGCGGAGCTGATCGAAAGGATTGTCAGTGTCATCGCTGAAAAAGCATGCATAGAAGTAAACCACAAGCACGACAAACTGAGGAAAATTAGCACAACTAGCAATGTTTTAAAATCTGCAAGATTAAATGAGTTCATGGACCAACCGGTCCCTGCTCATTTTAAAAACTTATACGAAAAGTCAGTTGATGGCAAGAATGACGAAGAACAGCGTACCGTAGCGGCTTTGTTATGCACATTTAGTGAGGTGTTTTCAAAGAATGAATGGCATGTATGTCTTACAAGTCTGGCGCAACACCAACAAATAGACACAGGAAATGCTAAGCCGATTAAGCAAAGGCCACGGCGCATACCTCTCGCTTTTGCCAAAGAAGAGAAATCGGCAATAGATGATCTTTTGAAAAAGGGAGTCATACAGAAAAGCACGTCACCATGGGCCAAGCCGATAGTTTTCGTAAGAATCTGGTGCTGTTCGACCCTGCGTGGACTACAGAAATCTAAATGCAGTAGTCAAGCCTGATGGGTTTCCTTTGCCAAGGACTTAAGACTGTCTAGATGCGGTAGCAGGCTCAGCTTATTTCAGCAGCTTTGACTTGACAAGCGGGTAAGTCCAGATACTCGTGTAGAGGGAGGATATTCCGAAGACTGCATTCACCTGCAAGTATAGGCTCTACGAAATGACACGTATGCCTTTTGGACTTAACAACAGTGGCAGCACTTTCCAGCGAACAATCGAGCTCGTTCTGCAGGGCCTGCAATGGCAAACATGTTTAATCTATGTCGACGACATTATTGTCTTCGGTGCTACATTCGAACAAAACATTGCGAGAGTTGATGAGGTCCTTCATCGAATTATGGATGCTGGTTTGAAGCTAAGCCCTGACAAGTGTCACTTAATAAAGACTGAAGTTGTCTTCCTAGGACACAACCAATAAATCAGAAACATGTAAAACAATTTGTAGCCACAGCGTCTTATTATCGTCGATTCATAAAGGACTTCGCCAAGATTGCAAAACCGTTAACTGACCTGAACCGTAAAGATTCTCTCTTTGTATGGACTGATAACTGCGAAGAGGCCTTTGAACTTTTAAAAGGTCAGTTAAAAAGTCCACAGGTCATGGATTACCCCCTCAATGGTGGTGGTGTATTTTACATTGATGTTGATGCTTCAGGCACAGGTATCGATGCAGTGCTCTCGCAGATACAACACGGCAGGGAACGCGTAATAGCGTACGCCAGCCGTGGTTTAAACAAGGCCGAGCGAAACTACTGTGTGACCGAAAGAGAGCTGCTTGCTGTTGTCTACTTCATCCAGTACTTCCGTCAATATCTGATGGGTAGGCAATTCGTAGTCAGATTAGACCATCAGGCACTAGTGTGGCTGTTCAGCATGAAGGAACCTAATGGTAAAATAGCAAGGTGGATTGAAATTTTAACAGCATACCATTTCGCAATAGAGTACCGACCTGGTAAGCGCCAGCCTCATTGTGATGCCCTGTCTAGACGTGAAGCACAATGGGACTGCGAATGCGACCAAATCGACACAAGCGAACCATTGCCTTGTGGACCATGCAATAAGTGTCGGCGCAGGGCTGAATTGATGAAGTCAGCAGCTCATGTCGTCCAAGACACTCACGCTGAAATAGAAACTGAAAAATTGAGAGCTGTTGAAACAAGAAGTACAGGTAAACCCTGGTTCCAAAAGCTCACCACAGAAGAATTGTCTGAAAAACAAGATGCAGACCCCGACATTGAAATGATTAAACAAGCAAAGATAAAGGGAGACAAGCCAAACCCAGACGAAATGGCCTGTAAAAGCGCGGCAGCAAGATATTACTGGACCCTCTGGGAACAACTATGCATAGAAGATGGGGTTTTATGTAAACAATTCAAGAAAGAAATGGCACAGGGGAGTATGTGCAGATCATCGCACCAGCCAATGTGAAAGGCGAAGTAATACACTTGGCACATAATAGCATAATGTCAGGCCATTTAGGGATCAAGAAGACCAGGCAAAACATTTTACGCCAGTTTTTCTAGTTCAATTTAAAGGAAGACGTAAAACTATACGTAAAGGCTCGTGATACCTACGCATGCGACAAAAAGCCGCAAAAAGACACCTAGGGCTCCTATGGGCCATTTACCTAGTGGTGCACCTTGGGACACCCTAGCTATTGACTTTTTAGGACCATTACCAATGACAGAGAGGGGTAATTGGTACATCATGGTGGCGACTGACACTTCACAAAGTATGTTGAAGTAATTGCAGTCCCAACCCAAAACGCCGACGAATGTGCAATGAAGATTGCAAATGAATTCATCGCTAGATGGGGCGCACCATGTCAATCAACACAGATATGGGGTCAACATTCGAAAGCAGCATTTATTTTTCAAGCTTTATGCAAATAATTTGAGATAAGAAAGACTCGCACCACACCAAGGAACCCAAAAGGTAATGGACAGACCGAGCGCTTCAATAGAACTTTGGTCAAAATGATAAAAGCTTACCTGGTCGACCAAGACGAATGGGACTTGTACCTGGGATGCCTGGCAGGGGCCTACAGGTCTACGCCGCATGAAGCCACCGGTCTTACACCGAATTTAATGTGTCTTGGGCGGGAGATTAGGGTCCCCGCAGACTAGTTTATGGTCATAGTCAGAACAAAGATCCTGTATCTGAGGCAAAACATGTCAGTATCATCAAGTCGCGCCTGCAAAAGGCACATGAAATTGCACGTAAACATATGAAAGCATGTGCAAAACGAAGCAAAGAGGCATATGACGTTAAATCATCATTTTCCACATACAGCATTTGGGGACGCCGTATGGCTCCTGCATGAATCAAGAAAAGTCGGTGTTACACAAAAGCTGGAAAAGGCATTTGATGGACCATATCTGGTCATGGGGAAAACATCACCAATTACCTATAAGATACAGCTTAATGGCAAAGGTGATTTCCGGATGGCCCATCACGACAAGATCAAGAAGTACGAAGGAAATCAGAGACCTAACTGGTTGATAAAAGCTTCCAAACGACTGAGAACAGAACCAAACACAACGCAATATTAAATTTCAAACACAATTCAGCATCCAACAGATCTAACAGTCATGAGGCTCCAGCTACATTCTCTTACCTTCATCTGTTTCTTTTTTCTGACCGTCTTCTCGCATGTCGATGATACACAAGTTGGTGGAAAAAGGCAGGATTCACGTCAAGGCAGTTGTTTGAACCCATTTTTAATATATATTTCCAGGGAGCCATGGACGTCCGTAAGGCCAAGAGGAGGCAGTTCGTCTGCTTGCACTGCGCGAATTCCGGAAGCATAAGGGTGACTGAGAAGTACCGGATGGTCTCGCACATATACAAGCATCACATAGCCCTGGACCAGGCCCCCTTTTACTGCACGCTGTGCATGTTCTGTTGCACGACTAGAGATGCTCTACAAAAGCATGTAACTAACTATTCAAAGCACGCAGTCTTGGCTGGTGAACCAATGATCAGACGCGCTTCTTGGCCACAACGCTAACCCAAAGCCTGTAGCGGAAGGAACTGACTACAGAGAGGCAACGAAATATGAAACTGATCACAAGGTGACTGTAGTCCATGACTCGCTAGCACGTGAAAACGAGGAAGAGTATAATGGCGATGGTCTAGTAAGAATAAGAGTCACACCAGAGGTGTTTGCCAATTAATCATTAAGGAAGAAGATTCCAGAGTATGACCCATTCCATCCAGGGATGGGTGATCGAATATCAACCGCAAATTACCCCAGAACAGTTGGTCCAGCTACAGTTTCTCCAGCTCCAACAACTACGAGACCCCATGACGTACGGCCATCAAAATCATCCACTATTACGACTTGCAGCTCGCCAGCCAGTAGCGTTAATTCAGTGAGGACCACTACCATCACACCTCCACCCAGCAATAACATCTACGCACGTAACACAACACCCCTGCTTGAGAACCTGCATACACCACCTTGTAAACCAGTGCACAAGGCAACACCACCAGTCTTTGACCTAGCAGACACTCTGTTTCTTGACGACAATATTATTCTGCCATTGACCCCTGAAAAGGCAGCTCCAGCCAGCAAGTCATGTTCCAAGAAAAGCAGTGCTCAGACCGACCCACCAATGCCATTTGAAGTTAATCCCACACTGCTTATCAACGGCATCACATCTGTGCTCGAGGCTGGGTTCGCCAAGCTTTCGGATGCCATAGACAGAAACACCAGGGCCATGAGGGATGTGGAGCGGACCCTGTCGAAGACGACAACCATGATCAACAGAATGTAGAGGTCAGTGGGGCGGATAGCGGCTAAGACGAGGCAGCGGGGCAGGGCCAATGAATCCATTCTGAAGAGGCCACGACTGCTGGAAGATAAAGAGAATTTTAATAACAGGAGCTAGACTGAAATAGTAAAACAATCTTGCAGTAATAATTGAAACAACTTAACAAATTAAACTAACTGATATACTAGTCTCTTTAAGTGTTAAGAAATATCAACTTGGTAATGTATATCACAAGACTGTCAGAAACTATTGCCTAAGCCATGCTGAAATGTAATAGCATTGAACCATGATCCATAAATTAGCCGGATGTTGTGGACATTAACATTAGAAAATAATTGTACATAAACAGTTATTTATTTTTTAAATGTATTATTATTTGAAATTTATTTGCTCTGAACCAAGCATATCCACATGTCTAATGTGTGGATTTGTCAATATTGTTCGGCTTCTATAATACAATAATTTAAAGCTCTAACTTAAAAATCAGACAATGTAGTTCCATGTGGAAATAATCTTTCTTACATAAACAAAGAATTCTCAACATGGGAACTTTTATGAGTTTAACACAATATTGACATTTGCCAATTTATTTAATCAAACACAATATTGACATTTGCCAATGTATTTAATCATTTTTGCACAAAGTGCAAGTACACGGAAGTTGTATTGGCTCATTTTCCATGTACCCCCAAAACGAGGTGGAGCCTGTGTTTACATGCCGCGTACCGTCTAATTGCTTTTTTCAGTATAGAGAATACGAAAACGTCACACGGGGCTAGGTCTGAAGAATATTTTGCATGTGGAAGAACTCGAACCTTTTCGTTTTTCAGAAATGAGGTTACAACAGTATACTTATGTGCTGGGGGGGGGGGGGGGGTTGCCATGCAGCAGGGACAGCTATGTACTTAAAACCAGTCCGTGGGCGTCGTTTAAAACATTTTGCCTCAGTTTCTTCATCAATTTCGCTTTATAAAATATCCTAGTCACAGATTGTCTTGTTGGTACAACCAATTGCATACTCGGACCACAGATATCAAGACAATAACAAACATTGCTTTCTTAGCACTCATCGCTCTTCGGCAATTGAAGGGCGGCGGCAGTTTTTGGTAGCCCAAATTGTGTTGCTAATTTTTCGAGTAGGCTCAAAAAAGTGAACCTATGTCTAATCCCTAGTATTCATGTCAAAAAACTGCTTACTATGATATTTCGGAAAGATTTTACGCAGTATTCTGCCTGTTTTAAGTCCTGTACGTTTTTGCTTGTCCGTCAAATTAATGATGGATCCATCTATAGTTGTAATGCGTCTCATTTTCAAATTACGTTTTAGAATACACTTGCGGCTGAAATACCAACTATACTGGACTGCACTACAAGGACGTCCTAGTTTGGGAGCATCATTAATGGAGTCACAGCCGCTTTTGAACTTTTTAACCTACCTCGTGAATGTAGCATACGACACGTCATTCATTAAGAACAACGCCATCATGAAAAATCTCCTTCGCAGACACGCCAAGCTGGCATCGAGCTTATATATACCGTCGAATTTCACCCTCATTCACACTTTTCTGGCTGACCATTGTTACTTAAGAAATAATGTTCTATTTGTCGTTGTTTATCGACCAGTAAACAACGACTTGGAGTTCTGATGCGTAGGAATTAAACCACGAGGGCGTTAGCCCGAGTGGCCGAGTGGTTTAGGCCAGATTTTTTTTTTATTTATTGGTTATCGGACATTTTTGGAAAAATGACCGGTTGGAGGGAAAAAATTAACACAGACTTGAGTAAATTAATGACTAGAATTTCACAAATGGAAATATGCACTGATATTAAAATCTTAATGAATTATTACTCACTGCATGATAACCATGACATAAATACCAATAAAAATAATAATAACATTAAAAGGCAGCGTTGAACTATTGTTAAAATATGCTCACACTGAAATACAGTACGTCGGATATCGATGAACAGTGGCCATATTATATGTATCACAGCATTTTTAATGAAGTGAAAACTAACTGAATATATGTTACACCAATGAAATCTGTTAATTATAATATTGATAATATTGATATAAAATTATAATTTGTTTTTACTAAGTATTTTCTTCTGACTTGAAGTGTTGCATGATGTACTAATATAAAATACGAGAGAGCAGATCATATGAATCATACAGCGATATGCAGTCACAATGCATGTTACATAACATTTAGTAATTTAATCAGCGTTTTTTTTTTTGCATGCTGTATAACAGGATGAAACCCTTTCACAAGGTCATTTTTACGATATCGGTTACATTCTACAAATTATTATTTTTTTACCAATAAATCAACAAACTCACGCCATAATAGCCACGCATCAGAACGACAAAGAGTTGTTTATTGAGCTAAAACAACGATAATGCGAACATTATTTCGATTCATACATTAATTGACAAATACTTTTGCAATTGTAAATGAGAACTATATTTTACTATGCTGCGCTCAGAATCGGGACTAATTTTTGCGTTGTTTATTGCGTAGTTTAACAACGATTATTAATTAATTTGGTTCTTTTGTATAGAAAATTAGCGAGTATCATGTTAGAATATCGTATCAGTGACTATGTTATGCCTATGTCAAAGTATTAGTGATAATACAACACGTACACATGTAAATTTGGTATCTGTGTTTAGAGCGTGAATGCCTGTTTACATCGGCAGGCTTTGTATGTGAATCCGGTGAAAAGCTAGGTGGCACAATAACCAGTTACCTTACTTTTGAAATCCCCCTCGTATGCATCTGAGGAAACATTTTGGAGTAAGATTTGACTGGGTTTTATTTAATAATGTATTCTTGTGAGTGAGAGTAAAACTGCATTAGTTGTATACCATATTAATTTTTGGAGGTGACATAGGATAAAATGCTAAAGTTAACAGTTATGCACACAGGAAGTGAGGCACATCATTTTGAAAATCTAACATTGGCAACCTAATATAAATTGTATGGATAAGCTGATAATTGCTGTAAATACCAGGGACACTAAACTGTGTAATTCATCCATATTTAAATCTGTTCCTCAGGCACATTGCACTTTACTGAGTTCTGGTCAGGTTATGGTAGACTGAACAGTTTCTCGTGACCATATTGCTTATTGGTCATCTGGATATGGAATTGAATGGATGTGACTTCTGATAAGGTAAATACACAAATACATATTTTAAATAAATGAAATATTTCTTTATTGTTTCTAATTGCAAAATATAATCTTTAGAATAAAGTTACCATTAATCGCAATTGACAAAGTGTGCATGCTGTTTAAATGATAGTTATGACAAGTGAATGGTAAAATGTGACTGAATGAAGACTAGAGCAAAATATAATTTATTTAAAAAAGAATACTGCTTGGAACTGTATTAAAATACATGTGCTTTTTTTCAACACTACTCTTCCCATCTATGGACAATGGCATCCCTTGATGGTGTGTTGCTGTTTCAGCTTGGCTGTGTTATCATGGTGATCATTAGAGCTATGTAGCCGACTTCTGAGATACGCTCCGTATGCCACCCAAGTACAGGAGAACCACCTTAATACCACCGAGACATGCATTCCAGGCCACTGCTGCTGATGCACAGGTAAGGTTCTACTAAGATTATTAATTTTGGCATAAAATGCACATAGTTTCACATTTAATGTGTTTATGCTTAGAATCCAGCAATATATTATTCGTAATAAAAGTACGAGCATTAGGCTAAGTAAAAGTCTTTAAAAAAAACTTTGAAAAAGTAGGATCACAAAGTGCAGTGTGATGAAGACAACTGTTGGAATATCATAGAATTATCTGCATTTTATGATATATTTTATTTATTACAATGTTAGTCAGACAAAATTTCATCAAATGCTATTAATAAATTAAAAATTAGTAATAGCACATTCAACAATAATTCCATTATCTATATGCAGCATTTCCGCAACCAGATGGATGTCAGTGTGAATGAAGCCCCCGCCTAAAATGACGCTCATCCTGAATCTACGACTGGACTGCTAGCAACTTTCCGATCCATGGACTGTGTTGTGGACTTAACTGTGTTTGTCACCTTGTCACCTAAGACTGTGGACTGTGCCTGCTAGTGTGTGGATCAGTGCCACTGCAGTTGCTCATACCAGCAGCCACAAACCATGATTGCTGGTAAGTGTTTTTCAGTTACAAGTTACTGGTACTGTTGAAACAGACCTATTCACAGAGCATTTCAATTATTAAATAAAATGAAATTGTAAAAAGCATTTTCACTGCAAATTGGAAGCACTTGATACAATTAAATAAACATAGAAAGTCTGGCAAGCTTATAAATTAATTAATAGTCTTTTTTAAATTAATTGAAAAGAATAAATTTGCTATATCTGTGAACTGGTCCTTTTTAATAGTCTGTAGTATTTTATCGTTTGATCACTTCTTTTTATTTCTTGCAAATAGTTAGTTAGACAGGTCCTATTAAATAACTTGTTACCAATCACGAGAAAGTGGATTTCTGATCAATAATTATATAAAAAAAAGATTGCTGTGAATATCAAATTGTATTGTGTTATAAAATACTATGTCAAATTCATTTTTTTCCAAATTTTCAAGACTTTTTATTCAAAATAGCCAATCTAATGTCAGAGAATTTTAATATTTGAATATATGCTAACATTGGTAAAAATTAGAGCAATTAAAATGCAAAATGCCTAAAAACATAGCTAAAACAAAATGTATAATTATGCCCCATTGATGGGCTTGACTTTAAGAGTCAGTCCATGACTGATAGTGCCATGTGGTGAAAATGTGTCTGGTACATGAACTACCAGTTGTTTTAGGCATTGTTTACCCTAGCGTAAGGGTAAAGGCACTACTACATTGCCCATTAGGGTTGGGAAACATAAAAAAAATTAGCCATATAGACAGTAAATACATAAAATTCATTGATAATTTTGAGATTATAAAATCACCATCTTGGTTGTATAGGATGTGGTGCCCACTTTGAAAATGTTATATATATTAAAGTCTAAACCCCATGCTAGACTGATAATAGCAATATTTTTCCCAAAAAACAAAAGTGATCTATATCACAATATGTTGCTTTACTATTGCGATACATTACAATAAGACTACTACTACTACTACTACTACTACTACTACCACTACTACTACTACTACTAATTATAATAATAATAATGATAATATTTTTTTTTATAATAACAATAATCCAAATAATAATAATAACAAAACATATAAATTTTATAATTATACATATAATGAAAATAAATATTCTAATAAGGTGGAGGAGGAGGAATAATTAAAATAATAAAAAATAAAATAAATAATAATAATAACAATAAATAATAATAATAGTAATAATAATATACAAAGACGGAAGTAATAATAGTAGATCTAATTAAGATGTCTCCAGTTGTGTGAAAGAGTGATTGGGAGGATTATTAAATATTACGATAAGCATGTATAATAATAATAATAATAATAATAATATTTATAATAATAATATAATAATAATAATAATAATAATACTATTTTACAATAATAGTAATTACAATAATAATAATAATAATAATTACAATAATAATTATAATAATCATCATCATCATCATAATAAAATAAAAATAAATAATAATAATAATTATTATAATAATAAATAATAAAAAATAAAAAAATAAAATAATGATAATTACACACATAGTAATCTAAATGATGAGATGATGAGAGAAGCGATGAGAAAGACATGGTTTTGTCTAATGCTGCAATCATTGACGAAAAGTTGGCTTTTTATTGAAATCTGGCTTTGAGATTGATAGTGTGTTTATGTTGGTAAGCCAGTTCACAAAATATTGAACTTATTTCAATGCATATGCTAGGGTCATGAACATAGGCTACAACCATGGAAATAAATGGCAAATGCTTCTTGAATTAAGAATCTACATTCATTTTTTGAAATGAATGTTGTACATAACAGTGATACAATAATGGTGGGATGAGAGATGGGTGAGTGAATAGTGGGATGAGTGTGTGAGAGAAGGTGTGGAGAATGAGTTAGTGAGAAAAGAGGTGGGGAATGAGTGAGTGAGAAAATGGCTGGTGAGAGAAGTTGTGAGGTATGAGTGAGTGAGAGAAATGGTGAGGTATGAGTGAGTGAGAGAAGGGGTCGAGGTGAGTGAGTTAGAGGAGGGGTGTGGGATGAGTGAATGAGAAATAGGATTGGGAATGAGTGAGTGCATGGTGGGGTGAGAGATGAGTGAGTAAATGGCTGGGTGAACAATGAGTGATTGTGAGAAGGGGTGGGGGATGAGTGAGTGAGAAATGGGGTGGGGGATGAGTGAGTGAGAGATGGGGTGAGGTATTATGAGTGAATGGTGGGGTGAGACATGAGTGAGTGAATGGTGGCGTAAGTTATTTAGAGATTGGGTGATGGATAAGTGAGTGACAGATGAGGTGAGGGATGAGTGTGTGTGATGAGGTGGGGGATTAGTGAGTAAGAGATGGGGTAAGGGATGAGTGAGTGAGAGATGGGGTGAGGGAAGAGTGAGTGAGAGATGGGGTAAGGTATGAATGAGTGACATATGGGATGGAGGATGAGTGAGTGAAAGGTGTGGTTGAGAGATGAGTGATTAATAAGTAATAAGAGATTGGGTGAGGGATGTGTGAGTTACAGATGCAGTAAGGGATGAGTGAGTGAGAGATGGGGTGATGGATAAATGAGTGCTAGATGGGGTGAGGAATGAGTGACAGATGGGGTGAGGTATGAGTAAGTGAGAGATGGGGTGAGGGATGAGTGAGAGAGATAGTATGGGGAATGAGTGATTGAGAGATGGGTCAGGGGATGAGTAAGAGAGAGATAGGATTGGGGGATGAGTAAGTGAGCGGTGGGGTGAGATATGAGTGATTGAGATAAAGGGTGGGGGATAATAGTGTGACAGAAGGGGTATGGGATGAGTTAGTGAGGTAGTGAGAGAAGTGGTCACGTGTGGGATAAGTGAGTGTGACAAGAGGTGATGAGTGAGTGAATGGTGGGTAGAGGGATGAGTGAGTGAAAGAAGTGGTTGAGGATGAGTGAGTGAAAGAAGAAGTAGGGGGTGGGTGAGTTAGAGAATGGGTGGAAGATGAGTGAGTGGGAGAAGGGGTGGAGGATGGGTAAGTGAAGTAAGCGAAAGGTGGGGTCACCAGTGATTGAGTAAGAGAAGGGATGGTTGATGAGTGAGTGAGTGTTGGGGTGAGGTATGTGTGAAAAAGAGATAGATTGGCGGATGACTGAGTGTGAGAAATTGTACGGGATGAGTAAGGGAGAGAAAAAGTGAGGGATGAATGAGTGAGAGAAGCTTTTAGGGGGATGAGTGTGTGAAATAAGGAATGCAGCATGGGTGAGTGAGAGATAGGATTGGGGCTTAGTTAGTGAATAGTGGGGTGGGGGATGAATGAGTGACTGCGTGGGGTGAGGGGTAATTTAGTGGGGTGAGTGAGTGTGAGAAGGGGAGGGGTATGAGTGAGTGAGAAAAGGATAGTGGGATGAATGAGTGTGAGATGGAATAGGGGCAGGGTGAGTGGTGGGGTTTTGGGATGAGTGGTAAGTGGAGTGAAGTATGAGTGAATGAGAGAAAGGATAGGGAACAAGTGAGTGAGAGAAGGGGTGGAGGATGGGTAGGTGAATGGTTAGGTGATAAATGAATGAGTGAGAGAAGGGATTGGGTATAAGTGAGTGCTGGGGTGAGATATGTGTTAATGAGAGATAGGGTGGACTGATGAGTGAGTGAGACAAGGGGTGTGGGATGAATAAGTGAGTGGTGGGGTGAGAGATAATTGCGAGAAGGGGTATGGGAAGAGTGAGGGATAGCAGAGATGGGGGCTGAGTGAGTTTGTGGGGGGGGGGAGGGATGAATGAGTGAAAGCTGGGATATGGGGATAAGGTAGTGGGAGAAGAAGTGAGGGATTAATGAGTGATAGAAAGGGTGGGAGATGAGTGAGTGCGAGGAGGTCTTGGGGATGAGTGAGTGAGAGAGGCAATGGGTGATGAGTGTGAGATGTGATGGAGGCTTCGTGATTGAGTGAGATAACAGGTGGGGTATGAGTAAGTGATTGGTGGGTTGACAGATGAATTAGTGAGAAAAGTGATGGGGATGAGTAAATGAGATAAAGGGAGGGAGATGAGAAAAGGGTGATGGATGAGTAAGTGAGAGAAAGGGTGGGGGATGTTTAAGTGAGAAGTGAGGTGAGGGATGAATCAATGAATAAATGGTGGGACGAGGGAAAAGTGAGTGAGAGAATGGGAGGGGGGTGAGTGAGAGAGAGAAGGGGTGGGGAGAAGTGAGTCTGTGGTGATGTGAGGAATGAATAAGTAAGAGATGGGATAGGGGATGAGTTTGTGACAGAAGAAGTGAGGGATGAATGAGTGAAAGACAGGATAGGGGGATGAGTAAGCGAGAGAAGGGATGAGGGGTAAGTTAGTGAGAGATAGGATGGGAGCTATGTGAGTAAGAAGTGGAGTGGGGCATGAGTGAATGACAGTTGGGGTGCGGGATGATTGAGTGAGAGATGGGATGTAGAATGAGTAATAGAGTAATTAGAACTGGTGAATAAGTATGGGAGATAAAGGGTTTGAGGATGAGTAAGAGAATGGAGAGAATGGATAGGGGAATGAGTGAGTGAGAGAAGGGGTCGGGGATGAGTGAGTGAGAGAAGAGCTTGGAGATGAGTGAGTGAAAGAAGGGCTGGGGTATGAATGAGTGTGAGATGTGATGGGGGCTGAGTGAGTGAGTGAAATGGTGGGGAACAGGAAAGTGAGAAAAGGAGTTGGGTATTAGTGAGTGAGAGAAGAGATGGTAATAAGTGAGTGAATGGTGGGGTCAGGGATGAATGAGTGAGTGAAGGGGTGGGGAATAAGTGTTTGAGAGATGGGATGAGGGATGAGTGATTGAGTGAATGGTGGTGTGAGGGATGAGAAAGTGAGAGATTAGAAGGGAGGAATATGTGAGGTAGAGAATGGGGTGAGGGATGAGTGAGAGATGGGATGGGAAGTTAGTGAGTGAAAGATGGGATGGGGGGAATATGTGAGGGAGAAAATTGGGTGACTGAGGAGTAAGTTAATAGTGGGTAGAGGGATGATTGAACGAGTAATGGGATGGGGGATGAGTGAATGAGTGATGGGATGGGTGGAACACATGAGGGAAAGAATGGGTTGAGGGATGAATGATTGAATGAGTGAGTATGAGATGGGATGGAGGATGAGTGAGTGAGAGATAGGATGGGGAATATGTGAGGGAGAGAATGGGGTGAGGGGTGAGTTAGAGATGAGGAGAGGGATAAGTGAGAGATGGGTTGGGTGGGGAATGAGTGACAGTGGGGTAAGGGACAAGTGAGTGAGAGATAGGATAAGGGATGAATGAGTAAGAGATGTCAGCTGAGTTAGTGAAAATTGGGATAGGGGATGAGTGTTGAGAGAAGGGGTGGGCGATGAGTGATTAAGGGAATGGATGAGGGATGAATGAGAGAGAGAAGGGTTTAGGGAGAAGTAAGTGAGAGAAGGGGTGGGGGTCGAGTGAATGAGAGAAGGGGTGATTGATGAATACATATATGGCCTCATTTATTCACTTAGATCATTTTTTTTTGGGGGGGGGTTGATTATATCTGGACCAAACTTTAAGTTCAATATTGGCGTCAAGTCAATAACCTTAATGGTTTTGAAATACAGATTGTTATTGTTGATTTTGTTTTGGAGTCCTTGCAATTTTTTGTTTTTATAAAATAATAAAATGGATGCAATTCTTATTTGTTATTGCATATCCAAGTGAATGAAATATTAATGAATATTTAAACAAACACAAAAACTTATTGGGAAACAGACAACCAAGGAATAATCAGACCTATAAATGGCAAACAAACTGACCAACATTTGTCATGTTTTAATAGTAATTATTTGTTATTTTGTTCTTATTGGGTTGTTTGGACTTTGTTTTTTCATAAGTTTAGTTGGTTTTGTGTGTGTGATTTAGTGGTTTTCTGGATAGTTCTGTAGTTCATTTAGTGTTCTGAGTGGTCTCAGGGTCTTGTTTCTCAAACAATCCCATAAAACAATTTGTATTTTAACGCAACGTTAAAATAATAAGTATTAGTAATACTAATACTAGTACAACAAATAATTATTAACAATTGATAAACAAATGGTTAAATATTAGTCACAAAGAGTTATACGGGCCACGTCTTTTGTGGCATCAATTGAAATATTTGGGTGTGAGCATGCCACATTCCAATATCAACTGTTGCCTGTTGAGACATTTAACAGTTTCCCAGGGTGACTGGGGCTTTAAAAAGCTATTTTTAAGGCATTTATTTCTGGTGTTTTTTTTTCCTGGTTTATGTTTATTGTTTGAAATATTCATTATTTAACTTCATTCATGAATGAGTTAACAATGGAATGGGGTTTGAGTGAGAGAAGGGATGGGAGATGAGTGGGTGACAAGGAATGAGTAAGTGAAGGAAGGGATGGGGGATTAGTGAGCAAAAGATGGGATTGGGGAAGAGTGACTGAGAGAAGGGATGGGGATAAATGAGTGAGTGATGTGATGGAGATGAGCTTGTGAGAGATGGGTTGGGGATGGGTGATTGAAAGAATGGATGGGGGAGGATAGAGTGAGAGGTGGGAAAGGTGATTAGTAAGTGAGAGCAAGGATGGGGGATGAATAAGTAAGTGAAGGGATTGGAATTTGTAAGTGAGAGAAGTGATGGGGGATAATTCAGTGAGCGAAGGGATAGGGGATGATTGGGTGAGAGAAGGTGTGGGGGATGGGTATGTGAGAGAAGGGTTTGGGGATGAGTGAGTGATAGAAGGGATTGGGCATGAGGGAGTGAGAAAGGGAATGGGGATTAGTAAGAGAAGTGGTGGGGGATCAGTAAGTGACAGAAGGGAATGTGTAGTGAGTGAGTGAAAAGGGATGGGGTTGATTTAGTAATATAATGGGGATCAGTGAGTGAAAGAAGGGATGGGAGATGAGTGAGTGAAAGAAGGGATGGGAGATGAATGAGTGAGAGAAGGGATGGGTGATGAGGTAAAGAAGGGATTGGGGATGAATGAAGGATGAGATGGGGGATGAGTGAGTGATGGAATTGGGGATGAGTGAGTGATGAGATAGGGGACGAGTGAGTTAGAGAAGGAATAGGGGATGAATGAGGAGAGAAGTTGTGGGGGATGAATGAAAGAGAAAAGGGGACGGGAATGAGTTGGTGAGTTATTCGATTGGGGATGATTGATTGAGAATGGATGGGGGTGAGTAAGCGAGACAATGGATAGAGGATAAGTGAGGGAGAGAGGGGTTGTGGGGGATGAGTGAGTGAGAGAAGGGGTGGGGTGATGAGTGAGTGAGAGATAAGATTGGGGATGAGTGAGTGTAAGGTGTGACAGAAGGAATTGGAGATGAGTGATTGAGAAGGGATTGGGGATGAGTGAGGAAGAGAAGGGATTGGGGATGAGTGAGTGAGAGAACAAGTGGAGGATGATTGAATGAGAAGGGATAGGGGATGCATGATCAAAGAAGGGATGGGAGATGAGTGAATTAGAGAATGGGTAGGGAATGAGTGAGTGAGAGAAGGTGTGGGGATGAGTTATTTAGAAAAGGTGAGTGAGCAAGAAAAGGGGTGTGGAATGAGTGAGTGACAGAAGGGATTGGGGATGACTTAGTACAAAGGGATGAGGGATGAGTGAACAAAAGAAGGTGGTGGGGTAGAGTTAGTGAGAGAAGGGATTGGGGATGGGTGAGTTATGGGATGGGGAATGAGTGAGGTAGACTAGGAATGGCAGATAAATGAGTGAGATAAGTGGCATGAGTGAATGAAAGAAGGGGATGAGTGGGTGAGTGATTGGAAATGGGATAAATGATGGAGGAAGGATGTGCGATGAGTGAGTGATGGGATGCAGGATAAGTGAATGAAAAGGGATGGGGGATGAGTGAGTAATGGGATGGGGGATAAGTGAGTGAGAATGGATGGGGGATGAATGAGTTATAAGGGATGGAGGATGAGTGAGTGTGAGGTGTGCTGGATGAGTTAGTGACTGAAAATATGGTGATGATTGAGTTAGAGATGGTTGGGGGTTGTGTAAGTGAGAGAAGGGATGGGGTAGGAGTGAGTGATGGGATGGGGATGAGTGAGTGATGGGATAAGGGATAAGTGAGTTAAAGAAGGAATGGGGGATCAATGCAGGAGAGAAGGTGAGGGGGATAAGTGAACAAGAGAAGGGGAAGGGAATAAGTGGGTGAGTGATTGGATGAATAATGAGTGAGTGAGAAGGGATAGGAGATGCATGAGTCCTGGAATGGGAGATGATTGAGTGAAAGAAAGGATTTGGGTAAGTGAGTGAGACATGGGATAGGGAATAAGTGAGTGAGAGAAGGTGTGCTGGATGAATGGGTGAGAGAAGGGGTGGGGGATGAGTGAGAGATTGGATTGGGGATGAGTGAGTGAGCACAGGGGTGGATGATGAGAGTGTGACAGAAGTCATTGGAGATGAGAAGCGATGGTTGATGAATGAATGGGAAATGGGTAAGGGAATTAGTGAGAGAAGCGATGGGGGGTGTCAGTGACTGAGAGATCGGAAGGGGGATGATCGAGTGAGAGATGGGGTTAAGGATGATTGAGTGAGAGTTGGGGTGGGGGATGAATGAGTGAAAGATGGGGACAGAATGTGTGAGTGAGAGATGGGGTAGGGGATGAATGAGTGAGAGATGGGATTGGGGATGAGTGAGTGAGCAAAGGGGTGGATGATGATTGAGTGACAGAAGGCATTGAAGATAAGTTAGTGAGTAACAATGGGGAATGTCAGAGTGAGTTAGAGAAGGGATGGAGGATGAATGAATGAAATAAGTAAAAGAATGGGTGAATATATGAGAGAAGGGATGGTTGATGAATGAATGAGAGATGGGTAAGGGAATAAGTGAGAGAAGTGATGGGGGATGTCAGTGAGTGAGAGATGGGGAGGGGGATGATTGAGTGAGAGATGGGGTGGGGATGAGTGAGTGAGAGATGGGGAGAGAGATGAGTGAGTGAGAGATGGGGTGGTGGATTAATGAGTGAGAGATGGGGTGGGGGATGAGTGCGTGAGAGATTGGGTGGGGGATGAGTGGGTGATAGACGAGATGGGGGGTGAGTGAGTTTTAAGATGTTTCCAGGGAGTAAATGAGTAAGAGAAGGGTTGGAGGATTAGCGAGTAAGGGATGGATGATGAGTGTGTAAGAGAAGTGATAAGCGATGAGTTAGTGAAAAATGTGGTGGGGGAAGGGTTGAGTGAGTGAGAGAAGGGGTGAGTGAGTGAGAGAAGGGATGGGTGATAAGTGAGCAATAGAAGGAATGGGAATGAGCCCATTAGAGATGGAAAGGGGGTTGAGTGAGTTAGATAAGGGGTGGTGATCAGTGAACGTGTGAGAGAATTGGATGGGGGAGGAGTGGGCAATAGAATGGCTGGGGGATTAGCGAGCGAGAGATGGGATGTGGGAATGAATAAGTAGGAGAGGGATTAGGGATGAGAGAGTGAGATGAGTGATAGTGGATGAGTGAATGAGGGAAGGGTAAGGGAATGAGTGAGAGAATGGATGGGAGATGAGTGAGTGAGAGATAGGATGGGGTGGAGGATTAGCGAGGGATAGATGAGGTGGGAAATTAGTGAGTCAGAGATGGGATTGTGTGGAAATGAGTGAATAAGAGTAGGGATGAAGGATGGGTATGTGAGTGAATGGGTGTTGGAATGAGTGCGTAAAAGAGGGTTTTGGTGAGTGAAAGAATGGGATGGTGGATGAGTGAATGAGAGAACGAATGGAGGATAAATGTGTGATAAGAGGTGAGGTGGGTGTGACGAATGAGTAAGACAGGAGCTTTGGGAATGAGTGAGTGGGAGAAGGGATGGGGGCTGAGTGAGTGAAAAAAAGGGTTGGGGATGAGTGAGATGGTATTGACGATCAGTGAGTAAATGGAGGAGTGAGAGATGTGAGAAATGAAATGGGGATTGAAAGAGGGAGCGAGAGCTGTGATGAGTCAAAGGAGCGAGAGATGTGATGAGTCAAAGGAGCGAGAGATGTGATGAGTCAAAGGAGTGAGAGATGTGATGAGTCAAAGGAGCGAGAGATGTGATGAGTCAAAGGAATGAGAGATGTGATGAGTCAAAGGAGTGAAAGATGTGATGTGTCAAAGGAGCGAGAGATGTGATGAGTCAAAGGAGCGAGAGATGTGATGAGTCAAAGGAGCGAGAGATGTGATGAGTCAAAGCAGCGTGAGATGTGATGAGTCAAAGGAGCTAGAGATGTGATGAGTCAAAGGAGTGAGAGATGTGATGAGTCAAAGGAGTGAGAGATGTGATGAGTCAAAGGAGTGAGAGATGTTATGAGTCAAAGGAGCGAGAGATGTGAGGAGTCAAAGGAGCGAGAGATGTGATGAGTCAAAGGAGCGAAAGGTGGAGAGATTTCGTGAGGGACTTAAATAATGTTGAGGATAATTATGCATGTAATGACTAAGAGGAGGAGGAGGCATAACAACAAAAAGATAATGATAGTAATACAAATGATAATGAAAAACATAGCAAACTTAAGGACTATATGATAATAATAATAATAATAACAGTGATGACCAAGATTAAACTTTGCATTTAATTTTTTTCACAAGGTGAACACCATATCCACTGTAACCACGGTGAACTTCCATGGCTTTCTGTTTATTTCAAGAGATAAACATAATTCATCAAATATCTAAGCCAGTCAATGAGCAAATTCCTAAATTTTACTTCAGCATTTGGTCATATATTATTAGAATGTTAATTAGTTGGTTGACTCTCAGCCTATATAGACATTTGTGTGAATTAGGCCAGAGTTGTTTTAATAGTTTCTAGGACATTTTTGGAAAAAAACATTTTATGCATGATTGAAGTAAATGTCAGCAACATCAGCAAAACTGCATGTACAAAATGTATATATAAGTACTTTGTAATGAATGAGTAAATTTGTTATGATGATTTTTTTTCTTAATCAGTGTTAATTAATGCCTTAATTATTTTTTTTTCACAATTCATTCACACCAAAAAGAGCATACATTGCACTTTCCACTTTCTATAAAACTGTCTTTCTCAGTGCAGCAAAAGCACTTTTAGGGATGACACATTTCACTGTGAAAAAAAAACAATTCACAACACCTCCTACTTCTAATACTCAGTTTCAGATAGCTTGGACATGTTAACCTGACAGTGACCTTTAGGTATGAATATACATTATTAGAATGCCATTAGTGCACACTAATGTTGAAGACGATGACCCAATATTTGTAAGCGTTATTATACCACTGACTGATAACACAAATTATTTCCTCCCACTTTCTGCAATATCATGACGCTGACTGATAACACTTTTAAGCTTCGCCCACATTAACAAATATCATGCTACTCTGGCAAGTGCAATGATTCTTTAGTCCCGCCCACTTCTCGGAACTACTTTTTGTAGGCGTGGAATGTCGCTTAGATCGTTAAAATGTAAACAAAGAATAGATCTATACAATCATAACATTTACTGGAACAAATCATTCAAACATTATTCAATAAACAAGAATTAAATCATTAAGACAATTAAGCATTATGTATGACATGCAATCTACAGTATAGAAAACCTGTCATTATCTTAAAAATCTTAAAAAGCTGATATTTTTAAAAGCTGAAACAATTACAATCAGACATCATAAAAAAATGAAATTTATGAAAGAATTGGATGACATTTTGTGCCTGTTTATTTTATCCATACAGAAAAAAATACACAATTACATAGGTTCAGGGAAACCCTTGTTGTAAGTTACAGTACAGTGTAAGTGTCAGTCTTAAAAGAAACAAGCTACTAAAATAATGTTTTTGTTTCACTTTATAACAAATGCAATGTTTTAGGAAAATGCTATTAAGAACAGTTATTAGTCCCCTACCGGTGTTTCACCGGAGGGGACTATAGGTTTGTGAGGATTATGTACAACCTTTTTTTTTCACCAGAGGTCAAAGGTCACGTGACTGTTACTCAAAATAGAAATAAACAAAATACTGTAATAATTCGGTTTGCCATCTGTCTGTGTGTCGTTCTGTCTGTTCGTCCATATGTCTGTCTGTCTGTCCATCCCCAAAACCTGGATCCTGTGATAACTCGGAAAGTACTGAAGACACTTTGATGAAACTTTGTATACATAGCAACAGCAATGTGAGAATTATGCACAACCATTTTATTTTTCACCAGAGGTCAAAGGTCACGTGACTGTCACTAAAAATAGAAATAAACTTAATACTGTAATATTTTGAAAAGTGCACAATATATGATCATGAAACTTCATGCAACTTGGTACACAGATTGGACAATGGGTTTGCCCTCCGTTTGTGTGCGTCTGTCTGTCTGTTCATCCGTCGGTCTCACTCTGTCTCTCTGTCCCGTCCCTAAAAAATGGTCACGTGACTGTTACTTAAAATAGAAATAAACTTAATACTGTAATAATTGGAAAAGAACATAACATATGATCATGAAACTTGGTACACAGAATGGACTATATGATTGCCCTCTGTCAGTTTAGTACTGCAATAACTCAAAAAGTAACTCAAATGTCTGGTCAGTGTTAAATAGACAATTGAATTTAAATTTTCTAATCATAAGAAATCAAACAATCTAGCCAGGTAACAATTTAATAATCATTTTAATTGAAATGAAAGGTAAAATTAAAAAACAAGAGGGCCCCGAGGGCCCTAGAACGCTCACCTGAGACCTTGTAACCCAATTGGAATTGCATCCCAGAGGCGTGGCTTATTTTTTTCCCAGGGGCATAAGTTGAACAACCTTAAACAAACCTCTGGGCCTTGCGGTTTCAGGTAAAGATGTTTTAAGTCATTTTGCTATTTAAGTCTATATAAACCATGTGACCCCTCGGGGGTGGCCAGATTTGACTCCAGGGCATAATTTGAACAATCTTTGGAGAGGACCACTATGCAATGTTATGTACCAAATATAGGAAAGCTGTGGGCCTTGCAGTTTCAGGTAAAGATTTTTTAAAGTCATTTTGCTATTTAAGTCTATGTAAACCATTTGAACCCCCTCCCCCCCCGGCGTGACCAGTTTTGACCCCAGGGGCATAATTTGAACACGCTTTGTAGAGGACCACTATACAATGTTACATACCATTTATGAAACCTCTAGGCCTTGCGGTTTCAGAGGAGAAGAATTTTAAAGTCATTTTGCTATTTAAGTCTACATTAACCATGTGACCAATCAGGTGTGGTCTGTTTTGACCCATGGGGCATAATTTGAACAATCTTTTAGAGTACCACTATAGGATATTAAATACCAAATACGAAACATCTGGGTCTTGTGGTTTCAGAGAAGAAGATTTTAAGACATTTTGCTATATAAGTTTATATAAACCATTGGACCCCCTGGGCGTGGCCAGTTTTGACCCCAGGGGCATAATATGAACAATCTTGGTAGAGGACCACTATAGGATGTTACATACCAAATATGAAACCTCTGGGCCTTGTGGTTTCAGAGGAGGAGATTTTAAAAGTCATTTTGCTATACATTCTATATAAACCATGTGACCCCCGGGGTGTGGCCCGTTTTAATACCAGGGGCATAATTTGAACAAACTTTGTAAAGGACCACTCAAGGATGTTACATACCAAATATGAAACCTCTGGGCCTTGCGATTTCAGAGGAGAAGATTTGAAAAGTCATTTTGCTATATATTCTATGTAAACCATGAGACCCCCGGGGCGTGGCCAGTTTTGACCCCAGGGGCATAATTTGAACAATCTTTATAGAGGACCACTATAGAATGTTACATACACAATTTGAAACCTCTGGGCCCTGTGTTTTCAGAAGAGAAGAGTTTTAAAGTCATTTTGCTATATATTCTATATAAACCATGTGACCCCCCAGGGCGTGTCCTGTTTTAACTCCAGGTGCAAAATTTGAACAAACTTTGTAAAGGACCACTAAAGGAAATATGAAACCTCTGAGCATTGCGGTTTCAGAGGAGAAGATTTTTAAAGTCATTTTGCTATATATTCTATATAAACCATGAGACCCCCGGGGCGTGGCCAGTTTTGACCCCAGGGGAATAATTTGAACAATCTTTGTAGAGGACCACAATAGGATGTTACATACCAAATATTAAACCTCTGGGCCTTGTGGTGTTAGAGGAGAAGATTTTTAAAGTCATTTTGCTATCTATTGTTTATAAACCATGTGACCCCCGGGGCGTGGCCCATTGTGACATAATTTTGGCATAATTTGAACAATCTTTGTAGAGGACCTCTAGAGGATGTCACATATCAAATATGAAAGGTCTGAGCCTCGCGGTTTCATAGAAGAAGATTTTTAAAGTTTTCACTTTTAAATCTATTTTTAGTTCTGTTGACCTACATATTCAGCGGACCGGAAAGATTTGAACAACTTTGAAAGAGGTCCACCCAAGGATCATTTCTTTGAAGTTTGGTGAAAATCTGCCGAGCGGTTTAGGAGGAGATGTTGTTTTAATGAAAAGTTGATGATGCACGCACGCACACATGCACGACGGACAACGGGCAATCACAAAATCATGGTTAAGAAATTATGGTCAATCTAACAAAAATGAACTCTTACTTATCATCAGAAATTCAAATACATATTCATTATAAGCCAATCTAAGTTGATTCACAACAAATCAATTTACTTCTAAATGAAATGTAAAAAGTTAAAGAAAAACATGTGGCTTAAAAACATTAGTGAAATAAAATGCAGAAAACTAAATATGATTTTAATTACTTCACTCCAATTTGAAAAACGGAAATGATGCACAACCAATAGATAGTCATCAAGAAATTCTTCAATATACAGAAGAAAAAAAAAACTAGTTAAATACAGTTTGGAACTTATGGACAAGATAATCTGCATAATGATACACTTACACATGTCCCTAGGAAGTGTCTAAAATGTCACATCAATTATTGTACTCAGTACTGTTGCAACAACTTTCACATGTCAATTCTTTGCTTTCACCGACTGTCAACCTGAAAATATTGAAGAAATTCAGTCACCTTTTGAAAATAACATAAACAAAACAACATATGTGTATAAATGATTTAATTAATTCTATATATATTAAATATTTGGCTCTAAAATCTGTATTGAATAACTTCAGTAAGCAAGGCCAAGTCCAAGGATAATGTGCTCTTAAGTCTCAAGCCGGTATTACCAGGACACTCACCAATTGCTGACCCTACCAGGAAGCACATGATACAGAAGCTTCGTTGTACCGGTCATTGTCCCAACAATATTTAAGCCCATATTACAATCACAGCAAGCTGCATCTATGAATTATGCAGTTGCGTTCCCCACCCAATTTGACATCACATTTGGAAGATAGTTTTTCAGAGGAATCGTCAATATCTCAGCATATAGCGATCGCATTGTCCAAAGTTATTGCCCTTTGTTTAATTTTCTTGTGCGGAGCATATCTCCATTAGTATTAAGGGGATTCAAATGAAACTTCATATAATGATAGAGGACAATGAGAGGAAGAGCAGAGTACAAGGTCCAAAACTCTTTCTTCAATATTTATGGAGTTATTGCCCTTTGTTTATTTTTTGTGCAGAGCATAAATCCATTAGTATTGAAGGGATTTTAAATAAAACTACATATATTGATAGAGGGTGTTGAGAAGAAGTGTAGAGTACAAGGACCATAACTAATTTTCAATATTTATGGAGTGATTGCCCTTTTATTTTTGCAGATAATAACTAGCTTAGTATTGAAGGAATTTAATATAACACCACATACATTGATAAGAGGACATTGAGAGTAAGGGCAGAGTGCAAGGACCGTAACTCTTTCTTCAATATTTATGGAGTTATTGCCCTTCAGTTAATTTTCTTGTGCAATGCATAACTCCATTAGTATTGAAATGATTTAAATTTAAACCAGGTATATTGATAGAGGATGTTGAGAGGAAGTGCAGAGTACAAGGACCATAACTCTTTTTGTAGGAAGCGTCATTTTTGCCAACATGTAACTGACATTGTGTTGCCTTCCTCTGACAAGCATATGCTGCGGGGGCATACGTCACATCCTGTGACAAGCCTTTTTAGACCCACGCTTTTGAATGTTCACATAACACACAAACTTTTGAAAAGTCGTTCATGTCGACTGCAGTCTACTTCTTGTGTGTGTGTTAATAGATAAAATGATATAAATGTATTTATATTGTGTTACAAGAGTAACAATTTTTCACTCAGTTTTTTGTGTACTGATTAAATGTGTGTTAAAATGTTATTGTTGATGATTTTATCTCGAACTATTTCTCATGCGTAGCTGCACATCAGCAAAAGTAGACATTACACGTGCTGTCTCATTTGCATATTGTGTTGTTCTGTAAAGTGTTTGTGATTATTTGTTTATTTTATTGTTTATTTTGGAAACAACATTTGCAAAAAAGTGGCATAATAAATAGAATATATGATTGGTGATTTTTGATATCATGTGATATCAGACTCATCCGATATGGCTAAGAAAAGGCTCAGCAAGCCTCGACTTTTCCTACGCCATATCGGACTTGTCTGATATCACATGGTATCAAAAGTCACCAACCATATATTATCTATTTACATGTCCTGAAGTTTCCTTAATGGAGTCTAGTAAAATCGATATAAGACTATTCCACTGAAAATACAGTTCTTTCATTAATAAACATGTGAAACATGCGCACAAACACAACCAAGTATAAATATTGGAGATAGTTCAAGGATGTAATTATGCTAATCATGAGTTCTTGAGTGTAGGTAAATGTGTCTGAGCTCTAGGATCCATCAGTATATTGTTAAGAAGTTCTTTATTTTGTTTAAGCCGGATCTTGTATGTAGTCGCACATTGTCCATACATAAATACACTGTAATTTACTATGTATTAGAGTAACCCGTCTAATATACACAAGTGGATTTGGTGCATTTGATTTGGGGGTCCTTTTTCTACAAAATATCAGTGTTTGAAAGGCTATCATGTTTCCAAGTATGCACAAGGTCTGAAATACTCCTTCAGCATGTTTACAGGCTTGAAATAGAAAGATATGTCAAAGGGACCTTCTCTGCTTCTTAAGCAACATATTCTGCATCTTCAGCAATCAATCATCCACTCCTTTGACTATGTCCAATTTCATTGATTGATATATTCTTATTCATTCCTTATTTTCTCTTTTTCTCAGAAATAGATATAGTGCACAGAAAAGCAATCTGGTTTTCTATGTATTTCCTTATTTTTAAGAATTCTATGGCATAGAATTATTTCTCAGTCAGAAGAGGCAGAACACAGAAAACGTTCTACTTTTTCTTGGTACTGTCCTTATTTTCTCAGCTTCCTAAGTTGTAGAATCAGTTCCCAGTCGAAGAAAAACTGCAGTCGATATAGTCTGTTTTCCTTGGTACTGTTTTGGGATGGTCTGTGATGGCCATTATGCAGTTATGAAGGAACAATGTCAGTGTCCAATCATGGCACCAAAATTGTGGCCCATTGTGCTGACATCTGGCTACTTGTCTGAAATAAGAAATGTTAAATTATTTTTGTTCTGGTCTGCTTGTGTTTCCAAATGTTTCACATTTCAGTGTTTCCGCAGTAAATGACTCCCTCATAGCATAGGATACAATGTGAAGATGACAGTCGGTCACTTAATATTGCTTATAATTACGTTTAGTAAATTTAACAACTTGAAAAAAAAACTTTAATTTACTTGTAGGTGTAAAACTACATTTATAATGTTAAACATGTTGTTCTGTTTTGTTTCCATATACCTAAAGTTTGACAAATTTCGAGAGAATAAAAAAAAAGATTAATATGTTGCTATTTTGAATTTTCATGACAGCTGTGCTAAAATCACCATCCAGACCAAAGCATCTGGTCCTTCTTGTCTCCAGAAGTATGAGATGCTGGAGACTTGTGTCTGAAATTTGTGAATATCATGGCTGTCCAGAAACATGGATAGTCTTCTGATCAGTCTCACCCTGCACGTTGAAATAGTTGTAGATAGGCTAGTACGTAGTTGTAGAAAACTACCATGGTAGTAAGGTAGAATAGGTACGGTTAGGACACATCGTTCCTTAGCTCTTGCTAGGAAGACATCCATGTAATGGTTAGGATCTTATGTATGTTTTACATGTGCATAATTATAATTTATAAATAAAATGACAAAAAATTAAAAAAAAAAAAATGTACAGGTACTGACTGACTATCTCACATTATTGTCCAAAATAGAACTTCTATAGAATAAGTTGTAATACTTATAAACATCAGTTTCCCATTAAACATATATTGGTCGAACCTATAATCTGGACTAATAATAAGTGCTTTAGTTCCCCTGTATCTTAAAATGGAATCAAAACGTGTATTTCTCTCAATCCTCTTTCTATATTTTCTAAACATATTTATCTTGCTATGTGCTACTAAAGCTTTAAATAATTTACAGTATCTGAGTACTGTTCACTCTTTTTCAGAATCTTTTTTTTGAAACCATCAGTCTGAATCTGATTGGTCTCTGCCAGTTTAAATACCTGTTGTAGAAATGCAAAGCAATTTGTATCAGCGCCAGTACATTTCAAGCTTCTTGGGAAAGTCTTCGCATCTGTGAAAATTTAAGATGAAATATAATAAGGGAAATTCAACAATTAGTGTTCACAAAATGGTAAATGAATCAGAAGCTGTTAAAATCTTTACAAAATCACAGATGTAATTTACTATAAATAAAAAGCCACTTGAAGAATTTTAAGGTTTCCTGAACATTTAACTTACCATTAGGTTTAACAGAAAAGCTTTATGACTATGGGCCCTGATCTGCCCAAGTTACGTTGCCCTTACTGGTCTGCCACCCTTCCTATCCCAACCCTGATCTGCCCAAGTTACATTGCCCTTACTGGTCTGCCACCCTTCCTATCCCAACCCTGATCTGCCCAAGTTATGTTGCCCTTACTTGTCTGCCACCCTTCCTATCCCAACCCTGATCTGCCCAAGTTACGTTGTCCTTACTGGTCTGCCACCCTTCCTATCCCAACCCAAGTTACGTTGCCCTTATTGGTCTGCCACCCTTCCTATCCCAACCCAAGTTACGTTCCCCTTACTGGTCTGCCACCCTTCCTATCCCAACCCAAGTTACATTGCCCTTACTGGTCTGCCACCTTCCTATCCCAACCCTGATCTGCCCAAGTTACGTTGTCCTTACTGGTCTGCCACCCTTCCTATCCCAACCCTGACTGCCCAAGTTACATTGCCCTTACTGGTCTGCCACCCTTCCTATCCCAACCCTGATCTGCCCAAGTTACATTGCCCCTACTGGTCTGCCACCCTTCCTGTCCCAACCCTGAAAACATAAATGGTATGTTTATTGATACAAATATGCTAAATAAGTTTCTATACAAGCATCTGATCTGCTAAACAGCAACTACATTTCGATGGTAGAATGTGAATCTGTTGTATCTACTTAACATTTCTATATCAGATACAATAGTTTCACTCTCAATGCTTGAAATTTGTATCAAATATTGTTCCCAAGATTTTTTATAGGATCAAACAGATCCTGCTTGCAAAGATTTTTAGTGTATAGAAATACTCTAGTTCATAGTACAATAATTATTATCAGTGCATTCCACTAGTACAATATGTGCATTCTGCCCATACTTTAAGACAGCCTTAGTCAGCTTAAAGAACTGCATTCAGCATTTAAAGGAACTACCAACTGCAAATCAGAATACTGTCTAATGCAGTATAGCTTGGACACATTAACCTGACACTCATGAACTCTATAAGCATAAATTATGCACTCTAATTGTTTTCTAATTTTAAACACCGTTTTGTTCGTGCAAGAGGTACACAAAGTTTACGATACTGTATTTTCAGTGGGGTACTCTCATCGATTTAACTTGAATCCAGTACGGAAACTAATGTATCAATCATATCGAATTTCTGATATATTTATGCATAAAGGTCAGTGTGAGGTTAATGTGTCGGAGCAATACAAACCATTCTCCAGATAAAAATACTGCCCTCTGCAGTATTAAATACTTTTTCTGTTGTTTCCATCACAGTTTATCAGTTTAAACCATTGCCTCATGATTAGACCTAAAGTAAAGTAAGTTATAAAATAAACAAGAAATGTCTTTAAAAAAGACAATCGGCGTTGACTTTAATATTAATTTATCATTGTTACCCTTAACATAATACAAGAGGGCCAAGATGATCGGTTACGTGGCTTCACGGACCCCAGATTTTTCGATCCCCACCTATATAAGGAGACTTCTCGGACCCCAGATTTTTTGGACACCATAAGAAAACTCCTCGGATCCCATTTGTGATTAATTCAATAATTATTAATAATTGTACCGTGAATAAACCGATCATACCGCCCCATGTTTTCACCAGTGATACATGAATAACCTAAATAATTTACGTTAACATCATTTTTAGCTATTCTACTCACCCAGGCGTCGGCGTTGGCGTCGGCGTCCGAGGTAGGTTAAAGTTTTTCGGTAAGCTAGTTTCTCAGGAATGGCTTGAGGGATTTCATTCAAACTTAATACATTTATTCCCCACATTAAAATGAACATATAGGCCAAATTTGGTAACTCAAGTTTGAAATTTGACAAAATTATGGGCAATTTTACACTTAGAAATTTTACATAAGCTATATGGACAGGTTAAAGTTTTTTGGTAAGCTGGTTTCTCAGGAATGGCTTAAGGGATTTCAAATTTAGAATACTTATTGCCTATATTAAAATGAACTCATGGGCCAATTTTGATAACTCTAGTTTGAAATTTGTCGAAATTATGGGCCTTTTTACACTTAGAAATTTTTACATATAAGCTATACGAACAGGTTAAAGTTTTTGGGTAAGCTAGTTTCTAAACTTTTCGTTTCCACTCCCTAACTCGAGAATACCGAGCCCTCGATAGGGATTGCATATGGGGTGGGTGGGGTCAAGGTCACTGTTACTAAAAATAGAAAAACGGTTTCCGCTCAATAACTTAAGAACAAATTGAGATATTTTAATAAAAATTAATACATGGATACCTTATATCAAGACCACACTTGGGTTTGCATATGGGGTGGGTGGGGTCAAGGTCAAGGTCACTGTTACTATAAATAGAAAAACGGTTTCTGCTCAATAACTTGAGAACGCATTCAGCTATTTTAATGAAGCTTAATACATAGATACCATATATTGAGACCTCGCTTGGAATTGCAGATGGGGTGGGTGGGGTCAAGGTCACTGTTACTAAAAATAGAAAAACGGTTTCCGCTCAATAACTTGAGAATGCATTGAGATATTGTAATAAAACTTGATACATGCATGCGTTATATCGAGACCTCACTTGGAATTGCATACGGGGTGGGTGGGGTCAAGGTAACTGTTACTAAAAATAGAAAAACGGTTTCCGCTCAATAACTTGAGAACGAATTGAGATATTTTAATGAAAATTTGTACATTCATACCTTATATCAAGAACTCGCTTGGGATTGCATATGGAGTGGTTGGGGTCAAGGTTACTGTTACTAAAAATAGAAAACGGTTTCCGCTCAGTAACTTGAGAACGAATTAAGATATTTTAATTAAACTTAATACATACATACCTTATATTGAGAACTCTCTTGGGATTGCATATAGGGTCAAGGTCAAGGTCACTGTTACTATAAATAGAAAAACGGTTTCTGCTCAATAACTTGAGAACGCATTCAGCTATTTTAATGAAGCTTAATACATAGATACCATATATTGAGACCTCGCTTGGAATTGCAGATGGGGTGGGTGGGGTCAAGGTCACTGTTACTAAAAATAGAAAAACGGTTTCCGCTCAATAACTTGAGAATGCATTGAGATATTGTAATAAAACTTGATACATGCATGCGTTATATCGAGACCTCACTTGGAATTGCATACGGGGTGGGTGGGGTCAAGGTAACTGTTACTAAAAATAGAAAAACGGTTTCCGCTCAATAACTTGAGAACGAATTGAGATATTTTAATGAAAATTTGTACATTCATACCTTATATCAAGAACTCGCTTGGGATTGCATATGGAGTGGTTGGGGTCAAGGTTACTGTTACTAAAAATAGAAAACGGTTTCCGCTCAGTAACTTGAGAACGAATTAAGATATTTTAATTAAACTTAATACATACATACCTTATATTGAGAACTCTCTTGGGATTGCATATAGGGTCAAGGTCAAGGTCACTGTTACTAAAATAGAAAAATGGTTTCTGCTCAATAACTTGAGAATGCATTGAGATATTTTAATGAAACTTCATACACAGATACCTTATATGAAGACCTCGCTTGGGATTGCATACGGGGTGGATGGGGTCAAGGTCACTGTTACTAAAAACTAGAATACGGTTTCTGATCAATAACTTGTAACTAAAAATATAAAAACAGTTTCCGATCAATAACTTGAGAATGCATCGAGATATTTTAATGAAACTTCATACATAGATACCTTATATCGAGACCTCGCTTGGGATTGCATATGGGGTGGATGGGGTCACGGTCACTTTTACTAAAAATGTTATTGATGTGCTAACTTTAATGCATTTCGTTAGAAAAATTTGGTTTTCATGGAATTTACATTTATATCTTGTTTAAGAAAAAAAAAGCCAGTAACTCTGACAAGCACAAGAAAAGTCCTACGCGCTGTCCTCCGACAGCTCTTGTTATATAAATTTGTCAGCTAAATTTAACAAATTAATAATGCACGAAAATAATTGCGGGAATGAATACAAATTATTTTGTAATTATCAGACGCGTATAGTTATTCTTAAATAATGTGTCATACATTCATCTTGGAACTTATCTATGTATAATACATACACATTCAAGGTAAGTTAATCATTTATACTGTGTATCCTAATGAAAAGCAATCTTCCGAGAACATTCAGCGCATTTGAAATAATGATGACTTCCATTTTTGATAACACAAACATACACTTTCATTAGACTATGGCGATTGACAATTATATAAGTTGGAATATGGTGTATCAAGTGTTTCTGTGTATAATTGTTATCGCAAATAATATATTAATGATACGTGAGTGATGTAAAAGTAAAATGAATAACATTGCAACGTATTCCGAGATTTATTTCACCACATTTTATTCATTGAAAGATATCTTTTTATAGGTTAATTAACATCTCCTGGAGAAGTTGATAGAAATTTGCAATTTTAATTAATTCTTAACAGAACTCAACCGCAATTCAATTTCAAATTAACATGCACAGTAAGTTTATAAACATAAATTCCCCATTTATTGAAATATTCGCTCTTATGATTCTCTGGACGCTAATTGATGCACATATATTGTAACAGCTATACACTGACAGCGAAATGCGCTATTTTTAGAATGATCGTCAGTGTGTTGAACGCGCTAGAATCAATTGTTATTTATAGAGCGTACCGCTATGCTAAACAAAATAGTGGATTAATTCTGGGAATGAATATAATATTCTGTTCATGACATACAATGAGAAAATATGTTCATCCTTATGCTCAGTTCTAGGGTGTATATCGAGAATATGTTTATAACTTTATTTTAACCGCTTATGTAAACAATTATGTACAAAAGTATGCAACAGTTATACATTAAACCACTGTTGTAAGTTTGCATTCCCTAAAATTTAAAAATTTGCCAAATTCTATTGGCATTAAATTTTCCCGCTGCATAATTATCGCAAGAAATGTAGGTCAAAAGTGATCTTAGACAGCTACGCCGAAAAAGAATCATCTTCTGCAGTTGTAATAACTGCATGCCACTGTTGCAATACTGTCGTCTGGAATAGAAAAAAGAAGTCTTATGATATGAAAAGGGCTGCTTCAGCTGTTATAAATTCTAGCTTCTCCCTTCTGCCATTATGTACATTGCTTTTTGCAGTTATAAATATTGTCTTCCGTAGTTTCTAAGTGTTAACCACTGCAACAGAAGCTGGAACAATTGTTTGGTATGAAAAGCACTGCCTTCTGTAGTTTCCAAGAGTGTTAGACACTGCTCAACAGTCTTATGAAAAGAATAGCCTTGCTTCTCCAGTTATACATTCTGCCTTTTCCATTTATAAATACAGTAGAAACGCGATACTACGAATAGTCAAGGGAGATACGGAATTGTTCGTAGTATCGCATCTTTCGTAGTATCGCATCTTTCGTAGTATTGCATCTTTCGTAGTATCGCATCTTTCGTAGTATCGCATCTTTCGTAGTATTGCGTCTTTCGTAGTATTGCATCTTTCGTAGTATCGCGTCTTTCGTAGTATCGCATCTTTCGTAGTATCGCATCTTTCGTAGTATCGCATCTTTTAAAATGTAAGTGTTATGCACTCCTGTGCGTCAGGGCTAAATTTAGAATGAATAATAGTTACAATGAATTAAATAAATGTTAATATATGTTATTTCATAGTTTATATCAACATTTCAAAATAATACCAACATGCAGAATGTATACAGACCCAAAACAAAAACACCAGCCAGTTAAGATTCACATATCTAGACGTGCGTTTACACTCTAGTGTGATATTTTAGTTTACGGTATAAATGAATGGGCCTTTGTTTATAACGCCATTGACCATGAGCGATATCCGTCAAACAAAAAGACTGGCTTGGGGTAGGTGTGAAAACTTTCTCGATAAGGTGCGAAAGTCTCAGCTGCAAACTTATTCTTAGTACTGCATTTATTTTGAATGGAAATTTAAACGATGGGGCCAGAAAATCAATTCATAATATCGCGATTTGGTAGTATCGTATCTTTTTGTAGTTAAATATATAAGGAATTCGGACGGGACCTGCAGCCTTATTCGTAGTATCCCGTCATTTCGTTGTATCCCGATTCGTTGTATCACGTTTCGACTGTACCATCTTCTGGCATTATAAATAATGACTTCTGTCTTTAAACTGTCCTCTGTAGCTTCCAACAGTGTTAATCACTGCATCAGCAATTAAAACTAAAATATTAAAAAAAGAACAGCATTCTCTTCTGCATTTATAAATTCTGCCTTAAATAGCTTCCCACAATTTCATTCACTGCTTTACAATTGAAAACTGCAGTCTTATGAACTAAAACACTGCTTCTGCAGTTATAAATACTAGTTTTGAAGTCATAAATACTAATAATCCTTCTGCCATTATGAATTCTGCCTTCTGCTGTTAAACATACATAACTTTTGTCATTATAAATGTTTTACTGCTCACACTCAAGTGGGCAATGTAGAGTGAACATGGCCCTCATGTATACGGCATGTTCTTGTTAAAAAATGACCAAAAAGAACTACCCATTCCAAAACAATGCAGAAAAATGTTATTGCGACTAAAAATCCTATTGTTGAAATAACCATATATATGAAACAGCAGCATCATTTGAAACATGTTAGCATTTTTCGGCATAGCTGTCTCACCCAACTTTGATTTTTATCAACATCCAATCAAATGTTGTGAAAATTTCCCACCAGTAATCCCGAATGAATAAATCCTAACATTGCATCGGCTAATTTAAAAGAAGTCCCCACTACACTGGTCATGAAAATGTGGGAGCAGCATCAGAAAAATATGAGGACAGATTAGTAACAACCGCAAATTAAAAAAAGTCAATGTTGTTTAAAAGTAAGTACATTTCCTTTTGTATTTCTCTAATGGATGTTTTAAACATAAAAGCAACTTAAAATATCACTTTCTTGTTTACAACGAGCAGCTAAAAAAATGGAACTCAATCTATTTTGTGTAGTAAAGCGTAAACATCGCAACAATATTTATTGCCCAAGCACAAATGGCAGCAGCAACCAAGTGCATTTACAGTCCAGTGAAAGCTTGCAGCGTTTGACATAATATGGCCTTGGTGAAATTGCCCGTTCATATCGCATTCGATAGGCAACCTACCATAAATAACACTCGCTGAGTATGTTATGAAGTACAGATGCTTCTATACAAATTCTCGTGTAGAGGCTATTCAAGCTATAATTAAACATTCTTTATAGGTTAGAAAACAGTAAATCAAATCTCCCATTGTAAAACAGCAAAATCTCCTGGTGTCGTTCGTTACTTTTCTGTGATTCACCTATTGTCTGGTCTGGTCTCTTTGGAAAGATGGTTCTCTCCGCTTTCAAAATTTTAAATAAAAAATATATGTTATGCTACTTTTGAGAAAATTCATCTCACTTGATTGTAGTCACCCATAAGAAACAAAGAATGCACTCGCGATTTCAACAAAAGCACATGCTGTCTATACATAAACTGCTGAACATTCAAACTTTAAGTAATGTAGTGTTGTGATACATCAAAATGCACAGAAGATATGTTGTTTTTAGGAAATATCCATTCAAATCAGTGTTCCTTATGCAAAGTGTCTCTTTTGACAGAATAATGTATATACATTGTTTTGTATTGAAATTGTAAAATGCTTGTAATGTATTTTAACTTTGTCCTGATATCTTTTTATTTATTTCAAATTTAGAAACATTTCCTACAAGTGTTTTAGGAGCTAAATATAAATAGCCACATGAAAATATTTGTTAATTTTGTTAGAATGATAATTTAATTTTTTCTATTAAAATGAAAAAGTAAATTAAGTTTGTGTAGAATAGAGATCTATGAATTTTTAAATGTTTATCTAGAGCATTCAATATACATTATTTACAATCATTAACCACATATGCCAAATATATTTTTAAAAGATATTTCTTGTTTGTGATGTTGCAAACTGTCATTAGAACTCCAAACTATTTATTTTGTGAGTGTACATATAAGACTGACTAGTGTAACAATATATTCTTTTGGGTGTTAACTGTTGACCTAGTGCTCACATGTGTAATTGTGTTTAATATATTCTACATAAAATGTGAATAATATACATGTATCGTATTGTAATTGTGACCAGCAGTTGTAACTTCTATTAGTTTTATAAAAAAATGTTGTACTCAAAAGTATTCATTAGTACTCATGAGTACTTTATGTAGTACTCAGTACTTACCTTAGTACAGGAACTAAATTGAGTACTCAGTACTTACTCAAGTACTTTGGAACTATCAAGTACTCTGAATACTTCTTACTTAAGTACTGATCTCCAGTACTAGACCCATCTCTGCAAACTAATGTTGCATGGCCACATACAAAACCAAAACCACCCTGAATTTTTCCATACAAACTGAATTCACCTGTTGACTGTAAACATACAGAAACAGACCACAGTTGTATACTTGTTGAAAAAAAAATTCCACCCCTCTCCCTGGAGTTAATATGAAAAGGGCTGTACTCTGTCCAACTGATAAAACAGTCTAACAAAAGTAGTGTCCCTAGACATTCATACTTTTTGAATGTCATTTTAAACTATAAATATAATCAAAAGGTAATTACTTATGTCAAACTGAAAAAAAAAATGCTTTCTCTGATTTGTCCTAGCACATTCTCCATTCTGAGCATAAGTAACTCAAGCACATTATGTGCCAATATGTTTATTTTATTGAATTTTACCCCAAGCTATATGTATTTCACACACATGTAAATGGATGACAGTAACGGACAACAATGATTGTATGAAATGCTTAAAAACATGTGTTAAGGCCCCATGAAACTATTTGTAACCTGAATAAATTAATTTCTTTTGGTAACTTTTGAACAAACTCTGTCGATCAACAGGAATGTTCATCTACTTCAACCGTAAACATATTTTGAAACACAGACGAAACCTGTTTGATTCAAGTCTGAAATTAATTTTTATTTCATCTGTCTTTTGTCTACTTCTTTTTCATAATCATTCAAGAGAATGTCCTGATATATTTTCTGACAAATGACTGCCGCCACCTTACCTAACCCTGTGTGCCCACCTCCTAAGCACCACTGTACCTGGGATCCAAACCAGAAGTGCTATGATGCCCAAAACTGTCCACCATAATTGATTCCATGTGTATAACTCTCAATCACTAACTACTTACACAGCAAGTTATTTGTAGTAAATGTTATATAAAATACAATAATAACCAGTATACAATAATAATAAAAATACAAAAAAATAATAAAAAATAAAATAAAATATGATATAATGCAATACAATACAACATTATATAATATAATATGTTACAATACAATACAATATTAACCAGTACTGTGAAGCACAAAACTGTCTACCATATTGGCTTAACCTTGTAAAAAGTCTGAATCACAATTAATGATATAATTAAGTAATGTTATGTAATGTGATGTGATGCGATGTGATATGATATACAGTACAGTGCAGTGCAGTACAATTAATGAGAAAAATAACATACACTGAATAACTTAGGGTTCTATGAAAGACTTATCCTTTTACAGTTCGGTTCAGAGTTACCTATTGTGAGACTGTTTGAAATTGTATTTCGGATCAGTTGGACCAAGGTCAAGGTCCCTGTTGCTCAAATAGTTATAGCAAATGCCACATTATTGAAACTTGGTAGCAGTCACCTCAATGGGAACAGTTTGGAATGGCATATAGGGTCATAGGAAGCAAGGTCAAGGTCAATTATGAAATGGGGTTAGAAGGGCCTTGATCACTGTCACATGGACTATGAATTAAAATAAAACTAAGTAGTGTCATATCTTTATAAAACTTATAAATAGTAATATCCATGACAATATTTTACAATTACTTTTGGGGTCTGGGTGAATTAATGTCAACATCCCTTTTGTGTAAAACTTTGCATACAGATATCTCAAAGCAAGGCCTTCGCTGTGATTGAAAAGGTGGGCCAATTTTCATGGCATGCCTTGTATCACATATTGGCTTCCTCCTCTATATTACATGGATTTTACTTTATATGTATGAGATGGCTTCCTCCCTATTTGAAATGGCTTCCCAATATATGACATAGCTTCCTTGTATATGATAGGTTTTGCCCCTTATATGACATGGCTTGAATGGCTTCCCTCTTATATGACATGGCATCCCCTTATTTTACAATGCTTTCTCTGTATTTCCCCTTGATTTGACATGTTTTTCCCTTAAAGCCATGGCTTTCCCGTTTTCTGACATAATTATGACATTTTCCCTTTTCCCCAATTTTCTCTTTTCTTGTCATGATTTCCTTTACTTTCTGTCATGTCTGTACAATTTTACAGTTCCAATATACAATGTCTTAAGTCATCACATCACTTTGCTTTATGATTTTTTTTCTATAGCTTTTATTTTTTACAAAGATGCACACTGACTCTATAATTACCATTTCCCCTATCACGCTGACTAGTTTCCATATCTTATTCAATTGTCACTAGCCTCAAACTCCACACTGGATCCTTTAATAACAGACCTCTACCCAGTTGGCTTTAATTTTTCAAACAAGAGGCACATAAGTGCATGTATGGCTCCACTGGCTTGTTAAGTAAGGAATGTCAGAAGCAAAAGGACCCTGATATGCTATGTATGGAAAAAAGGCTCTGCACTCTGACAGCTATGTGTTTCTAACGAATCAAAATAATCTACAGTATTTTGGTATAGAGCCGCCTAAGGAACATTTCTGTCAAATTATTTTGAAATCCAACCAGTGGTCTCTGACAAAAAGATTTTAAAAGTTTTCATTATAGCCGTGTAAGGTAAAATGGCCAAAAATCATCCTGTCCAGGAGTATACTGACCCTTCTCTATTTCCATGTCAACTACTGACAATGAGATATAATTCCTGTTTAAAATCTTGATGTGTTGAAATGAATTTATATTTCTGCTTTGTGATGGCACTGGTCCCAGAACATATAAGTAAATATAATGTCCTGAAATATATGTCCAATGGATTCAGTATAAAGCTCATTGGATTCTATAAATAGTTGAACAAGCTTTTATATTGTCTCAAGACTCTTGCCGGTTTGCCACACTTTAATTTGAACCTCTCAAATTAAATACGCCATTATCCTTCTATAAGCCCTTATGTTTAACCTACCAAGCCAAGTACAACTATCCTTTTATATGTCTACTTATGATATAGCAAATACATCTATCCTTCTGGATGCCGTGTTGATGAACTTATCCAACTGAGTATAACAGTCCTTGTACAAGTCTGATTTGATTCTATCAAGCCTAATTCAGCTGTTGTTCTGTAAGCCCATATTTGAAATTATCCAACTGCAACTACAACTATCCTTCTATAAGCTCCTATTTTGAACCTATCAAACTGAATACAACCGCTGTTAAAACTTAAATTCGTATACAACTCTCCTTCCATAAGTCCATTTTGGACCTATCACACCATATACAGATATTCTTCTTTAAGACAATATCTGAACCTATCAAACAAAGTACACCTTTCATTCTATAAGCCCAGGTATGAAACCTACAAATACAACTTACCTTCCATAAGTCCATTTTGGATATACCAATACAATTATAACTATTCTTCTATAAGCCTGTTTGTTTGAAAACGTATCACGTCAAATACAACCACAACTATCCTTCTATAAGCCCATATTTTGGACCTATCAAACTGAATAAAACCTGCTGTTAAACTTAAATTCATATGCAACTCTCCTTCCATAAGTCCATTTTGTACCTATCAAACCATATACAGATATCCTTCTTTAAGACCATATCTGAACCTATCAAACAAAGTACACCTATCATTTTGTAAGTATTAAACCGACAAATACAACTTACCTTGCATAAGTCCATTTTGGATATACCAATACAATTATAACTATTCTTTTGTGAGCCCATTTGATGAGACCATATTATGTCAAATACAGCTATTTTTAGTTGACCAATTTAATCAAGTACTACTATAATCATTATTTTTTATATTGGTTCTATGAAGCCAAATACAAATATCCTTCTATAAACTAATAAATGTTGGACCTATGAACCCAAAGACTTCTATCTTTCTACATGACTATTATTGGACCTATCAAACCAAGTACAACTCTACTTCCATAAGTTCATTTGGGACCTATCAAGCCAAATACATCTATCCTTGCTTATGACTATTATCGGGCTTATCAAACATAATACAACTCTCCTTCCGTAAGTTTATTTCGGACCTACCCTTCCCAATACAGCTTTCCTTCCATTAGCCCATTTTGAGCATGCCAAATGCAACTATCCTTTTCTAAAACAAGTTTGGACCTATCAAACCAAGTACAACTATCCATCTATACATCCACTCTTTGACCTATCATGCCAAATACATAATTCCTTCTACCAGTCATTTTTGAACCAATCAAACCATAATTTTGCAGTTATCATTTTGTAATCTAGATTGGGTATATCAAGCCAAATACAACTACTCTTCCCTATATCCATTTTTGAATACGTCAAGCCAAACAACTATCCTTATTGCCCATAATTATGTTGAACATATCACACCATCTACAACTATCCTTCTTTTAGATCATATTTTGAACCTATCAAACCACATTCAGCTTTCCTTCTATAAGCCCATCCTGAACCCTCCAAACCACATACAAGCCAAATACAACTATCCTACTATAAGTCATGTTTTGGGTCAATCCATATACAAAATTACTTCTATAAGCCAATTTTTTTTGTCAACCTAAATACAACTATCCTTCTGTCAGCCCATTTTTTGCGTCAAGCTGAATACAAGTATCTTTCTATCAGCCCATCTTTTGTGTCAAGCCACATAAAACTATTCTTCTGTAAGGCCATCTTCTTGGTGTAGCCACATACAACTATCCATATATAAACACATCTTTTGGGTCAAGCCACATACAACTTTTCCCTTCTATTAGCACATCTTTTTGGTAAATCAAAATATAACTGTCCTTTTATGAGCCCACCTTTTGACTCAAGCCACATACAACTATCTTTGAACCCATCGTTTGGGTCAAGCCGCATTAAACTATCCTTTTGTAAACCCATCTTTTGGGTCAGGCCACATACAACTATCCTTCCATAAGCCCATCTTTTCAGTTAAATCATATATAACCATTCTTCTATGGTTCTATGGTTCATTTTAGAGTCAAACCAAATACAACTATCTTTCTATAAGGCCATCTTTGGGTCAAGCCACATACAACTATTCTTCTTCAAGCCCATTTTGGGTCAAGCAACATACAACTATCCTTCTATGAGCCCATCTTTTGGGTCAAGCCACATACAGCTATTCTTCTTCAAGCCCATTTTGGGTCAAGTCACATACAACTACCCTTCTATAAGCCCATCTTTTGACTCAAACCAAATACAACTTTTCGCCTAATCTATCAGCCCATCTTTTTGGTTAAGCCAAATACAACAGTTTACTGTTGTTTATGAGCCAATCATTTGAATCAAGCCACATACAACTATCCTTCGATAATCCTATCTTTTGAGTCAAGCCACATACAACTATTCTTCTATAAGACCATGTTTTGAGTCAAGCCACATACAACTATTCTTCAATAAGTCCATCTTTTGGGTCAAGCCACATACAACTATTCTTCTATAAGACCATGTTTTGGGTCAAGCCACATACAACTATTCTTCTGTAAGTCCATCTTTTGGGTCAAGCCACATACAACTATTCTTCTATAAGTCCATCTTTTGGGTCAAGCCACATACAACTATTCTTCTATAAGACCATATTTTAAGTCCATCTTTTGGGTCAAGCCACATACAACTATTCTTCTATAAGACCATATTTTGAATCAAGCCACATACAACTATCCTTCTATAAGTACATCTTTTGGGTAAGCCACATACAACTATTGTTCTATAAGACCATATTTTGAATCAAGCCACATACAACTATCCTTCTATAAGTACATCTTTTGGGTAAGCCACATACAACTATTCTACTTAAGTCCATCTTTTGCGACAAGCCCAATACCACTATCCTTCTTATTGCCCATCTTTTGGTTCAAGCCACATACAACTGTACTTGTGTAAGGCATCTTATGGGTAAAACCAAATACACTTTTCCTTCTATAAAGCCATATGATGAACATATCAATCTAAAAAATGAACATATGTTGAGCCTTTCAAATCTACTGCAGCAATCACTCTATAAGCCCATATGTTGATCTCCTCAAAATCAAATACAATTATCCATTTGTATGCATATTTTGAACCCATCAAGCCCAATACCACAACCCTTCTGTCAGCCCATTTTTAACCTTTCAAAAAATATCTTTATTTAAGCCAATTTAGACAAAATATAGTTACAAGCATTGAACTATATTTAACTAAATACCACTGTCTTTTGGCCCATATCTTGAAACCAACAGACCAAATACAATCATTCTTCTCTATGCCCATATTTTTGGATCATACAAAATAACTATATTATTCTATACATCTATATGTTGAACTTAAGAAACTTAAAACAAACATTCTTTTATAAGACCATATTTTGAACCTATCAAATCAAATACATCTGTCCTGCTCTATATACCCAGATGTTGATCATCTCAAACCACATAGTAACTATGTTTCTTTGTCCATTTTGAACCTATAAAGCCTAATACCACAGTCATTCTATAATTATATTATTGTACAAGCATAAACAAAATACAAGGATTTAAAAAACAAATCAAACAGCTGCCTTTGAACTTGTATGTTTATCCCATCAGACCAAATACAATCATCATTCTGTCAGTCTTTTTGGTCAAGCCACATTCAACAACATTTTCTAAGTCTAACTTTTTGGTGAAGCCACACACAGCTACCCTGGCAAGTCCATCTTTAGTTTCAAACCAAATACAAATATCATTTAAAAGATAATACTTTGAACTTTTCAATCGAAAAAATAAACATTCTTTTATAAGGCCATATTTTGACCAAATACAATTATCCTTATATATTCCCACTTTTTGGGTCAAGCCATATAAAACTATCTTTCTCATCAATCCCAATGTTGAACTTACCAAACCAAAAATGAATATTTCTTTATTAGATAATATTGTGAATCTTTCATATCAACATATCAAGGCCAATACAACAAACCGTCTATCAGCCCATTGTTTAAACCTTTACTCAAAGACTATCTTTCTATAAGCCTATAGAACCAAAGAAACAAAATAGAATTACAATATTTAAACCAATCAAACTAAATGCAGCTGTCTTTTGGCCAATATCTCGAAACTAACAGACAATATACATTCATCTTTCTATAGGCTTATATTTTTTAGCTTTTGGATCATACCAAATAAAACTATCCTTCTATATATCTATATGTTGAACTATCAAACTAACAGCTAACATTTTTATAGGACCATAGTTTGAACCTATCAAATCAAATACAGCTGTCCTCATTGATAATCCCATATGTGGATCTCCTCAAACCACATCTTAACTATGTTTCTATTTCCATTTTGAGCATAACAAGCCTAATTCCACAATCCATCTATCAGCCCATCTTTTAAACCTTTCAAACAAAATACTTTCTTTCTGTAAGTATAAACAAAATACAATTATTTAAAAAAACGTATCAAACAGCTGTCTTTCAACCTGTATTTTTAACCCATCAGACCAAATACAATCATCTGTCTATCAGACTGTGTTTTTGGTCAAGCCACATACCACATTCCTTATATAGGTCCATCTTTTCGGTCAAGCCTCATACAACTATCTTTCTATATTATAAGTCCATCTTGAGTTTCAAACGAAATGCAATTATCCTTCATAAGTCCATACGTTAAACTTTTCAATCTAAAAAATAAACATTCTTTCATAAGACCATATTTTGAACATTTGAAATCAAATACAGCTATCCCTCTATAAGCCCATTTTTTGATCTACTCTAACCAAATACACTAATTCTTCTATACGCCTATTTTGAACCTATAAAGCCCAATTACCACAACCATTCTGTCAGCCGATCTTTTAAATGTTTCAAACAAAATCTTCCTATAAGCCAATATATACAAAATATAGATACAAGGATTTAAGCCTATTAAACTACATACAGCTGACTTTGAGCACATATGTTGAACCCATTAGACCAAATACAGTTATCCTTCTATATGCCCACCTTTTGGGTCGAGCCATATACAACTATCTTTCTCATTAATCCATATGATGAACTTATCAGACCAAAAAAGACATTTTTTTATTAGATAATATTGTGAACCTTTCATATCAACATATCAAGGCCAACACCACAATCCTTCTATCAAACCAAGTACAGCTGTCATTTGGCCCATATATATATTGAAACCATCAGACCAAATACAATCATCCTTCTATAAGCCCATCTTTTTGGGCTTTTGGACATACCATATATAACTATCCATCTATAAATCTGAAATGTTGAACTTATCAAACTAAAAGCAAACTAATCCAATCAAATACAGCTGTCTTGCTGTATCAACACATATGTGGATCTCCTCAAACTCTATAGTAACTTTGTTTCTATGTCCATTTGAACCTATCAAGCCTTATGCCACAGTCTTTCTATCATTCCATTTTTTAAACCATCAAACCACATACTATCTTTCTGTGAGCATAAGCAAAATACAAGGATTAAAAAACACTATCAAACAGCTATCTTTCAACCTTTATGTTTCACCCATCATACCACATCTATCAGCCCATCTTTTGGGTCAAGCCACATACAACAATCTGTTCTATAGGTCCATCTTTTTGGTCAGGATTCATACATCATCCTTTTATAAGCCCATCTTTTGGGTCAAGCCACATACAACTTTCTTTCCATGGGCCCATCTTTTGGCTCAAGTCGCATACAACTATGGTTATGTAAGTCCATCTTCTAGGACAAGTCAAATACAACTATCCTTCTATAAGTCCATCTTTTGGGTAAAGCCAAATACAACTGTCCACCTTCTATGAGCACATCATTTGGGTCAAGCCAAAAACAACTGCTCTTTTAATATCCCATCTGTGGGTTAAGTCAAGGTACATACAGACAGCTATCCTTCTATTGCCCATCTTTTGGGTAAAGTCCACTTCAACTATCCTTCTGTAAGTCCATCTTTAGGGAAAGTTATCCTTCTATATCCGCATATGTTGTCTCAAGTAATATAAAACTACCCTTCTCCAAGGTCCTTATGTTCAACTTATCAAACTAAAAATGATCATTTCTTTTTAGATTTATAATTACCTTTTTTCTATTAACCAATCAAGGCCAGATCATTTCTTTTTAGATTTATAATAACCTTTCATATCAACCTAGCAAGGCCTGTAGCACAATCCTTCTATCAGCCCATCTTTTAAAAAATTCAAACCAAATACTTATAATCTTTCTATCGGCCCATATAATCATACAAACAAAATAGAATTACATTATTAAAACATATCAAACTAAATCTTTTACCCATATTTTGAAAGCATCAGAACAAATACAATTATCATTCTATAAGCCCATCTTTTGACTCAAACCAAATACAACTTTTCGCCTAATCTATCAGCCCATCTTTTTGGTTAAGCCAAATACAACAGTTGACTGTTGTTTATGAGCCAATCATTTGAATCAAGCCACATACAACTATCCTTCTATAATCCTATCTTTTGAGTCAAGCCACATACAACTATTCTTCTATAAGACCATGTTTTGAGTCAAGCCACATACAACTATTCTTCAATAAGTCCATCTTTTGGGTCAAGCCACATACAACTATTCTTCTATAAGACCATGTTTTGGGTCAAGCCACATACAACTATTCTTCAATAAGTCCATCTTTTGGGTCAAGCCACATACAACTATTCTTCTATAAGTCCATCTTTTGGGTCAAGCCACATACAACTATTCTTCTATAAGACCATATTTTAAGTCCATCTTTTGGGTCAAGCCACATACAACTATTCTTCTATAAGACCATATTTTGAATCAAGCCACATACATCTATCCTTCTATAAGTACATCTTTTGGGTAAGCCACATACAACTATTCTACTTAAGTCCATCTTTTGCGACAAGCCCAATACCACTATCCTTCTTATTGCCCATCTTTTGGTTCAAGCCACATACAACTGTACTTGTGTAAGGCATCTTATGGGTAAAACCAAATACACTTTTCCTTCTATAAAGCCATATGATGAACATATCAATCTAAAAAATGAACATATGTTGAGCCTTTCAAATCTACTGCAGCAATCACTCTATAAGCCCATATGTTGATCTCCTCAAAATCAAATACAACTATCCATTTGTATGCATATTTTGAACCCATCAAGCCCAATACCACAACCCTTCTGTCACCCCATTTTTAACCTTTCAAAAAATATCTTTATTTAAGCCAATTTAGACAAAATATAGTTACAAGCATTGAACTATATTTAACTAAATACCACTGTCTTTTGGCCCATATCTTGAAACCAACAGACCAAATACAATCATTCTTCTCTATGCCCATATTTTTGGATCATACAAAATAACTACATTATTCTATACATCTATATGTTGAACTTAAGAAACTTAAAACAAACATTCTTTTATAAGACCATATTTTGAACCTATCAAATCAAATACATCTGTCCTGCTCTATATACCCAGATGTTGATCATCTCAAACCACATAGTAACTATGTTTCTTTGTCCATTTTGAACCTATAAAGCCTAATACCACAGTCATTCTATAATTATATTATTGTACAAGCATAAACAAAATACAAGGATTTAAAAAACAAATCAAACAGCTGCCTTTGAACTTGTATGTTTATCCCATCAGACCAAATACAATCATCATTCTGTCAGTCTTTTTGGTCAAGCCACATTCAACAACATTTTCTAAGTCCAACTTTTTGGTGAAGCCACACACAGCTACCCAGGCAAGTCCATCTTTAGTTTCAAACCAAATACAAATATCATTTAAAAGATAATACTTTGAACTTTTCAATCGAAAAAATAAACATTCTTTTATAAGGCCATATTTTGACCAAATACAATTATCCTTATATATTCCCACTTTTTGGGTCAAGCCATATAAAACTATCTTTCTCATCAATCCCAATGTTGAACTTACCAAACCAAAAATGAATATTTCTTTATTAGATAATATTGTGAATCTTTCATATCAACATATCAAGGCCAATACAACAAACCGTCTATCAGCCCATTGTTTAAACCTTTACTCAAATACTATCTTTCTATAAGCCTATAGAACCAAAGAAACAAAATAGAATTACAATATTTAAACCAATCAAACTAAATGCAGCTGTCTTTTGGCCAATATCTCGAAACTAACAGACAATATACATTCATCTTTCTATAGGCTTATATTTTTTAGCTTTTGGATCATACCAAATAAAACTATCCTTCTATATATCTATATGTTGAACTATCAAACTAACAGCTAACATTTTTATAGGACCATAGTTTGAACCTATCAAATCAAATACAGCTGTCCTCATTGATAATCCCATATGTGGATCTCCTCAAACCACATCTTAACTATGTTTCTATTTCCATTTTGAGCATAACAAGCCTAATTCCACAATCCATCTATTAGCCCATCTTTTAAACCTTTCAAACAAAATACTTTCTTTCTGTAAGTATAAACAAAATACAATTATTTAAAAAAACGTATCAAACAGCTGTCTTTCAACCTGTATTTTTAACCCATCAGACCAAATACAATCATCTGTCTATCAGCCCATGTTTTTGGTCAAGCCACACACCACATTCCTTATATAGGTCCATCTTTTCGGTCAAGCCACTTACAACTATCTTTCTATATTATAAGTCCATCTTGAGTTTCAAACGAAATGCAATTATCCTTCATAAGTCCATACGTTAAACTTTTCAATCTAAAAAATAAACATTCTTTCATAAGACCATATTTTGAACATTTGAAATCAAATACAGCTATCCCTCTATAAGCCCATTTTTTGATCTACTCTAACCAAAGACACTAATTCTTCTATACGCCTATTTTGAACCTATAAAGCCCAATTACCACAACCATTCTGTCAGCCGATCTTTTAAATGTTTCAAACAAAATCTTCCTATAAGCCAATATATACAAAATATAGATACAAGGATTTAAGCCTATTAAACTACATACAGCTGACTTTGAGCACATATGTTGAACCCATTAGACCAAATACATTTATCCTTCTATATGCCCACCTTTTGGGTCGAGCCATATACAACTATCTTTCTCATTAATCCATATGATGAACTTATCAGACCAAAAAAGGACATTTTTTTATTAGATAATATTGTGAACCTTTCATATCAACATATCAAGGCCAACACCACAATCCTTCTATCAAACCAAGTACAGCTGTCATTTGGCCCATATATATATTGAAACCATCAGACCAAATACAATCATCCTTCTATAAGCCCATCTTTTTGGGATTTTGGACATACCATATATAACTATCCATCTATAAATCTGAAATGTTGAACTTATCAAACTAAAAGCAAACCAATCCAATCAAATACAGCTGTCTTGCTGTATCAACACATATGTGGATCTCCTCAAACTCTATAGTAACTTTGTTTCTATGTCCATTTGAACCTATCAAGCCTTATGCCACAATCCTTCTATCATTCCATTTTTTAAACCATCAAACCACATACTATCTTTCTGTGAGCATAAGCAAAATACAAGGATTAAAAAACACTATCAAACAGCTATCTTTCAACCTTTATGTTTCACCCATCATACCACATCTATCAGCCCATCTTTTGGGTCAAGCCACATACAACAATCTGTTCTATAGGTCCATCTTTTTGGTCAGGATTCATACATCATCCTTTTATAAGCCCATCTTTTGGGTCAAGCCACATACCACTTTCCTTCCATGGGCCCATCTTTTGGCTCAAGTCGCATACAACTATGGTTATGTAAGTCCATCTTTTAGGACAAGTCAAATACAACTATCCTTCTATAAGTCCATCTTTTGGGTAAAGCCAAATACAACTGTCCACCTTCTATGAGCACATCATTTGGGTCAAGCCAAAAACAACTGCTCTTTTAATATCCCATCTGTGGGTTAAGTCAAGATACATACAGACAGCTATCCTTCTATTGCCCATCTTTTGGGTAAAGTCCACTTCAACTATCCTTCTGTAAGTCCATCTTTAGGGAAAGTTATCCTTCTATATCCGCATATGTTGTCTCAAGTAATATAAAACTACCCTTCTCCAAGGTCCTTATGTTCAACTTATCAAACTAAAAATGATCATTTCTTTTTAGATTTATAATTACCTTTTTTCTATTAACCAATCAAGGCCAGATCATTTCTTTTTAGATTTATAATAACCTTTCATATCAACCTAGCAAGGCCTGTAGCACAATCCTTCTATCAGCCCATCTTTTAAAAAATTCAAACCAAATACTTATAATCTTTCTATCGGCCCATATAATCATACAAACAAAATAGAATTACATATTAAAACATATCAAACTAAATCTTTTACCCATATTTTGAAAGCATCAGAACAAATACAATTATCATTCTATAAGCCCATCTTTTGACTCAAACCAAATACAACTTTTCGCCTAATCTATCAGCCCATCTTTTTGGTTAAGCCAAATACAACAGTTTACTGTTGTTTATGAGCCAATCATTTGAATCAAGCCACATACAACTATCCTTCGATAATCCTATCTTTTGAGTCAAGCCACATACAACTATTCTTCTATAAGACCATGTTTTGAGTCAAGCCACATACAACTATTCTTCAATAAGTCCATCTTTTGGGTCAAGCCACATACAACTATTCTTCTATAAGACCATGTTTTGGGTCAAGCCACATACAACTATTCTTCTGTAAGTCCATCTTTTGGGTCAAGCCACATACAACTATTCTTCTATAAGTCCATCTTTTGGGTCAAGCCACATACAACTATTCTTCTATAAGACCATATTTTAAGTCCATCTTTTGGGTCAAGCCACATACAACTATTCTTCTATAAGACCATATTTTGAATCAAGCCACATACATCTATCCTTCTATAAGTACATCTTTTGGGTAAGCCACATACAACTATTCTACTTAAGTCCATCTTTTGCGACAAGCCCAATACCACTATCCTTCTTATTGCCCATCTTTTGGTTCAAGCCACATACAACTGTACTTGTGTAAGGCATCTTATGGGTAAAACCAAATACACTTTTCCTTCTATAAAGCCATATGATGAACATATCAATCTAAAAAATGAACATATGTTGAGCCTTTCAAATCTACTGCAGCAATCACTCTATAAGCCCATATGTTGATCTCCTCAAAATCAAATACAACTATCCATTTGTATGCATATTTTGAACCCATCAAGCCCAATACCACAACCCTTCTGTCAGCCCATTTTTAACCTTTCAAAAAATATCTTTATTTAAGCCAATTTAGACAAAATATAGTTACAAGCATTGAACTATATTTAACTAAATACCACTGTCTTTTGGCCCATATCTTGAAACCAACAGACCAAATACAATCATTCTTCTCTATGCCCATATTTTTGGATCATACAAAATAACTATATTATTCTATACATCTATATGTTGAACTTAAGAAACTTAAAACAAACATTCTTTTATAAGACCATATTTTGAACCTATCAAATCAAATACATCTGTCCTGCTCTATATACCCAGATGTTGATCATCTCAAACCACATAGGAACTATGTTTCTTTGTCCATTTTGAACCTATAAAGCCTAATACCACAGTCATTCTATAATTATATTATTGTACAAGCATAAACAAAATACAAGGATTTAAAAAACAAATCAAACAGCTGCCTTTGAACTTGTATGTTTATCCCATCAGACCAAATACAATCATCATTCTGTCAGTCTTTTTGGTCAAGCCACATTCAACAACATTTTCTAAGTCCAACTTTTTGGTGAAGCCACACACAGCTACCCAGGCAAGTCCATCTTTAGTTTCAAACCAAATACAAATATCATTTAAAAGATAATACTTTGAACTTTTCAATCGAAAAAATAAACATTCTTTTATAAGGCCATATTTTGACCAAATACAATTATCCTTATATATTCCCACTTTTTGGGTCAAGCCATATAAAACTATCTTTCTCATCAATCCCAATGTTGAACTTACCAAACCAAAAATGAATATTTCTTTATTAGATAATATTGTGAATCTTTCATATCAACATATCAAGGCCAATACAACAAACCGTCTATCAGCCCATTGTTTAAACCTTTACTCAAAGACTATCTTTCTATAAGCCTATAGAACCAAAGAAACAAAATAGAATTACAATATTTAAACCAATCAAACTAAATGCAGCTGTCTTTTGGCCAATATCTCGAAACTAACAGACAATATACATTCATCTTTCTATAGGCTTATATTTTTTAGCTTTTGGATCATACCAAATAAAACTATCCTTCTATATATCTATATGTTGAACTATCAAACTAACAGCTAACATTTTTATAGGACCATAGTTTGAACCTATCAAATCAAATACAGCTGTCCTCATTGATAATCCCATATGTGGATCTCCTCAAACCACATCTTAACTATGTTTCTATTTCCATTTTGAGCATAACAAGCCTAATTCCACAATCCATCTATCAGCCCATCTTTTAAACCTTTCAAACAAAATACTTTCTTTCTGTAAGTATAAACAAAATACAATTATTTAAAAAAACGTATCAAACAGCTGTCTTTCAACCTGTATTTTTAACCCATCAGACCAAATACAATCATCTGTCTATCAGCCCGTGTTTTTGGTCAAGCCACACACCACATTCCTTATATAGGTCCATCTTTTCGGTCAAGCCTCATACAACTATCTTTCTATATTATAAGTCCATCTTGAGTTTCAAACGAAATGCAATTATCCTTCATAAGTCCATACGTTAAACTTTTCAATCTAAAAAATAAACATTCTTTCATAAGACCATATTTTGAACATTTGAAATCAAATACAGCTATCCCTCTATAAGCCCATTTTTTGATCTACTCTAACCAAATACACTAATTCTTCTATACGCCTATTTTGAACCTATAAAGCCCAATTACCACAACCATTCTGTCAGCCGATCTTTTAAATGTTTCAAACAAAATCTTCCTATAAGCCAATATACAAAATATAGATACAAGGATTTAAGCCTATTAAACTACATACAGCTGACTTTGAGCACATATGTTGAACCCATTAGACCAAATACATTTATCCTTCTATATGCCCACCTTTTGGGTCGAGCCATATACAACTATCTTTCTCATTAATCCATATGATGAACTTATCAGACCAAAAAAGACATTTTTTTATTAGATAATATTGTGAACCTTTCATATCAACATATCAAGGCCAACACCACAATCCTTCTATCAAACCAAGTACAGCTGTCATTTGGCCCATATATATATTGAAACCATCAGACCAAATACAATCATCCTTCTATAAGCCCATCTTTTTGGGCTTTTGGACATACCATATATAACTATCCATCTATAAATCTGAAATGTTGAACTTATCAAACTAAAAGCAAACCAATCCAATCAAATACAGCTGTCTTGCTGTATCAACACATATGTGGATCTCCTCAAACTCTATAGTAACTTTGTTTCTATGTCCATTTGAACCTATCAAGCCTTATGCCACAATCCTTCTATCATTCCATTTTTTAAACCATCAAACCACATACTATCTTTCTGTGAGCATAAGCAAAATACAAGGATTAAAAAACACTATCAAACAGCTATCTTTCAACCTTTATGTTTCACCCATCATACCACATCTATCAGCCCATCTTTTGGGTCAAGCCACATACAACAATCTGTTCTATAGGTCCATCTTTTTGGTCAGGATTCATACATCATCCTTTTATAAGCCCATCTTTTGGGTCAAGCCACATACCACTTTCCTTCCATGGGCCCATCTTTTGGCTCAAGTCGCATACAACTATGGTTATGTAAGTCCATCTTTTAGGACAAGTCAAATACAACTATCCTTCTATAAGTCCATCTTTTGGGTAAAGCCAAATACAACTGTCCACCTTCTATGAGCACATCATTTGGGTCAAGCCAAAAACAACTGCTCTTTTAATATCCCATCTGTGGGTTAAGTCAAGATACATACAGACAGCTATCCTTCTATTGCCCATCTTTTGGGTAAAGTCCACTTCAACTATCCTTCTGTAAGTCCATCTTTAGGGAAAGTTATCCTTCTATATCCGCATATGTTGTCTCAAGTAATATAAAACTACCCTTCTCCAAGGTCCTTATGTTCAACTTATCAAACTAAAAATGATCATTTCTTTTTAGATTTATAATTACCTTTTTTCTATTAACCAATCAAGGCCAGATCATTTCTTTTTAGATTTATAATAACCTTTCATATCAACCTAGCAAGGCCTGTAGCACAATCCTTCTATCAGCCCATCTTTTAAAAAATTCAAACCAAATACTTATAATCTTTCTATCGGCCCATATAATCATACAAACAAAATAGAATTACATATTAAAACATATCAAACTAAATCTTTTACCCATATTTTGAAAGCATCAGAACAAATACAATTATCATTCTATAAGCCCATCTTTTGACTCAAACCAAATACAACTTTTCGCCTAATCTATCAGCCCATCTTTTTGGTTAAGCCAAATACAACAGTTTACTGTTGTTTATGAGCCAATCATTTGAATCAAGCCACATACAACTATCCTTCGATAATCCTATCTTTTGAGTCAAGCCACATACAACTATTCTTCTATAAGACCATGTTTTGAGTCAAGCCACATACAACTATTCTTCAATAAGTCCATCTTTTGGGTCAAGCCACATACAACTATTCTTCTATAAGACCATGTTTTGGGTCAAGCCACATACAACTATTCTTCTGTAAGTCCATCTTTTGGGTCAAGCCACATACAACTATTCTTCTATAAGTCCATCTTTTGGGTCAAGCCACATACAACTATTCTTCTATAAGACCATATTTTAAGTCCATCTTTTGGGTCAAGCCACATACAACTATTCTTCTATAAGACCATATTTTGAATCAAGCCACATACATCTATCCTTCTATAAGTACATCTTTTGGGTAAGCCACATACAACTATTCTACTTAAGTCCATCTTTTGCGACAAGCCCAATACCACTATCCTTCTTATTGCCCATCTTTTGGTTCAAGCCACATACAACTGTACTTGTGTAAGGCATCTTATGGGTAAAACCAAATACACTTTTCCTTCTATAAAGCCATATGATGAACATATCAATCTAAAAAATGAACATATGTTGAGCCTTTCAAATCTACTGCAGCAATCACTCTATAAGCCCATATGTTGATCTCCTCAAAATCAAATACAACTATCCATTTGTATGCATATTTTGAACCCATCAAGCCCAATACCACAACCCTTCTGTCAGCCCATTTTTAACCTTTCAAAAAATATCTTTATTTAAGCCAATTTAGACAAAATATAGTTACAAGCATTGAACTATATTTAACTAAATACCACTGTCTTTTGGCCCATATCTTGAAACCAACAGACCAAATACAATCATTCTTCTCTATGCCCATATTTTTGGATCATACAAAATAACTATATTATTCTATACATCTATATGTTGAACTTAAGAAACTTAAAACAAACATTCTTTTATAAGACCATATTTTGAACCTATCAAATCAAATACATCTGTCCTGCTCTATATACCCAGATGTTGATCATCTCAAACCACATAGGAACTATGTTTCTTTGTCCATTTTGAACCTATAAAGCCTAATACCACAGTCATTCTATAATTATATTATTGTACAAGCATAAACAAAATACAAGGATTTAAAAAACAAATCAAACAGCTGCCTTTGAACTTGTATGTTTATCCCATCAGACCAAATACAATCATCATTCTGTCAGTCTTTTTGGTCAAGCCACATTCAACAACATTTTCTAAGTCCAACTTTTTGGTGAAGCCACACACAGCTACCCAGGCAAGTCCATCTTTAGTTTCAAACCAAATACAAATATCATTTAAAAGATAATACTTTGAACTTTTCAATCGAAAAAATAAACATTCTTTTATAAGGCCATATTTTGACCAAATACAATTATCCTTATATATTCCCACTTTTTGGGTCAAGCCATATAAAACTATCTTTCTCATCAATCCCAATGTTGAACTTACCAAACCAAAAATGAATATTTCTTTATTAGATAATATTGTGAATCTTTCATATCAACATATCAAGGCCAATACAACAAACCGTCTATCAGCCCATTGTTTAAACCTTTACTCAAAGACTATCTTTCTATAAGCCTATAGAACCAAAGAAACAAAATAGAATTACAATATTTAAACCAATCAAACTAAATGCAGCTGTCTTTTGGCCAATATCTCGAAACTAACAGACAATATACATTCATCTTTCTATAGGCTTATATTTTTTAGCTTTTGGATCATACCAAATAAAACTATCCTTCTATATATCTATATGTTGAACTATCAAACTAACAGCTAACATTTTTATAGGACCATAGTTTGAACCTATCAAATCAAATACAGCTGTCCTCATTGATAATCCCATATGTGGATCTCCTCAAACCACATCTTAACTATGTTTCTATTTCCATTTTGAGCATAACAAGCCTAATTCCACAATCCATCTATCAGCCCATCTTTTAAACCTTTCAAACAAAATACTTTCTTTCTGTAAGTATAAACAAAATACAATTATTTAAAAAAACGTATCAAACAGCTGTCTTTCAACCTGTATTTTTAACCCATCAGACCAAATACAATCATCTGTCTATCAGCCCGTGTTTTTGGTCAAGCCACACACCACATTCCTTATATAGGTCCATCTTTTCGGTCAAGCCTCATACAACTATCTTTCTATATTATAAGTCCATCTTGAGTTTCAAACGAAATGCAATTATCCTTCATAAGTCCATACGTTAAACTTTTCAATCTAAAAAATAAACATTCTTTCATAAGACCATATTTTGAACATTTGAAATCAAATACAGCTATCCCTCTATAAGCCCATTTTTTGATCTACTCTAACCAAATACACTAATTCTTCTATACGCCTATTTTGAACCTATAAAGCCCAATTACCACAACCATTCTGTCAGCCGATCTTTTAAATGTTTCAAACAAAATCTTCCTATAAGCCAATATACAAAATATAGATACAAGGATTTAAGCCTATTAAACTACATACAGCTGACTTTGAGCACATATGTTGAACCCATTAGACCAAATACATTTATCCTTCTATATGCCCACCTTTTGGGTCGAGCCATATACAACTATCTTTCTCATTAATCCATATGATGAACTTATCAGACCAAAAAAGACATTTTTTTATTAGATAATATTGTGAACCTTTCATATCAACATATCAAGGCCAACACCACAATCCTTCTATCAAACCAAGTACAGCTGTCATTTGGCCCATATATATATTGAAACCATCAGACCAAATACAATCATCCTTCTATAAGCCCATCTTTTTGGGCTTTTGGACATACCATATATAACTATCCATCTATAAATCTGAAATGTTGAACTTATCAAACTAAAAGCAAACCAATCCAATCAAATACAGCTGTCTTGCTGTATCAACACATATGTGGATCTCCTCAAACTCTATAGTAACTTTGTTTCTATGTCCATTTGAACCTATCAAGCCTTATGCCACAATCCTTCTATCATTCCATTTTTTAAACCATCAAACCACATACTATCTTTCTGTGAGCATAAGCAAAATACAAGGATTAAAAAACACTATCAAACAGCTATCTTTCAACCTTTATGTTTCACCCATCATACCACATCTATCAGCCCATCTTTTGGGTCAAGCCACATACAACAATCTGTTCTATAGGTCCATCTTTTTGGTCAGGATTCATACATCATCCTTTTATAAGCCCATCTTTTGGGTCAAGCCACATACAACTTTCCTACCATGGGCCCATCTTTTGGCTCAAGTCGCATACAACTATGGTTATGTAAGTCCATCTTTTAGGACAAGTCAAATACAACTATCCTTCTATAAGTCCATCTTTTGGGTAAAGCCAAATACAACTGTCCACCTTCTATGAGCACATCATTTGGGTCAAGCCAAAAACAACTTCTCTTTTAATATCCCATCTGTGGGTTAAGTCAAGGTACATACAGACAGCTATCCTTCTATTGCCCATCTTTTGGGTAAAGTCCACTTCAACTATCCTTCTGTAAGTCCATCTTTAGGGAAAGTTATCCTTCTATATCCGCATATGTTGTCTCAAGTAATATAAAACTACCCTTCTCCAAGGTCCTTATGTTCAACTTATCAAACTAAAAACTTTTTAGATTTATAATTACCTTTTTTCTATTAACCAATCAAGGCCAGATCATTTCTTTTTAGATTTATAATAACCTTTCATATCAACCTAGCAAGGCCTGTAGCACAATCCTTCTATCAGCCCATCTTTAAAAAAATTCAAACCAAATACTTATAATCTTTCTATCGGCCCATATAATCATACAAACAAAATAGAATTACATATTAAAACATATCAAACTAAATCTTTTACCCATATTTTGAAAGCATCAGAACAAATACAATTATCATTCTATAAGCCCATCTTTTTGGGCTTTGGATAATACCAAATAAACTATAGTTCTTAACTTGAATTTATGAAACAAAAAACAACGTTCTTTAATAAGACCATATTTTGAAACTATCAAATCAAATACAGCTCTCCTGCTCTGAAACCCCATATGTGGATCTCTGCAAACAACATAGAAGCTATGTTTCTATGTCCATTTTACCACAATCCTTCTATCTGCCCATCTTTTAAACCTTTCAAACCAAAAATATTTTTATATGATCCCATCTTTTCAACCAAGTGACATACAACTTTCTTCTTATAAGCCCATCTTTTGGGTTAGGCTAAATACAACTGTTCGTTTATGTTCCCATCTTTGGGTCAAGCCATATACACCTTTCCTTCTATAAGCCCGTCTTTTAGGTCAAGCCACATACAAATGTCCTTTTGGATCAAGTCCAATACAATTATCTTTCTATAAGCCCATCTTTTGAGCCAAGTTACATACAATTATTATTTTATGAGCCGATTTTTGGGTCAAGCCACATACAGCTATCCTTCTATAAGGCTGTCTTTTGGATCAAGCCAAATACAACTGACTGCCTTCTATGTGCCAATCCTTTTAGTCAAGGCAAATACAACTGTTCTACTATGAGCCCATCTTTGGGTCAAGCCACATCAATACTATACTTCTATAAGCCCATATTTTGGATCAAACCACATACAAACTATCGTTCTATAAGTCCATCTTTAGGGTGACACCAAATACAATTGTCCTTCTACAAGTCTTTATGCTTAACTTATTAATCTAAAACGTCAACATTCTTTTATACGACCATATTTTGAACCATTCAAATCAAATACAGCTATCCTTCTATAAGCCTGATTGTTGATCTCCTCAAACCAAATACGTATATGCTTCTGTGCACCTATTTTGAACCCATAAGCCCAATTACCACAACACTTCAGTCAGCCCATCTTTTAAACCTTTCAGACAAAATACTTTTGTTCTATAAGCCAATATAGACAAAATATAAATACCATGATTTAAGCCTATTTAACTTAATAAACTTAATTAACTTAAAGCTATCAAACTAAATGCAGCTGTGTTTTGGCCCATATTTTTAAACTATCAGACCAAATACTATCATCATTCTATGAGCCCATATTAGGATCATACCAAATACACTATCCTTCTTTAAAGCTATATGTTGAACTTCTCAAACTTAAAACATTCTTGTTTAGGACCATATTTTTAAACTATCAAATTAAATACAGCTGTTCTGCTCTATATACCCATATGTGGATCTCCTCAAAGCACATGGTAACTATGTTTCTATGTCCTATTTGATCTTATCAAGCCTTATACTGCAATCCTTCTATCAGCCCATCTGTTAAACCTTTCAAAAAATATAATAAAAATACTATAAAAAAAGCATAAAAAATACCAGTATTAAAAAACCTTATCAAACAGCTGCCTTTGAACCTGTATGTTTAACCCATAAGACTAAACACGATCTTCTTTCTATAAGCTCATCTTTTGGAACAAGCCATATACAACTATCCTCTCATCAACCCAGCTTTTGGGTCAAAACACATACAACTATCATTCTATAAGCCCATCTTTTGTGTCAAGCCACATACAACCATTCTGCTATAAGCCCGTCTTTCGGGTCAAATCACATACACTTTCCTTCTATAAGCCCGTCATTTGGGTGAAGATACATACAACTATCCTTCTATAAGCCCATCTTTTGGGTCAAGTCCAATTCAACTATCTTTCTATAAGCCCATCTTTTGTGTCAAGCCACATACAACTATTCTTCTATGAGCCCATTTTGGGGTCAAGCCACATACAGCTATCATTCTATAAACCGTCTTTTGGGTCAAGCAAACTACAACTATATAAGCCCTGTTTTGTGTCAAACCACATACAACTATCATTGTATAAGTCCATCTTTAGGGTCAAACCAAATACAATTGTCTTTGTATAACTCTATATGCTGAACTGCTCAATATAAAACATCAATCCAGATGTTAAACTTATCAAACCAAAAAATGAACATTTTATTATTGGATAATTTTGTGAACCTTTCATATCAACCAACACAGGCCAATACCACAATCCTTCTATTAGCCCATCCTTTAAACCTTTCAAACTAAATACTATCTTTCTATAAGCCCATATAACCATACAAACAAAATATAATTACACAGATTTAAAGCTATCAAACTAAATGCAGCTGTCTTCTGGCCCATATTTTTAAACTATCAGACCAAATACAATCATCATTCTATAGGCCCATATTATGTGGCTTTAGGACCATACCAAATAAAATATCCTTTTCTATAAAGGTCTATGTTGAACTTATCAAACTAAAAACAGACATTCTTGTTTAAGACCATATTTGAAACTATCAAATTATATACAGCTGTTGTGCCCTAGGTACCCATATGTGGATCTTCTCAAACCTCATCGTCACTATGTTTCTATGTCCTATTCGAACATATCAAGCCTAATACTGCAGTCCTTCTATCAGCCCATCTTTTAAACCTTTTAAACCAAATACTATTTTTTCTATAAGCATAAACAAAATATACGTATTAAAAAAACCTGATCAAATAGCTGTCTTTGAACCTGTATGTTTAACTCATTAAACTAAATACCATCATCGTTCTATAATCTCATATTTTGAGTCAAGCTGTATGCAACCATACTCTCATCAACCCATATTTTGGGTCAAAACACATACAACTATCCTTCTATAAGCCCTGCTTTTGGGCCAAGCCACATACAACTATCCTTCCATAAGCCCATCTTTTGGGTCAAGGCTAATACAACTATTCCCTTCTATGGGCCCGTCTTCTGTGTCAAGCCAAATACAAGTGTCCTTCTATTAGCCCATCTTTTGTGTCAAGCCAATTACAACTATCCTTCTATAAGTCCATCTTTAGGTTCAAATCAAATACAATTGTCCTTCTATAAGTCCATATGCTGAACTGATCAATCTAAAACTTTACCATTATTTTATAAGACCATATTTTGAGCTTTTGAAATCAAATACAGCTATCACTCTATAAGCCAGTTTCTTGATCTCCTCAAAAAAAAATGCAACTATGCTTCTGTATCCTATTTTGAACCCATAAAGTCGGATACCACAATCCTTCTGTAATCCCACCTTTTAAACATTCCAAACAAAATTCTATCTTTCTTTTAGACAAAATATAGTTAAAAGGAATTAAACCCAGTGACTAAATACAGCTCTGTTCGAGCCCATATGTTGAACCCATCAGACCAAACAATTATCATTCTGTATGCCCACCTGTTGGGTAAAGCCGTAAACAGCTATCATCATCCCATATGTTGAAACAAAAAATGAACAATATTGTGTATGTTTCATATTGACCTATCAAGGCCAATACCACAACCTTCTATCATTCCATCCTTTAAACCTTTCAAACCAAATACTATCTTTCTATAAGCCCATATAGCAATACAAACAATATAGAATTAGGATTTAAACATATCAAACTAAATACAGCTGTCAATTGGCCCGTATTTTGAAACCATCAGACCAAATACAACCATCCTTCTGTAAGCACATCGGTTTGGGCTTTAGATCATACCAAATAAACTATCCGTTCTATAAATCTATATTTTGAACTGAACAAACTGAAAGCAAAAATTCTTTTATAAGACCATATTTGAACCTATCAATTTAAATACAGCTGTCCTGCTCTATAAACCCTAAATGGATCTCAAACCACATAGTAATTATGTTTATATGTCCATTTTCAACCTATCAAGCCTAATACCACAACCTTTCTATCAGCCCATCTTTAAAATGTTTCAAACCATATACTATCATTCTATAAGCATAAAAGAGAAGAATTAAAAAAAAAGAAGCTCTCTTTGAATTTGTCTGCTTACCCATCAGACCAAATACAATCATCTATCAGGCCATCTTTTGGGTCAAGCCACATACAACTATCCTTCTATAGGTCCATTTATTTGGTCAAGCCATATACAACTATTCTTCTTGAAGCCCATATTTTTTGTCAAGCCACATACAACTATCGTTCTATAAGCCCATCTTTTTGGTCAAGGCTAATACCACTATCCCCTTCTATGAGCTCACCTTTGGGGTCAAGCCAAATACAACTGTTCTTGTATGAGCCCATCGTTCGGGTCAAGCCATATACAACTATCCTTCTATGAGCCCATCTTTTGGGTCAAGCCACATTCAACTATCCTTTATCAGTCCATCTTTGGGTCAAACTATGTACAATTATCCTTTTATAAAGCCATCTTTTGGGTCAAGCCACATCTATCCTTCTATCCTGACTATCCTTCTAGAAAATCTTTTGGGTCAGGTAGCATACAACTATCCTTTTATAAGCCCTTGTAAGAGCCCATCTTTTGGGTCAAGCCACATTCAACTATACTTCTATAGGTCCTATCTTTTTGGTCAAGTCATATACAATTATCATTCAATAAAGCCATCTTTTGTATCAATCTAAATTTCAACAATCCTTTTTGAAGTCCATCTTTAGGTCCAGCTACATACAACTATCCTTCTAAAAGCCCATCTTTTGGTCAAGCCACATACAACTTTCCTTCCATGAGTCCATCTTTAGTGTCAAGTCACATACAACTATCCTTCTAATAGCCCATCTGTTGGGTCAAGCCAAATACAACTATCTGCCTTCTATGAGTCCATCTTTTAGTTCAAGCCAAATACACCTGTTTCTTTATGAGCCCATATTTGGGTCAAGCCACTTGCAACTGTCCTTCTGTAAGCCCATCTTTTGGGTCAACTCACATACAACTACCCTATAAGCCCATCTTTTGGGTCAAGCTACATACAAGAATCATTATATGAGCCTTTCTTTTGGGTAAAGCCACATAACAACTATCCTTTTATGAGCCCATCTTTTGGGTCAAGCCAACTAGAACTATCCTTAAAGCCCATCTTTTGTGTTTTACCACATACAACTATCCTTCTATAAGTTCATCTTTAGGGTCAAACCAAATACAATTATCTTTAAATACGTCCATTTTGTTGAACGTATCAATCTAAATATATATTTTCTTTTATAAGACCATATTTGAAACCTGTCAAATCATATACATATATCCCTCTATAAGCCCATTTTCTTAATCTCCTCAAACCAAATACACCTATGCTTCTATATGCCAATTTTTAACCCATACAGCCCGATACCACCACCGTTCTATCATCCACATTTTGGGTCAAGCCATATACAAATATCCTTCTCATCAATCCATGTATTGAACTTATCAAATCAAAAATGAACATTTCTTTATTAGACAATATTATGAACCTTTCATACTTTTCATATTAACATATACCAAGGCCAATACCAAGATCCTTCTAAAAGCTTTCAAACCAAATACTAACTTCTATAAGCCCATTTAACCATACAAACAAAATAGAAATATACAGATTTAACTAAATACAGCTGTCTTTGTAAATTGGCCCATATCTTAAAACCAACAGACCAAATACAATCATCCTTCGATAATCTTTTTGAGCTTTTGCATCATACCAAATAAAACTATCCTTCTGTTGAGAGTATCAAACTAAAAATAAACATTTGTTTAGGACCATATTTTGAACCCATCAAATCAAATACAGCTGTCCTGCTCTATAAACCCATTTGTGGATCTCCTCTTCCACATAGTAACTATGATTCTATGTCCTTTCAAACCAAATACTATTTTCCTATAAGCATAAGCAAAATAAAACGATTTAATAAACCCAGTAAACAGCTATCTTTAAACCTGTATGTTTAACCCATTAGACCAAATACAACCATTTTTGTAAGAGCCCATATCCAGCCACATAAAACTATCCTTCTTTCAGCCCAGTGCTGCAGATAAATATTTGTACTGAGCGTAAATGTACGCTTACTTCTGAAAATTTGGGCGTAATTGTAACCCTTCAAAAAACTATACCACCCATCAGCTTTGAAAGTTCAAATTAATTACAAATCCCAGTACCACTTTACAATTAAGTGTCATTTGTTGAAATGCAATTAGCAACAGTTTCATTTTGACCGCTTTGTAATCAGTTATGTAAATTTTTTATCCCCAAAAGTATACAACAGTTATTGGTATACGTTCAACCATTGTTTGAAGTTTGCATTCCCTAAAATTAGAAAATTTGCCTAATTCTATTGGCATTCAATTTCCCGCTGCATAATTATCGCAAGAAATCTAGGTCAAAAGTGATCTTAGACAGCTACGCCAAAAAAAAGAATAGTCCATAAAGTTTAATTACAGTTTCAATACTCAATGGTTGTATGTAAACCAGTGCTACATAACAGCCACTTTCTGAGGCACGCAATGAAATGAAATAACGATGAAATAAAAAAGTATCAACTAAATACCTTCTTGTTAAAAAGATTTCCTTATAGTTTAATAAGCCAATTTTTAACATATCAAGCAAAATACAAGTATCCTTATATTAGCCCAGAGATCAAACTGAATACAACCTATCGAGCCAAATACAACTTAAATTTCTTCCATAAGTTAATTTTGGATACTGGTATATCAAGCCATATACTTCTAAAGTTCACATAGGACCTGTCAGGCCAAATACAACTATAATTCCATAAGTTAATTTTGGATCTTTCAAGCCAAATTCAGCTGATCTTTTTCAAATCATTTTTGAAACTATAAAACCCACTTCAACAACCATGCTTTCGTCAATCCATCTTTTAATCCTATCACTTGATAATGAAGGCAAATACAACTATTCTTCTATACATCCATTTTTAGCTCACCTGAGCACGAAGTGCTCGGTGAGCTATTGGTATAAGGGACATCTCCGGCGTCGTCCGGCGTCCGTCAACAATTTGGACTGTTATTGCGATAAAGACTACTTTTTAATTCAATCTTGACCTAACTTGCACGGTTTGTGTTTGACCATAAAAATCTCAGTTGGTATTGATAATGGGCCAAATTGGACCAGAAACCTTAGAGTTATGGCCCCTTGTTTGTGGGGAAAAATGCAAAAATTGTCTTCAAAGTTCGTTCATAGAGACTTTATTTTTCTACCAATCTTGACCAAACTTCCACAGTTTGTGTATCATCAAAAGTTCGCAGTAGAAGTCAACACTGGGCCGGATTGGGCCACAAACACCAGAGTTATGCCCCTTTTTAGTTGAAAAATAGGCAAAAACTGCCATTTTACCTTGATTCAGACATCTTTTTTTTTTCAAATCTCAACCTGACTTCCACAGTTTGTGTGTGATCAAAAGATTTCAGCAGGAGTCAAAAATGGGTAAGGTTAGGCCACAGACACCGGAGTTATGCCCCATTGTATGTGGAAAAAAATGCAAACATTGCCTTTTTTGTTCATAGAGACTTCATTTTTCTTTCAATCTTGACCAAACTTCCACAGTTTGTATGTTATCATACGACTGCATCAGAAGGCAACAATGGGTGAGATTGGGCAACAAAATTCAATGTTATTTCCCCTTTGTTAGTGAAAAAAAGCAAAAATTGCCTTATTTGTGCAGCGAGATTTCATTTATCATTTAATCTTGATAAAACTTGTTTTAAAACACATGTTTGGTATGGTAATAAGATCTCAACTCATGCAGCAAATGAGACAGTCCATGAACACAGTATATATATCCCCTTAATTGCAAAAATTAATGCAAAATGAATTTGTTGCAAGATGGGGACTTTATTGTGAACCAGTCCGGACCAGACTTGCACAATTTGTCTATGACCATAAAATCTAAAGCGAATTTCAATATAGGACAGGTAAATGGCAATACACTCTACTCTTTGAAAAAGCCAGCAAGCATGACATGACCTTTGCGCAGTAGTCACCATTATTTTTTAGAACTGCAGCATTAACACTCCGAAATCGCCTGCGAAAAGTTGGATACCATGGTTGAGAAAATATATCCAGGTCCTTACTTGTTCTGTGTATGAGAGTTAATCAGCTAGACAAATTATTTAAGGACATTAGGTGTACATTCCCACAAGCCTTTCACAGCAGTAAGGCTTTCATCTTTGCCAGTATTCAGGTGAGCCCTTTGGGCCATCATGGCCCTCTTGTTAGATCTATCAAGCCTAAGTCAACTCTTTCTGCAAAGCTTTCTGAGCCTATCAAACCCAATTTAACATCTATCCTATGGTCAGTCCTTGTTTGAAATCAGACCAAACACAGTCAACATGGTAATATCCCAAATAAGCCAAATACAACTGTTATTCTATGAACTTATATATTGAGCTGTCCATGTTTTGCCTATTTTGAAACTATTAAAGCAAAATTCAGCTCCTACTATAGGTGTATTTTCAAAGCCAATGTTTTGAACCTATTACACTACAAACAACCATTCTTCTGTAAGCCCATAGTCTGAACCTATCTAACTGAATACAGTTATGCTCTCAGAAGTCCATTTAATACATATCTTGTCAAATACAACTATCCTTCACTATAAGCCATTTTGGACTTATCAAGCTTAATACAACTCTCTTTCTATAAGCCCATTTTAAAAAGCCAAATACAAACAACCTTCTTGAATCCCATTTTTCAACCTATCAAACAAACTATAAATATCCTTCGATACATCCTTTACAGACCTATAAAGCAAATTAGTCATATCCATCAGTCTGTAAGAATAAATGTGAAACTATCAAAATGAATACAGCAAGCCAACAGTTTGAACCTATAAAACCAACTATAAGCCTATTTTTGAACCTGTCAGACCAAAAACAACAATACTTAGATAAGCCTATGTGTCAACTCTATCAAACTCAAGTCAACAAACATTTTTCTGTAAGTCCATCTTTTGTACATATCAAGCCAAATACAGCACATTTTTTACTGTCTACTGTTATGTTCATGTTGGACCTCTCCAGCCAACCCAACTATGCTTCCAAAAGTCCATTTTGGCCCCAAGCCAAATACAACTTCCCTGCCATAAGTTTATTTTGGACTCAGGTCAACTACAACTATCCTTCCATAAGTCCATTTTGGATCCAAGCCAAATACTACTCTCTTTCCATTAGTTTATTTTGGACCCATCATACAAAATACAAATATTTTCTATAAGCCCATTTTTAACTTACCAAACTGAATATATCAATCCTTCTAGACACCCAAGTTTTGAACCTATCAAACCAAATACAACTATCCTTCTTTAAGCCAATATGTTAAAATATTGTTCTGTAAGCCCATAATTTTAACCCATCAAACCTAATACAGCTGTGCTCCTATGGAATCTGTTTGACTAAAATAAAATAACGTCGGAACGATATGCTAATTTATACATGTGAAAGACGAAGGCTTTATGGAAAATAATAACTATATTATTCTATACATCTATATGTTGAACTTAACAAACTTAAAGCAAACGTTCTTTTATAAGACCATATTTTGAACCTATCAAATCAAATACATCTGTCCTGCTCTATATACCCAGATGTTGATCTTCTCAAACCACATAGTAACTATGTTTCTTTGTCCATTTTGAACCTATAAAGCCTAATACCACAATCATTCTATAATTATATCATTCTATAAGCATAAACAAAATACAAGGATTTAAAATACAAATCAAACAGCTGCCTTTGAACTTGTATGTTTATCCCATCAGACCAAATACAATCATCATTCTGTCAGTCTTTTTGGTCAAGCCACATTCAACAACATTTTCTAAGTCCAACGTTTTGGTGAAGCCACACACAGCTACCCTGGCAAGACCATCTTTAGTTTCAAACCAAATACAAATATCATTTAAAAGGTCATACTTTGAACTTTTCAATCGAAAAATAAACATTCTTTTATAAGGCCATATTTTGACCAAATACAATTATCCTTATATATTCCCACTTTTTGGGTCAAGCCATATAAAACTATCTTTCTCATCAATCCCAATGTTGAACTTACCAAACCAAAAATGAATATTTCTTTATTAGATAATATTGTGAATCTTTCATATCAACATATCAAGGCCAATACAACAATCCGTCTATCAGCCCATTGTTTAAACCTTTACTCAAAGACTATCTTTCTATAAGCCTATAGAACCAAAGAAACAAAATAGAATTACAATATTTAAACCAATCAAACTAAATGCAGCTGTCTTTTGGCCAATATCTCGAAACTAACAGACAATATACATTCATCTTTCTATAGGCTTATATTTTTTAGCTTTTGGATCATACCAAATAAAACTATCCTTCTATATATCTATATGTTGAACTATCAAACTAACAGCTAACATTTTTATAGGACCATAGTTTGAACCTATCAAATCAAATACAGCTGTCCTCATTGATAATCCCATATGTGGATCTCCTCAAACCACATCTTAACTATGTTTCTATTTCCATTTTGAGCATAACAAGCCTAATTCCACAATCCATCTATCAGCCCATCTTTTAAACCTTTCAAACAAAATACTTTCTTTCTGTAAGTATAAACAAAATACAATTATTTAAAAAAACGTATCAAACAGCTGTCTTTCAACCTGTATTTTTAACCCATCAGACCAAATACAATCATCTGTCTATCAGCCCATGTTTTTGGTCAAGCCACACACCACATTCCTTATATAGGTCCATCTTTTCGGTCAAGCCTCATACAACTATCTTTCTATATTATAAGTCCATCTTGAGTTTCAAACGAAATGCAATTATCCTTCATAAGTCCATACGTTAAACTTTTCAATCTAAAAAATAAACATTCTTTCATAAGACCATATTTTGAACATTTGAAATCAAATACAGCTATCCCTCTATAAGCCCATTTTTTGATCTACTCTAACCAAATACACTAATTCTTCTATACGCCTATTTTGAACCTATAAAGCCCAATTACCACAACCATTCTGTCAGCCGATCTTTTAAATGTTTCAAACAAAATCTTCCTATAAGCCAATATATACAAAATATAGATACAAGGATTTAAGCCTATTAAACTACATACAGCTGACTTTGAGCACATATGTTGAACCCATTAGACCAAATACATTTATCCTTCTATATGCCCACCTTTTGGGTCGAGCCATATACAACTATCTTTCTCATTAATCCATATGATGAACTTATCAGACCAAAAAAGACATTTTTTTATTAGATAATATTGTGAACCTTTCATATCAACATATCAAGGCCAACACCACAATCCTTCTATCAAACCAAGTACAGCTGTCATTTGGCCCATATATATATTGAAACCATCAGACCAAATACAATCATCCTTCTATAAGCCCATCTTTTGGGGCTTTTGGACATACCATATATAACTATCCAGCTATAAATCTGAAATGTTGAACTTATCAAACTAAAAGCAAACCAATCCAATCAAATACAGCTGTCTTGCTGTATCAACACATATGTGGATCTCCTCAAACTCTATAGTAACTTTGTTTCTATGTCCATTTGAACCTATCAAGCCTTATGCCACAATCCTTCTATCATTCCATTTTTTAAACCATCAAACCACATACTATCTTTCTGTGAGCATAAGCAAAATACAAGGATTAAAAAACACTATCAAACAGCTATCTTTCAACCTTTATGTTTCACCCATCATACCACATCTATCAGCCCATCTTTTGGGTCAAGCCACATACAACAATCTGTTCTATAGGTCCATCTTTTTGGTCAGGATTCATACATCATCCTTTTATAAGCCCATCTTTTGGGTCAAGCCACATACAACTTTCCTTCCATGGGCCCATCTTTTGGCTCAAGTCGCATACAACTATGGTTATGTAAGTCCATCTTTTAGGACAAGTCAAATACAACTATCCTTCTATAAGTCCATCTTTTGGGTAAAGCCAAATACAACTGTCCACCTTCTATGAGCACATCATTTGGGTCAAGCCAAAAACAACTTCTCTTTTAATATCCCATCTGTGGGTTAAGTCAAGATACATACAGACAGCTATCCTTCTATTGCCCATCTTTTGGGCAAAGTCCACTTCAACTATCCTTCTGTAAGTCCATCTTTAGGGAAAATTATCCTTCTATATCCGCATATGTTGTCTCAAGTAATATAAAACTACCCTTCTCCAAGGTCCTTATGTTCAACTTATCAAACTAAATTGATCATTTCTTTTTAGATTTATAATTACCTTTTTTCTATTAACCAATCAAGGCCAGATCATTTCTTTTTAGATTTATAATAACCTTTCATATCAACCTAGCAAGGCCTGTAGCACAATCCTTCTATCAGCCCATCTTTTAAACAATTCAAACCAAATACTTATAATCTTTCTATCGGCCCATATAATATCATACAAACAAAATAGAATTACATATTAAAACATATCAAACAAAATCTTTTACCCATATTTTGAAAGCATCAGAACAAATACAATTATCATTCTATAAGCCCATCTTTTTGGGCTTTGGATAATACCAAATAAACTATAGTTCTTAACTTGAATTTATGAAACAAAAAACAACGTTCTTTAATAAGACCATATTTTGAAACTATCAAATCAAATACAGCTCTCCTGCTCTGAAACCCCATATGTGGATCTCTGCAAACAACATAGAAGCTATGTTTCTATGTCCATTTTACCACAATCCTTCTATCTGCCCATCTTTTAAACCTTTCAAACCAAAAATATTTTTATATGATCCCATCTTTTCAACCAAGTGACATACAACTTTCTTCTTATAAGCCCATCTTTTGGGTTAGGCTAAATACAACTGTTCGTTTATGTTCCCATCTTTGGGTCAAGCCATATACACCTTTCCTTCTATAAGCCCGTCTTTTAGGTCAAGCCACATACAAATGTCCTTTTATAAGCCCATCTTTTGGATCAAGTCCAATACAATTATCTTCTATAAGCCCATCTTTTGAGCCAAGTTACATACAATTATTATTTTATGAACCCATTTTTGGGTCAAGCCACATACAGCTATCCTTCTATAAGGCTGTCTTTTGGATCAAGCCAAATACAACTGACTGCCTTCTATGAGCCAATCCTTTTAGTCAAGGCAAATACAACTGTTCTACTATGAGCCCATCTTTGGGTCAAGCCACATCAATACTATACTTCTATAAGCCCATATTTTGGATCAAACCACATACAAACTATCGTTCTATAAGTCCATCTTTAGGGTGACACCAAATACAATTGTCCTTCTACAAGTCTTTATGCTTAACTTATTAATCTAAAACGTCAACATTCTTTTATACGACCATATTTTGAACCATTCAAATCAAATACAGCTGTCCTTCTATAAGCCTGATTGTTGATCGCCTCAAACCAAATACGTATATGCTTCTGTGCACCTATTTTGAACCCATAAGCCCAATTACCACAACACTTCAGTCAGCCCATCTTTTAAACCTTTCAGACAAAATACTTTTGTTCTATAAGCCAATATAGACAAAATATAAATACCATGATTTAAGCCTATTTAACTTAATAAACTTAATTAACTTAAAGCTATCAAACTAAATGCAGCTGTGTTTTGGCCCATATTTTTAAACTATCAGACCAAATACTATCATCATTCTATGAGCCCATATTAGGATCATACCAAATACACTATCCTTCTTTAAAGCTATATGTTGAACTTCTCAAACTTAAAACATTCTTGTTTAGGACCATATTTTTAAACTATCAAATTAAATACAGCTGTTCTGCTCTATATACCCATATGTGGATCTCCTCAAAGCACATGGTAACTATGTTTCTATGTCCTATTTGATCTTATCAAGCCTTATACTGCAATCCTTCTATCAGCCCATCTGTTAAACCTTTCAAAAAATATAATAAAAATACTATAAAAAAAGCATAAAAAATACCAGTATGAAAAAACCTTATCAAACAGCTGCCTTTGAACCTGTATGTTTAACCCATAAGACTAAACACGATCTTCTTTCTATAAGCTCATCTTTTGGAACAAGCCATATACAACTATCCTCTCATCAACCCAGCTTTTGGGTCAAAACACATACAACTATCCTTCTATAAGCCCATCTTTTGTGTCAAGCCACATACAACCATTCTGCTATAAGCCCGTCTTTCGGGTCAAATCACATACACTTTCCTTCTATAAGCCCGTCATTTGGGTGAAGATACATACAACTATCCTTCTATAAGCCCATCTTTTGGGTCAAGTCCAATTCAACTATCTTTCTATAAGCCCATCTTTTGTGTCAAGCCACATACAACTATTCTTCTATGAGCCCATTTTGGGGTCAAGCCACATACAGCTATCATTCTATAAACCGTCTTTTGGGTCAAGCAAACTACAACTATATAAGCCCTGTTTTGTGTCAAACCACATACAACTATCATTGTATAAGTCCATCTTTAGGGTCAAACCAAATACAATTGTCTTTGTATAACTCTATATGCTGAACTGCTCAATATAAAACATCAATCCAGATGTTAAACTTATCAAACCAAAAAATGAACATTTTATTATTGGATAATTTTGTGAACCTTTCATATCAACCAACACAGGCCAATACCACAATCCTTCTATTAGCCCATCCTTTAAACCTTTCAAACTAAATACTATCTTTCTATAAGCCCATATAACCATACAAACAAAATATAATTACACAGATTTAAAGCTATCAAACTAAATGCAGCTGTCTTCTGGCCCATATTTTTAAACTATCAGACCAAATACAATCATCATTCTATAGGCCCATATTATGTGGCTTTAGGACCATACCAGATAAAATATCCTTTTCTATAAAGGTCTATGTTGAACTTATCAAACTAAAAACAGACATTCTTGTTTAAGACCATATTTGAAACTATCAAATTATATACAGCTGTTCTGCCCTAGGTACCCATATGTGGATCTTCTCAAACCTCATCGTCACTATGTTTCTATGTCCTATTCGAACATATCAAGCCTAATACTGCAGTCCTTCTATCAGCCCATCTTTTAAACCTTTTAAACCAAATACTATTTTTCTATAAGCATAAACAAAATATACGTATTAAAAAAACCTGATCAAATAGCTGTCTTTGAACCTGTATGTTTAACTCATTAAACTAAATACCATCATCGTTCTATAATCTCATATTTTGAGTCAAGCTGTATGCAACCATACTCTCATCAACCCATATTTTGGGTCAAAACACATACAACTATCCTTCTATAAGCCCTGCTTTTGGGCCAAGCCACATACAACTATCCTTCCATAAGCCCATCTTTTGGGTCAAGGCTAATACAACTATTCCCTTCTATGGGCCCGTCTTCTGTGTCAAGCCAAATACAAGTGTCCTTCTATTAGCCCATCTTTTGTGTCAAGCCAATTACAACTATCCTTCTATAAGTCCATCTTTAGGTTCAAATCAAATACAATTGTCCTTCTATAAGTCCATATGCTGAACTGATCAATCTAAAACTTTACCATTATTTTATAAGACCATATTTTGAGCTTTTGAAATCAAATACAGCTATCACTCTATAAGCCAGTTTCTTGATCTCCTCAAAAAAAAATGCAACTATGCTTCTGTATCCTATTTTTAACCCATAAAGTCGGATACCACAATCCTTCTGTAATCCCATCTTTTAAACATTCCAAACAAAATTCTATCTTTCTTTTAGACAAAATATAGTTAAAAGGAATTAAACCCAGTGACTAAATACAGCTCTGTTCGAGCCCATATGTTGAACCCATCAGACCAAACAATTATCATTCTGTATGCCCACCTGTTGGGTAAAGCCGTAAACAGCTATCATCATCCCATATGTTGAAACAAAAAATGAACAATATTGTGTATGTTTCATATTGACCTATCAAGGCCAATACCACAACCTTCTATCATTCCATCCTTTAAACCTTTCAAACCAAATACTATCTTTCTATAAGCCCATATAGCAATACAAACAATATAGAATTAGGATTTAAACATATCAAACTAAATACAGATGTCAATTGGCCCGTATTTTGAAACCATCAGACCAAATACAACCATCCTTCTGTAAGCACATCGGTTTGGGCTTTTAGATCATACCAAATAAACTATCCTTCTATAAATCTATATTTTGAACTGAACAAACTGAAAGCAAAAATTCTTTTATAAGACCATATTTGAACCTATCAATTTAAATACAGCTGTCCTGCTCTATAAACCCTAAATGGATCTCAAACCACATAGTAATTATGTTTATATGTCCATTTTCAACCTATCAAGCCTAATACCACAACCTTTCTATCAGCCCATCTTTAAAATGTTTCAAACCATATACTATCATTCTATAAGCATAAAAGAGAAGAATTAAAAAAAAAGAAGCTCTCTTTGAATTTGTCTGCTTACCCATCAGACCAAATACAATCATCTATCAGGCCATCTTTTGGGTCAAGCCACATACAACTATCCTTCTATAGGTCCATTTATTTGGTCAAGCCATATACAACTATTCTTCTTCAAGCCCATATTTTTTGTCAAGCCACATACAACTATCGTTCTATAAGCCCATCTTTTTGGTCAAGGCTAATACCACTATCCCCTTCTATGAGCTCACCTTTGGGGTCAAGCCAAATACAACTGTTCTTGTATGAGCCCATCGTTCGGGTCAAGCCATATACAACTATCCTTCTATGAGCCCATCTTTTGGGTCAAGCCACATTCAACTATCCTTTATCAGTCCATCTTTGGGTCAAACTATGTACAATTATCCTTTTATAAAGCCATCTTTTGGGTCAAGCCACATCTATCCTTCTATCCTGACTATCCTTCTAGAAAATCTTTTGGGTCAGGTAGCATACAACTATCCTTTTATAAGCCCTTGTAAGAGCCCATCTTTTGGGTCAAGCCACATTCAACTATACTTCTATAGGTCCTATCTTTTTGGTCAAGTCATATACAATTATCATTCAATAAAGCCATCTTTTGTATCAATCTAAATTTCAACAATCCTTTTTGAAGTCCATCTTTAGGTCCAGCTACATACAACTATCCTTCTAAAAGCCCATCTTTTGGGTCAAGCCACATACAACTTTCCTTCCATGAGTCCATCTTTAGTGTCAAGTCACATACAACTATCCTTCTAATAGCCCATCTGTTGGGTCAAGCCAAATACAACTATCTGCCTTCTATGAGTCCATCTTTTAGTTCAAGCCAAATACACCTGTTTCTTTATGAGCCCATCTTTGGGTCAAGCCACTTGCAACTGTCCTTCTGTAAGCCCATCTTTTGGGTCAACTCACATACAACTACCTTATAAGCCCATCTTTTGGGTCAAGCTACATACAAGAATCATTATATGAGCCTTTCTTTTGGGTAAAGCCACATAACAACTATCCTTTTATGAGCCCATCTTTTGGGTCAAGCCAACTAGAACTATCCTTAAAGCCCATCTTTTGTGTTTTACCACATACAACTATCCTTCTATAAGTTCATCTTTAGGGTCAAACCAAATACAATTATCTTTAAATACGTCCATTTTGTTGAACGTATCAATCTAGATATATATTTTCTTTTATAAGACCATATTTGAAACCTGTCAAATCATATACATATATCCCTCTATAAGCCCATTTTCTTAATCTCCTCAAACCAAATACACCTATGCTTCTATATGCCAATTTTTAACCCATACAGCCCGATACCACCACCCTTCTATCATCCACATTTTGGGTCAAGCCATATACAGATATCCTTCTCATCAATCCATGTATTGAACTTATCAAATCAAAAATGAACATTTCTTTATTAGACAATATTATGAACCTTTCATACTTTTCATATTAACATATACCAAGGCCAATACCAAGATCCTTCTAAAAGCTTTCAAACCAAATACTATCTTTCTATAAGCCCATTTAACCATACAAACAAAATAGAAATATACAGATTTAACTAAATACAGCTGTCTTTGTAAATTGGCCCATATCTTAAAACCAACAGACCAAATACAATCATCCTTCGATAATCTTTTTGAGCATTTGCATCATACCAAATAAAACTATCCTTCTGTTGAGAGTATCAAACTAAAAATAAACATTTGTTTAGGACCATATTTTGAACCCATCAAATCAAATACAGCTGTCCTGCTCTATAAACCCATTTGTGGATCTCCTCTTCCACATAGTAACTATGATTCTATGTCCTTTCAAACCAAATACTATTTTCCTATAAGCATAAGCAAAATAAAACGATTTAATAAACCCAGTAAACAGCTATCTTTAAACCTGTATGTTTAACCCATTAGACCAAATACAACCATTTTTGTAAGAGCCCATATCCAGCCACATAAAACTATCCTTCTTTCAGCCCAGTGCTGCAGATAAATATTTGTACTGAGCGTAAATGTACGCTTACTTCTGAAAATTTGGGCGTAATTGTAACCCTTCAAAAAACTATACCACCCATCAGCTTTGAAAGTTCAAATTAATTACAAATCCCAGTACCACTTTACAATTAAGTGTCATTTGTTGAAATGCAATTAGCAACAATTTCATTTTGACCGCTTTGTAATCAATTATGTAAATTTTTTATCCCCAAAAGTATACAACAGTTATTGGTATACGTTCAACCATTGTTTGAAGTTTGCATTCCCTAAAATTAGAAAATTTGCCTAATTCTATTGGCATTCAATTTCCCGCTGCATAATTATCGCAAGAAATCTAGGTCAAAAGTGATCTTAGACAGCTACGCCAAAAAAAAGAATAGTCCATAAAGTTTAATTACAGTTTCAATACTCAATGGTTGTATGTAAACCAGTGCTACATAACAGCCACTTTCTGAGGCACGCAATGAAATGAAATAACGATGAAATAAAAAAGTATCAACTAAATACCTTCTTGTTAAAAAGATTTCCTTATAGTTTAATAAGCCAATTTTTAACATATCAAGCAAAATACAAGTATCCTTATATTAGCCCAGAGATCAAACTGAATACAACCTATCGAGCCAAATACAACTTAAATTTCTTCCATAAGTTAATTTTGGATACTGGTATATCAAGCCATATACTTCTAAAGTTCACATAGGACCTGTCAGGCCAAATACAACTATAATTCCATAAGTTAATTTTGGATCTTTCAAGCCAAATTCAGCTGATCTTTTTCAAATCATTTTTGAAACTATAAAACCCACTTCAACAACCATGCTTTCGTCAATCCTTCTTTTAATCCTATCACCTGATAATGAAGGCAAATACAACTATTCTTCTATACATCCATTTTTAGCTCACCTGAGCACGAAGTGCTCGGTCAGCTATTGGTATAAGGGACATCTCCGGCGTCGTCCGGCGTCCGTCAACAATTTGGACTGTTATTGCGATAAAGACTACTTTTTAATTCAATCTTGACCTAACTTGCACGGTTTGTGTTTGACCATAAAAATCTCAGTTGGTATTGATAATGGGCCAAATTGGACCAGAAACCTTAGAGTTATGGCCCCTTGTTTGTGGGGAAAAATGCAAAATTTGTCTTCAAAGTTCGTTCATAGAGACTTTATTTTTCTACCAATCTTGACCAAACTTCCACAGTTTGTGTATCATCAAAAGTTCGCAGTAGAAGTCAACACTGGGCCGGATTGGGCCACAAACACCAGAGTTATGCCCCTTTTTAGTTGAAAAATAGGCAAAAACTGCCATTTTACCTTGATTCAGACATCTTTTTTTTTCAAATCTCAACCTGACTTCCACAGTTTGTGTGTGATCAAAAGATTTCAGCAGGAGTCAAAAATGGGTAAGGTTAGGCCACAGACACCGGAGTTATGCCCCATTGTATGTGGAAAAAAATGCAAAAATTGCCTTTTTTGTTCATAGAGACTTCATTTTTCTTTCAATCTTGACCAAACTTCCACAGTTTGTATGTTATCATATGACTGCAGCAGAAGGCAACAATGGGTCAGATTGGGCAACAAAATTCAATGTTATTTCCCCTTTGTTAGGGAAAAAAAGCAAAAATTGCCTTATTTGTGCAGCGAGATTTCATTTGTCATTTAATCTTGATAAAACTTGTTTTAAAACACATGTTTGGTATGGTAATAAGATCTCAACTCATGCAGCAAATGAGACAGTCCATGAACACAGTATATATCCCCTTAATTGCAAAAATTAATGCAAAATGAATTTGTTGCAAGATGGGGACTTTATTGTGAACCAGTCCGGACCAGACTTGCACAATTTGTCTATGACCATAAAATCTAAAGCGAATTTCAATATAGGACAGGTAAATGGCAATACACTCTACTCTTTGAAAAAGCCAGCAAGCATGACATGACCTTTGCGCAGTAGTCGCCATTATTTTTTAGAACTGCAGCATTAACACTCCGAAATCGCCTGCGAAAAGTTGGATACCATGGTTGAGAAAATATATCCAGGTCCTTACTTGTTCTGTGTATGAGAGTTAATCAGCTAGACAAATTATTTAAGGACATTAGGTGTACATTCCCACAAGCCTTTCACAGCAGTAAGGCTTTCATCTTTGCCAGTATTCAGGTGAGCCCTTTGGGCCATCATGGCCCTCTTGTTAGATCTATCAAGCCTAAGTCAACTCTTTCTGCAAAGCTTTCTGAGCCTATCAAACCCAATTTAACATCTATCCTATGGTCAGTCCTTGTTTGAAATCAGACCAAACACAGTCAACATGGTAATATCCCAAATAAGCCAAATACAACTGTTATTCTATGAACTTATATATTGAGCTGTCCATGTTTTGCCTATTTTGAAACTATTAAAGCAAAATTCAGCTCCTACTATAGGTGTATTTTCAAAGCCAATGTTTTGAACCTATTACACTAAAAACAACCATTCTTCTGTAAGCCCATAGTCTGAACCTATCTAACTGAATACAATTATGCTCTCAGAAGTCCATTTAATACATATCTGGTCAAATACAACTATCCTTCACTATAAGCCATTTTGGACTTATCAAGCTTAATACAACTCTCTTTCTATAAGCCCATTTTAAAAAGCCAAATACAAACAACCTTCTTGAATCCCATTTTTCAACCTATCAAACAAACTATAAATATCCTTCGATACATCCTTTACAGACCTATAAAGCAAATTAGTCATATCCATCAGTCTGTAAGAATAAATGTGAAACTATCAAAATGAATACAGCAAGCCAACAGTTTGAACCTATAAAACCAACTATAAGCCTATTTTTGAACCTGTCAGACCAAAAACAACAATACTTAGATAAGCCTATGTGTCAACTCTATCAAACTCAAGTCAACAAACATTTTTCTGTAAGTCCATCTTTTGTACATATCAAGCCAAATACAGCACATTTTTTACTGTCTACTGTTATGTTCATGTTGGACCACTCCAGCCAACCCAACTATGCTTCCAAAAGTCCATTTTGGCCCCAAGCCAAATACAACTTCCCTGCCATAAGTTTATTTTGGACTCAGGTCAACTACAACTATCCTTCCATAACTCCATTTTGGATCCAAACCAAATACTACTCTCTTTCCATTAGTTTATTTTGGACCCATCATACAAAATACAAATATTTTCTATAAGCCCATTTTTAACTTACCAAACTGAATATATCAATCCTTCTAGACACCCAAGTTTTGAACCTATCAAACCAAATACAACTATCCTTCTTTAAGCCAATATGTTAAAATATTGTTCTGTAAGCCCATAATTTTAACCCATCAAACCTAATACAGCTGTGCTCCTATGGAATCTGTTTGACTAAAATAAAATAACGTCGGAACGATATGCTAATTTATACATGTGAAAGACGAAGGCTTTATGGAAAATAATAACTATATTATTCTATACATCTATATGTTGAACTTAACAAACTTAAAGCAAACGTTCTTTTATAAGACCATATTTTGAACCTATCAAATCAAATACATCTGTCCTGCTCTATATACCCAGATGTTGATCTTCTCAAACCACATAGTAACTATGTTTCTTTGTCCATTTTGAACCTATAAAGCCTAATACCACAATCATTCTATAATTATATCATTGTACAAGCATAAACAAAATACAAGGATTTAAAATACAAATCAAACAGCTGCCTTTGAACTTGTATGTTTATCCCATCAGACCAAATACAATCATCATTCTGTCAGTCTTTTTGGTCAAGCCACATTCAACAACATTTTCTAAGTCCAACGTTTTGGTGAAGCCACACACAGCTACCCTGGCAAGACCATCTTTAGTTTCAAACCAAATACAAATATCATTTAAAAGGTCATACTTTGAACTTTTCAATCGAAAAATAAACATTCTTTTATAAGGCCATATTTTGACCAAATACAATTATCCTTATATATTCCCACTTTTTGGGTCAAGCCATATAAAACTATCTTTCTCATCAATCCCAATGTTGAACTTACCAAACCAAAAATGAATATTTCTTTATTAGATAATATTGTGAATCTTTCATATCAACATATCAAGGCCAATACAACAATCCGTCTATCAGCCCATTGTTTAAACCTTTACTCAAAGACTATCTTTCTATAAGCCTATAGAACCAAAGAAACAAAATAGAATTACAATATTTAAACCAATCAAACTAAATGCAGCTGTCTTTTGGCCAATATCTCGAAACTAACAGACAATATACATTCATCTTTCTATAGGCTTATATTTTTTAGCTTTTGGATCATACCAAATAAAACTATCCTTCTATATATCTATATGTTGAACTATCAAACTAACAGCTAACATTTTTATAGGACCATAGTTTGAACCTATCAAATCAAATACAGCTGTCCTCATTGATAATCCCATATGTGGATCTCCTCAAACCACATCTTAACTATGTTTCTATTTCCATTTTGAGCATAACAAGCCTAATTCCACAATCCATCTATCAGCCCATCTTTTAAACCTTTCAAACAAAATACTTTCTTTCTGTAAGTATAAACAAAATACAATTATTTAAAAAAACGTATCAAACAGCTGTCTTTCAACCTGTATTTTTAACCCATCAGACCAAATACAATCATCTGTCTATCAGCCCATGTTTTTGGTCAAGCCACACACCACATTCCTTATATAGGTCCATCTTTTCGGTCAAGCCTCATACAACTATCTTTCTATATTATAAGTCCATCTTGAGTTTCAAACGAAATGCAATTATCCTTCATAAGTCCATACGTTAAACTTTTCAATCTAAAAAATAAACATTCTTTCATAAGACCATATTTTGAACATTTGAAATCAAATACAGCTATCCCTCTATAAGCCCATTTTTTGATCTACTCTAACCAAATACACTAATTCTTCTATACGCCTATTTTGAACCTATAAAGCCCAATTACCACAACCGTTCTGTCAGCCGATCTTTTAAATGTTTCAAACAAAATCTTCCTATAAGCCAATATATACAAAATATAGATACAAGGATTTAAGCCTATTAAACTACATACAGCTGACTTTGAGCACATATGTTGAACCCATTAGACCAAATACATTTATCCTTCTATATGCCCACCTTTTGGGTCGAGCCATATACAACTATCTTTCTCATTAATCCATATGATGAACTTATCAGACCAAAAAAGACATTTTTTTATTAGATAATATTGTGAACCTTTCATATCAACATATCAAGGCCAACACCACAATCCTTCTATCAAACCAAGTACAGCTGTCATTTGGCCCATATATATATTGAAACCATCAGACCAAATACAATCATCCTTCTATAAGCCCATCTTTTTGGGCTTTTGGACATACCATATATAACTATCCAGCTATAAATCTGAAATGTTGAACTTATCAAACTAAAAGCAAACCAATCCAATCAAATACAGCTGTCTTGCTGTATCAACACATATGTGGATCTCCTCAAACTCTATAGTAACTTTGTTTCTATGTCCATTTGAACCTATCAAGCCTTATGCCACAATCCTTCTATCATTCCATTTTTTAAACCATCAAACCACATACTATCTTTCTGTGAGCATAAGCAAAATACAAGGATTAAAAAACACTATCAAACAGCTATCTTTCAACCTTTATGTTTCACCCATCATACCACATCTATCAGCCCATCTTTTGGGTCAAGCCACATACAACAATCTGTTCTATAGGTCCATCTTTTTGGTCAGGATTATACATCATCCTTTTATAAGCCCATCTTTTGGGTCAAGCCACATACAACTTTCCTTCCATGGGCCCATCTTTTGGCTCAAGTCGCATACAACTATGGTTATGTAAGTCCATCTTTTAGGACAAGTCAAATACAACTATCCTTCTATAAGTCCATCTTTTGGGTAAAGCCAAATACAACTGTCCACCTTCTATGAGCACATCATTTGGGTCAAGCCAAAAACAACTTCTCTTTTAATATCCCATCTGTGGGTTAAGTCAAGATACATACAGACAGCTATCCTTCTATTGCCCATCTTTTGGGCAAAGTCCACTTCAACTATCCTTCTGTAAGTCCATCTTTAGGGAAAATTATCCTTCTATATCCGCATATGTTGTCTCAAGTAATATAAAACTACCCTTCTCCAAGGTCCTTATGTTCAACTTATCAAACTAAATTGATCATTTCTTTTTAGATTTATAATTACCTTTTTTCTATTAACCAATCAAGGCCAGATCATTTCTTTTTAGATTTATAATAACCTTTCATATCAACCTAGCAAGGCCTGTAGCACAATCCTTCTATCAGCCCATCTTTTAAACAATTCAAACCAAATACTTATAATCTTTCTATCGGCCCATATAATATCATACAAACAAAATAGAATTACATATTAAAACATATCAAACAAAATCTTTTACCCATATTTTGAAAGCATCAGAACAAATACAATTATCATTCTATAAGCCCATCTTTTTGGGCTTTGGATAATACCAAATAAACTATAGTTCTTAACTTGAATTTATGAAACAAAAAACAACGTTCTTTAATAAGACCATATTTTGAAACTATCAAATCAAATACAGCTCTCCTGCTCTGAAACCCCATATGTGGATCTCTGCAAACAACATAGAAGCTATGTTTCTATGTCCATTTTACCACAATCCTTCTATCTGCCCATCTTTTAAACCTTTCAAACCAAAAATATTTTTATATGATCCCATCTTTTCAACCAAGTGACATACAACTTTCTTCTTATAAGCCCATCTTTTGGGTTAGGCTAAATACAACTGTTCGTTTATGTTCCCATCTTTGGGTCAAGCCATATACACCTTTCCTTCTATAAGCCCGTCTTTTAGGTCAAGCCACATACAAATGTCCTTTTATAAGCCCATCTTTTGGATCAAGTCCAATACAATTATCTTCTATAAGCCCATCTTTTGAGCCAAGTTACATACAATTATTATTTTATGAACCCATTTTTGGGTCAAGCCACATACAGCTATCCTTCTATAAGGCTGTCTTTTGGATCAAGCCAAATACAACTGACTGCCTTCTATGAGCCAATCCTTTTAGTCAAGGCAAATACAACTGTTCTACTATGAGCCCATCTTTGGGTCAAGCCACATCAATACTATACTTCTATAAGCCCATATTTTGGATCAAACCACATACAAACTATCGTTCTATAAGTCCATCTTTAGGGTGACACCAAATACAATTGTCCTTCTACAAGTCTTTATGCTTAACTTATTAATCTAAAACGTCAACATTCTTTTATACGACCATATTTTGAACCATTCAAATCAAATACAGCTGTCCTTCTATAAGCCTGATTGTTGATCGCCTCAAACCAAATACGTATATGCTTCTGTGCACCTATTTTGAACCCATAAGCCCAATTACCACAACACTTCAGTCAGCCCATCTTTTAAACCTTTCAGACAAAATACTTTTGTTCTATAAGCCAATATAGACAAAATATAAATACCATGATTTAAGCCTATTTAACTTAATAAACTTAATTAACTTAAAGCTATCAAACTAAATGCAGCTGTGTTTTGGCCCATATTTTTAAACTATCAGACCAAATACTATCATCATTCTATGAGCCCATATTAGGATCATACCAAATACACTATCCTTCTTTAAAGCTATATGTTGAACTTCTCAAACTTAAAACATTCTTGTTTAGGACCATATTTTTAAACTATCAAATTAAATACAGCTGTTCTGCTCTATATACCCATATGTGGATCTCCTCAAAGCACATGGTAACTATGTTTCTATGTCCTATTTGATCTTATCAAGCCTTATACTGCAATCCTTCTATCAGCCCATCTGTTAAACCTTTCAAAAAATATAATAAAAATACTATAAAAAAAGCATAAAAAATACCAGTATTAAAAAACCTTATCAAACAGCTGCCTTTGAACCTGTATGTTTAACCCATAAGACTAAACACGATCTTCTTTCTATAAGCTCATCTTTTGGAACAAGCCATATACAACTATCCTCTCATCAACCCAGCTTTTGGGTCAAAACACATACAACTATCATTCTATAAGCCCATCTTTTGTGTCAAGCCACATACAACCATTCTGCTATAAGCCCGTCTTTCGGGTCAAATCACATACACTTTCCTTCTATAAGCCCGTCATTTGGGTGAAGATACATACAACTATCCTTCTATAAGCCCATCTTTTGGGTCAAGTCCAATTCAACTATCTTTCTATAAGCCCATCTTTTGTGTCAAGCCACATACAACTATTCTTCTATGAGCCCATTTTGGGGTCAAGCCACATACAGCTATCATTCTATAAACCGTCTTTTGGGTCAAGCAAACTACAACTATATAAGCCCTGTTTTGTGTCAAACCACATACAACTATCATTGTATAAGTCCATCTTTAGGGTCAAACCAAATACAATTGTCTTTGTATAACTCTATATGCTGAACTGCTCAATATAAAACATCAATCCAGATGTTAAACTTATCAAACCAAAAAATGAACATTTTATTATTGGATAATTTTGTGAACCTTTCATATCAACCAACACAGGCCAATACCACAATCCTTCTATTAGCCCATCCTTTAAACCTTTCAAACTAAATACTATCTTTCTATAAGCCCATATAACCATACAAACAAAATATAATTACACAGATTTAAAGCTATCAAACTAAATGCAGCTGTCTTCTGGCCCATATTTTTAAACTATCAGACCAAATACAATCATCATTCTATAGGCCCATATTATGTGGCTTTAGGACCATACCAGATAAAATATCCTTTTCTATAAAGGTCTATGTTGAACTTATCAAACTAAAAACAGACATTCTTGTTTAAGACCATATTTGAAACTATCAAATTATATACAGCTGTTCTGCCCTAGGTACCCATATGTGGATCTTCTCAAACCTCATCGTCACTATGTTTCTATGTCCTATTCGAACATATCAAGCCTAATACTGCAGTCCTTCTATCAGCCCATCTTTTAAACCTTTTAAACCAAATACTATTTTTCTATAAGCGTAAACAAAATATACGTATTAAAAAAACCTGATCAAATAGCTGTCTTTGAACCTGTATGTTTAACTCATTAAACTAAATACCATCATCGTTCTATAATCTCATATTTTGAGTCAAGCTGTATGCAACCATACTCTCATCAACCCATATTTTGGGTCAAAACACATACAACTATCCTTCTATAAGCCCTGCTTTTGGGCCAAGCCACATACAACTATCCTTCCATAAGCCCATCTTTTGGGTCAAGGCTAATACAACTATTCCCTTCTATGGGCCCGTCTTCTGTGTCAAGCCAAATACAAGTGTCCTTCTATTAGCCCATCTTTTGTGTCAAGCCAATTACAACTATCCTTCTATAAGTCCATCTTTAGGTTCAAATCAAATACAATTGTCCTTCTATAAGTCCATATGCTGAACTGATCAATCTAAAACTTTACCATTATTTTATAAGACCATATTTTGAGCTTTTGAAATCAAATACAGCTATCACTCTATAAGCCAGTTTCTTGATCTCCTCAAAAAAAAATGCAACTATGCTTCTGTATCCTATTTTGAACCCATAAAGTCGGATACCACAATCCTTCTGTAATCCCATCTTTTAAACATTCCAAACAAAATTCTATCTTTCTTTTAGACAAAATATAGTTAAAAGGAATTAAACCCAGTGACTAAATACAGCTCTGTTCGAGCCCATATGTTGAACCCATCAGACCAAACAATTATCATTCTGTATGCCCACCTGTTGGGTAAAGCCGTAAACAGCTATCATCATCCCATATGTTGAAACAAAAAATGAACAATATTGTGTATGTTTCATATTGACCTATCAAGGCCAATACCACAACCTTCTATCATTCCATCCTTTAAACCTTTCAAACCAAATACTATCTTTCTATAAGCCCATATAGCAATACAAACAATATAGAATTAGGATTTAAACATATCAAACTAAATACAGCTGTCAATTGGCCCGTATTTTGAAACCATCAGACCAAATACAACCATCCTTCTGTAAGCACATCGGTTTGGGCTTTTAGATCATACCAAATAAACTATCCTTCTATAAATCTATATTTTGAACTGAACAAACTGAAAGCAAAAATTCTTTTATAAGACCATATTTGAACCTATCAATTTAAATACAGCTGTCCTGCTCTATAAACCCTAAATGGATCTCAAACCACATAGTAATTATGTTTATATGTCCATTTTCAACCTATCAAGCCTAATACCACAACCTTTCTATCAGCCCATCTTTAAAATGTTTCAAACCATATACTATCATTCTATAAGCATAAAAGAGAAGAATTAAAAAAGAAGAAGCTCTCTTTGAATTTGTCTGCTTACCCATCAGACCAAATACAATCATCTATCAGGCCATCTTTTGGGTCAAGCCACATACAACTATCCTTCTATAGGTCCATTTATTTGGTCAAGCCATATACAACTATTCTTCTTGAAGCCCATATTTTTTGTCAAGCCACATACAACTAGCGTTCTATAAGCCCATCTTTTTGGTCAAGGCTAATACCACTATCCCCTTCTATGAGCTCACCTTTGGGGTCAAGCCAAATACAACTGTTCTTGTATGAGCCCATCGTTCGGGTCAAGCCATATACAACTATCCTTCTATGAGCCCATCTTTTGGGTCAAGCCACATTCAACTATCCTTTATCAGTCCATCTTTGGGTCAAACTATGTACAATTATCCTTTTATAAAGCCATCTTTTGGGTCAAGCCACATCTATCCTTCTATCCTGACTATCCTTCTAGAAAATCTTTTGGGTCAGGTAGCATACAACTATCCTTTTATAAGCCCTTGTAAGAGCCCATCTTTTGGGTCAAGCCACATTCAACTATACTTCTATAGGTCCTATCTTTTTGGTCAAGTCATATACAATTATCATTCAATAAAGCCATCTTTTGTATCAATCTAAATTTCAACAATCCTTTTTGAAGTCCATCTTTAGGTCCAGCTACATACAACTATCCTTCTAAAAGCCCATCTTTTGGGTCAAGCCACATACAACTTTCCTTCCATGAGTCCATCTTTAGTGTCAAGTCACATACAACTATCCTTCTAATAGCCCATCTGTTGGGTCAAGCCAAATACAACTATCTGCCTTCTATGAGTCCATCTTTTAGTTCAAGCCAAATACACCTGTTTCTTTATGAGCCCATCTTTGGGTCAAGCCACTTGCAACTGTCCTTCTGTAAGCCCATCTTTTGGGTCAACTCACATACAACTACCCTATAAGCCCATCTTTTGGGTCAAGCTACATACAAGAATCATTATATGAGCCTTTCTTTTGGGTAAAGCCACATAACAACTATCCTTTTATGAGCCCATCTTTTGGGTCAAGCCAACTAGAACTATCCTTAAAGCCCATCTTTTGTGTTTTACCACATACAACTATCCTTCTATAAGTTCATCTTTAGGGTCAAACCAAATACAATTATCTTTAAATACGTCCATTTTGTTGAACGTATCAATCTAAATATATATTTTCTTTTATAAGACCATATTTGAAACCTGTCAAATCATATACATATATCCCTCTATAAGCCCATTTTCTTAATCTCGTCAAACCAAATACACCTATGCTTCTATATGCCAATTTTTAACCCATACAGCCCGATACCACCACCGTTCTATCATCCACATTTTGGGTCAAGCCATATACAAATATCCTTCTCATCAATCCATGTATTGAACTTATCAAATAAAAAATGAACATTTCTTTATTAGACAATATTATGAACCTTTCATACTTTTCATATTAACATATACCAAGGCCAATACCAAGATCCTTCTAAAAGCTTTCAAACCAAATACTATCTTTCTATAAGCCCATTTAACCATACAAACAAAATAGAAATATACAGATTTAACTAAATACAGCTGTCTTTGTAAATTGGCCCATATCTTAAAACCAACAGACCAAATACAATCATCCTTCGATAATCTTTTTGAGCTTTTGCATCATACCAAATAAAACTATCCTTCTGTTGAGAGTATCAAACTAAAAATAAACATTTGTTTAGGACCATATTTTGAACCCATCAAATCAAATACAGCTGTCCTGCTCTATAAACCCATTTGTGGATCTCCTCTTCCACATAGTAACTATGATTCTATGTCCTTTCAAACCAAATACTATTTTCCTATAAGCATAAGCAAAATAAAACGATTTAATAAACCCAGTAAACAGCTATCTTTACACCTGTATGTTTAACCCATTAGACAAAATACAACCATTTTTGTAAGAGCCCATATCCAGCCACATAAAACTATCCTTCTTTCAGCCCAGTGCTGCAGATAAATATTTGTACTGAGCGTAATTGTACGCTTACTTCTGAAAATTTGGGCATAATTGTAACCCTTCAAAAAACTATACCACCCATCAGCTTTGAAAGTTCAAATTAATTACAAATCCCAGTACCACTTTACAATTAAGTGTCATTTGTTGAAATGCAATTAGCAACAGTTTCATTTTGACCGCTTTGTAATCAATTATGTAAATTTTTTATCCCCAAAAGTATACAACAGTTATTGGTATACGTTCAACCATTGTTTGAAGTTTGCATTCCCTAAAATTAGAAAATTTGCCTAATTCTATTGGCATTCAATTTCCCGCTGCATAATTATCGCAAGAAATCTAGGTCAAAAGTGATCTTAGACAGCTACGCCAAAAAAAAGAATAGTCCATAAAGTTTATTTACAGTTTCAATACTCAATGGTTGTATGTAAACCAGTGCTACATAACAGCCACTTTCTGAGGCACGCAATGAAATGAAATAACGATGAAATAAAAAAGTATCAACTAAATACCTTCTTGTTAAAAAGATTTCCTTATAGTTTAATAAGCCAATTTTTAACATATCAAGCAAAATACAAGTATCCTTATATTAGCCCAGAGATCAAACTGAATACAACCTATCGAGCCAAATACAACTTAAATTTCTTCCATAAGTTAATTTTGGATACTGGTATATCAAGCCATATACTTCTAAAGTTCACATAGGACCTGTCAGGCCAAATACAACTATAATTCCATAAGTTAATTTTGGATCTTTCAAGCCAAATTCAGCTGATCTTTTTCAAATCATTTTTGAAACTATAAAACCCACTTCAACAACCATGCTTTCGTCAATCCATCTTTTAATCCTATCACTTGATAATGAAGGCAAATACAACTATTCTTCTATACATCCATTTTTAGCTCACCTGAGCACGAAGTGCTCTTTGAGCCATTGGTATAAGGGACATCTCCGGTGTCGTCCGGCGTCCGTCAACAATTTGGACTGTTATTGCGATAAAGACTACTTTTTAATTCAATCTTGACCTAACTTGCACGGTTTGTGTTTGACCATAAAAATCTCAGTTGGTATTGATAATGGGCCAAATTGGACCAGAAACCTTAGAGTTATGGCCCCTTGTTTGTGGGGAAAAATGCAAAATTTGTCTTCAAAGTTCGTTCATAGAGACTTTATTTTTCTACCAATCTTGACCAAACTTCCACAGTTTGTGTATCATCAAAAGTTCGCAGTAGAAGTCAACACTGGGCCGGATTGGGCCACAAACACCAGAGTTATGCCCCTTTTTAGTTGAAAAATAGGCAAAAACTGCCATTTTACCTTGATTCAGACATCTTTTTTTTTTCAAATCTCAACCTGACTTCCACAGTTTGTGTGTGATCAAAAGATTTCAGCAGGAGTCAAAAATGGGTAAGGTTAGGCCACAGACACCGGAGTTATGCCCCATTGTATGTGGAAAAAAATGCAAAAATTGCCTTTTTTGTTCATAGAGACTTCATTTTTCTTTCAATCTTGACCAAACTTCCACAGTTTGTATGTTATCATACGACTGCAGCAGAAGGCAACAATGGGTCAGATTGGGCAACAAAATTCAATGTTATTTCCCCTTTGTTAGTGAAAAAAAGCAAAAATTGCCTTATTTGTGCAGCGAGATTTCATTTATCATTTAATCTTGATAAAACTTGTTTTAAAACACATGTTTGGTATGGTAATAAGATCTCAACTCATGCAGCAAATGAGACAGTCCATGAACACAGTATATATATCCCCTTAATTGCAAAAATTAATGCAAAATGAATTTGTTGCAAGATGGGGACTTTATTGTGAACCAGTCCGGACCAGACTTGCACAATTTGTCTATGACCATAAAATCTAAAGCGAATTTCAATATAGGACAGGTAAATGGCAATACACTCTACTCTTTGAAAAAGCCAGCAAGCATGACATGACCTTTGCGCAGTAGTCGCCATTATTTTTTAGAACTGCAGCATTAACACTCCGAAATCGCCTGCGAAAAGTTGGATACCATGGTTGAGAAAATATATCCAGGTCCTTACTTGTTCTGTGTATGAGAGTTAATCAGCTAGACAAATTATTTAAGGACATTAGGTGTACATTCCCACAAGCCTTTCACAGCAGTAAGGCTTTCATCTTTGCCAGTATTCAGGTGAGCCCTTTGGGCCATCATGGCCCTCTTGTTAGATCTATCAAGCCTAAGTCAACTCTTTCTGCAAAGCTTTCTGAGCCTATCAAACCCAATTTAACATCTATCCTATGGTCAGTCCTTGTTTGAAATCAGACCAAACACAGTCAACATGGTAATATCCCAAATAAGCCAAATACAACTGTTATTCTATGAACTTATATATTGAGCTGTCCATGTTTTGCCTATTTTGAAACTATTAAAGCAAAATTCAGCTCCTACTATAGGTGTATTTTCAAAGCCAATGTTTTGAACCTATTACACTACAAACAACCATTCTTCTGTAAGCCCATAGTCTGAACCTATCTAACTGAATACAATTATGCTCTCAGAAGTCCATTTAATACATATCTGGTCAAATACAACTATCCTTCACTATAAGCCATTTTGGACTTATCAAGCTTAATACAACTCTCTTTCTATAAGCCCATTTTAAAAAGCCAAATACAAACAACCTTCTTGAATCCCATTTTTCAACCTATCAAACAAACTATAAATATCCTTCGATACATCCTTTACAGACCTATAAAGCAAATTAGTCATATCCATCAGTCTGTAAGAATAAATGTGAAACTATCAAAATGAATACAGCAAGCCAACAGTTTGAACCTATAAAACCAACTATAAGCCTATTTTTGAACCTGTCAGACCAAAAACAACAATACTTAGATAAGCCTATGTGTCAACTCTATCAAACTCAAGTCAACAAACATTTTTCTGTAAGTCCATCTTTTGTACATATCAAGCCAAATACAGCACATTTTTTACTGTCTACTGTTATGTTCATGTTGGACCTCTCCAGCCAACCCAACTATGCTTCCAAAAGTCCATTTTGGCCCCAAGCCAAATACAACTTCCCTGCCATAAGTTTATTTTGGACTCAGGTCAACTACAACTATCCTTCCATAAGTCCATTTTTGATCCAAGCCAAATACTACTCTCTTTCCATTAGTTTATTTTGGACCCATCATACAAAATACAAATATTTTCTATAAGCCCATTTTTAACTTACCAAACTGAATATATCAATCCTTCTAGACACCCAAGTTTTGAACCTATCAAACCAAATACAACTATCCTTCTTTAAGCCAATATGTTAAAATATTGTTCTGTAAGCCCATAATTTTAACCCATCAAACCTAATACAGCTGTGCTCCTATGGAATCTGTTTGACTAAAATAAAATAACGTCGGAACGATATGCTAATTTATACATGTGAAAGACGAAGGCTTTATGGAAAATAATAACTATATTATTCTATACATCTATATGTTGAACTTAACAAACTTAAAGCAAACGTTCTTTTATAAGACCATATTTTGAACCTATCAAATCAAATACATCTGTCCTGCTCTATATACCCAGATGTTGATCTTCTCAAACCACATAGTAACTATGTTTCTTTGTCCATTTTGAACCTATAAAGCCTAATACCACAATCATTCTATAATTATATCATTGTACAAGCATAAACAAAATACAAGGATTTAAAATACAAATCAAACAGCTGCCTTTGAACTTGTATGTTTATCCCATCAGACCAAATACAATCATCATTCTGTCAGTCTTTTTGGTCAAGCCACATTCAACAACATTTTCTAAGTCCAACGTTTTGGTGAAGCCACACACAGCTACCCTGGCAAGACCATCTTTAGTTTCAAACCAAATACAAATATCATTTAAAAGGTCATACTTTGAATTTTTCAATCGAAAAATAAACATTCTTTTATAAGGCCATATTTTGACCAAATACAATTATCCTTATATATTCCCACTTTTTGGGTCAAGCCATATAAAACTATCTTTCTCATCAATCCCAATGTTGAACTTACCAAACCAAAAATGAATATTTCTTTATTAGATAATATTGTGAATCTTTCATATCAACATATCAAGGCCAATACAACAATCCGTCTATCAGCCCATTGTTTAAACCTTTACTCAAAGACTATCTTTCTATAAGCCTATAGAACCAAAGAAACAAAATAGAATTACAATATTTAAACCAATCAAACTAAATGCAGCTGTCTTTTGGCCAATATCTCGAAACTAACAGACAATATACATTCATCTTTCTATAGGCTTATATTTTTTAGCTTTTGGATCATACCAAATAAAACTATCCTTCTATATATCTATATGTTGAACTATCAAACTAACAGCTAACATTTTTATAGGACCATAGTTTGAACCTATCAAATCAAATACAGCTGTCCTCATTGATAATCCCATATGTGGATCTCCTCAAACCACATCTTAACTATGTTTCTATTTCCATTTTGAGCATAACAAGCCTAATTCCACAATCCATCTATCAGCCCATCTTTTAAACCTTTCAAACAAAATACTTTCTTTCTGTAAGTATAAACAAAATACAATTATTTAAAAAAACGTATCAAACAGCTGTCTTTCAACCTGTATTTTTAACCCATCAGACCAAATACAATCATCTGTCTATCAGCCCATGTTTTTGGTCAAGCCACACACCACATTCCTTATATAGGTCCATCTTTTCGGTCAAGCCTCATACAACTATCTTTCTATATTATAAGTCCATCTTGAGTTTCAAACGAAATGCAATTATCCTTCATAAGTCCATACGTTAAACTTTTCAATCTAAAAAATAAACATTCTTTCATAAGACCATATTTTGAACATTTGAAATCAAATACAGCTATCCCTCTATAAGCCCATTTTTTGATCTACTCTAACCAAATACACTAATTCTTCTATACGCCTATTTTGAACCTATAAAGCCCAATTACCACAACCATTCTGTCAGCCGATCTTTTAAATGTTTCAAACAAAATCTTCCTATAAGCCAATATATACAAAATATAGATACAAGGATTTAAGCCTATTAAACTACATACAGCTGACTTTGAGCACATATGTTGAACCCATTAGACCAAATACATTTATCCTTCTATATGCCCACCTTTTGGGTCGAGCCATATACAACTATCTTTCTCATTAATCCATATGATGAACTTATCAGACCAAAAAAGACATTTTTTTATTAGATAATATTGTGAACCTTTCATATCAACATATCAAGGCCAACACCACAATCCTTCTATCAAACCAAGTACAGCTGTCATTTGGCCCATATATATATTGAAACCATCAGACCAAATACAATCATCCTTCTATAAGCCCATCTTTTGGGGCTTTTGGACATACCATATATAACTATCCAGCTATAAATCTGAAATGTTGAACTTATCAAACTAAAAGCAAACCAATCCAATCAAATACAGCTGTCTTGCTGTATCAACACATATGTGGATCTCCTCAAACTCTATAGTAACTTTGTTTCTATGTCCATTTGAACCTATCAAGCCTTATGCCACAATCCTTCTATCATTCCATTTTTTAAACCATCAAACCACATACTATCTTTCTGTGAGCATAAGCAAAATACAAGGATTAAAAAACACTATCAAACAGCTATCTTTCAACCTTTATGTTTCACCCATCATACCACATCTATCAGCCCATCTTTTGGGTCAAGCCACATACAACAATCTGTTCTATAGGTCCATCTTTTTGGTCAGGATTCATACATCATCCTTTTATAAGCCCATCTTTTGGGTCAAGCCACATACAACTTTCCTTCCATGGGCCCATCTTTTGGCTCAAGTCGCATACAACTATGGTTATGTAAGTCCATCTTTTAGGACAAGTCAAATACAACTATCCTTCTATAAGTCCATCTTTTGGGTAAAGCCAAATACAACTGCCCACCTTCTATGAGCACATCATTTGGGTCAAGCCAAAAACAACTTCTCTTTTAATATCCCATCTGTGGGTTAAGTCAAGATACATACAGACAGCTATCCTTCTATTGCCCATCTTTTGGGTAAAGTCCACTTCAACTATCCTTCTGTAAGTCCATCTTTAGGGAAAATTATCCTTCTATATCCGCATATGTTGTCTCAAGTAATATAAAACTACCCTTCTCCAAGGTCCTTATGTTCAACTTATCAAACTAAATTGATCATTTCTTTTTAGATTTATAATTACCTTTTTTCTATTAACCAATCAAGGCCAGATCATGTCTTTTTAGATTTATAATAACCTTTCATATCAACCTAGCAAGGCCTGTAGCACAATCCTTCTATCAGCCCATCTTTTAAACAATTCAAACCAAATACTTATAATCTTTCTATCGGCCCATATAATATCATACAAACAAAATAGAATTACATATTAAAACATATCAAACAAAATCTTTTACCCATATTTTGAAAGCATCAGAACAAATACAATTATCATTCTATAAGCCCATCTTTTTGGGCTTTGGATAATACCAAATAAACTATAGTTCTTAACTTGAATTTATGAAACAAAAAACAACGTTCTTTAATAAGACCATATTTTGAAACTATCAAATCAAATACAGCTCTCCTGCTCTGAAACCCCATATGTGGATCTCTGCAAACAACATAGAAGCTATGTTTCTATGTCCATTTTACCACAATCCTTCTATCTGCCTATCTTTTAAACCTTTCAAACCAAAAATATTTTTATATGATCCCATCTTTTCAACCAAGTGACATACAACTTTCTTCTTATAAGCCCATCTTTTGGGTTAGGCTAAATACAACTGTTCGTTTATGTTCCCATCTTTGGGTCAAGCCATATACACCTTTCCTTCTATAAGCCCGTCTTTTAGGTCAAGCCACATACAAATGTCCTTTTATAAGCCCATCTTTTGGATCAAGTCCAATACAATTATCTTCTATAGGCCCATCTTTTGAGCCAAGTTACATACAATTATTATTTTATGAACCCATTTTTGGGTCAAGCCACATACAGCTATCCTTCTATAAGGCTGTCTTTTGGATCAAGCCAAATACAACTGACTGCCTTCTATGAGCCAATCCTTTTAGTCAAGGCAAATACAACTGTTCTACTATGAGCCCATCTTTGGGTCAAGCCACATCAATACTATACTTCTATAAGCCCATATTTTGGATCAAACCACATACAAACTATCGTTCTATAAGTCCATCTTTAGGGTGACACCAAATACAATTGTCCTTCTACAAGTCTTTATGCTTAACTTATTAATCTAAAACGTCAACATTTTTTTATACGACCATATTTTGAACCATTCAAATCAAATACAGCTATCCTTCTATAAGCCTGATTGTTGATCTCCTCAAACCAAATACGTATATGCTTCTGTGCACCTATTTTGAACCCATAAGCCCAATTACCACAACACTTCAGTCAGCCCATCTTTTAAACCTTTCAGACAAAATACTTTTGTTCTATAAGCCAATATAGACAAAATATAAATACCATGATTTAAGCCTATTTAACTTAATAAACTTAATTAACTTAAAGCTATCAAACTAAATGCAGCTGTGTTTTGGCCCATATTTTTAAACTATCAGACCAAATACTATCATCATTCTATGAGCCCATATTAGGATCATACCAAATACACTATCCTTCTTTAAAGCTATATGTTGAACTTCTCAAACTTAAAACATTCTTGTTTAGGACCATATTTTTAAACTATCAAATTAAATACAGCTGTTCTGCTCTATATACCCATATGTGGATCTCCTCAAAGCACATGGTAACTATGTTTCTATGTCCTATTTGATCTTATCAAGCCTTATACTGCAATCCTTCTATCAGCCCATCTGTTAAACCTTTCAAAAAATATAATAAAAATACTATAAAAAAAGCATAAAAAATACCAGTATGAAAAAACCTTATCAAACAGCTGCCTTTGAACCTGTATGTTTAACCCATAAGACTAAACACGATCTTCTTTCTATAAGCTCATCTTTTGGAACAAGCCATATACAACTATCCTCTCATCAACCCAGCTTTTGGGTCAAAACACATGCAACTATCCTTCTATAAGCCCATCTTTTGTGTCAAGCCACATACAACCATTCTGCTATAAGCCCGTCTTTCGGGTCAAATCACATACACTTTCCTTCTATAAGCCCGTCATTTGGGTGAAGATACATACAACTATCCTTCTATAAGCCCATCTTTTGGGTCAAGTCCAATTCAACTATCTTTCTATAAGCCCATCTTTTGTGTCAAGCCACATACAACTATTCTTCTATGAGCCCATTTTGGGGTCAAGCCACATACAGCTATCATTCTATAAACCGTCTTTTGGGTCAAGCAAACTACAACTATATAAGCCCTGTTTTGTGTCAAACCACATACAACTATCATTGTATAAGTCCATCTTTAGGGTCAAACCAAATACAATTGTCTTTGTATAACTCTATATGCTGAACTGCTCAATATAAAACATCAATCCAGATGTTAAACTTATCAAACCAAAAAATGAACATTTTATTATTGGATAATTTTGTGAACCTTTCATATCAACCAACACAGGCCAATACCACAATCCTTCTATTAGCCCATCCTTTAAACCTTTCAAACTAAATACTATCTTTCTATAAGCCCATATAACCATACAAACAAAATATAATTACACAGATTTAAAGCTATCAAACTAAATGCAGCTGTCTTCTGGCCCATATTTTTAAACTATCAGACCAAATACAATCATCATTCTATAGGCCCATATTATGTGGCTTTAGGACCATACCAAATAAAATATCCTTTTCTATAAAGGTCTATGTTGAACTTATCAAACTAAAAACAGACATTCTTGTTTAAGACCATATTTGAAACTATCAAATTATATACAGCTGTTGTGCCCTAGGTACCCATATGTGGATCTTCTCAAACCTCATCGTCACTATGTTTCTATGTCCTATTCGAACATATCAAGCCTAATACTGCAGTCCTTCTATCAGCCAATCTTTTAAACCTTTTAAACCAAATACTATTTTTCTATAAGCATAAACAAAATATACGTATTAAAAAAACCTGATCAAATAGCTGTCTTTGAACCTGTATGTTTAACTCATTAAACTAAATACCATCATCGTTCTATAATCTCATATTTTGAGTCAAGCTGTATGCAACCATACTCTCATCAACCCATATTTTGGGTCAAAACACATACAACTATCCTTCTATAAGCCCTGCTTTTGGGCCAAGCCACATACAACTATCCTTCCATAAGCCCATCTTTTGGGTCAAGGCTAATACAACTATTCCCTTCTATGGGCCCGTCTTCTGTGTCAAGCCAAATACAAGTGTCCTTCTATTAGCCCATCTTTTGTGTCAAGCCAATTACAACTATCCTTCTATAAGTCCATCTTTAGGTTCAAATCAAATACAATTGTCCTTCTATAAGTCCATATGCTGAACTGATCAATCTAAAACTTTACCATTATTTTATAAGACCATATTTTGAGCTTTTGAAATCAAATACAGCTATCACTCTATAAGCCAGTTTCTTGATCTCCTCAAAAAAAAATGCAACTATGCTTCTGTATCCTATTTTGAACCCATAAAGTCGGATACCACAATCCTTCTGTAATCCCATCTTTTAAACATTCCAAACAAAATTCTATCTTTCTTTTAGACAAAATATAGTTAAAAGGAATTAAACCCAGTGACTAAATACAGCTCTGTTCGAGCCCATATGTTGAACCCATCAGACCAAACAATTATCATTCTGTATGCCCACCTGTTGGGTAAAGCCGTAAACAGCTATCATCATCCCATATGTTGAAACAAAAAATTAACAATATTGTGTATGTTTCATATTGACCTATCAAGGCCAATACCACAACCTTCTATCAGTCCATCCTTTAAACCTTTCAAACCAAATACTATCTTTCTATAAGCCCATATAGCAATACAAACAATATAGAATTAGGATTTAAACATATCAAACTAAATACAGCTGTCAATTGGCCCGTATTTTGAAACCATCAGACCAAATACAACCATCCTTCTGTAAGCACATCGGTTTGGGCTTTTAGATCATACCAAATAAACTATCCTTCTATAAATCTATATTTTGAACTTAACAAACTGAAAGCAAAAATTCTTTTATAAGACCATATTTGAACCTATCAATTTAAATACAGCTGTCCTGCTCTATAAACCCTAAATGGATCTCAAACCACATAGTAATTATGTTTATATGTCCATTTTCAACCTATCAAGCCTAATACCACAACCTTTCTATCAGCCCATCTTTAAAATGTTTCAAACCATATACTATCATTCTATAAGCATAAAAGAGAAGAATTAAAAAAAAAGAAGCTCTCTTTGAACTTGTCTGCTTACCCATCAGACCAAATACAATCATCTATCAGGCCATCTTTTGGGTCAAGCCACATACAACTATCCTTCTATAGGTCCATTTATTTGGTCAAGCCATATACAACTATTCTTCTTGAAGCCCATATATTTGGTCAAGCCACATACAACTATCGTTCTATAAGCCCATCTTTTTGGTCAAGGCTAATACAACTATCCCCTTCTATGAGCTCACCTTTGGGGTCAAGCCAAATACAACTGTTCTTGTATGAGCCCATCGTTCGGGTCAAGCCATATACAACTATCCTTCTATGAGCCCATCTTTTGGGTCAAGCCACATTCAACTATCCTTTATCAGTCCATCTTTGGGTCAAACTATGTACAATTATCCTTTTATAAAGCCATCTTTTGGGTCAAGCCACATATGACTATCCTTCTAGAAAATCTTTTGGGTCAGGTAGCATACAACTATCCTTTTATAAGCCCTTGTAAGAGCCCATCTTTTGGGTCAAGCCACATTCAACTATACTTCTATAGGTCCTATCTTTTTGGTCAAGTCATATACAATTATCATTCAATAAAGCCATCTTTTGTATCAATCTAAATTTCAACAATCCTTTTTGAAGTCCATCTTTAGGTCCAGCTACATACAACTATCCTTCTAAAAGCCCATCTTTTGGGTCAAGCCACATACAACTTTCCTTCCATGAGTCCATCTTTAGTGTCAAGTCACATACAACTATCCTTCTAATAGCCCATCTGTTGGGTCAAGCCAAATACAACTATCTGCCTTCTATGAGTCCATCTTTTAGTTCAAGCCAAATACACCTGTTTCTTTATGAGCCCATCTTTGGGTCAAGCCACTTGCAACTGTCCTTCTGTAAGCCCATCTTTTGGGTCAACTCACATACAACTACCCTATAAGCCCATCTTTTGGGTCAAGCTACATACAAGAATCATTATATGAGCCTTTCTTTTGGGTAAAGCCACATAACAACTATCCTTTTATGAGCCCATCTTTTGGGTCAAGCCAACTAGAACTATCCTTAAAGCCCATCTTTTGTGTTTTACCACATACAACTATCCTTCTATAAGTTCATCTTTAGGGTCAAACCAAATACAATTATCTTTAAATACGTCCATTTTGTTGAAGGTATCAATCTAAATATATATTTTCTTTTATAAGACCATATTTGAAACCTGTCAAATCATATACATATATCCCTCTATAAGCCCATTTTCTTAATCTCCTCAAACCAAATACACCTATGCTTCTATATGCCAATTTTTAACCCATACAGCCCGATACCACCACCCTTCTATCATCCACATTTTGGGTCAAGCCATATACAAATATCCTTCTCATCAATCCATGTATTGAACTTATCAAATCAAAAATGAACATTTCTTTATTAGACAATATTATGAACCTTTCATACTTTTCATATTAACATATACCAAGGCCAATACCAAGATCCTTCTAAAAGCTTTCAAACCAAATACTATCTTTCTATAAGCCCATTTAACCATACAAACAAAATAGAAATATACAGATTTAACTAAATACAGCTGTCTTTGTAAATTGGCCCATATCTTAAAACCAACAGACCAAATACAATCATCCTTCGATAATCTTTTTGAGCTTTTGCATCATACCAAATAAAACTATCCTTCTGTTGAGAGTATCAAACTAAAAATAAACATTTGTTTAGGACCATATTTTGAACCCATCAAATCAAATACAGCTGTCCTGCTCTATAAACCCATTTGTGGATCTCCTCTTCCACATAGTAACTATGATTCTATGTCCTTTCAAACCAAATACTATTTTCCTATAAGCATAAGCAAAATAAAACGATTTAATAAACCCAGTAAACAGCTATCTTTAAACCTGTATGTTTAACCCATTAGACCAAATACAACCATTTTTGTAAGAGCCCATATCCAGCCACATAAAACTATCCTTCTTTCAGCCCAGTGCTGCAGATATAATATTTGTACTGAGCGTAAATGTACGCTTACTTCTGAAAATTTGGGCGTAATTGTAACCCTTCAAAAAACTATACCACCCATCAGCTTTGAAAGTTCAAATTAATTACAAATCCCAGTACCACTTTACAATTAAGTGTCATTTGTTGAAATGCAATTAGCAACAATTTCATTTTGACCGCTTTGTAATCAATTATGTAAATTTTTTATCCCCAAAAGTATACAACAGTTATTGGTATACGTTCAACCATTGTTTGAAGTTTGCATTCCCTAAAATTAGAAAATTTGCCTAATTCTATTGGCATTCAATTTCCCGCTGCATAATTATCGCAAGAAATCTAGGTCAAAAGTGATCTTAGACAGCTACGCCAAAAAAAGAATAGTCCATAAAGTTTAATTACAGTTTCAATACTCAATGGTTGTATGTAAACCAGTGCTACATAACAGCCACTTTCTGAGGCACGCAATGAAATGAAATAACGATGAAATAAAAAAGTATCAACTAAATACCTTCTTGTTAAAAAGATTTCCTTATAGTTTAATTAGCCAATTTTTAACATATCAAGCAAAATACAAGTATCCTTATATTAGCCCAGAGATCAAACTGAATACAACCTATCGAGCCAAATACAACTTAAATTTCTTCCATAAGTTAATTTTGGATACTGGTATATCAAGCCATATAAAGTTCACATAGGACCTGTCAGGCCAAATACAACTATAATTCCATAAGTTAATTTTGGATCTTTCAAGCCAAATTCAGCTGATCTTTTTCAAATCATTTTTGAAACTATAAAACCCACTTCAACAACCATGCTTTCGTCAATCCATCTTTTAATCCTATCACTTGATAATGAAGGCAAATACAACTATTCTTCTATACATCCATTTTTAGCTCACCTGAGCACGAAGTGCTCGGTGAGCCATTGGTATAAGGGACATCTCCGGCGTCGTCCGGCGTCCGTCAACAATTTGGACTGTTATTGCGATAAAGACTACTTTTTAATTCAATCTTGACCTAACTTGCACGGTTTGTGTTTGACCATAAAAATCTCAGTTGGTATTGATAATGGGCCAAATTGGACCAGAAACCTTAGAGTTATGGCCCCTTGTTTGTGGGGAAAAATGCAAAAATTGTCTTCAAAGTTCGTTCATAGAGACTTTATTTTTCTACCAATCTTGACCAAACTTCCACAGTTTGTGTATCATCAAAAGTTCGCAGTAGAAGTCAACACTGGGCCGGATTGGGCCACAAACACCAGAGTTATGCCCCTTTTTAGTTGAAAAATAGGCAAAAACTGCCATTTTACCTTGATTCAGACATCTTTTTTTTTTCAAATCTCAACCTGACTTCCACAGTTTGTGTGTGATCAAAAGATTTCAGCAGGAGTCAAAAATGGGTAAGGTTAGGCCACAGACACCGGAGTTATGCCCCATTGTATGTGGAAAAAAATGCAAAAATTGCCTTTTTTGTTCATAGAGACTTCATTTTTCTTTCAATCTTGACCAAACTTCCACAGTTTGTATGTTATCATACGACTGCAGCAGAAGGCAACAATGGGTCAGATTGGGCAACAAAATTCAATGTTATTTCCCCTTTGTTAGTGAAAAAAAGCAAAAATTGCCTTATTTGTGCAGCGAGATTTCATTTATCATTTAATCTTGATAAAACTTGTTTTAAAACACATGTTTGGTATGGTAATAAGATCTCAACTCATGCAGCAAATGAGACAGTCCATGAACACAGTATATATATCCCCTTAATTGCAAAAATTAATGCAAAATGAATTTGTTGCAAGATGGGGACTTTATTGTGAACCAGTCCGGACCAGACTTGCACAATTTGTCTATGACCATAAAATCTAAAGCGAATTTCAATATAGGACAGGTAAATGGCAATACACTCTACTCTTTGAAAAAGCCAGCAAGCATGACATGACCTTTGCGCAGTAGTCGCCATTATTTTTTAGAACTGCAGCATTAACACTCCGAAATCGCCTGCGAAAAGTTGGATACCATGGTTGAGAAAATATATCCAGGTCCTTACTTGTTCTGTGTATGAGAGTTAATCAGCTAGACAAATTATTTAAGGACATTAGGTGTACATTCCCACAAGCCTTTCACAGCAGTAAGGCTTTCATCTTTGCCAGTATTCAGGTGAGCCCTTTGGGCCATCATGGCCCTCTTGTTAGATCTATCAAGCCTAAGTCAACTCTTTCTGCAAAGCTTTCTGAGCCTATCAAACCCAATTTAACATCTATCCTATGGTCAGTCCTTGTTTGAAATCAGACCAAACACAGTCAACATGGTAATATCCCAAATAAGCCAAATACAACTGTTATTCTATGAACTTATATATTGAGCTGTCCATGTTTTGCCTATTTTGAAACTATTAAAGCAAAATTCAGCTCCTACTATAGGTGTATTTTCAAAGCCAATGTTTTGAACCTATTACACTACAAACAACCATTCTTCTGTAAGCCCATAGTCTGAACCTATCTAACTGAATACAGTTATGCTCTCAGAAGTCCATTTAATACATATCTGGTCAAATACAACTATCCTTCACTATAAGCCATTTTGGACTTATCAAGCTTAATACAACTCTCTTTCTATAAGCCCATTTTAAAAAGCCAAATACAAACAACCTTCTTGAATCCCATTTTTCAACCTATCAAACAAACTATAAATATCCTTCGATACATCCTTTACATACCTATAAAGCAAATTAGTCATATCCATCAGTCTGTAAGAATAAATGTGAAACTATCAAAATGAATACAGCAAGCCAACAGTTTGAACCTATAAAACCAACTATAAGCCTATTTTTGAACCTGTCAGACCAAAAACAACAATACTTAGATAAGCCTATGTGTCAACTCTATCAAACTCAAGTCAACAAACATTTTTCTGTAAGTCCATCTTTTGTACATATCAAGCCAAATACAGCACATTTTTTACTGTCTACTGTTATGTTCATGTTGGACCACTCCAGCCAACCCAACTATGCTTCCAAAAGTCCATTTTGGCCCCAAGCCAAATACAACTTCCCTGCCATAAGTTTATTTTGGACTCAGGTCAACTACAACTATCCTTCCATAACTCCATTTTGGATCCAAACCAAATACTACTCTCTTTCCATTAGTTTATTTTGGACCCATCATACAAAATACAAATATTTTCTATAAGCCCATTTTTAACTTACCAAACTGAATATATCAATCCTTCTAGACACCCAAGTTTTGAACCTATCAAACCAAATACAACTATCCTTCTTTAAGCCAATATGTTAAAATATTGTTCTGTAAGCCCATAATTTTAACCCATCAAACCTAATACAGCTGTGCTCCTATGGAATCTGTTTGACTAAAATAAAATAACGTCGGAACGATATGCTAATTTATACATGTGAAAGACGAAGGCTTTATGGAAAATAATAACTATATTATTCTATACATCTATATGTTGAACTTAACAAACTTAAAGCAAACGTTCTTTTATAAGACCATATTTTGAACCTATCAAATCAAATACATCTGTCCTGCTCTATATACCCAGATGTTGATCTTCTCAAACCACATAGTAACTATGTTTCTTTGTCCATTTTGAACCTATAAAGCCTAATACCACAATCATTCTATAATTATATCATTCTATAAGCATAAACAAAATACAAGGATTTAAAATACAAATCAAACAGCTGCCTTTGAACTTGTATGTTTATCCCATCAGACCAAATACAATCATCATTCTGTCAGTCTTTTTGGTCAAGCCACATTCAACAACATTTTCTAAGTCCAACGTTTTGGTGAAGCCACACACAGCTACCCTGGCAAGACCATCTTTAGTTTCAAACCAAATACAAATATCATTTAAAAGGTCATACTTTGAACTTTTCAATCGAAAAATAAACATTCTTTTATAAGGCCATATTTTGACCAAATACAATTATCCTTATATATTCCCACTTTTTGGGTCAAGCCATATAAAACTATCTTTCTCATCAATCCCAATGTTGAACTTACCAAACCAAAAATGAATATTTCTTTATTAGATAATATTGTGAATCTTTCATATCAACATATCAAGGCCAATACAACAATCCGTCTATCAGCCCATTGTTTAAACCTTTACTCAAAGACTATCTTTCTATAAGCCTATAGAACCAAAGAAACAAAATAGAATTACAATATTTAAACCAATCAAACTAAATGCAGCTGTCTTTTGGCCAATATCTCGAAACTAACAGACAATATACATTCATCTTTCTATAGGCTTATATTTTTTAGCTTTTGGATCATACCAAATAAAACTATCCTTCTATATATCTATATGTTGAACTATCAAACTAACAGCTAACATTTTTATAGGACCATAGTTTGAACCTATCAAATCAAATACAGCTGTCCTCATTGATAATCCCATATGTGGATCTCCTCAAACCACATCTTAACTATGTTTCTATTTCCATTTTGAGCATAACAAGCCTAATTCCACAATCCATCTATCAGCCCATCTTTTAAACCTTTCAAACAAAATACTTTCTTTCTGTAAGTATAAACAAAATACAATTATTTAAAAAAACGTATCAAACAGCTGTCTTTCAACCTGTATTTTTAACCCATCAGACCAAATACAATCATCTGTCTATCAGCCCATGTTTTTGGTCAAGCCACACACCACATTCCTTATATAGGTCCATCTTTTCGGTCAAGCCTCATACAACTATCTTTCTATATTATAAGTCCATCTTGAGTTTCAAACGAAATGCAATTATCCTTCATAAGTCCATACTTTAAACTTTTCAATCTAAAAAATAAACATTCTTTCATAAGACCATATTTTGAACATTTGAAATCAAATACAGCTATCCCTCTATAAGCCCATTTTTTGATCTACTCTAACCAAATACACTAATTCTTCTATACGCCTATTTTGAACCTATAAAGCCCAATTGCCACAACCATTCTGTCAGCCGATCTTTTAAATGTTTCAAACAAAATCTTCCTATAAGCCAATATATACAAAATATAGATACAAGGATTTAAGCCTATTAAACTACATACAGCTGACTTTGAGCACATATGTTGAACCCATTAGACCAAATACATTTATCCTTCTATATGCCCACCTTTTGGGTCGAGCCATATACAACTATCTTTCTCATTAATCCATATGATGAACTTATCAGACCAAAAAAGACATTTTTTTATTAGATAATATTGTGAACCTTTCATATCAACATATCAAGGCCAACACCACAATCCTTCTATCAAACCAAGTACAGCTGTCATTTGGCCCATATATATATTGAAACCATCAGACCAAATACAATCATCCTTCTATAAGCCCATCTTTTTGGGCTTTTGGACATACCATATATAACTATCCATCTATAAATCTGAAATGTTGAACTTATCAAACTAAAAGCAAACCAATCCAATCAAATACAGCTGTCTTGCTGTATCAACACATATGTGGATCTCCTCAAACTCTATAGTAACTTTGTTTCTATGTCCATTTGAACCTATCAAGCCTTATGCCACAATCCTTCTATCATTCCATTTTTTAAACCATCAAACCACATACTATCTTTCTGTGAGCATAAGCAAAATACAAGGATTAAAAAACACTATCAAACAGCTATCTTTCAACCTTTATGTTTCACCCATCATACCACATCTATCAGCCCATCTTTTGGGTCAAGCCACATACAACAATCTGTTCTATAGGTCCATCTTTTTGGTCAGGATTCATACATCATCCTTTTATAAGCCCATCTTTTGGGTCAAGCCACATACAACTTTCCTTCCATGGGCCCATCTTTTGGCTCAAGTCGCATACAACTATGGTTATGTAAGTCCATCTTTTAGGACAAGTCAAATACAACTATCCTTCTATAAGTCCATCTTTTGGGTAAAGCCAAATACAACTGTCCACCTTCTATGAGCACATCATTTGGGTCAAGCCAAAAACAACTTCTCTTTTAATATCCCATCTGTGGGTTAAGTCAAGATACATACAGACAGCTATCCTTCTATTGCCCATCTTTTGGGTAAAGTCCACTTCAACTATCCTTCTGTAAGTCCATCTTTAGGGAAAATTATCCTTCTATATCCGCATATGTTGTCTCAAGTAATATAAAACTACCCTTCTCCAAGGTCCTTATGTTCAACTTATCAAACTAAATTGATCATTTCTTTTTAGATTTATAATTACCTTTTTTCTATTAACCAATCAAGGCCAGATCATGTCTTTTTAGATTTATAATAACCTTTCATATCAACCTAGCAAGGCCTGTAGCACAATCCTTCTATCAGCCCATCTTTTAAACAATTCAACCAAATACTTATAATCTTTCTATCGGCCCATATAATATCATACAAACAAAATAGAATTACATATTAAAACATATCAAACAAAATCTTTTACCCATATTTTGAAAGCATCAGAACAAATACAATTATCATTCTATAAGCCCATCTTTTTGGGCTTTGGATAATACCAAATAAACTATAGTTCTTAACTTGAATTTATGAAACAAAAAACAACGTTCTTTAATAAGACCATATTTTGAAACTATCAAATCAAATACAGCTCTCCTGCTCTGAAACCCCATATGTGGATCTCTGCAAACAACATAGAAGCTATGTTTCTATGTCCATTTTACCACAATCCTTCTATCTGCCTATCTTTTAAACCTTTCAAACCAAAAATATTTTTATATGATCCCATCTTTTCAACCAAGTGACATACAACTTTCTTCTTATAAGCCCATCTTTTGGGTTAGGCTAAATACAACTGTTCGTTTATGTTCCCATCTTTGGGTCAAGCCATATACACCTTTCCTTCTATAAGCCCGTCTTTTAGGTCAAGCCACATACAAATGTCCTTTTATAAGCCCATCTTTTGGATCAAGTCCAATACAATTATCTTCTATAGGCCCATCTTTTGAGCCAAGTTACATACAATTATTATTTTATGAACCCATTTTTGGGTCAAGCCACATACAGCTATCCTTCTATAAGGCTGTCTTTTGGATCAAGCCAAATACAACTGACTGCCTTCTATGAGCCAATCCTTTTAGTCAAGGCAAATACAACTGTTCTACTATGAGCCCATCTTTGGGTCAAGCCACATCAATACTATACTTCTATAAGCCCATATTTTGGATCAAACCACATACAAACTATCGTTCTATAAGTCCATCTTTAGGGTGACACCAAATACAATTGTCCTTCTACAAGTCTTTATGCTTAACTTATTAATCTAAAACGTCAACATTCTTTTATACGACCATATTTTGAACCATTCAAATCAAATACAGCTATCCTTCTATAAGCCTGATTGTTGATCTCCTCAAACCAAATACGTATATGCTTCTGTGCACCTATTTTGAACCCATAAGCCCAATTACCACAACACTTCAGTCAGCCCATCTTTTAAACCTTTCAGACAAAATACTTTTGTTCTATAAGCCAATATAGACAAAATATAAATACCATGATTTAAGCCTATTTAACTTAATAAACTTAATTAACTTAAAGCTATCAAACTAAATGCAGCTGTGTTTTGGCCCATATTTTTAAACTATCAGACCAAATACTATCATCATTCTATGAGCCCATATTAGGATCATACCAAATACACTATCCTTCTTTAAAGCTATATGTTGAACTTCTCAAACTTAAAACATTCTTGTTTAGGACCATATTTTTAAACTATCAAATTAAATACAGCTGTTCTGCTCTATATACCCATATGTGGATCTCCTCAAAGCACATGGTAACTATGTTTCTATGTCCTATTTGATCTTATCAAGCCTTATACTGCAATCCTTCTATCAGCCCATCTGTTAAACCTTTCAAAAAATATAATAAAAATACTATAAAAAAAGCATAAAAAATACCAGTATGAAAAAACCTTATCAAACAGCTGCCTTTGAACCTGTATGTTTAACCCATAAGACTAAACACGATCTTCTTTCTATAAGCTCATCTTTTGGAACAAGCCATATACAACTATCCTCTCATCAACCCAGCTTTTGGGTCAAAACACATGCAACTATCCTTCTATAAGCCCATCTTTTGTGTCAAGCCACATACAACCATTCTGCTATAAGCCCGTCTTTCGGGTCAAATCACATACACTTTCCTTCTATAAGCCCGTCATTTGGGTGAAGATACATACAACTATCCTTCTATAAGCCCATCTTTTGGGTCAAGTCCAATTCAACTATCTTTCTATAAGCCCATCTTTTGTGTCAAGCCACATACAACTATTCTTCTATGAGCCCATTTTGGGGTCAAGCCACATACAGCTATCATTCTATAAACCGTCTTTTGGGTCAAGCAAACTACAACTATATAAGCCCTGTTTTGTGTCAAACCACATACAACTATCATTGTATAAGTCCATCTTTAGGGTCAAACCAAATACAATTGTCTTTGTATAACTCTATATGCTGAACTGCTCAATATAAAACATCAATCCAGATGTTAAACTTATCAAACCAAAAAATGAACATTTTATTATTGGATAATTTTGTGAACCTTTCATATCAACCAACACAGGCCAATACCACAATCCTTCTATTAGCCCATCCTTTAAACCTTTCAAACTAAATACTATCTTTCTATAAGCCCATATAACCATACAAACAAAATATAATTACACAGATTTAAAGCTATCAAACTAAATGCAGCTGTCTTCTGGCCCATATTTTTAAACTATCAGACCAAATACAATCATCATTCTATAGGCCCATATTATGTGGCTTTAGGACCATACCAAATAAAATATCCTTTTCTATAAAGGTCTATGTTGAACTTATCAAACTAAAAACAGACATTCTTGTTTAAGACCATATTTGAAACTATCAAATTATATACAGCTGTTGTGCCCTAGGTACCCATATGTGGATCTTCTCAAACCTCATCGTCACTATGTTTCTATGTCCTATTCGAACATATCAAGCCTAATACTGCAGTCCTTCTATCAGCCAATCTTTTAAACCTTTTAAACCAAATACTATTTTTCTATAAGCATAAACAAAATATACGTATTAAAAAAACCTGATCAAATAGCTGTCTTTGAACCTGTATGTTTAACTCATTAAACTAAATACCATCATCGTTCTATAATCTCATATTTTGAGTCAAGCTGTATGCAACCATACTCTCATCAACCCATATTTTGGGTCAAAACACATACAACTATCCTTCTATAAGCCCTGCTTTTGGGCCAAGCCACATACAACTATCCTTCCATAAGCCCATCTTTTGGGTCAAGGCTAATACAACTATTCCCTTCTATGGGCCCGTCTTCTGTGTCAAGCCAAATACAAGTGTCCTTCTATTAGCCCATCTTTTGTGTCAAGCCAATTACAACTATCCTTCTATAAGTCCATCTTTAGGTTCAAATCAAATACAATTGTCCTTCTATAAGTCCATATGCTGAACTGATCAATCTAAAACTTTACCATTATTTTATAAGACCATATTTTGAGCTTTTGAAATCAAATACAGCTATCACTCTATAAGCCAGTTTCTTGATCTCCTCAAAAAAAAATGCAACTATGCTTCTGTATCCTATTTTGAACCCATAAAGTCGGATACCACAATCCTTCTGTAATCCCATCTTTTAAACATTCCAAACAAAATTCTATCTTTCTTTTAGACAAAATATAGTTAAAAGGAATTAAACCCAGTGACTAAATACAGCTCTGTTCGAGCCCATATGTTGAACCCATCAGACCAAACAATTATCATTCTGTATGCCCACCTGTTGGGTAAAGCCGTAAACAGCTATCATCATCCCATATGTTGAAACAAAAAATTAACAATATTGTGTATGTTTCATATTGACCTATCAAGGCCAATACCACAACCTTCTATCAGTCCATCCTTTAAACCTTTCAAACCAAATACTATCTTTCTATAAGCCCATATAGCAATACAAACAATATAGAATTAGGATTTAAACATATCAAACTAAATACAGCTGTCAATTGGCCCGTATTTTGAAACCATCAGACCAAATACAACCATCCTTCTGTAAGCACATCGGTTTGGGCTTTTAGATCATACCAAATAAACTATCCTTCTATAAATCTATATTTTGAACTTAACAAACTGAAAGCAAAAATTCTTTTATAAGACCATATTTGAACCTATCAATTTAAATACAGCTGTCCTGCTCTATAAACCCTAAATGGATCTCAAACCACATAGTAATTATGTTTATATGTCCATTTTCAACCTATCAAGCCTAATACCACAACCTTTCTATCAGCCCATCTTTAAAATGTTTCAAACCATATACTATCATTCTATAAGCATAAAAGAGAAGAATTAAAAAAAAAGAAGCTCTCTTTGAACTTGTCTGCTTACCCATCAGACCAAATACAATCATCTATCAGGCCATCTTTTGGGTCAAGCCACATACAACTATCCTTCTATAGGTCCATTTATTTGGTCAAGCCATATACAACTATTCTTCTTGAAGCCCATATATTTGGTCAAGCCACATACAACTATCGTTCTATAAGCCCATCTTTTTGGTCAAGGCTAATACAACTATCCCCTTCTATGAGCTCACCTTTGGGGTCAAGCCAAATACAACTGTTCTTGTATGAGCCCATCGTTCGGGTCAAGCCATATACAACTATCCTTCTATGAGCCCATCTTTTGGGTCAAGCCACATTCAACTATCCTTTATCAGTCCATCTTTGGGTCAAACTATGTACAATTATCCTTTTATAAAGCCATCTTTTGGGTCAAGCCACATATGACTATCCTTCTAGAAAATCTTTTGGGTCAGGTAGCATACAACTATCCTTTTATAAGCCCTTGTAAGAGCCCATCTTTTGGGTCAAGCCACATTCAACTATACTTCTATAGGTCCTATCTTTTTGGTCAAGTCATATACAATTATCATTCAATAAAGCCATCTTTTGTATCAATCTAAATTTCAACAATCCTTTTTGAAGTCCATCTTTAGGTCCAGCTACATACAACTATCCTTCTAAAAGCCCATCTTTTGGGTCAAGCCACATACAACTTTCCTTCCATGAGTCCATCTTTAGTGTCAAGTCACATACAACTATCCTTCTAATAGCCCATCTGTTGGGTCAAGCCAAATACAACTATCTGCCTTCTATGAGTCCATCTTTTAGTTCAAGCCAAATACACCTGTTTCTTTATGAGCCCATCTTTGGGTCAAGCCACTTGCAACTGTCCTTCTGTAAGCCCATCTTTTGGGTCAACTCACATACAACTACCCTATAAGCCCATCTTTTGGGTCAAGCTACATACAAGAATCATTATATGAGCCTTTCTTTTGGGTAAAGCCACATAACAACTATCCTTTTATGAGCCCATCTTTTGGGTCAAGCCAACTAGAACTATCCTTAAAGCCCATCTTTTGTGTTTTACCACATACAACTATCCTTCTATAAGTTCATCTTTAGGGTCAAACCAAATACAATTATCTTTAAATACGTCCATTTTGTTGAACGTATCAATCTAAATATATATTTTCTTTTATAAGACCATATTTGAAACCTGTCAAATCATATACATATATCCCTCTATAAGCCCATTTTCTTAATCTCCTCAAACCAAATACACCTATGCTTCTATATGCCAATTTTTAACCCATACAGCCCGATACCACCACCCTTCTATCATCCACATTTTGGGTCAAGCCATATACAAATATCCTTCTCATCAATCCATGTATTGAACTTATCAAATCAAAAATGAACATTTCTTTATTAGACAATATTATGAACCTTTCATACTTTTCATATTAACATATACCAAGGCCAATACCAAGATCCTTCTAAAAGCTTTCAAACCAAATACTATCTTTCTATAAGCCCATTTAACCATACAAACAAAATAGAAATATACAGATTTAACTAAATACAGCTGTCTTTGTAAATTGGCCCATATCTTAAAACCAACAGACCAAATACAATCATCCTTCGATAATCTTTTTGAGCTTTTGCATCATACCAAATAAAACTATCCTTCTGTTGAGAGTATCAAACTAAAAATAAACATTTGTTTAGGACCATATTTTGAACCCATCAAATCAAATACAGCTGTCCTGCTCTATAAACCCATTTGTGGATCTCCTCTTCCACATAGTAACTATGATTCTATGTCCTTTCAAACCAAATACTATTTTCCTATAAGCATAAGCAAAATAAAACGATTTAATAAACCCAGTAAACAGCTATCTTTAAACCTGTATGTTTAACCCATTAGACCAAATACAACCATTTTTGTAAGAGCCCATATCCAGCCACATAAAACTATCCTTCTTTCAGCCCAGTGCTGCAGATATAATATTTGTACTGAGCGTAAATGTACGCTTAATTCTGAAAATTTGGGCGTAATTGTAACCCTTCAAAAAACTATACCACCCATCAGCTTTGAAAGTTCAAATTAATTACAAATCCCAGTACCACTTTACAATTAAGTGTCATTTGTTGAAATGCAATTAGCAACAATTTCATTTTGACCGCTTTGTAATCAATTATGTAAATTTTTTATCCCCAAAAGTATACAACAGTTATTGGTATACGTTCAACCATTGTTTGAAGTTTGCATTCCCTAAAATTAGAAAATTTGCCTAATTCTATTGGCATTCAATTTCCCGCTGCATAATTATCGCAAGAAATCTAGGTCAAAAGTGATCTTAGACAGCTACGCCAAAAAAAAGAATAGTCCATAAAGTTTAATTACAGTTTCAATACTCAATGGTTGTATGTAAACCAGTGCTACATAACAGCCACTTTCTGAGGCACGCAATGAAATGAAATAACGATGAAATAAAAAAGTATCAACTAAATACCTTCTTGTTAAAAAGATTTCCTTATAGTTTAATTAGCCAATTTTTAACATATCAAGCAAAATACAAGTATCCTTATATTAGCCCAGAGATCAAACTGAATACAACCTATCGAGCCAAATACAACTTAAATTTCTTCCATAAGTTAATTTTGGATACTGGTATATCAAGCCATATAAAGTTCACATAGGACCTGTCAGGCCAAATACAACTATAATTCCATAAGTTAATTTTGGATCTTTCAAGCCAAATTCAGCTGATCTTTTTCAAATCATTTTTGAAACTATAAAACCCACTTCAACAACCATGCTTTCGTCAATCCATCTTTTAATCCTATCACTTGATAATGAAGGCAAATACAACTATTCTTCTATACATCCATTTTTAGCTCACCTGAGCACGAAGTGCTCGGTGAGCCATTGGTATAAGGGACATCTCCGGCGTCGTCCGGCGTCCGTCAACAATTTGGACTGTTATTGCGATAAAGACTACTTTTTAATTCAATCTTGACCTAACTTGCACGGTTTGTGTTTGACCATAAAAATCTCAGTTGGTATTGATAATGGGCCAAATTGGACCAGAAACCTTAGAGTTATGGCCCCTTGTTTGTGGGGAAAAATGCAAAAATTGTCTTCAAAGTTCGTTCATAGAGACTTTATTTTTCTACCAATCTTGACCAAACTTCCACAGTTTGTGTATCATCAAAAGTTCGCAGTAGAAGTCAACACTGGGCCGGATTGGGCCACAAACACCAGAGTTATGCCCCTTTTTAGTTGAAAAATAGGCAAAAACTGCCATTTTACCTTGATTCAGACATCTTTTTTTTTTCAAATCTCAACCTGACTTCCACAGTTTGTGTGTGATCAAAAGATTTCAGCAGGAGTCAAAAATGGGTAAGGTTAGGCCACAGACACCGGAGTTATGCCCCATTGTATGTGGAAAAAAATGCAAAAATTGCCTTTTTTGTTCATAGAGACTTCATTTTTCTTTCAATCTTGACCAAACTTCCACAGTTTGTATGTTATCATACGACTGCAGCAGAAGGCAACAATGGGTCAGATTGGGCAACAAAATTCAATGTTATTTCCCCTTTGTTAGTGAAAAAAAGCAAAAATTGCCTTATTTGTGCAGCGAGATTTCATTTATCATTTAATCTTGATAAAACTTGTTTTAAAACACATGTTTGGTATGGTAATAAGATCTCAACTCATGCAGCAAATGAGACAGTCCATGAACACAGTATATATATCCCCTTAATTGCAAAAATTAATGCAAAATGAATTTGTTGCAAGATGGGGACTTTATTGTGAACCAGTCCGGACCAGACTTGCACAATTTGTCTATGACCATAAAATCTAAAGCGAATTTCAATATAGGACAGGTAAATGGCAATACACTCTACTCTTTGAAAAAGCCAGCAAGCATGACATGACCTTTGCGCAGTAGTCGCCATTATTTTTTAGAACTGCAGCATTAACACTCCGAAATCGCCTGCGAAAAGTTGGATACCATGGTTGAGAAAATATATCCAGGTCCTTACTTGTTCTGTGTATGAGAGTTAATCAGCTAGACAAATTATTTAAGGACATTAGGTGTACATTCCCACAAGCCTTTCACAGCAGTAAGGCTTTCATCTTTGCCAGTATTCAGGTGAGCCCTTTGGGCCATCATGGCCCTCTTGTTAGATCTATCAAGCCTAAGTCAACTCTTTCTGCAAAGCTTTCTGAGCCTATCAAACCCAATTTAACATCTATCCTATGGTCAGTCCTTGTTTGAAATCAGACCAAACACAGTCAACATGGTAATATCCCAAATAAGCCAAATACAACTGTTATTCTATGAACTTATATATTGAGCTGTCCATGTTTTGCCTGTTTTGAAACTATTAAAGCAAAATTCAGCTCCTACTATAGGTGTATTTTCAAAGCCAATGTTTTGAACCTATTACACTACAAACAACCATTCTTCTGTAAGCCCATAGTCTGAACCTATCTAACTGAATACAATTATGCTCTCAGAAGTCCATTTAATACATATCTGGTCAAATACAACTATCCTTCACTATAAGCCATTTTGGACTTATCAAGCTTAATACAACTCTCTTTCTATAAGCCCATTAAAAAGCCAAATACAAACAACCTTCTTGAATCCCATTTTTCAACCTATCAAACAAACTATAAATATCCTTCAATACATCCTTTACAGACCTATAAAGCAAATTAGTCATATCCATCAGTCTGTAAGAATAAATGTGAAACTATCAAAATGAATACAGCAAGCCAACAGTTTGAACCTATAAAACCAACTATAAGCCTATTTTTGAACCTGTCAGACCAAAAACAACAATACTTAGATAAGCCTATGTGTCAACTCTATCAAACTCAAGTCAACAAACATTTTTCTGTAAGTCCATCTTTTGTACATATCAAGCCAAATACAGCACATTTTTTACTGTCTACTGTTATGTTCATGTTGGACCTCTCCAGCCAACCCAACTATGCTTCCAAAAGTCCATTTTGGCCCCAAGCCAAATACAACTTCCCTGCCATAAGTTTATTTTGGACTCAGGTCAACTACAACTATCCTTCCATAAGTCCATTTTGGATCCAAGCCAAATACTACTCTCTTTCCATTAGTTTATTTTGGACCCATCATACAAAATACAAATATTTTCTATAAGCCCATTTTTAACTTACCAAACTGAATATATCAATCCTTCTAGACACCCAAGTTTTGAACCTATCAAACCAAATACAACTATCCTTCTTTAAGCCAATATGTTAAAATATTGTTCTGTAAGCCCATAATTTTAACCCATCAAACCTAATACAGCTGTGCTCCTATGGAATCTGTTTGACTAAAATAAAATAACGTCGGAACGATATGCTAATTTATACATGTGAAAGACGAAGGCTTTATGGAAAATAATAACTATATTATTCTATACATCTATATGTTGAACTTAACAAACTTAAAGCAAACGTTCTTTTATAAGACCATATTTTGAACCTATCAAATCAAATACATCTATATACCCAGATGTTGATCTTCTCAAACCACATAGTAACTATGTTTCTTTGTCCATTTTGAACCTATAAAGCCTAATACCACAATCATTCTATAATTATATCATTGTACAAGCATAAACAAAATACAAGGATTTAAAATACAAATCAAACAGCTGCCTTTGAACTTGTATGTTTATCCCATCAGACCAAATACAATCATCATTCTGTCAGTCTTTTTGGTCAAGCCACATTCAACAACATTTTCTAAGTCCAACGTTTTGGTGAAGCCACACACAGCTACCCTGGCAAGACCATCTTTAGTTTCAAACCAAATACAAATATCATTTAAAAGGTCATACTTTGAACTTTTCAATCGAAAAATAAACATTCTTTTATAAGGCCATATTTTGACCAAATACAATTATCCTTATATATTCCCACTTTTTGGGTCAAGCCATATAAAACTATCTTTCTCATCAATCCCAATGTTGAACTTACCAAACCAAAAATGAATATTTCTTTATTAGATAATATTGTGAATCTTTCATATCAACATATCAAGGCCAATACAACAATCCGTCTATCAGCCCATTGTTTAAACCTTTACTCAAAGACTATCTTTCTATAAGCCTATAGAACCAAAGAAACAAAATAGAATTACAATATTTAAACCAATCAAACTAAATGCAGCTGTCTTTTGGCCAATATCTCGAAACTAACAGACAATATACATTCATCTTTCTATAGGCTTATATTTTTTAGCTTTTGGATCATACCAAATAAAACTATCCTTCTATATATCTATATGTTGAACTATCAAACTAACAGCTAACATTTTTATAGGACCATAGTTTGAACCTATCAAATCAAATACAGCTGTCCTCATTGATAATCCCATATGTGGATCTCCTCAAACCACATCTTAACTATGTTTCTATTTCCATTTTGAGCATAACAAGCCTAATTCCACAATCCATCTATCAGCCCATCTTTTAAACCTTTCAAACAAAATACTTTCTTTCTGTAAGTATAAACAAAATACAATTATTTAAAAAAACGTATCAAACAGCTGTCTTTCAACCTGTATTTTTAACCCATCAGACCAAATACAATCATCTGTCTATCAGCCCATGTTTTTGGTCAAGCCACACACCACATTCCTTATATAGGTCCATCTTTTCGGTCAAGCCTCATACAACTATCTTTCTATATTATAAGTCCATCTTGAGTTTCAAACGAAATGCAATTATCCTTCATAAGTCCATACTTTAAACTTTTCAATCTAAAAAATAAACATTCTTTCATAAGACCATATTTTGAACATTTGAAATCAAATACAGCTATCCCTCTATAAGCCCATTTTTTGATCTACTCTAACCAAATACACTAATTCTTCTATACGCCTATTTTGAACCTATAAAGCCCAATTGCCACAACCATTCTGTCAGCCGATCTTTTAAATGTTTCAAACAAAATCTTCCTATAAGCCAATATATACAAAATATAGATACAAGGATTTAAGCCTATTAAACTACATACAGCTGACTTTGAGCACATATGTTGAACCCATTAGACCAAATACATTTATCCTTCTATATGCCCACCTTTTGGGTCGAGCCATATACAACTATCTTTCTCATTAATCCATATGATGAACTTATCAGACCAAAAAAGACATTTTTTTATTAGATAATATTGTGAACCTTTCATATCAACATATCAAGGCCAACACCACAATCCTTCTATCAAACCAAGTACAGCTGTCATTTGGCCCATATATATATTGAAACCATCAGACCAAATACAATCATCCTTCTATAAGCCCATCTTTTTGGGCTTTTGGACATACCATATATAACTATCCATCTATAAATCTGAAATGTTGAACTTATCAAACTAAAAGCAAACCAATCCAATCAAATACAGCTGTCTTGCTGTATCAACACATATGTGGATCTCCTCAAACTCTATAGTAACTTTGTTTCTATGTCCATTTGAACCTATCAAGCCTTATGCCACAATCCTTCTATCATTCCATTTTTTAAACCATCAAACCACATACTATCTTTCTGTGAGCATAAGCAAAATACAAGGATTAAAAAACACTATCAAACAGCTATCTTTCAACCTTTATGTTTCACCCATCATACCACATCTATCAGCCCATCTTTTGGGTCAAGCCACATACAACAATCTGTTCTATAGGTCCATCTTTTTGGTCAGGATTCATACATCATCCTTTTATAAGCCCATCTTTTGGGTCAAGCCACATACAACTTTCCTTCCATGGGCCCATCTTTTGGCTCAAGTCGCATACAACTATGGTTATGTAAGTCCATCTTTTAGGACAAGTCAAATACAACTATCCTTCTATAAGTCCATCTTTTGGGTAAAGCCAAATACAACTGTCCACCTTCTATGAGCACATCATTTGGGTCAAGCCAAAAACAACTTCTCTTTTAATATCCCATCTGTGGGTTAAGTCAAGATACATACAGACAGCTATCCTTCTATTGCCCATCTTTTGGGTAAAGTCCACTTCAACTATCCTTCTGTAAGTCCATCTTTAGGGAAAATTATCCTTCTATATCCGCATATGTTGTCTCAAGTAATATAAAACTACCCTTCTCCAAGGTCCTTATGTTCAACTTATCAAACTAAATTGATCATTTCTTTTTAGATTTATAATTACCTTTTTTCTATTAACCAATCAAGGCCAGATCATGTCTTTTTAGATTTATAATAACCTTTCATATCAACCTAGCAAGGCCTGTAGCACAATCCTTCTATCAGCCCATCTTTTAAACAATTCAACCAAATACTTATAATCTTTCTATCGGCCCATATAATATCATACAAACAAAATAGAATTACATATTAAAACATATCAAACAAAATCTTTTACCCATATTTTGAAAGCATCAGAACAAATACAATTATCATTCTATAAGCCCATCTTTTTGGGCTTTGGATAATACCAAATAAACTATAGTTCTTAACTTGAATTTATGAAACAAAAAACAACGTTCTTTAATAAGACCATATTTTGAAACTATCAAATCAAATACAGCTCTCCTGCTCTGAAACCCCATATGTGGATCTCTGCAAACAACATAGAAGCTATGTTTCTATGTCCATTTTACCACAATCCTTCTATCTGCCTATCTTTTAAACCTTTCAAACCAAAAATATTTTTATATGATCCCATCTTTTCAACCAAGTGACATACAACTTTCTTCTTATAAGCCCATCTTTTGGGTTAGGCTAAATACAACTGTTCGTTTATGTTCCCATCTTTGGGTCAAGCCATATACACCTTTCCTTCTATAAGCCCGTCTTTTAGGTCAAGCCACATACAAATGTCCTTTTATAAGCCCATCTTTTGGATCAAGTCCAATACAATTATCTTCTATAGGCCCATCTTTTGAGCCAAGTTACATACAATTATTATTTTATGAACCCATTTTTGGGTCAAGCCACATACAGCTATCCTTCTATAAGGCTGTCTTTTGGATCAAGCCAAATACAACTGACTGCCTTCTATGAGCCAATCCTTTTAGTCAAGGCAAATACAACTGTTCTACTATGAGCCCATCTTTGGGTCAAGCCACATCAATACTATACTTCTATAAGCCCATATTTTGGATCAAACCACATACAAACTATCGTTCTATAAGTCCATCTTTAGGGTGACACCAAATACAATTGTCCTTCTACAAGTCTTTATGCTTAACTTATTAATCTAAAACGTCAACATTCTTTTATACGACCATATTTTGAACCATTCAAATCAAATACAGCTATCCTTCTATAAGCCTGATTGTTGATCTCCTCAAACCAAATACGTATATGCTTCTGTGCACCTATTTTGAACCCATAAGCCCAATTACCACAACACTTCAGTCAGCCCATCTTTTAAACCTTTCAGACAAAATACTTTTGTTCTATAAGCCAATATAGACAAAATATAAATACCATGATTTAAGCCTATTTAACTTAATAAACTTAATTAACTTAAAGCTATCAAACTAAATGCAGCTGTGTTTTGGCCCATATTTTTAAACTATCAGACCAAATACTATCATCATTCTATGAGCCCATATTAGGATCATACCAAATACACTATCCTTCTTTAAAGCTATATGTTGAACTTCTCAAACTTAAAACATTCTTGTTTAGGACCATATTTTTAAACTATCAAATTAAATACAGCTGTTCTGCTCTATATACCCATATGTGGATCTCCTCAAAGCACATGGTAACTATGTTTCTATGTCCTATTTGATCTTATCAAGCCTTATACTGCAATCCTTCTATCAGCCCATCTGTTAAACCTTTCAAAAAATATAATAAAAATACTATAAAAAAAGCATAAAAAATACCAGTATTAAAAAACCTTATCAAACAGCTGCCTTTGAACCTGTATGTTTAACCCATAAGACTAAACACGATCTTCTTTCTATAAGCTCATCTTTTGGAACAAGCCATATACAACTATCCTCTCATCAACCCAGCTTTTGGGTCAAAACACATACAACTATCATTCTATAAGCCCATCTTTTGTGTCAAGCCACATACAACCATTCTGCTATAAGCCCGTCTTTCGGGTCAAATCACATACACTTTCCTTCTATAAGCCCGTCATTTGGGTGAAGATACATACAACTATCCTTCTATAAGCCCATCTTTTGGGTCAAGTCCAATTCAACTATCTTTCTATAAGCCCATCTTTTGTGTCAAGCCACATACAACTATTCTTCTATGAGCCCATTTTGGGGTCAAGCCACATACAGCTATCATTCTATAAACCGTCTTTTGGGTCAAGCAAACTACAACTATATAAGCCCTGTTTTGTGTCAAACCACATACAACTATCATTGTATAAGTCCATCTTTAGGGTCAAACCAAATACAATTGTCTTTGTATAACTCTATATGCTGAACTGCTCAATATAAAACATCAATCCAGATGTTAAACTTATCAAACCAAAAAATGAACATTTTATTATTGGATAATTTTGTGAACCTTTCATATCAACCAACACAGGCCAATACCACAATCCTTCTATTAGCCCATCCTTTAAACCTTTCAAACTAAATACTATCTTTCTATAAGCCCATATAACCATACAAACAAAATATAATTACACAGATTTAAAGCTATCAAACTAAATGCAGCTGTCTTCTGGCCCATATTTTTAAACTATCAGACCAAATACAATCATCATTCTATAGGCCCATATTATGTGGCTTTAGGACCATACCAAATAAAATATCCTTTTCTATAAAGGTCTATGTTGAACTTATCAAACTAAAAACAGACATTCTTGTTTAAGACCATATTTGAAACTATCAAATTATATACAGCTGTTGTGCCCTAGGTACCCATATGTGGATCTTCTCAAACCTCATCGTCACTATGTTTCTATGTCCTATTCGAACATATCAAGCCTAATACTGCAGTCCTTCTATCAGCCCATCTTTTAAACCTTTTAAACCAAATACTATTTTTCTATAAGCATAAACAAAATATACGTATTAAAAAAACCTGATCAAATAGCTGTCTTTGAACCTGTATGTTTAACTCATTAAACTAAATACCATCATCGTTCTATAATCTCATATTTTGAGTCAAGCTGTATGCAACCATACTCTCATCAACCCATATTTTGGGTCAAAACACATACAACTATCCTTCTATAAGCCCTGCTTTTGGGCCAAGCCACATACAACTATCCTTCCATAAGCCCATCTTTTGGGTCAAGGCTAATACAACTATTCCCTTCTATGGGCCCGTCTTCTGTGTCAAGCCAAATACAAGTGTCCTTCTATTAGCCCATCTTTTGTGTCAAGCCAATTACAACTATCCTTCTATAAGTCCATCTTTAGGTTCAAATCAAATACAATTGTCCTTCTATAAGTCCATATGCTGAACTGATCAATCTAAAACTTTACCATTATTTTATAAGACCATATTTTGAGCTTTTGAAATCAAATACAGCTATCACTCTATAAGCCAGTTTCTTGATCTCCTCAAAAAAAAATGCAACTATGCTTCTGTATCCTATTTTGAACCCATAAAGTCGGATACCACAATCCTTCTGTAATCCCACCTTTTAAACATTCCAAACAAAATTCTATCTTTCTTTTAGACAAAATATAGTTAAAAGGAATTAAACCCAGTGACTAAATACAGCTCTGTTCGAGCCCATATGTTGAACCCATCAGACCAAACAATTATCATTCTGTATGCCCACCTGTTGGGTAAAGCCGTAAACAGCTATCATCATCCCATATGTTGAAACAAAAAATGAACAATATTGTGTATGTTTCATATTGACCTATCAAGGCCAATACCACAACCTTCTATCATTCCATCCTTTAAACCTTTCAAACCAAATACTATCTTTCTATAAGCCCATATAGCAATACAAACAATATAGAATTAGGATTTAAACATATCAAACTAAATACAGCTGTCAATTGGCCCGTATTTTGAAACCATCAGACCAAATACAACCATCCTTCTGTAAGCACATCGGTTTGGGCTTTTAGATCATACCAAATAAACTATCCTTCTATAAATCTATATTTTGAACTGAACAAACTGAAAGCAAAAATTCTTTTATAAGACCATATTTGAACCTATCAATTTAAATACAGCTGTCCTGCTCTATAAACCCTAAATGGATCTCAAACCACATAGTAATTATGTTTATATGTCCATTTTCAACCTATCAAGCCTAATACCACAACCTTTCTATCAGCCCATCTTTAAAATGTTTCAAACCATATACTATCATTCTATAAGCATAAAAGAGAAGAATTAAAAAAAAAGAAGCTCTCTTTGAATTTGTCTGCTTACCCATCAGACCAAATACAATCATCTATCAGGCCATCTTTTGGGTCAAGCCACATACAACTATCCTTCTATAGGTCCATTTATTTGGTCAAGCCATATACAACTATTCTTCTTGAAGCCCATATTTTTTGTCAAGCCACATACAACTATCGTTCTATAAGCCCATCTTTTTGGTCAAGGCTAATACCACTATCCCCTTCTATGAGCTCACCTTTGGGGTCAAGCCAAATACAACTGTTCTTGTATGAGCCCATCGTTCGGGTCAAGCCATATACAACTATCCTTCTATGAGCCCATCTTTTGGGTCAAGCCACATTCAACTATCCTTTATCAGTCCATCTTTGGGTCAAACTATGTACAATTATCCTTTTATAAAGCCATCTTTTGGGTCAAGCCACATCTATCCTTCTATCCTGACTATCCTTCTAGAAAATCTTTTGGGTCAGGTAGCATACAACTATCCTTTTATAAGCCCTTGTAAGAGCCCATCTTTTGGGTCAAGCCACATTCAACTATACTTCTATAGGTCCTATCTTTTTGGTCAAGTCATATACAATTATCATTCAATAAAGCCATCTTTTGTATCAATCTAAATTTCAACAATCCTTTTTGAAGTCCATCTTTAGGTCCAGCTACATACAACTATCCTTCTAAAAGCCCATCTTTTGGGTCAAGCCACATACAACTTTCCTTCCATGAGTCCATCTTTAGTGTCAAGTCACATACAACTATCCTTCTAATAGCCCATCTGTTGGGTCAAGCCAAATACAACTATCTGCCTTCTATGAGTCCATCTTTTAGTTCAAGCCAAATACACCTGTTTCTTTATGAGCCCATATTTGGGTCAAGCCACTTGCAACTGTCCTTCTGTAAGCCCATCTTTTGGGTCAACTCACATACAACTACCCTATAAGCCCATCTTTTGGGTCAAGCTACATACAAGAATCATTATATGAGCCTTTCTTTTGGGTAAAGCCACATAACAACTATCCTTTTATGAGCCCATCTTTTGGGTCAAGCCAACTAGAACTATCCTTAAAGCCCATCTTTTGTGTTTTACCACATACAACTATCCTTCTATAAGTTCATCTTTAGGGTCAAACCAAATACAATTATCTTTAAATACGTCCATTTTGTTGAACGTATCAATCTAAATATATATTTTCTTTTATAAGACCATATTTGAAACCTGTCAAATCATATACATATATCCCTCTATAAGCCCATTTTCTTAATCTCCTCAAACCAAATACACCTATGCTTCTATATGCCAATTTTTAACCCATACAGCCCGATACCACCACCGTTCTATCATCCACATTTTGGGTCAAGCCATATACAAATATCCTTCTCATCAATCCATGTATTGAACTTATCAAATCAAAAATGAACATTTCTTTATTAGACAATATTATGAACCTTTCATACTTTTCATATTAACATATACCAAGGCCAATACCAAGATCCTTCTAAAAGCTTTCAAACCAAATACTAACTTCTATAAGCCCATTTAACCATACAAACAAAATAGAAATATACAGATTTAACTAAATACAGCTGTCTTTGTAAATTGGCCCATATCTTAAAACCAACAGACCAAATACAATCATCCTTCGATAATCTTTTTGAGCTTTTGCATCATACCAAATAAAACTATCCTTCTGTTGAGAGTATCAAACTAAAAATAAACATTTGTTTAGGACCATATTTTGAACCCATCAAATCAAATACAGCTGTCCTGCTCTATAAACCCATTTGTGGATCTCCTCTTCCACATAGTAACTATGATTCTATGTCCTTTCAAACCAAATACTATTTTCCTATAAGCATAAGCAAAATAAAACGATTTAATAAACCCAGTAAACAGCTATCTTTAAACCTGTATGTTTAACCCATTAGACCAAATACAACCATTTTTGTAAGAGCCCATATCCAGCCACATAAAACTATCCTTCTTTCAGCCCAGTGCTGCAGATAAATATTTGTACTGAGCGTAAATGTACGCTTACTTCTGAAAATTTGGGCGTAATTGTAACCCTTCAAAAAACTATACCACCCATCAGCTTTGAATGTTCAAATTAATTACAAATCCCAGTACCACTTTACAATTAAGTGTCATTTGTTGAAATGCAATTAGCAACAGTTTCATTTTGACCGCTTTGTAATCAGTTATGTAAATTTTTTATCCCCAAAAGTATACAACAGTTATTGGTATACGTTCAACCATTGTTTGAAGTTTGCATTCCCTAAAATTAGAAAATTTGCCTAATTCTATTGGCATTCAATTTCCCGCTGCATAATTATCGCAAGAAATCTAGGTCAAAAGTGATCTTAGACAGCTACGCCAAAAAAAAGAATAGTCCATAAAGTTTAATTACAGTTTCAATACTCAATGGTTGTATGTAAACCAGTGCTACATAACAGCCACTTTCTGAGGCACGCAATGAAATGAAATAACGATGAAATAAAAAAGTATCAACTAAATACCTTCTTGTTAAAAAGATTTCCTTATAGTTTAATTAGCCAATTTTTAACATATCAAGCAAAATACAAGTATCCTTATATTAGCCCAGAGATCAAACTGAATACAACCTATCGAGCCAAATACAACTTAAATTTCTTCCATAAGTTAATTTTGGATACTGGTATATCAAGCCATATAAAGTTCACATAGGACCTGTCAGGCCAAATACAACTATAATTCCATAAGTTAATTTTGGATCTTTCAAGCCAAATTCAGCTGATCTTTTTCAAATCATTTTTGAAACTATAAAACCCACTTCAACAACCATGCTTTCGTCAATCCATCTTTTAATCCTATCACTTGATAATGAAGGCAAATACAACTATTCTTCTATACATCCATTTTTAGCTCACCTGAGCACGAAGTGCTCGGTGAGCCATTGGTATAAGGGACATCTCCGGCGTCGTCCGGCGTCCGTCAACAATTTGGACTGTTATTGCGATAAAGACTACTTTTTAATTCAATCTTGACCTAACTTGCACGGTTTGTGTTTGACCATAAAAATCTCAGTTGGTATTGATAATGGGCCAAATTGGACCAGAAACCTTAGAGTTATGGCCCCTTGTTTGTGGGGAAAAATGCAAAAATTGTCTTCAAAGTTCGTTCATAGAGACTTTATTTTTCTACCAATCTTGACCAAACTTCCACAGTTTGTGTATCATCAAAAGTTCGCAGTAGAAGTCAACACTGGGCCGGATTGGGCCACAAACACCAGAGTTATGCCCCTTTTTAGTTGAAAAATAGGCAAAAACTGCCATTTTACCTTGATTCAGACATCTTTTTTTTTTCAAATCTCAACCTGACTTCCACAGTTTGTGTGTGATCAAAAGATTTCAGCAGGAGTCAAAAATGGGTAAGGTTAGGCCACAGACACCGGAGTTATGCCCCATTGTATGTGGAAAAAAATGCAAAAATTGCCTTTTTTGTTCATAGAGACTTCATTTTTCTTTCAATCTTGACCAAACTTCCACAGTTTGTATGTTATCATACGACTGCAGCAGAAGGCAACAATGGGTCAGATTGGGCAACAAAATTCAATGTTATTTCCCCTTTGTTAGTGAAAAAAAGCAAAAATTGCCTTATTTGTGCAGCGAGATTTCATTTATCATTTAATCTTGATAAAACTTGTTTTAAAACACATGTTTGGTATGGTAATAAGATCTCAACTCATGCAGCAAATGAGACAGTCCATGAACACAGTATATATATCCCCTTAATTGCAAAAATTAATGCAAAATGAATTTGTTGCAAGATGGGGACTTTATTGTGAACCAGTCCGGACCAGACTTGCACAATTTGTCTATGACCATAAAATCTAAAGCGAATTTCAATATAGGACAGGTAAATGGCAATACACTCTACTCTTTGAAAAAGCCAGCAAGCATGACATGACCTTTGCGCAGTAGTCGCCATTATTTTTTAGAACTGCAGCATTAACACTCCGAAATCGCCTGCGAAAAGTTGGATACCATGGTTGAGAAAATATATCCAGGTCCTTACTTGTTCTGTGTATGAGAGTTAATCAGCTAGACAAATTATTTAAGGACATTAGGTGTACATTCCCACAAGCCTTTCACAGCAGTAAGGCTTTCATCTTTGCCAGTATTCAGGTGAGCCCTTTGGGCCATCATGGCCCTCTTGTTAGATCTATCAAGCCTAAGTCAACTCTTTCTGCAAAGCTTTCTGAGCCTATCAAACCCAATTTAACATCTATCCTATGGTCAGTCCTTGTTTGAAATCAGACCAAACACAGTCAACATGGTAATATCCCAAATAAGCCAAATACAACTGTTATTCTATGAACTTATATATTGAGCTGTCCATGTTTTGCCTGTTTTGAAACTATTAAAGCAAAATTCAGCTCCTACTATAGGTGTATTTTCAAAGCCAATGTTTTGAACCTATTACACTACAAACAACCATTCTTCTGTAAGCCCATAGTCTGAACCTATCTAACTGAATACAATTATGCTCTCAGAAGTCCATTTAATACATATCTGGTCAAATACAACTATCCTTCACTATAAGCCATTTTGGACTTATCAAGCTTAATACAACTCTCTTTCTATAAGCCCATTTTAAAAAGCCAAATACAAACAACCTTCTTGAATCCCATTTTTCAACCTATCAAACAAACTATAAATATCCTTCGATACATCCTTTACAGACCTATAAAGCAAATTAGTCATATCCATCAGTCTGTAAGAATAAATGTGAAACTATCAAAATGAATACAGCAAGCCAACAGTTTGAACCTATAAAACCAACTATAAGCCTATTTTTGAACCTGTCAGACCAAAAACAACAATACTTAGATAAGCCTATGTGTCAACTCTATCAAACTCAAGTCAACAAACATTTTTCTGTAAGTCCATCTTTTGTACATATCAAGCCAAATACAGCACATTTTTTACTGTCTACTGTTATGTTCATGTTGGACCTCTCCAGCCAACCCAACTATGCTTCCAAAAGTCCATTTTGGCCCCAAGCCAAATACAACTTCCCTGCCATAAGTTTATTTTGGACTCAGGTCAACTACAACTATCCTTCCATAAGTCCATTTTTGATCCAAGCCAAATACTACTCTCTTTCCATTAGTTTATTTTGGACCCATCATACAAAATACAAATATTTTCTATAAGCCCATTTTTAACTTACCAAACTGAATATATCAATCCTTCTAGACACCCAAGTTTTGAACCTATCAAACCAAATACAACTATCCTTCTTTAAGCCAATATGTTAAAATATTGTTCTGTAAGCCCATAATTTTAACCCATCAAACCTAATACAGCTGTGCTCCTATGGAATCTGTTTGACTAAAATAAAATAACGTCGGAACGATATGCTAATTTATACATGTGAAAGACGAAGGCTTTATGGAAAATAATAACTATATTATTCTATACATCTATATGTTGAACTTAACAAACTTAAAGCAAACGTTCTTTTATAAGACCATATTTTGAACCTATCAAATCAAATACATCTGTCCTGCTCTATATACCCAGATGTTGATCTTCTCAAACCACATAGTAACTATGTTTCTTTGTCCATTTTGAACCTATAAAGCCTAATACCACAATCATTCTATAATTATATCATTCTATAAGCATAAACAAAATACAAGGATTTAAAATACAAATCAAACAGCTGCCTTTGAACTTGTATGTTTATCCCATCAGACCAAATACAATCATCATTCTGTCAGTCTTTTTGGTCAAGCCACATTCAACAACATTTTCTAAGTCCAACGTTTTGGTGAAGCCACACACAGCTACCCTGGCAAGACCATCTTTAGTTTCAAACCAAATACAAATATCATTTAAAAGGTCATACTTTGAACTTTTCAATCGAAAAATAAACATTCTTTTATAAGGCCATATTTTGACCAAATACAATTATCCTTATATATTCCCACTTTTTGGGTCAAGCCATATAAAACTATCTTTCTCATCAATCCCAATGTTGAACTTACCAAACCAAAAATGAATATTTCTTTATTAGATAATATTGTGAATCTTTCATATCAACATATCAAGGCCAATACAACAATCCGTCTATCAGCCCATTGTTTAAACCTTTACTCAAAGACTATCTTTCTATAAGCCTATAGAACCAAAGAAACAAAATAGAATTACAATATTTAAACCAATCAAACTAAATGCAGCTGTCTTTTGGCCAATATCTCGAAACTAACAGACAATATACATTCATCTTTCTATAGGCTTATATTTTTTAGCTTTTGGATCATACCAAATAAAACTATCCTTCTATATATCTATATGTTGAACTATCAAACTAACAGCTAACATTTTTATAGGACCATAGTTTGAACCTATCAAATCAAATACAGCTGTCCTCATTGATAATCCCATATGTGGATCTCCTCAAACCACATCTTAACTATGTTTCTATTTCCATTTTGAGCATAACAAGCCTAATTCCACAATCCATCTATCAGCCCATCTTTTAAACCTTTCAAACAAAATACTTTCTTTCTGTAAGTATAAACAAAATACAATTATTTAAAAAAACGTATCAAACAGCTGTCTTTCAACCTGTATTTTTAACCCATCAGACCAAATACAATCATCTGTCTATCAGCCCATGTTTTTGGTCAAGCCACACACCACATTCCTTATATAGGTCCATCTTTTCGGTCAAGCCTCATACAACTATCTTTCTATATTATAAGTCCATCTTGAGTTTCAAACGAAATGCAATTATCCTTCATAAGTCCATACGTTAAACTTTTCAATCTAAAAAATAAACATTCTTTCATAAGACCATATTTTGAACATTTGAAATCAAATACAGCTATCCCTCTATAAGCCCATTTTTTGATCTACTCTAACCAAATACACTAATTCTTCTATACGCCTATTTTGAACCTATAAAGCCCAATTACCACAACCATTCTGTCAGCCGATCTTTTAAATGTTTCAAACAAAATCTTCCTATAAGCCAATATATACAAAATATAGATACAAGGATTTAAGCCTATTAAACTACATACAGCTGACTTTGAGCACATATGTTGAACCCATTAGACCAAATACATTTATCCTTCTATATGCCCACCTTTTGGGTCGAGCCATATACAACTATCTTTCTCATTAATCCATATGATGAACTTATCAGACCAAAAAAGACATTTTTTTATTAGATAATATTGTGAACCTTTCATATCAACATATCAAGGCCAACACCACAATCCTTCTATCAAACCAAGTACAGCTGTCATTTGGCCCATATATATATTGAAACCATCAGACCAAATACAATCATCCTTCTATAAGCCCATCTTTTGGGGCTTTTGGACATACCATATATAACTATCCAGCTATAAATCTGAAATGTTGAACTTATCAAACTAAAAGCAAACCAATCCAATCAAATACAGCTGTCTTGCTGTATCAACACATATGTGGATCTCCTCAAACTCTATAGTAACTTTGTTTCTATGTCCATTTGAACCTATCAAGCCTTATGCCACAATCCTTCTATCATTCCATTTTTTAAACCATCAAACCACATACTATCTTTCTGTGAGCATAAGCAAAATACAAGGATTAAAAAACACTATCAAACAGCTATCTTTCAACCTTTATGTTTCACCCATCATACCACATCTATCAGCCCATCTTTTGGGTCAAGCCACATACAACAATCTGTTCTATAGGTCCATCTTTTTGGTCAGGATTCATACATCATCCTTTTATAAGCCCATCTTTTGGGTCAAGCCACATACAACTTTCCTTCCATGGGCCCATCTTTTGGCTCAAGTCGCATACAACTATGGTTATGTAAGTCCATCTTTTAGGACAAGTCAAATACAACTATCCTTCTATAAGTCCATCTTTTGGGTAAAGCCAAATACAACTGTCCACCTTCTATGAGCACATCATTTGGGTCAAGCCAAAAACAACTTCTCTTTTAATATCCCATCTGTGGGTTAAGTCAAGATACATACAGACAGCTATCCTTCTATTGCCCATCTTTTGGGCAAAGTCCACTTCAACTATCCTTCTGTAAGTCCATCTTTAGGGAAAATTATCCTTCTATATCCGCATATGTTGTCTCAAGTAATATAAAACTACCCTTCTCCAAGGTCCTTATGTTCAACTTATCAAACTAAATTGATCATTTCTTTTTAGATTTATAATTACCTTTTTTCTATTAACCAATCAAGGCCAGATCATTTCTTTTTAGATTTATAATAACCTTTCATATCAACCTAGCAAGGCCTGTAGCACAATCCTTCTATCAGCCCATCTTTTAAACAATTCAAACCAAATACTTATAATCTTTCTATCGGCCCATATAATATCATACAAACAAAATAGAATTACATATTAAAACATATCAAACAAAATCTTTTACCCATATTTTGAAAGCATCAGAACAAATACAATTATCATTCTATAAGCCCATCTTTTTGGGCTTTGGATAATACCAAATAAACTATAGTTCTTAACTTGAATTTATGAAACAAAAAACAACGTTCTTTAATAAGACCATATTTTGAAACTATCAAATCAAATACAGCTCTCCTGCTCTGAAACCCCATATGTGGATCTCTGCAAACAACATAGAAGCTATGTTTCTATGTCCATTTTACCACAATCCTTCTATCTGCCCATCTTTTAAACCTTTCAAACCAAAAATATTTTTATATGATCCCATCTTTTCAACCAAGTGACATACAACTTTCTTCTTATAAGCCCATCTTTTGGGTTAGGCTAAATACAACTGTTCGTTTATGTTCCCATCTTTGGGTCAAGCCATATACACCTTTCCTTCTATAAGCCCGTCTTTTAGGTCAAGCCACATACAAATGTCCTTTTATAAGCCCATCTTTTGGATCAAGTCCAATACAATTATCTTCTATAAGCCCATCTTTTGAGCCAAGTTACATACAATTATTATTTTATGAACCCATTTTTGGGTCAAGCCACATACAGCTATCCTTCTATAAGGCTGTCTTTTGGATCAAGCCAAATACAACTGACTGCCTTCTATGAGCCAATCCTTTTAGTCAAGGCAAATACAACTGTTCTACTATGAGCCCATCTTTGGGTCAAGCCACATCAATACTATACTTCTATAAGCCCATATTTTGGATCAAACCACATACAAACTATCGTTCTATAAGTCCATCTTTAGGGTGACACCAAATACAATTGTCCTTCTACAAGTCTTTATGCTTAACTTATTAATCTAAAACGTCAACATTCTTTTATACGACCATATTTTGAACCATTCAAATCAAATACAGCTGTCCTTCTATAAGCCTGATTGTTGATCGCCTCAAACCAAATACGTATATGCTTCTGTGCACCTATTTTGAACCCATAAGCCCAATTACCACAACACTTCAGTCAGCCCATCTTTTAAACCTTTCAGACAAAATACTTTTGTTCTATAAGCCAATATAGACAAAATATAAATACCATGATTTAAGCCTATTTAACTTAATAAACTTAATTAACTTAAAGCTATCAAACTAAATGCAGCTGTGTTTTGGCCCATATTTTTAAACTATCAGACCAAATACTATCATCATTCTATGAGCCCATATTAGGATCATACCAAATACACTATCCTTCTTTAAAGCTATATGTTGAACTTCTCAAACTTAAAACATTCTTGTTTAGGACCATATTTTTAAACTATCAAATTAAATACAGCTGTTCTGCTCTATATACCCATATGTGGATCTCCTCAAAGCACATGGTAACTATGTTTCTATGTCCTATTTGATCTTATCAAGCCTTATACTGCAATCCTTCTATCAGCCCATCTGTTAAACCTTTCAAAAAATATAATAAAAATACTATAAAAAAAGCATAAAAAATACCAGTATGAAAAAACCTTATCAAACAGCTGCCTTTGAACCTGTATGTTTAACCCATAAGACTAAACACGATCTTCTTTCTATAAGCTCATCTTTTGGAACAAGCCATATACAACTATCCTCTCATCAACCCAGCTTTTGGGTCAAAACACATACAACTATCCTTCTATAAGCCCATCTTTTGTGTCAAGCCACATACAACCATTCTGCTATAAGCCCGTCTTTCGGGTCAAATCACATACACTTTCCTTCTATAAGCCCGTCATTTGGGTGAAGATACATACAACTATCCTTCTATAAGCCCATCTTTTGGGTCAAGTCCAATTCAACTATCTTTCTATAAGCCCATCTTTTGTGTCAAGCCACATACAACTATTCTTCTATGAGCCCATTTTGGGGTCAAGCCACATACAGCTATCATTCTATAAACCGTCTTTTGGGTCAAGCAAACTACAACTATATAAGCCCTGTTTTGTGTCAAACCACATACAACTATCATTGTATAAGTCCATCTTTAGGGTCAAACCAAATACAATTGTCTTTGTATAACTCTATATGCTGAACTGCTCAATATAAAACATCAATCCAGATGTTAAACTTATCAAACCAAAAAATGAACATTTTATTATTGGATAATTTTGTGAACCTTTCATATCAACCAACACAGGCCAATACCACAATCCTTCTATTAGCCCATCCTTTAAACCTTTCAAACTAAATACTATCTTTCTATAAGCCCATATAACCATACAAACAAAATATAATTACACAGATTTAAAGCTATCAAACTAAATGCAGCTGTCTTCTGGCCCATATTTTTAAACTATCAGACCAAATACAATCATCATTCTATAGGCCCATATTATGTGGCTTTAGGACCATACCAGATAAAATATCCTTTTCTATAAAGGTCTATGTTGAACTTATCAAACTAAAAACAGACATTCTTGTTTAAGACCATATTTGAAACTATCAAATTATATACAGCTGTTCTGCCCTAGGTACCCATATGTGGATCTTCTCAAACCTCATCGTCACTATGTTTCTATGTCCTATTCGAACATATCAAGCCTAATACTGCAGTCCTTCTATCAGCCCATCTTTTAAACCTTTTAAACCAAATACTATTTTTCTATAAGCATAAACAAAATATACGTATTAAAAAAACCTGATCAAATAGCTGTCTTTGAACCTGTATGTTTAACTCATTAAACTAAATACCATCATCGTTCTATAATCTCATATTTTGAGTCAAGCTGTATGCAACCATACTCTCATCAACCCATATTTTGGGTCAAAACACATACAACTATCCTTCTATAAGCCCTGCTTTTGGGCCAAGCCACATACAACTATCCTTCCATAAGCCCATCTTTTGGGTCAAGGCTAATACAACTATTCCCTTCTATGGGCCCGTCTTCTGTGTCAAGCCAAATACAAGTGTCCTTCTATTAGCCCATCTTTTGTGTCAAGCCAATTACAACTATCCTTCTATAAGTCCATCTTTAGGTTCAAATCAAATACAATTGTCCTTCTATAAGTCCATATGCTGAACTGATCAATCTAAAACTTTACCATTATTTTATAAGACCATATTTTGAGCTTTTGAAATCAAATACAGCTATCACTCTATAAGCCAGTTTCTTGATCTCCTCAAAAAAAAATGCAACTATGCTTCTGTATCCTATTTTGAACCCATAAAGTCGGATACCACAATCCTTCTGTAATCCCATCTTTTAAACATTCCAAACAAAATTCTATCTTTCTTTTAGACAAAATATAGTTAAAAGGAATTAAACCCAGTGACTAAATACAGCTCTGTTCGAGCCCATATGTTGAACCCATCAGACCAAACAATTATCATTCTGTATGCCCACCTGTTGGGTAAAGCCGTAAACAGCTATCATCATCCCATATGTTGAAACAAAAAATGAACAATATTGTGTATGTTTCATATTGACCTATCAAGGCCAATACCACAACCTTCTATCATTCCATCCTTTAAACCTTTCAAACCAAATACTATCTTTCTATAAGCCCATATAGCAATACAAACAATATAGAATTAGGATTTAAACATATCAAACTAAATACAGATGTCAATTGGCCCGTATTTTGAAACCATCAGACCAAATACAACCATCCTTCTGTAAGCACATCGGTTTGGGCTTTTAGATCATACCAAATAAACTATCCTTCTATAAATCTATATTTTGAACTGAACAAACTGAAAGCAAAAATTCTTTTATAAGACCATATTTGAACCTATCAATTTAAATACAGCTGTCCTGCTCTATAAACCCTAAATGGATCTCAAACCACATAGTAATTATGTTTATATGTCCATTTTCAACCTATCAAGCCTAATACCACAACCTTTCTATCAGCCCATCTTTAAAATGTTTCAAACCATATACTATCATTCTATAAGCATAAAAGAGAAGAATTAAAAAAAAAGAAGCTCTCTTTGAATTTGTCTGCTTACCCATCAGACCAAATACAATCATCTATCAGGCCATCTTTTGGGTCAAGCCACATACAACTATCCTTCTATAGGTCCATTTATTTGGTCAAGCCATATACAACTATTCTTCTTGAAGCCCATATTTTTTGTCAAGCCACATACAACTATCGTTCTATAAGCCCATCTTTTTGGTCAAGGCTAATACCACTATCCCCTTCTATGAGCTCACCTTTGGGGTCAAGCCAAATACAACTGTTCTTGTATGAGCCCATCGTTCGGGTCAAGCCATATACAACTATCCTTCTATGAGCCCATCTTTTGGGTCAAGCCACATTCAACTATCCTTTATCAGTCCATCTTTGGGTCAAACTATGTACAATTATCCTTTTATAAAGCCATCTTTTGGGTCAAGCCACATCTATCCTTCTATCCTGACTATCCTTCTAGAAAATCTTTTGGGTCAGGTAGCATACAACTATCCTTTTATAAGCCCTTGTAAGAGCCCATCTTTTGGGTCAAGCCACATTCAACTATACTTCTATAGGTCCTATCTTTTTGGTCAAGTCATATACAATTATCATTCAATAAAGCCATCTTTTGTATCAATCTAAATTTCAACAATCCTTTTTGAAGTCCATCTTTAGGTCCAGCTACATACAACTATCCTTCTAAAAGCCCATCTTTTGGGTCAAGCCACATACAACTTTCCTTCCATGAGTCCATCTTTAGTGTCAAGTCACATACAACTATCCTTCTAATAGCCCATCTGTTGGGTCAAGCCAAATACAACTATCTGCCTTCTATGAGTCCATCTTTTAGTTCAAGCCAAATACACCTGTTTCTTTATGAGCCCATCTTTGGGTCAAGCCACTTGCAACTGTCCTTCTGTAAGCCCATCTTTTGGGTCAACTCACATACAACTACCCTATAAGCCCATCTTTTGGGTCAAGCTACATACAAGAATCATTATATGAGCCTTTCTTTTGGGTAAAGCCACATAACAACTATCCTTTTATGAGCCCATCTTTTGGGTCAAGCCAACTAGAACTATCCTTAAAGCCCATCTTTTGTGTTTTACCACATACAACTATCCTTCTATAAGTTCATCTTTAGGGTCAAACCAAATACAATTATCTTTAAATACGTCCATTTTGTTGAACGTATCAATCTAAATATATATTTTCTTTTATAAGACCATATTTGAAACCTGTCAAATCATATACATATATCCCTCTATAAGCCCATTTTCTTAATCTCCTCAAACCAAATACACCTATGCTTCTATATGCCAATTTTTAACCCATACAGCCCGATACCACCACCGTTCTATCATCCACATTTTGGGTCAAGCCATATACAAATATCCTTCTCATCAATCCATGTATTGAACTTATCAAATAAAAAATGAACATTTCTTTATTAGACAATATTATGAACCTTTCATACTTTTCATATTAACATATACCAAGGCCAATACCAAGATCCTTCTAAAAGCTTTCAAACCAAATACTATCTTTCTATAAGCCCATTTAACCATACAAACAAAATAGAAATATACAGATTTAACTAAATACAGCTGTCTTTGTAAATTGGCCCATATCTTAAAACCAACAGACCAAATACAATCATCCTTCGATAATCTTTTTGAGCTTTTGCATCATACCAAATAAATCTATCCTTCTGTTGAGAGTATCAAACTAAAAATAAACATTTGTTTAGGACCATATTTTGAACCCATCAAATCAAATACAGCTGTCCTGCTCTATAAACCCATTTGTGGATCTCCTCTTCCACATAGTAACTATGATTCTATGTCCTTTCAAACCAAATACTATTTTCCTATAAGCATAAGCAAAATAAAACGATTTAATAAACCCAGTAAACAGCTATCTTTAAACCTGTATGTTTAACCCATTAGACAAAATACAACCATTTTTGTAAGAGCCCATATCCAGCCACATAAAACTATCCTTCTTTCAGCCCAGTGCTGCAGATAAATATTTGTACTGAGCGTAATTGTACGCTTACTTCTGAAAATTTGGGCGTAATTGTAACCCTTCAAAAAACTATACCACCCATCAGCTTTGAAAGTTCAAATTAATTACAAATCCCAGTACCACTTTACAATTAAGTGTCATTTGTTGAAATGCAATTAGCAACAGTTTCATTTTGACCGCTTTGTAATCAATTATGTAAATTTTTTATCCCCAAAAGTATACAACAGTTATTGGTATACGTTCAACCATTGTTTGAAGTTTGCATTCCCTAAAATTAGAAAATTTGCCTAATTCTATTGGCATTCAATTTCCCGCTGCATAATTATCGCAAGAAATCTAGGTCAAAAGTGATCTTAGACAGCTACGCCAAAAAAAAGAATAGTCCATAAAGTTTATTTACAGTTTCAATACTCAATGGTTGTATGTAAACCAGTGCTACATAACAGCCACTTTCTGAGGCACGCAATGAAATGAAATAACGATGAAATAAAAAAGTATCAACTAAATACCTTCTTGTTAAAAAGATTTCCTTATAGTTTAATAAGCCAATTTTTAACATATCAAGCAAAATACAAGTATCTTTATATTAGCCCAGAGATCAAACTGAATACAACCTATCGAGCCAAATACAACTTAAATTTCTTCCATAAGTTAATTTTGGATACTGGTATATCAAGCCATATACTTCTAAAGTTCACATAGGACCTGTCAGGCCAAATACAACTATAATTCCATAAGTTAATTTTGGATCTTTCAAGCCAAATTCAGCTGATCTTTTTCAAATCATTTTTGAAACTATAAAACCCACTTCAACAACCATGCTTTCGTCAATCCATCTTTTAATCCTATCACTTGATAATGAAGGCAAATACAACTATTCTTCTATACATCCATTTTTAGCTCACCTGAGCACGAAGTGCTCGGTGAGCCATTGGTATAAGGGACATCTCCGGCGTCGTCCGGCGTCCGTCAACAATTTGGACTGTTATTGCGATAAAGACTACTTTTTAATTCAATCTTGACCTAACTTGCACGGTTTGTGTTTGACCATAAAAATCTCAGTTGGTATTGATAATGGGCCAAATTGGACCAGAAACCTTAGAGTTATGGCCCCTTGTTTGTGGGGAAAAATGCAAAAATTGTCTTCAAAGTTCGTTCATAGAGACTTTATTTTTCTACCAATCTTGACCAAACTTCCACAGTTTGTGTATCATCAAAAGTTCGCAGTAGAAGTCAACACTGGGCCGGATTGGGCCACAAACACCAGAGTTATGCCCCTTTTTAGTTGAAAAATAGGCAAAAACTGCCATTTTACCTTGATTCAGACATCTTTTTTTTTTCAAATCTCAACCTGACTTCCACAGTTTGTGTGTGATCAAAAGATTTCAGCAGGAGTCAAAAATGGGTAAGGTTAGGCCACAGACACCGGAGTTATGCCCCATTGTATGTGGAAAAAAATGCAAAAATTGCCTTTTTTGTTCATAGAGACTTCATTTTTCTTTCAATCTTGACCAAACTTCCACAGTTTGTATGTTATCATACGACTGCAGCAGAAGGCAACAATGGGTCAGATTGGGCAACAAAATTCAATGTTATTTCCCCTTTGTTAGTGAAAAAAAGCAAAAATTGCCTTATTTGTGCAGCGAGATTTCATTTATCATTTAATCTTGATAAAACTTGTTTTAAAACACATGTTTGGTATGGTAATAAGATCTCAACTCATGCAGCAAATGAGACAGTCCATGAACACAGTATATATATCCCCTTAATTGCAAAAATTAATGCAAAATGAATTTGTTGCAAGATGGGGACTTTATTGTGAACCAGTCCGGACCAGACTTGCACAATTTGTCTATGACCATAAAATCTAAAGCGAATTTCAATATAGGACAGGTAAATGGCAATACACTCTACTCTTTGAAAAAGCCAGCAAGCATGACATGACCTTTGCGCAGTAGTCGCCATTATTTTTTAGAACTGCAGCATTAACACTCCGAAATCGCCTGCGAAAAGTTGGATACCATGGTTGAGAAAATATATCCAGGTCCTTACTTGTTCTGTGTATGAGAGTTAATCAGCTAGACAAATTATTTAAGGACATTAGGTGTACATTCCCACAAGCCTTTCACAGCAGTAAGGCTTTCATCTTTGCCAGTATTCAGGTGAGCCCTTTGGGCCATCATGGCCCTCTTGTTAGATCTATCAAGCCTAAGTCAACTCTTTCTGCAAAGCTTTCTGAGCCTATCAAACCCAATTTAACATCTATCCTATGGTCAGTCCTTGTTTGAAATCAGACCAAACACAGTCAACATGGTAATATCCCAAATAAGCCAAATACAACTGTTATTCTATGAACTTATATATTGAGCTGTCCATGTTTTGCCTATTTTGAAACTATTAAAGCAAAATTCAGCTCCTACTATAGGTGTATTTTCAAAGCCAATGTTTTGAACCTATTACACTACAAACAACCATTCTTCTGTAAGCCCATAGTCTGAACCTATCTAACTGAATACAATTATGCTCTCAGAAGTCCATTTAATACATATCTGGTCAAATACAACTATCCTTCACTATAAGCCATTTTGGACTTATCAAGCTTAATACAACTCTCTTTCTATAAGCCCATTTTAAAAAGCCAAATACAAACAACCTTCTTGAATCCCATTTTTCAACCTATCAAACAAACTATAAATATCCTTCGATACATCCTTTACAGACCTATAAAGCAAATTAGTCATATCCATCAGTCTGTAAGAATAAATGTGAAACTATCAAAATGAATACAGCAAGCCAACAGTTTGAACCTATAAAACCAACTATAAGCCTATTTTTGAACCTGTCAGACCAAAAACAACAATACTTAGATAAGCCTATGTGTCAACTCTATCAAACTCAAGTCAACAAACATTTTTCTGTAAGTCCATCTTTTGTACATATCAAGCCAAATACAGCACATTTTTTACTGTCTACTGTTATGTTCATGTTGGACCTCTCCAGCCAACCCAACTATGCTTCCAAAAGTCCATTTTGGCCCCAAGCCAAATACAACTTCCCTGCCATAAGTTTATTTTGGACTCAGGTCAACTACAACTATCCTTCCATAAGTCCATTTTGGATCCAAGCCAAATACTACTCTCTTTCCATTAGTTTATTTTGGACCCATCATACAAAATACAAATATTTTCTATAAGCCCATTTTTAACTTACCAAACTGAATATATCAATCCTTCTAGACACCCAAGTTTTGAACCTATCAAACCAAATACAACTATCCTTCTTTAAGCCAATATGTTAAAATATTGTTCTGTAAGCCCATAATTTTAACCCATCAAACCTAATACAGCTGTGCTCCTATGGAATCTGTTTGACTAAAATAAAATAACGTCGGAACGATATGCTAATTTATACATGTGAAAGACGAAGGCTTTATGGAAAATAATAACTATATTATTCTATACATCTATATGTTGAACTTAACAAACTTAAAGCAAACGTTCTTTTATAAGACCATATTTTGAACCTATCAAATCAAATACATCTGTCCTGCTCTATATACCCAGATGTTGATCTTCTCAAACCACATAGTAACTATGTTTCTTTGTCCATTTTGAACCTATAAAGCCTAATACCACAATCATTCTATAATTATATCATTGTACAAGCATAAACAAAATACAAGGATTTAAAATACAAATCAAACAGCTGCCTTTGAACTTGTATGTTTATCCCATCAGACCAAATACAATCATCATTCTGTCAGTCTTTTTGGTCAAGCCACATTCAACAACATTTTCTAAGTCCAACGTTTTGGTGAAGCCACACACAGCTACCCTGGCAAGACCATCTTTAGTTTCAAACCAAATACAAATATCATTTAAAAGGTCATACTTTGAACTTTTCAATCGAAAAATAAACATTCTTTTATAAGGCCATATTTTGACCAAATACAATTATCCTTATATATTCCCACTTTTTGGGTCAAGCCATATAAAACTATCTTTCTCATCAATCCCAATGTTGAACTTACCAAACCAAAAATGAATATTTCTTTATTAGATAATATTGTGAATCTTTCATATCAACATATCAAGGCCAATACAACAATCCGTCTATCAGCCCATTGTTTAAACCTTTACTCAAAGACTATCTTTCTATAAGCCTATAGAACCAAAGAAACAAAATAGAATTACAATATTTAAACCAATCAAACTAAATGCAGCTGTCTTTTGGCCAATATCTCGAAACTAACAGACAATATACATTCATCTTTCTATAGGCTTATATTTTTTAGCTTTTGGATCATACCAAATAAAACTATCCTTCTATATATCTATATGTTGAACTATCAAACTAACAGCTAACATTTTTATAGGACCATAGTTTGAACCTATCAAATCAAATACAGCTGTCCTCATTGATAATCCCATATGTGGATCTCCTCAAACCACATCTTAACTATGTTTCTATTTCCATTTTGAGCATAACAAGCCTAATTCCACAATCCATCTATCAGCCCATCTTTTAAACCTTTCAAACAAAATACTTTCTTTCTGTAAGTATAAACAAAATACAATTATTTAAAAAAACGTATCAAACAGCTGTCTTTCAACCTGTATTTTTAACCCATCAGACCAAATACAATCATCTGTCTATCAGCCCATGTTTTTGGTCAAGCCACACACCACATTCCTTATATAGGTCCATCTTTTCGGTCAAGCCTCATACAACTATCTTTCTATATTATAAGTCCATCTTGAGTTTCAAACGAAATGCAATTATCCTTCATAAGTCCATACTTTAAACTTTTCAATCTAAAAAATAAACATTCTTTCATAAGACCATATTTTGAACATTTGAAATCAAATACAGCTATCCCTCTATAAGCCCATTTTTTGATCTACTCTAACCAAATACACTAATTCTTCTATACGCCTATTTTGAACCTATAAAGCCCAATTACCACAACCATTCTGTCAGCCGATCTTTTAAATGTTTCAAACAAAATCTTCCTATAAGCCAATATATACAAAATATAGATACAAGGATTTAAGCCTATTAAACTACATACAGCTGACTTTGAGCACATATGTTGAACCCATTAGACCAAATACATTTATCCTTCTATATGCCCACCTTTTGGGTCGAGCCATATACAACTATCTTTCTCATTAATCCATATGATGAACTTATCAGACCAAAAAAGACATTTTTTTATTAGATAATATTGTGAACCTTTCATATCAACATATCAAGGCCAACACCACAATCCTTCTATCAAACCAAGTACAGCTGTCATTTGGCCCATATATATATTGAAACCATCAGACCAAATACAATCATCCTTCTATAAGCCCATCTTTTTGGGCTTTTGGACATATCATATATAACTATCCAGCTATAAATCTGAAATGTTGAACTTATCAAACTAAAAGCAAACCAATCCAATCAAATACAGCTGTCTTGCTGTATCAACACATATGTGGATCTCCTCAAACTCTATAGTAACTTTGTTTCTATGTCCATTTGAACCTATCAAGCCTTATGCCACAATCCTTCTATCATTCCATTTTTTAAACCATCAAACCACATACTATCTTTCTGTGAGCATAAGCAAAATACAAGGATTAAAAAACACTATCAAACAGCTATCTTTCAACCTTTATGTTTCACCCATCATACCACATCTATCAGCCCATCTTTTGGGTCAAGCCACATACAACAATCTGTTCTATAGGTCCATCTTTTTGGTCAGGATTCATACATCATCCTTTTATAAGCCCATCTTTTGGGTCAAGCCACATACAACTTTCCTTCCATGGGCCCATCTTTTGGCTCAAGTCGCATACAACTATGGTTATGTAAGTCCATCTTTTAGGACAAGTCAAATACAACTATCCTTCTATAAGTCCATCTTTTGGGTAAAGCCAAATACAACTGTCCACCTTCTATGAGCACATCATTTGGGTCAAGCCAAAAACAACTGCTCTTTTAATATCCCATCTGTGGGTTAAGTCAAGATACATACAGACAGCTATCCTTCTATTGCCCATCTTTTGGGCAAAGTCCACTTCAACTATCCTTCTGTAAGTCCATCTTTAGGGAAAATTATCCTTCTATATCCGCATATGTTGTCTCAAGTAATATAAAACTACCCTTCTCCAAGGTCCTTATGTTCAACTTATCAAACTAAATTGATCATTTCTTTTTAGATTTATAATTACCTTTTTTCTATTAACCAATCAAGGCCAGATCATGTCTTTTTAGATTTATAATAACCTTTCATATCAACCTAGCAAGGCCTGTAGCACAATCCTTCTATCAGCCCATCTTTTAAACAATTCAAACCAAATACTTATAATCTTTCTATCGGCCCATATAATATCATACAAACAAAATAGAATTACATATTAAAACATATCAAACAAAATCTTTTACCCATATTTTGAAAGCATCAGAACAAATACAATTATCATTCTATAAGCCCATCTTTTTGGGCTTTGGATAATACCAAATAAACTATAGTTCTTAACTTGAATTTATGAAACAAAAAACAACGTTCTTTAATAAGACCATATTTTGAAACTATCAAATCAAATACAGCTCTCCTGCTCTGAAACCCCATATGTGGATCTCTGCAAACAACATAGAAGCTATGTTTCTATGGCCATTTTACCACAATCCTTCTATCTGCCTATCTTTTAAACCTTTCAAACCAAAAATATTTTTATATGATCCCATCTTTTCAACCAAGTGACATACAACTTTCTTCTTATAAGCCCATCTTTTGGGTTAGGCTAAATACAACTGTTCGTTTATGTTCCCATCTTTGGGTCAAGCCATATACACCTTTCCTTCTATAAGCCCGTCTTTTAGGTCAAGCCACATACAAATGTCCTTTTATAAGCCCATCTTTTGGATCAAGTCCAATACAATTATCTTCTATAGGCCCATCTTTTGAGCCAAGTTACATACAATTATTATTTTATGAACCCATTTTTGGGTCAAGCCACATACAGCTATCCTTCTATAAGGCTGTCTTTTGGATCAAGCCAAATACAACTGACTGCCTTCTATGAGCCAATCCTTTTAGTCAAGGCAAATACAACTGTTCTACTATGAGCCCATCTTTGGGTCAAGCCACATCAATACTATACTTCTATAAGCCCATATTTTGGATCAAACCACATACAAACTATCGTTCTATAAGTCCATCTTTAGGGTGACACCAAATACAATTGTCCTTCTACAAGTCTTTATGCTTAACTTATTAATCTAAAACGTCAACATTCTTTTATACGACCATATTTTGAACCATTCAAATCAAATACAGCTATCCTTCTATAAGCCTGATTGTTGATCTCCTCAAACCAAATACGTATATGCTTCTGTGCACCTATTTTGAACCCATAAGCCCAATTACCACAACACTTCAGTCAGCCCATCTTTTAAACCTTTCAGACAAAATACTTTTGTTCTATAAGCCAATATAGACAAAATATAAATACCATGATTTAAGCCTATTTAACTTAATAAACTTAATTAACTTAAAGCTATCAAACTAAATGCAGCTGTGTTTTGGCCCATATTTTTAAACTATCAGACCAAATACTATCATCATTCTATGAGCCCATATTAGGATCATACCAAATACACTATCCTTCTTTAAAGCTATATGTTGAACTTCTCAAACTTAAAACATTCTTGTTTAGGACCATATTTTTAAACTATCAAATTAAATACAGCTGTTCTGCTCTATATACCCATATGTGGATCTCCTCAAAGCACATGGTAACTATGTTTCTATGTCCTATTTGATCTTATCAAGCCTTATACTGCAATCCTTCTATCAGCCCATCTGTTAAACCTTTCAAAAAATATAATAAAAATACTATAAAAAAAGCATAAAAAATACCAGTATTAAAAAACCTTATCAAACAGCTGCCTTTGAACCTGTATGTTTAACCCATAAGACTAAACACGATCTTCTTTCTATAAGCTCATCTTTTGGAACAAGCCATATACAACTATCCTCTCATCAACCCAGCTTTTGGGTCAAAACACATACAACTATCATTCTATAAGCCCATCTTTTGTGTCAAGCCACATACAACCATTCTGCTATAAGCCCGTCTTTCGGGTCAAATCACATACACTTTCCTTCTATAAGCCCGTCATTTGGGTGAAGATACATACAACTATCCTTCTATAAGCCCATCTTTTGGGTCAAGTCCAATTCAACTATCTTTCTATAAGCCCATCTTTTGTGTCAAGCCACATACAACTATTCTTCTATGAGCCCATTTTGGGGTCAAGCCACATACAGCTATCATTCTATAAACCGTCTTTTGGGTCAAGCAAACTACAACTATATAAGCCCTGTTTTGTGTCAAACCACATACAACTATCATTGTATAAGTCCATCTTTAGGGTCAAACCAAATACAATTGTCTTTGTATAACTCTATATGCTGAACTGCTCAATATAAAACATCAATCCAGATGTTAAACTTATCAAACCAAAAAATGAACATTTTATTATTGGATAATTTTGTGAACCTTTCATATCAACCAACACAGGCCAATACCACAATCCTTCTATTAGCCCATCCTTTAAACCTTTCAAACTAAATACTATCTTTCTATAAGCCCATATAACCATACAAACAAAATATAATTACACAGATTTAAAGCTATCAAACTAAATGCAGCTGTCTTCTGGCCCATATTTTTAAACTATCAGACCAAATACAATCATCATTCTATAGGCCCATATTATGTGGCTTTAGGACCATACCAAATACAATATCCTTTTCTATAAAGGTCTATGTTGAACTTATCAAACTAAAAACAGACATTCTTGTTTAAGACCATATTTGAAACTATCAAATTATATACAGCTGTTCTGCCCTAGGTACCCATATGTGGATCTTCTCAAACCTCATCGTCACTATGTTTCTATGTCCTATTCGAACATATCAAGCCTAATACTGCAGTCCTTCTATCAGCCCATCTTTTAAACCTTTTAAACCAAATACTATTTTTCTATAAGCATAAACAAAATATACGTATTAAAAAAACCTGATCAAATAGCTGTCTTTGAACCTGTATGTTTAACTCATTAAACTAAATACCATCATCGTTCTATAATCTCATATTTTGAGTCAAGCTGTATGCAACCATACTCTCATCAACCCATATTTTGGGTCAAAACACATACAACTATCCTTCTATAAGCCCTGCTTTTGGGCCAAGCCACATACAACTATCCTTCCATAAGCCCATCTTTTGGGTCAAGGCTAATACAACTATTCCCTTCTATGGGCCCGTCTTCTGTGTCAAGCCAAATACAAGTGTCCTTCTATTAGCCCATCTTTTGTGTCAAGCCAATTACAACTATCCTTCTATAAGTCCATCTTTAGGTTCAAATCAAATACAATTGTCCTTCTATAAGTCCATATGCTGAACTGATCAATCTAAAACTTTACCATTATTTTATAAGACCATATTTTGAGCTTTTGAAATCAAATACAGCTATCACTCTATAAGCCAGTTTCTTGATCTCCTCAAAAAAAAATGCAACTATGCTTCTGTATCCTATTTTGAACCCATAAAGTCGGATACCACAATCCTTCTGTAATCCCATCTTTTAAACATTCCAAACAAAATTCTATCTTTCTTTTAGACAAAATATAGTTAAAAGGAATTAAACCCAGTGACTAAATACAGCTCTGTTCGAGCCCATATGTTGAACCCATCAGACCAAACAATTATCATTCTGTATGCCCACCTGTTGGGTAAAGCCGTAAACAGCTATCATCATCCCATATGTTGAAACAAAAAATTAACAATATTGTGTATGTTTCATATTGACCTATCAAGGCCAATACCACAACCTTCTATCAGTCCATCCTTTAAACCTTTCAAACCAAATACTATCTTTCTATAAGCCCATATAGCAATACAAACAATATAGAATTAGGATTTAAACATATCAAACTAAATACAGCTGTCAATTGGCCCGTATTTTGAAACCATCAGACCAAATACAACCATCCTTCTGTAAGCACATCGGTTTGGGCTTTTAGATCATACCAAATAAACTATCCTTCTATAAATCTATATTTTGAACTTAACAAACTGAAAGCAAAAATTCTTTTATAAGACCATATTTGAACCTATCAATTTAAATACAGCTGTCCTGCTCTATAAACCCTAAATGGATCTCAAACCACATAGTAATTATGTTTATATGTCCATTTTCAACCTATCAAGCCTAATACCACAACCTTTCTATCAGCCCATCTTTAAAATGTTTCAAACCATATACTATCATTCTATAAGCATAAAAGAGAAGAATTAAAAAAAAAGAAGCTCTCTTTGAACTTGTCTGCTTACCCATCAGACCAAATACAATCATCTATCAGGCCATCTTTTGGGTCAAGCCACATACAACTATCCTTCTATAGGTCCATTTATTTGGTCAAGCCATATACAACTATTCTTCTTGAAGCCCATATATTTGGTCAAGCCACATACAACTATCGTTCTATAAGCCCATCTTTTTGGTCAAGGCTAATACAACTATCCCCTTCTATGAGCTCACCTTTGGGGTCAAGCCAAATACAACTGTTCTTGTATGAGCCCATCGTTCGGGTCAAGCCATATACAACTATCCTTCTATGAGCCCATCTTTTGGGTCAAGCCACATTCAACTATCCTTTATCAGTCCATCTTTGGGTCAAACTATGTACAATTATCCTTTTATAAAGCCATCTTTTGGGTCAAGCCACATATGACTATCCTTCTAGAAAATCTTTTGGGTCAGGTAGCATACAACTATCCTTTTATAAGCCCTTGTAAGAGCCCATCTTTTGGGTCAAGCCACATTCAACTATACTTCTATAGGTCCTATCTTTTTGGTCAAGTCATATACAATTATCATTCAATAAAGCCATCTTTTGTATCAATCTAAATTTCAACAATCCTTTTTGAAGTCCATCTTTAGGTCCAGCTACATACAACTATCCTTCTAAAAGCCCATCTTTTGGGTCAAGCCACATACAACTTTCCTTCCATGAGTCCATCTTTAGTGTCAAGTCACATACAACTATCCTTCTAATAGCCCATCTGTTGGGTCAAGCCAAATACAACTATCTGCCTTCTATGAGTCCATCTTTTAGTTCAAGCCAAATACACCTGTTTCTTTATGAGCCCATCTTTGGGTCAAGCCACTTGCAACTGTCCTTCTGTAAGCCCATCTTTTGGGTCAACTCACATACAACTACCCTATAAGCCCATCTTTTGGGTCAAGCTACATACAAGAATCATTATATGAGCCTTTCTTTTGGGTAAAGCCACATAACAACTATCCTTTTATGAGCCCATCTTTTGGGTCAAGCCAACTAGAACTATCCTTAAAGCCCATCTTTTGTGTTTTACCACATACAACTATCCTTCTATAAGTTCATCTTTAGGGTCAAACCAAATACAATTATCTTTAAATACGTCCATTTTGTTGAACGTATCAATCTAAATATATATTTTCTTTTATAAGACCATATTTGAAACCTGTCAAATCATATACATATATCCCTCTATAAGCCCATTTTCTTAATCTCCTCAAACCAAATACACCTATGCTTCTATATGCCAATTTTTAACCCATACAGCCCGATACCACCACCCTTCTATCATCCACATTTTGGGTCAAGCCATATACAAATATCCTTCTCATCAATCCATGTATTGAACTTATCAAATCAAAAATGAACATTTCTTTATTAGACAATATTATGAACCTTTCATACTTTTCATATTAACATATACCAAGGCCAATACCAAGATCCTTCTAAAAGCTTTCAAACCAAATACTATCTTTCTATAAGCCCATTTAACCATACAAACAAAATAGAAATATACAGATTTAACTAAATACAGCTGTCTTTGTAAATTGGCCCATATCTTAAAACCAACAGACCAAATACAATCATCCTTCGATAATCTTTTTGAGCTTTTGCATCATACCAAATAAAACTATCCTTCTGTTGAGAGTATCAAACTAAAAATAAACATTTGTTTAGGACCATATTTTGAACCCATCAAATCAAATACAGCTGTCCTGCTCTATAAACCCATTTGTGGATCTCCTCTTCCACATAGTAACTATGATTCTATGTCCTTTCAAACCAAATACTATTTTCCTATAAGCATAAGCAAAATAAAACGATTTAATAAACCCAGTAAACAGCTATCTTTAAACCTGTATGTTTAACCCATTAGACCAAATACAACCATTTTTGTAAGAGCCCATATCCAGCCACATAAGACTATCCTTCTTTCAGCCCAGTGCTGCAGATATAATATTTGTACTGAGCGTAAATGTACGCTTAATTCTGAAAATTTGGGCGTAATTGTAACCCTTCAAAAAACTATATCACCCATCAGCTTTGAAAGTTCAAATTAATTACAAATCCCAGTACCACTTTACAATTAAGTGTCATTTGTTGAAATGCAATTAGCAACAATTTCATTTTGACCGCTTTGTAATCAATTATGTAAATTTTTTATCCCCAAAAGTATACAACAGTTATTGGTATACGTTCAACCATTGTTTGAAGTTTGCATTCCCTAAAATTAGAAAATTTGCCTAATTCTATTGGCATTCAATTTCCCGCTGCATAATTATCGCAAGAAATCTAGGTCAAAAGTGATCTTAGACAGCTACGCCAAAAAAAAGAATAGTCCATAAAGTTTAATTACAGTTTCAATACTCAATGGTTGTATGTAAACCAGTGCTACATAACAGCCACTTTCTGAGGCACGCAATGAAATGAAATAACGATGAAATAAAAAAGTATCAACTAAATACCTTCTTGTTAAAAAGATTTCCTTATAGTTTAATTAGCCAATTTTTAACATATCAAGCAAAATACAAGTATCCTTATATTAGCCCAGAGATCAAACTGAATACAACCTATCGAGCCAAATACAACTTAAATTTCTTCCATAAGTTAATTTTGGATACTGGTATATCAAGCCATATAAAGTTCACATAGGACCTGTCAGGCCAAATACAACTATAATTCCATAAGTTAATTTTGGATCTTTCAAGCCAAATTCAGCTGATCTTTTTCAAATCATTTTTGAAACTATAAAACCCACTTCAACAACCATGCTTTCGTCAATCCATCTTTTAATCCTATCACTTGATAATGAAGGCAAATACAACTATTCTTCTATACATCCATTTTTAGCTCACCTGAGCACGAAGTGCTCGGTGAGCCATTGGTATAAGGGACATCTCCGGCGTCGTCCGGCGTCCGTCAACAATTTGGACTGTTATTGCGATAAAGACTACTTTTTAATTCAATCTTGACCTAACTTGCACGGTTTGTGTTTGACCATAAAAATCTCAGTTGGTATTGATAATGGGCCAAATTGGACCAGAAACCTTAGAGTTATGGCCCCTTGTTTGTGGGGAAAAATGCAAAAATTGTCTTCAAAGTTCGTTCATAGAGACTTTATTTTTCTACCAATCTTGACCAAACTTCCACAGTTTGTGTATCATCAAAAGTTCGCAGTAGAAGTCAACACTGGGCCGGATTGGGCCACAAACACCAGAGTTATGCCCCTTTTTAGTTGAAAAATAGGCAAAAACTGCCATTTTACCTTGATTCAGACATCTTTTTTTTTTCAAATCTCAACCTGACTTCCACAGTTTGTGTGTGATCAAAAGATTTCAGCAGGAGTCAAAAATGGGTAAGGTTAGGCCACAGACACCGGAGTTATGCCCCATTGTATGTGGAAAAAAATGCAAAAATTGCCTTTTTTGTTCATAGAGACTTCATTTTTCTTTCAATCTTGACCAAACTTCCACAGTTTGTATGTTATCATACGACTGCAGCAGAAGGCAACAATGGGTCAGATTGGGCAACAAAATTCAATGTTATTTCCCCTTTGTTAGTGAAAAAAAGCAAAAATTGCCTTATTTGTGCAGCGAGATTTCATTTATCATTTAATCTTGATAAAACTTGTTTTAAAACACATGTTTGGTATGGTAATAAGATCTCAACTCATGCAGCAAATGAGACAGTCCATGAACACAGTATATATATCCCCTTAATTGCAAAAATTAATGCAAAATGAATTTGTTGCAAGATGGGGACTTTATTGTGAACCAGTCCGGACCAGACTTGCACAATTTGTCTATGACCATAAAATCTAAAGCGAATTTCAATATAGGACAGGTAAATGGCAATACACTCTACTCTTTGAAAAAGCCAGCAAGCATGACATGACCTTTGCGCAGTAGTCGCCATTATTTTTTAGAACTGCAGCATTAACACTCCGAAATCGCCTGCGAAAAGTTGGATACCATGGTTGAGAAAATATATCCAGGTCCTTACTTGTTCTGTGTATGAGAGTTAATCAGCTAGACAAATTATTTAAGGACATTAGGTGTACATTCCCACAAGCCTTTCACAGCAGTAAGGCTTTCATCTTTGCCAGTATTCAGGTGAGCCCTTTGGGCCATCATGGCCCTCTTGTTAGATCTATCAAGCCTAAGTCAACTCTTTCTGCAAAGCTTTCTGAGCCTATCAAACCCAATTTAACATCTATCCTATGGTCAGTCCTTGTTTGAAATCAGACCAAACACAGTCAACATGGTAATATCCCAAATAAGCCAAATACAACTGTTATTCTATGAACTTATATATTGAGCTGTCCATGTTTTGCCTGTTTTGAAACTATTAAAGCAAAATTCAGCTCCTACTATAGGTGTATTTTCAAAGCCAATGTTTTGAACCTATTACACTACAAACAACCATTCTTCTGTAAGCCCATAGTCTGAACCTATCTAACTGAATACAATTATGCTCTCAGAAGTCCATTTAATACATATCTGGTCAAATACAACTATCCTTCACTATAAGCCATTTTGGACTTATCAAGCTTAATACAACTCTCTTTCTATAAGCCCATTTTAAAAAGCCAAATACAAACAACCTTCTTGAATCCCATTTTTCAACCTATCAAACAAACTATAAATATCCTTCGATACATCCTTTACAGACCTATAAAGCAAATTAGTCATATCCATCAGTCTGTAAGAATAAATGTGAAACTATCAAAATGAATACAGCAAGCCAACAGTTTGAACCTATAAAACCAACTATAAGCCTATTTTTGAACCTGTCAGACCAAAAACAACAATACTTAGATAAGCCTATGTGTCAACTCTATCAAACTCAAGTCAACAAACATTTTTCTGTAAGTCCATCTTTTGTACATATCAAGCCAAATACAGCACATTTTTTACTGTCTACTGTTATGTTCATGTTGGACCTCTCCAGCCAACCCAACTATGCTTCCAAAAGTCCATTTTGGCCCCAAGCCAAATACAACTTCCCTGCCATAAGTTTATTTTGGACTCAGGTCAACTACAACTATCCTTCCATAAGTCCATTTTGGATCCAAGCCAAATACTACTCTCTTTCCATTAGTTTATTTTGGACCCATCATACAAAATACAAATATTTTCTATAAGCCCATTTTTAACTTACCAAACTGAATATATCAATCCTTCTAGACACCCAAGTTTTGAACCTATCAAACCAAATACAACTATCCTTCTTTAAGCCAATATGTTAAAATATTGTTCTGTAAGCCCATAATTTTAACCCATCAAACCTAATACAGCTGTGCTCCTATGGAATCTGTTTGACTAAAATAAAATAACGTCGGAACGATATGCTAATTTATACATGTGAAAGACGAAGGCTTTATGGAAAATAATAACTATATTATTCTATACATCTATATGTTGAACTTAACAAACTTAAAGCAAACGTTCTTTTATAAGACCATATTTTGAACCTATCAAATCAAATACATCTGTCCTGCTCTATATACCCAGATGTTGATCTTCTCAAACCACATAGTAACTATGTTTCTTTGTCCATTTTGAACCTATAAAGCCTAATACCACAATCATTCTATAATTATATCATTCTATAAGCATAAACAAAATACAAGGATTTAAAATACAAATCAAACAGCTGCCTTTGAACTTGTATGTTTATCCCATCAGACCAAATACAATCATCATTCTGTCAGTCTTTTTGGTCAAGCCACATTCAACAACATTTTCTAAGTCCAACGTTTTGGTGAAGCCACACACAGCTACCCTGGCAAGACCATCTTTAGTTTCAAACCAAATACAAATATCATTTAAAAGGTCATACTTTGAACTTTTCAATCGAAAAATAAACATTCTTTTATAAGGCCATATTTTGACCAAATACAATTATCCTTATATATTCCCACTTTTTGGGTCAAGCCATATAAAACTATCTTTCTCATCAATCCCAATGTTGAACTTACCAAACCAAAAATGAATATTTCTTTATTAGATAATATTGTGAATCTTTCATATCAACATATCAAGGCCAATACAACAATCCGTCTATCAGCCCATTGTTTAAACCTTTACTCAAAGACTATCTTTCTATAAGCCTATAGAACCAAAGAAACAAAATAGAATTACAATATTTAAACCAATCAAACTAAATGCAGCTGTCTTTTGGCCAATATCTCGAAACTAACAGACAATATACATTCATCTTTCTATAGGCTTATATTTTTTAGCTTTTGGATCATACCAAATAAAACTATCCTTCTATATATCTATATGTTGAACTATCAAACTAACAGCTAACATTTTTATAGGACCATAGTTTGAACCTATCAAATCAAATACAGCTGTCCTCATTGATAATCCCATATGTGGATCTCCTCAAACCACATCTTAACTATGTTTCTATTTCCATTTTGAGCATAACAAGCCTAATTCCACAATCCATCTATCAGCCCATCTTTTAAACCTTTCAAACAAAATACTTTCTTTCTGTAAGTATAAACAAAATACAATTATTTAAAAAAACGTATCAAACAGCTGTCTTTCAACCTGTATTTTTAACCCATCAGACCAAATACAATCATCTGTCTATCAGCCCATGTTTTTGGTCAAGCCACACACCACATTCCTTATATAGGTCCATCTTTTCGGTCAAGCCTCATACAACTATCTTTCTATATTATAAGTCCATCTTGAGTTTCAAACGAAATGCAATTATCCTTCATAAGTCCATACTTTAAACTTTTCAATCTAAAAAATAAACATTCTTTCATAAGACCATATTTTGAACATTTGAAATCAAATACAGCTATCCCTCTATAAGCCCATTTTTTGATCTACTCTAACCAAATACACTAATTCTTCTATACGCCTATTTTGAACCTATAAAGCCCAATTGCCACAACCATTCTGTCAGCCGATCTTTTAAATGTTTCAAACAAAATCTTCCTATAAGCCAATATATACAAAATATAGATACAAGGATTTAAGCCTATTAAACTACATACAGCTGACTTTGAGCACATATGTTGAACCCATTAGACCAAATACATTTATCCTTCTATATGCCCACCTTTTGGGTCGAGCCATATACAACTATCTTTCTCATTAATCCATATGATGAACTTATCAGACCAAAAAAGACATTTTTTTATTAGATAATATTGTGAACCTTTCATATCAACATATCAAGGCCAACACCACAATCCTTCTATCAAACCAAGTACAGCTGTCATTTGGCCCATATATATATTGAAACCATCAGACCAAATACAATCATCCTTCTATAAGCCCATCTTTTTGGGCTTTTGGACATACCATATATAACTATCCATCTATAAATCTGAAATGTTGAACTTATCAAACTAAAAGCAAACCAATCCAATCAAATACAGCTGTCTTGCTGTATCAACACATATGTGGATCTCCTCAAACTCTATAGTAACTTTGTTTCTATGTCCATTTGAACCTATCAAGCCTTATGCCACAATCCTTCTATCATTCCATTTTTTAAACCATCAAACCACATACTATCTTTCTGTGAGCATAAGCAAAATACAAGGATTAAAAAACACTATCAAACAGCTATCTTTCAACCTTTATGTTTCACCCATCATACCACATCTATCAGCCCATCTTTTGGGTCAAGCCACATACAACAATCTGTTCTATAGGTCCATCTTTTTGGTCAGGATTCATACATCATCCTTTTATAAGCCCATCTTTTGGGTCAAGCCACATACAACTTTCCTTCCATGGGCCCATCTTTTGGCTCAAGTCGCATACAACTATGGTTATGTAAGTCCATCTTTTAGGACAAGTCAAATACAACTATCCTTCTATAAGTCCATCTTTTGGGTAAAGCCAAATACAACTGTCCACCTTCTATGAGCACATCATTTGGGTCAAGCCAAAAACAACTTCTCTTTTAATATCCCATCTGTGGGTTAAGTCAAGATACATACAGACAGCTATCCTTCTATTGCCCATCTTTTGGGTAAAGTCCACTTCAACTATCCTTCTGTAAGTCCATCTTTAGGGAAAATTATCCTTCTATATCCGCATATGTTGTCTCAAGTAATATAAAACTACCCTTCTCCAAGGTCCTTATGTTCAACTTATCAAACTAAATTGATCATTTCTTTTTAGATTTATAATTACCTTTTTTCTATTAACCAATCAAGGCCAGATCATGTCTTTTTAGATTTATAATAACCTTTCATATCAACCTAGCAAGGCCTGTAGCACAATCCTTCTATCAGCCCATCTTTTAAACAATTCAACCAAATACTTATAATCTTTCTATCGGCCCATATAATATCATACAAACAAAATAGAATTACATATTAAAACATATCAAACAAAATCTTTTACCCATATTTTGAAAGCATCAGAACAAATACAATTATCATTCTATAAGCCCATCTTTTTGGGCTTTGGATAATACCAAATAAACTATAGTTCTTAACTTGAATTTATGAAACAAAAAACAACGTTCTTTAATAAGACCATATTTTGAAACTATCAAATCAAATACAGCTCTCCTGCTCTGAAACCCCATATGTGGATCTCTGCAAACAACATAGAAGCTATGTTTCTATGTCCATTTTACCACAATCCTTCTATCTGCCTATCTTTTAAACCTTTCAAACCAAAAATATTTTTATATGATCCCATCTTTTCAACCAAGTGACATACAACTTTCTTCTTATAAGCCCATCTTTTGGGTTAGGCTAAATACAACTGTTCGTTTATGTTCCCATCTTTGGGTCAAGCCATATACACCTTTCCTTCTATAAGCCCGTCTTTTAGGTCAAGCCACATACAAATGTCCTTTTATAAGCCCATCTTTTGGATCAAGTCCAATACAATTATCTTCTATAGGCCCATCTTTTGAGCCAAGTTACATACAATTATTATTTTATGAACCCATTTTTGGGTCAAGCCACATACAGCTATCCTTCTATAAGGCTGTCTTTTGGATCAAGCCAAATACAACTGACTGCCTTCTATGAGCCAATCCTTTTAGTCAAGGCAAATACAACTGTTCTACTATGAGCCCATCTTTGGGTCAAGCCACATCAATACTATACTTCTATAAGCCCATATTTTGGATCAAACCACATACAAACTATCGTTCTATAAGTCCATCTTTAGGGTGACACCAAATACAATTGTCCTTCTACAAGTCTTTATGCTTAACTTATTAATCTAAAACGTCAACATTCTTTTATACGACCATATTTTGAACCATTCAAATCAAATACAGCTATCCTTCTATAAGCCTGATTGTTGATCTCCTCAAACCAAATACGTATATGCTTCTGTGCACCTATTTTGAACCCATAAGCCCAATTACCACAACACTTCAGTCAGCCCATCTTTTAAACCTTTCAGACAAAATACTTTTGTTCTATAAGCCAATATAGACAAAATATAAATACCATGATTTAAGCCTATTTAACTTAATAAACTTAATTAACTTAAAGCTATCAAACTAAATGCAGCTGTGTTTTGGCCCATATTTTTAAACTATCAGACCAAATACTATCATCATTCTATGAGCCCATATTAGGATCATACCAAATACACTATCCTTCTTTAAAGCTATATGTTGAACTTCTCAAACTTAAAACATTCTTGTTTAGGACCATATTTTTAAACTATCAAATTAAATACAGCTGTTCTGCTCTATATACCCATATGTGGATCTCCTCAAAGCACATGGTAACTATGTTTCTATGTCCTATTTGATCTTATCAAGCCTTATACTGCAATCCTTCTATCAGCCCATCTGTTAAACCTTTAAAAAAATATAATAAAAATACTATAAAAAAAGCATAAAAAATACCAGTATTAAAAAACCTTATCAAACAGCTGCCTTTGAACCTGTATGTTTAACCCATAAGACTAAACACGATCTTCTTTCTATAAGCTCATCTTTTGGAACAAGCCATATACAACTATCCTCTCATCAACCCAGCTTTTGGGTCAAAACACATACAACTATCATTCTATAAGCCCATCTTTTGTGTCAAGCCACATACAACCATTCTGCTATAAGCCCGTCTTTCGGGTCAAATCACATACACTTTCCTTCTATAAGCCCGTCATTTGGGTGAAGATACATACAACTATCCTTCTATAAGCCCATCTTTTGGGTCAAGTCCAATTCAACTATCTTTCTATAAGCCCATCTTTTGTGTCAAGCCACATACAACTATTCTTCTATGAGCCCATTTTGGGGTCAAGCCACATACAGCTATCATTCTATAAACCGTCTTTTGGGTCAAGCAAACTACAACTATATAAGCCCTGTTTTGTGTCAAACCACATACAACTATCATTGTATAAGTCCATCTTTAGGGTCAAACCAAATACAATTGTCTTTGTATAACTCTATATGCTGAACTGCTCAATATAAAACATCAATCCAGATGTTAAACTTATCAAACCAAAAAATGAACATTTTATTATTGGATAATTTTGTGAACCTTTCATATCAACCAACACAGGCCAATACCACAATCCTTCTATTAGCCCATCCTTTAAACCTTTCAAACTAAATACTATCTTTCTATAAGCCCATATAACCATACAAACAAAATATAATTACACAGATTTAAAGCTATCAAACTAAATGCAGCTGTCTTCTGGCCCATATTTTTAAACTATCAGACCAAATACAATCATCATTCTATAGGCCCATATTATGTGGCTTTAGGACCATACCAAATAAAATATCCTTTTCTATAAAGGTCTATGTTGAACTTATCAAACTAAAAACAGACATTCTTGTTTAAGACCATATTTGAAACTATCAAATTATATACAGCTGTTGTGCCCTAGGTACCCATATGTGGATCTTCTCAAACCTCATCGTCACTATGTTTCTATGTCCTATTCGAACATATCAAGCCTAATACTGCAGTCCTTCTATCAGCCCATCTTTTAAACCTTTTAAACCAAATACTATTTTTCTATAAGCATAAACAAAATATACGTATTAAAAAAACCTGATCAAATAGCTGTCTTTGAACCTGTATGTTTAACTCATTAAACTAAATACCATCATCGTTCTATAATCTCATATTTTGAGTCAAGCTGTATGCAACCATACTCTCATCAACCCATATTTTGGGTCAAAACACATACAACTATCCTTCTATAAGCCCTGCTTTTGGGCCAAGCCACATACAACTATCCTTCCATAAGCCCATCTTTTGGGTCAAGGCTAATACAACTATTCCCTTCTATGGGCCCGTCTTCTGTGTCAAGCCAAATACAAGTGTCCTTCTATTAGCCCATCTTTTGTGTCAAGCCAATTACAACTATCCTTCTATAAGTCCATCTTTAGGTTCAAATCAAATACAATTGTCCTTCTATAAGTCCATATGCTGAACTGATCAATCTAAAACTTTACCATTATTTTATAAGACCATATTTTGAGCTTTTGAAATCAAATACAGCTATCACTCTATAAGCCAGTTTCTTGATCTCCTCAAAAAAAAATGCAACTATGCTTCTGTATCCTATTTTGAACCCATAAAGTCGGATACCACAATCCTTCTGTAATCCCACCTTTTAAACATTCCAAACAAAATTCTATCTTTCTTTTAGACAAAATATAGTTAAAAGGAATTAAACCCAGTGACTAAATACAGCTCTGTTCGAGCCCATATGTTGAACCCATCAGACCAAACAATTATCATTCTGTATGCCCACCTGTTGGGTAAAGCCGTAAACAGCTATCATCATCCCATATGTTGAAACAAAAAATGAACAATATTGTGTATGTTTCATATTGACCTATCAAGGCCAATACCACAACCTTCTATCATTCCATCCTTTAAACCTTTCAAACCAAATACTATCTTTCTATAAGCCCATATAGCAATACAAACAATATAGAATTAGGATTTAAACATATCAAACTAAATACAGCTGTCAATTGGCCCGTATTTTGAAACCATCAGACCAAATACAACCATCCTTCTGTAAGCACATCGGTTTGGGCTTTTAGATCATACCAAATAAACTATCCTTCTATAAATCTATATTTTGAACTGAACAAACTGAAAGCAAAAATTCTTTTATAAGACCATATTTGAACCTATCAATTTAAATACAGCTGTCCTGCTCTATAAACCCTAAATGGATCTCAAACCACATAGTAATTATGTTTATATGTCCATTTTCAACCTATCAAGCCTAATACCACAACCTTTCTATCAGCCCATCTTTAAAATGTTTCAAACCATATACTATCATTCTATAAGCATAAAAGAGAAGAATTAAAAAAAAAGAAGCTCTCTTTGAATTTGTCTGCTTACCCATCAGACCAAATACAATCATCTATCAGGCCATCTTTTGGGTCAAGCCACATACAACTATCCTTCTATAGGTCCATTTATTTGGTCAAGCCATATACAACTATTCTTCTTGAAGCCCATATTTTTTGTCAAGCCACATACAACTATCGTTCTATAAGCCCATCTTTTTGGTCAAGGCTAATACCACTATCCCCTTCTATGAGCTCACCTTTGGGGTCAAGCCAAATACAACTGTTCTTGTATGAGCCCATCGTTCGGGTCAAGCCATATACAACTATCCTTCTATGAGCCCATCTTTTGGGTCAAGCCACATTCAACTATCCTTTATCAGTCCATCTTTGGGTCAAACTATGTACAATTATCCTTTTATAAAGCCATCTTTTGGGTCAAGCCATATGACTATCCTTCTAGAAAATCTTTTGGGTCAGGTAGCATACAACTATCCTTTTATAAGCCCTTGTAAGAGCCCATCTTTTGGGTCAAGCCACATTCAACTATACTTCTATAGGTCCTATCTTTTTGGTCAAGTCATATACAATTATCATTTAATAAAGCCATCTTTTGTATCAATCTAAATTTCAACAATCCTTTTTGAAGTCCATCTTTAGGTCCAGCTACATACAACTATCCTTCTAAAAGCCCATCTTTTGGGTCAAGCCACATACAACTTTCCTTCCATGAGTCCATCTTTAGTGTCAAGTCACATACAACTATCCTTCTAATAGCCCATCTGTTGGGTCAAGCCAAATACAACTATCTGCCTTCTATGAGTCCATCTTTTAGTTCAAGCCAAATACACCTGTTTCTTTATGAGCCCATCTTTGGGTCAAGCCACTTGCAACTGTCCTTCTGTAAGCCCATCTTTTGGGTCAACTCACATACAACTACCCTATAAGCCCATCTTTTGGGTCAAGCTACATACAAGAATCATTATATGAGCCTTTCTTTTGGGTAAAGCCACATAACAACTATCCTTTTATGAGCCCATCTTTTGGGTCAAGCCAACTAGAACTATCCTTAAAGCCCATCTTTTGTGTTTTACCACATACAACTATCCTTCTATAAGTTCATCTTTAGGGTCAAACCAAATACAATTATCTTTAAATACGTCCATTTTGTTGAAGGTATCAATCTAAATATATATTTTCTTTTATAAGACCATATTTGAAACCTGTCAAATCATATACATATATCCCTCTATAAGCCCATTTTCTTAATCTCCTCAAACCAAATACACCTATGCTTCTATATGCCAATTTTTAACCCATACAGCCCGATACCACCACCCTTCTATCATCCACATTTTGGGTCAAGCCATATACAAATATCCTTCTCATCAATCCATGTATTGAACTTATCAAATCAAAAATGAACATTTCTTTATTAGACAATATTATGAACCTTTCATACTTTTCATATTAACATATACCAAGGCCAATACCAAGATCCTTCTAAAAGCTTTCAAACCAAATACTAACTTCTATAAGCCCATTTAACCATACAAACAAAATAGAAATATACAGATTTAACTAAATACAGCTGTCTTTGTAAATTGGCCCATATCTTAAAACCAACAGACCAAATACAATCATCCTTCGATAATCTTTTTGAGCTTTTGCATCATACCAAATAAAACTATCCTTCTGTTGAGAGTATCAAACTAAAAATAAACATTTGTTTAGGACCATATTTTGAACCCATCAAATCAAATACAGCTGTCCTGCTCTATAAACCCATTTGTGGATCTCCTCTTCCACATAGTAACTATGATTCTATGTCCTTTCAAACCAAATACTATTTTCCTATAAGCATAAGCAAAATAAAACGATTTAATAAACCCAGTAAACAGCTATCTTTAAACCTGTATGTTTAACCCATTAGACCAAATACAACCATTTTTGTAAGAGCCCATATCCAGCCACATAAAACTATCCTTCTTTCAGCCCAGTGCTGCAGATAAATATTTGTACTGAGCGTAAATGTACGCTTACTTCTGAAAATTTGGGCGTAATTGTAACCCTTCAAAAAACTATACCACCCATCAGCTTTGAAAGTTCAAATTAATTACAAATCCCAGTACCACTTTACAATTAAGTGTCATTTGTTGAAATGCAATTAGCAACAGTTTCATTTTGACCGCTTTGTAATCAGTTATGTAAATTTTTTATCCCCAAAAGTATACAACAGTTATTGGTATACGTTCAACCATTGTTTGAAGTTTGCATTCCCTAAAATTAGAAAATTTGCCTAATTCTATTGGCATTCAATTTCCCGCTGCATAATTATCGCAAGAAATCTAGGTCAAAAGTGATCTTAGACAGCTACGCCAAAAAAAAGAATAGTCCATAAAGTTTAATTACAGTTTCAATACTCAATGGTTGTATGTAAACCAGTGCTATATAACAGCCACTTTCTGAGGCACGCAATGAAATGAAATAACGATGAAATAAAAAAGTATCAACTAAATACCTTCTTGTTAAAAAGATTTCCTTATAGTTTAATTAGCCAATTTTTAACATATCAAGCAAAATACAAGTATCCTTATATTAGCCCAGAGATCAAACTGAATACAACCTATCGAGCCAAATACAACTTAAATTTCTTCCATAAGTTAATTTTGGATACTGGTATATCAAGCCATATACTTCTAAAGTTCACATAGGACCTGTCAGGCCAAATACAACTATAATTCCATAAGTTAATTTTGGATCTTTCAAGCCAAATTCAGCTGATCTTTTTCAAATCATTTTTGAAACTATAAAACCCACTTCAACAACCATGCTTTCGTCAATCCATCTTTTAATCCTATCACTTGATAATGAAGGCAAATACAACTATTCTTCTATACATCCATTTTTAGCTCACCTGAGCACGAAGTGCTCGGTGAGCTATTGGTATAAGGGACATCTCCGGCGTCGTCCGGCGTCCGTCAACAATTTGGACTGTTATTGCGATAAAGACTACTTTTTAATTCAATCTTGACCTAACTTGCACGGTTTGTGTTTGACCATAAAAATCTCAGTTGGTATTGATAATGGGCCAAATTGGACCAGAAACCTTAGAGTTATGGCCCCTTGTTTGTGGGGAAAAATGCAGAAATTGTCTTCAAAGTTCGTTCATAGAGACTTTATTTTTCTACCAATCTTGACCAAACTTCCACAGTTTGTGTATCATCAAAAGTTCGCAGTAGAAGTCAACACTGGGCCGGATTGGGCCACAAACACCAGAGTTATGCCCCTTTTTAGTTGAAAAATAGGCAAAAACTGCCATTTTACCTTGATTCAGACATCTTTTTTTTTTCAAATCTCAACCTGACTTCCACAGTTTGTGTGTGATCAAAAGATTTCAGCAGGAGTCAAAAATGGGTAAGGTTAGGCCACAGACACCGGAGTTATGCCCCATTGTATGTGGAAAAAAATGCAAACATTGCCTTTTTTGTTCATAGAGACTTCATTTTTCTTTCAATCTTGACCAAACTTCCACAGTTTGTATGTTATCATACGACTGCATCAGAAGGCAACAATGGGTCAGATTGGGCAACAAAATTCAATGTTATTTCCCCTTTGTTAGTGAAAAAAAGCAAAAATTGCCTTATTTGTGCAGCGAGATTTCATTTATCATTTAATCTTGATAAAACTTGTTTTAAAACACATGTTTGGTATGGTAATAAGATCTCAACTCATGCAGCAAATGAGACAGTCCATGAACACAGTATATATATCCCCTTAATTGCAAAAATTAATGCAAAATGAATTTGTTGCAAGATGGGGACTTTATTGTGAACCAGTCCGGACCAGACTTGCACAATTTGTCTATGACCATAAAATCTAAAGCGAATTTCAATATAGGACAGGTAAATGGCAATACACTCTACTCTTTGAAAAAGCCAGCAAGCATGACATGACCTTTGCGCAGTAGTCGCCATTATTTTTTAGAACTGCAGCATTAACACTCCAAAATCGCCTGCGAAAAGTTGGATACCATGGTTGAGAAAATATATCCAGGTCCTTACTTGTTCTGTGTATGAGAGTTAATCAGCTAGACAAATTATTTAAGGACATTAGGTGTACATTCCCACAAGCCTTTCACAGCAGTAAGGCTTTCATCTTTGCCAGTATTCAGGTGAGCCCTTTGGGCCATCATGGCCCTCTTGTTAGATCTATCAAGCCTAAGTCAACTCTTTCTGCAAAGCTTTCTGAGCCTATCAAACCCAATTTAACATCTATCCTATGGTCAGTCCTTGTTTGAAATCAGACCAAACACAGTCAACATGGTAATATCCCAAATAAGCCAAATACAACTGTTATTCTATGAACTTATATATTGAGCTGTCCATGTTTTGCCTATTTTGAAACTATTAAAGCAAAATTCAGCTCCTACTATAGGTGTATTTTCAAAGCCAATGTTTTGAACCTATTACACTACAAACAACCATTCTTCTGTAAGCCCATAGTCTGAACCTATCTAACTGAATACAGTTATGCTCTCAGAAGTCCATTTAATACATATCTGGTCAAATACAACTATCCTTCACTATAAGCCATTTTGGACTTATCAAGCTTAATACAACTCTCTTTCTATAAGCCCATTTTAAAAAGCCAAATACAAACAACCTTCTTGAATCCCATTTTTCAACCTATCAAACAAACTATAAATATCCTTCGATACATCCTTTACATACCTATAAAGCAAATTAGTCATATCCATCAGTCTGTAAGAATAAATGTGAAACTATCAAAATGAATACAGCAAGCCAACAGTTTGAACCTATAAAACCAACTATAAGCCTATTTTTGAACCTGTCAGACCAAAAACAACAATACTTAGATAAGCCTATGTGTCAACTCTATCAAACTCAAGTCAACAAACATTTTTCTGTAAGTCCATCTTTTGTACATATCAAGCCAAATACAGCACATTTTTTACTGTCTACTGTTATGTTCATGTTGGACCACTCCAGCCAACCCAACTATGCTTCCAAAAGTCCATTTTGGCCCCAAGCCAAATACAACTTCCCTGCCATAAGTTTATTTTGGACTCAGGTCAACTACAACTATCCTTCCATAACTCCATTTTGGATCCAAACCAAATACTACTCTCTTTCCATTAGTTTATTTTGGACCCATCATACAAAATACAAATATTTTCTATAAGCCCATTTTTAACTTACCAAACTGAATATATCAATCCTTCTAGACACCCAAGTTTTGAACCTATCAAACCAAATACAACTATCCTTCTTTAAGCCAATATGTTAAAATATTGTTCTGTAAGCCCATAATTTTAACCCATCAAACCTAATACAGCTGTGCTCCTATGGAATCTGTTTGACTAAAATAAAATAACGTCGGAACGATATGCTAATTTATACATGTGAAAGACGAAGGCTTTATGGAAAATAATAACTATATTATTCTATACATCTATATGTTGAACTTAACAAACTTAAAGCAAACGTTCTTTTATAAGACCATATTTTGAACCTATCAAATCAAATACATCTGTCCTGCTCTATATACCCAGATGTTGATCTTCTCAAACCACATAGTAACTATGTTTCTTTGTCCATTTTGAACCTATAAAGCCTAATACCACAATCATTCTATAATTATATCATTGTACAAGCATAAACAAAATACAAGGATTTAAAATACAAATCAAACAGCTGCCTTTGAACTTGTATGTTTATCCCATCAGACCAAATACAATCATCATTCTGTCAGTCTTTTTGGTCAAGCCACATTCAACAACATTTTCTAAGTCCAACGTTTTGGTGAAGCCACACACAGCTACCCTGGCAAGACCATCTTTAGTTTCAAACCAAATACAAATATCATTTAAAAGGTCATACTTTGAACTTTTCAATCGAAAAATAAACATTCTTTTATAAGGCCATATTTTGACCAAATACAATTATCCTTATATATTCCCACTTTTTGGGTCAAGCCATATAAAACTATCTTTCTCATCAATCCCAATGTTGAACTTACCAAACCAAAAATGAATATTTCTTTATTAGATAATATTGTGAATCTTTCATATCAACATATCAAGGCCAATACAACAATCCGTCTATCAGCCCATTGTTTAAACCTTTACTCAAAGACTATCTTTCTATAAGCCTATAGAACCAAAGAAACAAAATAGAATTACAATATTTAAACCAATCAAACTAAATGCAGCTGTCTTTTGGCCAATATCTCGAAACTAACAGACAATATACATTCATCTTTCTATAGGCTTATATTTTTTAGCTTTTGGATCATACCAAATAAAACTATCCTTCTATATATCTATATGTTGAACTATCAAACTAACAGCTAACATTTTTATAGGACCATAGTTTGAACCTATCAAATCAAATACAGCTGTCCTCATTGATAATCCCATATGTGGATCTCCTCAAACCACATCTTAACTATGTTTCTATTTCCATTTTGAGCATAACAAGCCTAATTCCACAATCCATCTATCAGCCCATCTTTTAAACCTTTCAAACAAAATACTTTCTTTCTGTAAGTATAAACAAAATACAATTATTTAAAAAAACGTATCAAACAGCTGTCTTTCAACCTGTATTTTTAACCCATCAGACCAAATACAATCATCTGTCTATCAGCCCATGTTTTTGGTCAAGCCACACACCACATTCCTTATATAGGTCCATCTTTTCGGTCAAGCCTCATACAACTATCTTTCTATATTATAAGTCCATCTTGAGTTTCAAACGAAATGCAATTATCCTTCATAAGTCCATACTTTAAACTTTTCAATCTAAAAAATAAACATTCTTTCATAAGACCATATTTTGAACATTTGAAATCAAATACAGCTATCCCTCTATAAGCCCATTTTTTGATCTACTCTAACCAAATACACTAATTCTTCTATACGCCTATTTTGAACCTATAAAGCCCAATTGCCACAACCATTCTGTCAGCCGATCTTTTAAATGTTTCAAACAAAATCTTCCTATAAGCCAATATATACAAAATATAGATACAAGGATTTAAGCCTATTAAACTACATACAGCTGACTTTGAGCACATATGTTGAACCCATTAGACCAAATACATTTATCCTTCTATATGCCCACCTTTTGGGTCGAGCCATATACAACTATCTTTCTCATTAATCCATATGATGAACTTATCAGACCAAAAAAGACATTTTTTTATTAGATAATATTGTGAACCTTTCATATCAACATATCAAGGCCAACACCACAATCCTTCTATCAAACCAAGTACAGCTGTCATTTGGCCCATATATATATTGAAACCATCAGACCAAATACAATCATCCTTCTATAAGCCCATCTTTTTGGGCTTTTGGACATACCATATATAACTATCCATCTATAAATCTGAAATGTTGAACTTATCAAACTAAAAGCAAACCAATCCAATCAAATACAGCTGTCTTGCTGTATCAACACATATGTGGATCTCCTCAAACTCTATAGTAACTTTGTTTCTATGTCCATTTGAACCTATCAAGCCTTATGCCACAATCCTTCTATCATTCCATTTTTTAAACCATCAAACCACATACTATCTTTCTGTGAGCATAAGCAAAATACAAGGATTAAAAAACACTATCAAACAGCTATCTTTCAACCTTTATGTTTCACCCATCATACCACATCTATCAGCCCATCTTTTGGGTCAAGCCACATACAACAATCTGTTCTATAGGTCCATCTTTTTGGTCAGGATTCATACATCATCCTTTTATAAGCCCATCTTTTGGGTCAAGCCACATACAACTTTCCTTCCATGGGCCCATCTTTTGGCTCAAGTCGCATACAACTATGGTTATGTAAGTCCATCTTTTAGGACAAGTCAAATACAACTATCCTTCTATAAGTCCATCTTTTGGGTAAAGCCAAATACAACTGTCCACCTTCTATGAGCACATCATTTGGGTCAAGCCAAAAACAACTTCTCTTTTAATATCCCATCTGTGGGTTAAGTCAAGATACATACAGACAGCTATCCTTCTATTGCCCATCTTTTGGGTAAAGTCCACTTCAACTATCCTTCTGTAAGTCCATCTTTAGGGAAAATTATCCTTCTATATCCGCATATGTTGTCTCAAGTAATATAAAACTACCCTTCTCCAAGGTCCTTATGTTCAACTTATCAAACTAAATTGATCATTTCTTTTTAGATTTATAATTACCTTTTTTCTATTAACCAATCAAGGCCAGATCATGTCTTTTTAGATTTATAATAACCTTTCATATCAACCTAGCAAGGCCTGTAGCACAATCCTTCTATCAGCCCATCTTTTAAACAATTCAACCAAATACTTATAATCTTTCTATCGGCCCATATAATATCATACAAACAAAATAGAATTACATATTAAAACATATCAAACAAAATCTTTTACCCATATTTTGAAAGCATCAGAACAAATACAATTATCATTCTATAAGCCCATCTTTTTGGGCTTTGGATAATACCAAATAAACTATAGTTCTTAACTTGAATTTATGAAACAAAAAACAACGTTCTTTAATAAGACCATATTTTGAAACTATCAAATCAAATACAGCTCTCCTGCTCTGAAACCCCATATGTGGATCTCTGCAAACAACATAGAAGCTATGTTTCTATGTCCATTTTACCACAATCCTTCTATCTGCCTATCTTTTAAACCTTTCAAACCAAAAATATTTTTATATGATCCCATCTTTTCAACCAAGTGACATACAACTTTCTTCTTATAAGCCCATCTTTTGGGTTAGGCTAAATACAACTGTTCGTTTATGTTCCCATCTTTGGGTCAAGCCATATACACCTTTCCTTCTATAAGCCCGTCTTTTAGGTCAAGCCACATACAAATGTCCTTTTATAAGCCCATCTTTTGGATCAAGTCCAATACAATTATCTTCTATAGGCCCATCTTTTGAGCCAAGTTACATACAATTATTATTTTATGAACCCATTTTTGGGTCAAGCCACATACAGCTATCCTTCTATAAGGCTGTCTTTTGGATCAAGCCAAATACAACTGACTGCCTTCTATGAGCCAATCCTTTTAGTCAAGGCAAATACAACTGTTCTACTATGAGCCCATCTTTGGGTCAAGCCACATCAATACTATACTTCTATAAGCCCATATTTTGGATCAAACCACATACAAACTATCGTTCTATAAGTCCATCTTTAGGGTGACACCAAATACAATTGTCCTTCTACAAGTCTTTATGCTTAACTTATTAATCTAAAACGTCAACATTCTTTTATACGACCATATTTTGAACCATTCAAATCAAATACAGCTATCCTTCTATAAGCCTGATTGTTGATCTCCTCAAACCAAATACGTATATGCTTCTGTGCACCTATTTTGAACCCATAAGCCCAATTACCACAACACTTCAGTCAGCCCATCTTTTAAACCTTTCAGACAAAATACTTTTGTTCTATAAGCCAATATAGACAAAATATAAATACCATGATTTAAGCCTATTTAACTTAATAAACTTAATTAACTTAAAGCTATCAAACTAAATGCAGCTGTGTTTTGGCCCATATTTTTAAACTATCAGACCAAATACTATCATCATTCTATGAGCCCATATTAGGATCATACCAAATACACTATCCTTCTTTAAAGCTATATGTTGAACTTCTCAAACTTAAAACATTCTTGTTTAGGACCATATTTTTAAACTATCAAATTAAATACAGCTGTTCTGCTCTATATACCCATATGTGGATCTCCTCAAAGCACATGGTAACTATGTTTCTATGTCCTATTTGATCTTATCAAGCCTTATACTGCAATCCTTCTATCAGCCCATCTGTTAAACCTTTCAAAAAATATAATAAAAATACTATAAAAAAAGCATAAAAAATACCAGTATGAAAAAACCTTATCAAACAGCTGCCTTTGAACCTGTATGTTTAACCCATAAGACTAAACACGATCTTCTTTCTATAAGCTCATCTTTTGGAACAAGCCATATACAACTATCCTCTCATCAACCCAGCTTTTGGGTCAAAACACATGCAACTATCCTTCTATAAGCCCATCTTTTGTGTCAAGCCACATACAACCATTCTGCTATAAGCCCGTCTTTCGGGTCAAATCACATACACTTTCCTTCTATAAGCCCGTCATTTGGGTGAAGATACATACAACTATCCTTCTATAAGCCCATCTTTTGGGTCAAGTCCAATTCAACTATCTTTCTATAAGCCCATCTTTTGTGTCAAGCCACATACAACTATTCTTCTATGAGCCCATTTTGGGGTCAAGCCACATACAGCTATCATTCTATAAACCGTCTTTTGGGTCAAGCAAACTACAACTATATAAGCCCTGTTTTGTGTCAAACCACATACAACTATCATTGTATAAGTCCATCTTTAGGGTCAAACCAAATACAATTGTCTTTGTATAACTCTATATGCTGAACTGCTCAATATAAAACATCAATCCAGATGTTAAACTTATCAAACCAAAAAATGAACATTTTATTATTGGATAATTTTGTGAACCTTTCATATCAACCAACACAGGCCAATACCACAATCCTTCTATTAGCCCATCCTTTAAACCTTTCAAACTAAATACTATCTTTCTATAAGCCCATATAACCATACAAACAAAATATAATTACACAGATTTAAAGCTATCAAACTAAATGCAGCTGTCTTCTGGCCCATATTTTTAAACTATCAGACCAAATACAATCATCATTCTATAGGCCCATATTATGTGGCTTTAGGACCATACCAAATAAAATATCCTTTTCTATAAAGGTCTATGTTGAACTTATCAAACTAAAAACAGACATTCTTGTTTAAGACCATATTTGAAACTATCAAATTATATACAGCTGTTGTGCCCTAGGTACCCATATGTGGATCTTCTCAAACCTCATCGTCACTATGTTTCTATGTCCTATTCGAACATATCAAGCCTAATACTGCAGTCCTTCTATCAGCCAATCTTTTAAACCTTTTAAACCAAATACTATTTTTCTATAAGCATAAACAAAATATACGTATTAAAAAAACCTGATCAAATAGCTGTCTTTGAACCTGTATGTTTAACTCATTAAACTAAATACCATCATCGTTCTATAATCTCATATTTTGAGTCAAGCTGTATGCAACCATACTCTCATCAACCCATATTTTGGGTCAAAACACATACAACTATCCTTCTATAAGCCCTGCTTTTGGGCCAAGCCACATACAACTATCCTTCCATAAGCCCATCTTTTGGGTCAAGGCTAATACAACTATTCCCTTCTATGGGCCCGTCTTCTGTGTCAAGCCAAATACAAGTGTCCTTCTATTAGCCCATCTTTTGTGTCAAGCCAATTACAACTATCCTTCTATAAGTCCATCTTTAGGTTCAAATCAAATACAATTGTCCTTCTATAAGTCCATATGCTGAACTGATCAATCTAAAACTTTACCATTATTTTATAAGACCATATTTTGAGCTTTTGAAATCAAATACAGCTATCACTCTATAAGCCAGTTTCTTGATCTCCTCAAAAAAAAATGCAACTATGCTTCTGTATCCTATTTTGAACCCATAAAGTCGGATACCACAATCCTTCTGTAATCCCATCTTTTAAACATTCCAAACAAAATTCTATCTTTCTTTTAGACAAAATATAGTTAAAAGGAATTAAACCCAGTGACTAAATACAGCTCTGTTCGAGCCCATATGTTGAACCCATCAGACCAAACAATTATCATTCTGTATGCCCACCTGTTGGGTAAAGCCGTAAACAGCTATCATCATCCCATATGTTGAAACAAAAAATTAACAATATTGTGTATGTTTCATATTGACCTATCAAGGCCAATACCACAACCTTCTATCAGTCCATCCTTTAAACCTTTCAAACCAAATACTATCTTTCTATAAGCCCATATAGCAATACAAACAATATAGAATTAGGATTTAAACATATCAAACTAAATACAGCTGTCAATTGGCCCGTATTTTGAAACCATCAGACCAAATACAACCATCCTTCTGTAAGCACATCGGTTTGGGCTTTTAGATCATACCAAATAAACTATCCTTCTATAAATCTATATTTTGAACTTAACAAACTGAAAGCAAAAATTCTTTTATAAGACCATATTTGAACCTATCAATTTAAATACAGCTGTCCTGCTCTATAAACCCTAAATGGATCTCAAACCACATAGTAATTATGTTTATATGTCCATTTTCAACCTATCAAGCCTAATACCACAACCTTTCTATCAGCCCATCTTTAAAATGTTTCAAACCATATACTATC